>OX439437.1:10000000-11229642 GCA_949319885.1 Mecyna flavalis
GTCTACTGCCCACTTTGAGAACAAATTAATTTTAAGCGCCCCCATTTCTTCACCTACTTAAAAACCACTATGACTTTCTGGGTCTGTTACCATCCCTCTTTAGACCTGCAGCGCCCACAAGGGGGCGTTATCGCCCACCTTGGGAACCCTGCTCTAGAGATTGAAAAGTCAAAGTTAAGTATCGCTGATGTTCATCTACATACTCGTATAATAATGGGCAAACTCGTTTTGTTTACGAGTGACGTTGATAGATGGCGTTAATGGCGCAATACCTGAGACACAGCATATAATCTGTGTCTTCTGATATATATTTATGAATTTTTACAAAACAAATGTTTTCGCCAAGAATCGTGGATTCAAATCCCACCTAGAAATCATGTCATGTATATTTGGTTTGGTTTTGCGTGTGGATGTTTATTTGATTCGTTGATTTGATCAATTACAAATATTTATTTCCAAACTACATTTTAGCCCGATGCACGATGCTTCAACATGATTTTGATCCCTACTACACTCGTTTTTCATATTAGATAATAACTAATCACACACGTTTTTATACATTGTCTAAGCCAAAAGTTGTTGTAAACACTACTTTCACATAATTTTTACTATTCAAAATCTGTCAGAATTTTTTTAGTAATTTGTCTAGCAGTTCAGCACTGCTTTATAAGTTTCTAAAAAGTTTCTGGCCCTTACTTTATTTAATTTACCTGTAAGTTTGCCATATTAAGTTAAGTGAAGATACCTACGTATAACCAGCTGCAAGTCGTATGAGCACAAACCAAGCATTAACGAACGCTGTAACTGACACGGTAAAGCGTTGAAAGCTTAGAGATGCTGTTTGTTAGTTTAATTCCATTAGTGGAATGTGCAGTTACTGAGATAGAAATAACGACTGTTACTTTCCAGAATCCCCCTAGAACTCTCACGGTAAGTTTAATGTTACGAAATAGAATTCGTATGAACCGCTACGAAGCCACACGCTTCAGTGCTACGAGACGGCTACGGAGCTAAGAATCAACCACTTCGCTACGAAAATGAACTGTGTAACTTAAGAGGAAAGACTAGGGTCGTTTTTCCATACAAACGCTGTCCCCTGTTTTCTCCCTGGATAATGCCAGTAGTGAAATATTTTTTTTTTTTCAAAAATCTATGACCACTATATGCATGTCCCTATGTTTTCCTTTTTTTCATAAATTAATAATTAAAAGAGTTATGAACCTTCAAAAACCTAAAAAAATTATCAGATTTTTTGCTGTGTTCAAACATCCAGAAAACAAATTTAACTAGATTAAATAAAAAAAGGAAAACATAGGAACACGGCCAAAGCCTTTCTTTAATTTTTGATGAAAAAAGTAGTTAAATCGGTCAAGTTTTGGAGAAGAAATCAGGGGACTACGAAACGTTGATTTTAAGTATTTTTAATAGGTATTTTCGGTCCAAGCTGCTGTTGTCTCTATCGCGCTCTGCGAGGAGATGCACGACAGCAATAGATTTTACAAATACCTATTTTTCAATTCTCTCGCCCTTAGTATTTCCTCTTAATAATGAAATTGCAATTTTCCCTCGATTCGATTCAACTATTCGGGTCCTTCTCGATCAGGTTAAAGGAAATAAACTTTTCTCAATTGTGGGTTTTATGTTCTCGGAAAAGGCTTCATACTCAATGCCTGGTATTCAAAGTACTTTCTTGACTATATCTGTTTTTTAATAAGTTAAATATTATAATATTTATAATACCCATGACATACTTATCCTCTACGTATAGTAGAGCAATAGCTAAATAATAATTTAGTTTAGAATTAGAAAGGAGTATATGTTTAGTATTTTTGCTTAGGTCCATGATCACTGATGATGCCCTTCACGACGTATCCCTCGACGTCGAAACTTGCAGGAATCATGGAACTTCAAAAATTGTGTTGTCTTCGCTGATGGGAGCGGATATGACTAGCTAGCCCTTTAGTCTTGAATATCCTATTACAGGACACACAAAACAGCTGGCCCGAAGTTCATGGCCACATGATCACTAACCCGCGTTTGACAAGTGTGGTGGCTAAAGCGTGGTGGTAACTCATCATTGTAACAATGACGTTATTCAATGTCGGAATCGCCTGTTGTTGTTGTATCTGTATTAATTCACATGCTGTTACTGAGATCTCTTTATCTCGTCTAGGCTTTTAATAACCGTGATAGTGCAGGTCATAAAATTTCACTCTGCTTTGACACTTACGCATTTAAATTAAAGTTTTTATATCCTCGTAAAATAAACAACATTCCGCGAAGCTGTCATACCTCACTTTTATGGGTAGTTTCTCACCCTAGCTCGCTCCACTTTAGCAACTCTAGGGACAAACTCATTTCGAATGGTAATTATGTTTGTTAATTTATATAAAGTGGCTATTTTCGACTATTATCGCGCCTTAATTAGAAGTGAACACAGGATGGGTAAACATAGAAACCTCTCTAGGTCTTGTGTAGGCTATCATTTTTGAGGAAAACCTAAAAGATGAGTTGTTCTAGTCTGTTCTTGCAGAGATAACTCGACTAAAACTTTTATACAGACAGCCTGTGTAATAATCTCTTTGAATACTTGATTTAAAGTAACTTTTGAGTACACGCTTCAATTTCAGTCAGTCAGTGGTATGGCTTTTTCAGAATGCGTAGAAACTCGAAGTACAGTTTTCCGGCCGCAAACACCTATATGTGAAATCTGCTACTTAGCAGCCCCCAGCAATATTCCTCCTCTGCGTCTCATCACTTTAGATACAGTCGTGTCATCATTTATAAGTCATTTTGCGAAGACAAAATTAATGATAGTTAGCACATCGAATGCAACATTCCGCACAAATAATTTTTAATCAAAGGGATTGTATACAATAGGTAAGATCTGTCTGATGGCAAATTATTTTTTGTGGTTCTTTAAAAACTTTGTTTAAATTGTAATTTACATCTGTTTAGACTCAAAAGGTTGCCGACCCCTGCGTTTGACCACTCCATGGTATCTTTTTGCAACACCTCTCACAAAGAGACCTCATTCAAAAACTTTACCAACCAGCCGACTCCAAACCGCACTAGCCTAATTCCCGTCCAGTTCAGACCAGATTTGGCTCGCCTTGGGACGGTCTAGGCAATTAGCCCGCGAAATTACCTTCCGTGTTGGACTTTGAATAAAATATACGCGAAGATAGCAAAAGCGGGTCAAACAAAACAGCAGCAAACTACTAGAGATCTAATCTGAAAGAAATAGAGGCTAATTTAACGAGCATATAGATAGCGTAACACGTTATGTGGGCCTAACAATAATGTGTTTCTTTTTTAGTAAGAATAATCATCATCGGCCATACAACGCCCACTGCTGGGCCTCTTCTAAAGCCCATAGTGGTCCCGCGTTGCCCGCGTCTAGGGTTTTTCCGCGACCTTTACAAGATCGTCAGACAGACACAGACTAAATTTCGTGAACCCAATATCACGGTCAGGTCGAGGCTAATAAATAAATAATAAAGAAGAAATTGCAATAACAGACTGGTAGAGAATAATGTTTTACAGGCGATGACTGTGTTTTTGTTCATTTTATCCAGTTGCGTTACAAGAAGTATTCTAATTTTCTGTCTACACTTTTTCCATGCATATTATCTAATAATAAGGGCATTTCGGTGGATGAGAAATAGCTAGCCTTAGCGAGTGGAGATTAATCACTTTTTACTTCCGATACCGCGGCTTTTACCTAAGAATAATTACCCGCTGTAGATTTACGAGCTTACGCAGGTTTTATTCTACTTTTTATTTGATCGCATTCTGACTATTTTTATTGGGAAGCATAGAATATATCGACTATTTTATCTTTACCTAATGAAACGTCACTTAGCTTTTCGATTTAATTGACCTGTGCCTTATAAACAGTTAATAATCTGAAGACTCGAACTTAAGATTGCTGGTGAACAAAAAAGCCACAATTCCATAATTATGAAAATTATTATTAGCTTAAAAATTAATCGCTTATATTTAGACTGATATTGCCAGTAAACTGCTCTAGCATACCTAATAATTGTGTCCGCTTCCATAAACACAATATACCAAAGCGGTACAAAGGCATTTTGTATCATGGTTTTCTATTTTAGAAGGTCTCCCCTTCATTGATAAAGTAATAAGCCACGCACAATCATGTAAAAATAGTACATAAATATTGCACGTTATCAGAGATCACATATTAAGCTGACCCCAAACTTGTTTAGCACTTGTGTTATGAAAATCAGAAACAAAAAGTACCACATGTAGTACTTAAATAAAAATTAACATCTAGATAGACCGGACATGCACAAATAATCACCTACAGTAGGATCCAAGTGATTCTATCGAATCAAATGCCATTAGGCCATTCATTTCACATGTTAGTCTCAAAACCTATTAATTTCAATAAATATACGAAATGATTTTTATTTCTTCTACAATTATATGTAAGCTAGAACACGGCAAGAGCAGTAATAGCAGCTATTTTGCCTGTGATATTCCGTATGTGAATAACCATGAATGTTTAAATCAGCTTCTAAATCCAAGTTCTTACTACAATAAAATAGCTCTGTCGGGCGTATTTGAATTGCGAAGGTTTCTCTGCCGTGAATATAAATTTTAGTCAAGAACTTGGACCCTATTATATTGCTGCACCATAAAATACAAATTATAAAATAAGTTGTGGTCGGTAAGTGGTACTAGAAACGACTGCTAGTTACGGCTAGAACTGCTAGTTTTTTATGTTTCTTGCATATTCTTGCTTCAATTGCCAAGCATACACGCCCAGTTGAATGGTAAGTGGCCTGATGAGACCTATTTAGGGTTGTCACAATGGGTGGCTCTAATTGGTACTTACCTACCTTGGGGTTTAGATCAACATTTTATGTTTGTAGTCGAATATTTTTATTTAGTTTTTACTAAAGCTATCCTCAAGGCAGCAGGTATCCTCTGTGGGCTGGCATGCGCCATTTTCACTCTAAAAAAACCTATTAAATCCGCAGAACTTAAGCCTGCGACTCTTGGACACTAGATGACTACGCTACCAAACTTCATATGACATACATACTTACCACAACCACTTAAGATTTGAGAATATAAGAGAAGTTGGAGCACTTTAATTTTTCTACTTAAAGTGAACATTTCCCAGAAGGACTGGTTGATAGCAGCCAGATGTTTGCGTCCACTATAAAATTAGTTACCTCCTCCCACCGCGTTTGCATTAGCTCCTCACCCCCTCGGGACCTCGGACACTTGGAAATGAGTTTCTGGCATCCTCAGTACTGAATCTAAGCACTTGTTTATGTGCCTATTTAAAGAGTTTACTTATGTGCTGCATTTACCTGGACGTTGTGAAGGCAAATACTTTTCCACTATACCGATTTTGTTTCCTAAAGACTAGCATTTTTCAGAAAGAGAAAAGGCATGAACATAAAGAACGCGGTTATGACAAAGGTTTTGTCTCAGCATTATGCCGAAGTATTACCTAAACGAGATAAAATTACTAATATTAATCTTAAAGTCTACAAATGTACTCCGGGTTCTCGTAGTGGTTTTTGGATTTTAAAAACAGCTTGTGATCACTTTAAGCTAAACTTCATTAGTTCACCTACTGAGTTTTGGAGATGGTGAGGACAAGGAAGTTTGGGCCTCCGCAGCTCTGGCACTCTCACTCACCAATCGGATTGCATAGCAAACCTACTACTCATACCATACGTCTCTCTTCTGTGAACTTCTCTAATCAAACCAGTCCATTTCGATTGACAGACAGTTCCTGTCTGCAGCATGACTTTACCACATTTACTTATTACAATAGTACTTACGTTTAAAGACACTGTTACAAACAGTCGTCCATCTGACTTCAAACAAATGCCTATCGTCGTCTCATCTGCATCTCGACCGAAGGGGCCAGTGATGCGTGCGCGCCGTCAGCTATTATCCTCAAATCCTGCAGTAATCCTTCCTCCCCGCAATCACAGGTGGGACGCAATTAGACGTTCTGAACGCTTCCGTAGGAAACAATTTGCGCTAGTGCGGCTGCGAGACGCCTTCCTGTGGCACGGCGACACTGATTGCAGTTAGAGTTGTTCAACTATTGTTAAAATAGTTTTACTTTATCCAAAGTTAAAGTCGTTTAAAGGCCGATTTGGTGTAATGGAGAAAGATGTTACAAAAGAAACCACAGTTTCGATCCGCAATATATTTTTGGACAGTTGTGCCAAAGAATTGGTTATTATTATTATAAATCTATTAAGCGTATTAGTGTACTTGTATAAGTATTGAAATGTTTTTAGTCATTTAATTTGATGAAAAAAATTTACTATTAAAACATTAGGCAGAATATTTTGATATCTTTCTTTAAAGGGAACCTCGGCAAAATATACTGAAGTTACCGGTGTAATAAACTGTTGTTAATACTTTGATAGGATTTTGTGATCCACTTCTGAAGACGCGGACGTAAATTCTTAAACTTCAAGTTTAACTTGAAGAACAATGTAGCATTCTGTGCTTCAACACACGATCGTTCCTGAAAACTACAACATACCTCTTTATTTGAGCACGTTCGACAAACATAGGTATGTTTAGTACATTACGCAATCACTTATCATCATCATTACATTGAAAAATTATATTATTTGACTATCAGATTCACGTCCATTAATCCTTGTGTTTCTTCACTTGATGCACAGCAATATGCAATAATCGACTACGAGTACAAAATACATAAATTTGACTACATGTCTTCATAAGAGAGTGACTTTTACTGTATTTTTATCGAGTGTGTGTAATGTGTATCACTAATTCAGATTGCTGGACACGTCTTACATATGCCATTGTTACTTTTTATGTGAGATGAGCCACTGTATAAGAGACTAGGCTGGTATTAATAATTATAAACATATTTTTTTAATAAACTACGGGCTAACTGCAATATAGCAGTCAGATAGTAATTAGGTATAAATCCCTTTTTAAAAACAAACTACGGGTTAACTGCAAGTAAAGTACCAGTCCTATTAGTGGCTCTGTGTAGCCGGCCGTGGAAGTGACAGGCGTTTCTTGAAATGCCTTGTGCATTTTCCGGACCTGTTAAGCCGAGCTGGGGCTCCCGTGTGTCTGTCCTCTCCGCTACAGTCGAGACAGATGACGCACAACTTAGACATGTCTAGAAAAAAAAAATGTTCTTTATGTATTCTTTATAAACGTTTCCTTACAATTTTTCTCATCAAGTCCGTCTTAAAATGGGTTCGAATAATATAGTGTTATAGCCCTAGTAGTTAAAATGCCATGTGCTTTTTTCCGGGCGGTAAGCCGAGCGGAGGCTAGGCTCCCTTGTGTCTGTCCTCCCCTCTACAGTCGAGACATTATGATGACGCACAATTCCGACATGCATAAAATAAATTTTCTCGAATACTTAGCAGCGACAAAATTTAATGCTTTCGCAATGCGCATCTTGTGATACGGGAATCGCCACTGTGTGATACTAAAGTATTATACCTACATACTAACCTAAAGCACAGAATATTACCTAAAGTTCCACTTGACTATTATAGCAACATTTCGATAATGGTAGTTCTTCTACCATGCAGCAGGCATTATTATCAACATCAAGCATAAGTATTCATAATTTACTCCTATGAAATTTCCCAAAATATAATTTTGTAACTACGAGGACATGTTTCAAAATAGCTTCTCACGCATCAACGACTTCTGTAAGCATTACCACAACAGCGGTCCAAAAGTGAATTAAGTCCAAAATCTACAAGTCTAAACGGGCCGCCCAACAAACGTTTTCGAAGCCCAAAAGATAAGTAAACTTACTCGAGTCTTGTTAACACCCGTTTACTTAGCCGCCACCAAACTACACATATCCCGGTGAATAATGTATACTCAGTGCGAGGAAATAAGCCATTTTGTCCCTTTCCGTCCCATTTGTACTATTACTTCATTACCCCGAGCAAACTAAGTTTGGATCCAATTTGCCCGAAGTGGGACACTACCTGAATTTTTCACAGAAAAAACTTTGAGGCGCTTTATAATTCTTGCTAGAAATATATCAGATTCTGCCTCGATGATATTTCACTCTTGCGTTAGACATATTTTCTTTTTATCTTTATCGCACTGCTACTAGTATAAAATTGTTGGTTTAGGTACGGTCAACAGCACATCACGGTTAACACTTGCAATTCGATAATAGCACTTATGCCCCCGACACAAGAGTGGTACAAAGTCCAAAGTGTTACGTCTGACGTGCTTTTGACATACATATAAAGATATTTAGATAATAAAATTTAGATACAACAATTTACATACGTTTTAAAAGTAACATAAAAAAACAACAAAATCTCATATTACCTAAAACGATTACCGTAATTTTTACCCAAATGGTTATAAATCAGACGATATTATTTTCGGCTACATAATTAGGGTATGTGGAGAATAGCCCGTATCATTTTATTTTACTGATATTATTGCCTATATTCTTAGTTAACTGCTCAACGCGTCCTTAATTAAATCCTCTTATACGGTAAACGTTGTTTTCACGAAGACCACCAGGGCGGCGACCTAATTTCCTAGATGGCAAAAACTTCTCCCTAACAAATGTCCGTCTAAATGGCCATCAACATTGACATTTGTTTACTGGAAGGGACCATGTAGGTAGTTAAAAGTAATATTTTTAGGAAAAGATAACAGCGTAATAGGCTACCATGTTATGTACGGAGCACAAAGATAATTTCTGTTTCCATTATACCCCAACATAATTTTATATGACACACGAACTGTGAAGAAAATGCCTTATTCAAGTAATTCTATAAAATGCCTCTTGCTTAGTTAGGTTATGAACTTATAAATGTAACAAGTGTAATTTTGCTTCTTTTTTTTTTTGTTCTTATCGTGTTACTGCCAGCTATATATATATTTCAGGCCAGTACCTTAGACTTTAAATAAAACTTGAAAGTTAAAACCCTTTTGCTTTCAATATATGTTGGTACGTCTTACCAGTCGAAGTAGAGCACAAGAGAGCACAATTTTTTTGTAGTAGAGCCAATCTGCATGCAAGATCCATTTCTACTTTCGTCAGTCGAAACGGTCCTACTCGACCGGGGCAGTAGATAAAAAACAATAGAAAAGAAAAGTAGGTACAAGACAGACGTCGAGTATGAGAAGTAGCGTTGCTTTTGCGCTTCCTTTAGTGAGTGAAAGATCTGAGGCTCGGACTTTCACTCACCAAAGGACTCACTACTTATTCCCTTCCCTCTTCCCATTTCATTTGGAATCCTCACTCACAGCGTTTCCCTCATTCTAATTATTTTCTTAAAGATCGATTATGCATTAGAGCTGCAATGCAGACCATATCGTTGGTATCCATGGCAGAAGTGATCACTAACTATCAAGTTTCACTCTTGCTCGTTTGTCTTTTATAAAAAATGGGGTAAAATAAGACGCCTCTTCTAGATTTCTTATTTCCCGGTCAAACTTGTGACCATTAATTCGACGTGGCTGCCGCCCGCCTTACGTCCCTTGACTGATCCCCGAAACAGATCGCTTTTACACGTTCTACGATGAATGACAGTAAGCAACATTCACAGCCAATCAGCCATTTTTCTATTAATTTAACATTAAACTTAGAACCTGATTCATCACGTCTGGCCGGAAAGATCTATTTTAATAGGGGCTTTTTAACGACTCTCGAACGAAAAAAATAATGTACCTAGTAGGAGCCAGTCGGGCCATTTAAAAAGGTCTATTGTGACATCGGTGACATTCAATGGTAGCTAGAAGGCCGAAGGGTCCGGCAATGTAATAGGCCGTAGTCAATGATATTAGAATAAAAAAATATTCTAATATCATTGGCCGTAGTGGTCACTTGCCATTAAGTTAAAAGGATGAGAACTAACAAACCGATCACCTGATGGTAAATAATCACCTTCACCTGAGGCCCGATAAGGCAGGCATCGCATGCGCGTTGCCATTAGTTAAGGAACATTAATTTGTCTTTCAGCCGCATTTTATGAGCAATGCACTGTCCTCTTTAGGCCGTTCCCAGACATTTAAAAAGTCTTGTTATTAACGGCTATGTACTCCTTATTTAATGCACATAAAACTATTTAAAAAATACGTCAATAATCTTTGTAGTTAGTTTTATCCACAGAACAAAGAAAATTGGTTTTATCTTTTAATTCCTCGTTTAATATTTGTGTTTATCGTTATTTGGAGTCACCAGAAATAAGACACGTACACTGGTTCGTACATTCGTCTATTTCAATGCACATCGGTACACACGCAACAGTAGATGGTTTATATTGTTATACACAATTATAATATTTTATCAGCTCGGTCGGAGACAAATTGGAGCTTCAAATTTTCTTGTGGCTCAACTGTTTTTCACCTGACTGATGTCACGAGATCAGTCGCGTTTCGTTCCGAAACGTAACCGCCACAGTTATATATATAACTACGATAACTGACTTTGAAAATACGTCTAAAATAATGGATTTCATGCATCTCCTTCTAAAGTAGGTAATTTGGCTTTAGCCAATCGATAGACAATGAAAAAAAACTATAAATTGGCCGCAAAAAATTTGTCAATTAACCTATTATTGATTTTTAAGGATGTAACGCACGCTATATAGGGACTCGAGACCTGGCGCGACTCCTCGACCAATCGCAGCGTGCCACGCTCGCACCGTGCCGCGTCGGCCAATCGCAGCGCGTTAATACGATAGACTGCGACAGCGCTCTGCAGCAACTGCCACGCGATTGGCCGACGCGAGAAAGAGGGTGACGTTTTGATTTTAAATGAGAAAAGTCGTTGGGAGAATTATAAAATTATAATCTAAGTACGAGAATCGACTTATTATTACAAGGATTATTATTCATAATTTCGATCAAAGTTCGGACCGCCCCTTCTGTGGTTATTCGCCCTTATGAGGGGCATCTGCGGGCCTCGAGCTTACGCTCATTACCCGGGCTGCTTCTCAAGCACCTTACGGTGCCCGGTGGAGGTGTGTCCGGCCTCATAACGAGGCCGATCTTTGCCCCTCCCTATAACGCTGCGTTCCCCTGTGCGGATGGGCACACCAGGTGAGACCCTTGCGGGAGGCCCAGCGAGCTTACCAGCAAACGGGGGACGGCTTACCGCGTGATCTGACAGGGAGGGGTGGGAGACAGGGATGGAATGCAGGGACCAGGGGAAGGCAACTACATTAACTATTTAGTTAAACAGTTGCCTGAGGGGGGCGGGAGGATTGTTGCTAATCTGCCTGTCTGTGTCCGTCTGTCTGTGCCCTCATTTCGTGTCTCGTCGGGTCTAGGGACGAGAAACATGGCGGACGGGATGCGCCGGGCAAGACGCGGATCACGGGTACAACGGGAAGGGGTCGGGTGGGCTGTGGGTGGGAGTGTGGTGTAGCTGTGGCGGGGTGTGTCGGTGTGTAGTGGCGTGTGCGGCTCTCTCTGTCGCGTCACTGGCGAGCAGGAGCTCGCGGGGCAGGGCTCGCCCCGACGCATCGGGCGGCCGGGCGTGGAGGGGGGCCATGTCACGGAGGTGACTGTGTGGCCCATTGTCGGCTCGATCGAACATACGCCGCGCCGACCTGATCACAAAGTCCTCTAGTGGCTGCATCTTCACGTCCCGGGCGATAACGTCGTTCCGGACATATCGCCCCGCCCCGGTAATGACGCGAAGGGAGATGCTCTGTTGGGCATCTAGACGAGCGCGAGTCGTGCGTGTGCATAGGCCATACCACGCGGGCATGGCATAAGTCAGGCGCGACCTGATGTAGGTTTTGTAGATGCCCAGTTTTGTGCGACTAACTGTCGTTTCGGACACATTTTATTCGGACACAGTGTCCGAATTGACACTTTTTAATTTTAATATTTTTTTACTGTCGATTCGGACACCGCGATATAAATAGCTGTTTTGTACAGTCAGATAAAAAATCTTCCTACGATTTCTTTTCATTATAAAAATAAAGTCTCAACGAAGCCTTCTACACGAAGCTATCGGTAATGTTTCTAAAGATGACTGGGTCAAATGTGTGAGGCATGCAGAGGAATTACAGGATCAGGATCTAGCAAAGGCAATTTTAAAAGATAAGAGAATACAGTCTCTGGTAATAAATTTACACGAAGATGACAGCGCTCCTGACCCGTGGTACAACTGCGATGTCCAACTGGTTGTACCACGGGGAAGTAAAGTTACCCATGGTTCACCCCTTTTTATTGATATTTATGATTATGACCCGTTGTAAAACGGTTGAATTATGTCCAACTGGTTGGACCACGGGGACCCGCTCCCGACCCGTGATACAACTGCGATGTTCAATTGGTTGTACCACGGGGAAGTAAAGCTACCCATGGTTCAACTGGTTGTTCTATGATTGTTGTGCGTCCCCATGATCCATCTCCCTGATATACATGATATGTATTACAGGGAGTTGGACCAAGGAAAAAACAACTCACCCTTGATTCAGAATTCTCAGCAAAGTGGATTTTTTGAACTAATGCGTGTCTGAAAATCTATTAAGGAATGGCGGACAAATGCAATCTTCTTTCATCAAACATAACTTTTCTGGATAACGTAAACTTTTTAAATAACTCCACTAAGGTCATGTTGCCCTGGTACCCTTTGCGGAGAATTCTAAATCAAGGATTAAAGGGGGACAACCACAACAATCATAGAACAAACAGTTTAACCATGGGTAACTTTACTTCCCCGTAGTACAACCAGTTGAACATCGCAGTTGGACCACGGGTCGGGAGCGCATTTTATAACTCCACTAAGGTCATGTTGTCCTGGTACCCTTTGCTGAGTATTCTGAATCAAGGATTAAAGGGGGACAACCACAACAATCATAGAACAACCAGTTGAACCATGGGTCACTTTATTTCAGCAGTTGGACCACGGGTCGGGAGCGATTCCCAGTAGTAGGTACAACTAGTTGGACCAAGGAAAGAACAACTCACTCGAGTTGAACTATTGGTAAAGATTTTTCCCCATAGAACAACCAGTTGAACCATGGGTAACTTTACTTCCCCGTGGTACAACTAGTTGGACATCGCAGTTGTACCACGGGTGAGGAGCGCTGTCATCTTCGAGTAAATTTATTAATTACCAGAGGCTGTATTCTCTGATCTTTTAAAATTGCCTTGGCTAAATCCTGATCCTGTAATTCCTCTGCATGCATCACACATTTGACCCAGTCATCTTTAGAAACACTACCGATAGCTTCGTGTAGAAGGCTTCGTTGAGACTTTATTTTTATAACGTAAAGAAATCTTATGAAGATTTTTTATCTGATTGTACAAAACAGCTATTTATATCGCGGTGTCCGAATCGACAGTAAAAAAATGTTAAAATTAAAAAGTGTCAATTCGGACACTGTGTCCGAATAAAATGTGTCCGAAACGACAGTTAGTCTTTTGTGCGTAGGGGTAGCTTGGATGCAAGGACCGGTCGCAGTACCGCTCGCGCCGCCTTCGCCATGTTAATGGCGTGGGTGGCCTGAGGGACCATGCGCAGCGTGCGGTCGATCCTGCAGCCCAGGTACTTAACAATGGGTTTCCACTCGATCTCCTGCCCTCGGAGCACGAGTGGGGTCGTCACCTTGCGCCCGCGGCCGATACGTAGCGCCTCCGTCTTTCCCACATTGACGGTCATGCGCCATCGGTCAAGCCAGTCCGGGATCAGGTCGAGCACTCCCTGCAGTTTAGCCAATGTAACCTCCAACTTCCTCGAGGACGCGAAGAATGCGCTGTCGTCAGCGAAGAGAGCGAGTGTGATGTCTCGCTCTCCCTCCCTCAAGCGTCCTCTAAGAGTTGGAATGTCATTGGTGTAAACCGCATAGAGAATTGGGCTCATACAGCTTCCCTGGGGTACCCCAGCGCGGATGGGGCGTGGTAGTGTCGTGTGGTTCTCTACTAGGACTCGAAAAGTGCGTCCTTCCAGGAAGGACGCTATGAGTCGTACGTAGAGGGGCGGCAAGTTGTTTGTGATAAGCTTGTACAACACGCCGGGGTGCCATGCGCGATCGAAGGCCTGCTCGATATCGAGAAAGACCCCCGCGGCGTTGTGCCCCCGGTTCATTGCACTAGCCAGCATGTGAAGTACTCGCGTGAGCTGGAGCGTGGTGGAGTGGTCGCCGCGAAAGCCAAACTGCTCCTCCCGGAGGCTTAGCAATGGGCGCACCCTGCACAGCAACAATCGCTCGAACAGCTTCGCGATGTGTGAGAGCAGTGTTATTGGCCGATAGCTCGCAGGGAGTCTGCGATCTTTACCCGGCTTGGGCAGAACAATGACGTCACCGGTCTTCCACGCCGATGGGAAGTGACCAGTCCTCAAGATGCCGTTGAATAGTCCAGTAATAGCTACAAGACACTTCCTCGGCATCCTGGTTAGCATTGTGGAGGTAACATTGTCGGGTCCCGGGGCCTTGCGCTTGGGCAAGCGCAGGATTTGCTTCTTCACCTCTGAGGGAGAGATGAAGTCGCCGCCCGGAAGGGGTGGCATAGGGCCCGACAAGAATTCCTCCACCGTGCGTTCGACATCGGCGTGGTGTTGCAGGACGTCTTGAGTCACCTGATCGGGCAGGGGGTGCGGGGAGAATTGTGTCTCCAAGTGATCGGCCAATAACAGTGCTCTCTCCGGTGCAGTGTAGTGGAGTTTGCCGGAGGAATCCCTGAGGGGGTGAACGGGGGGAGCTGTCTGTGAGAGCTGTCTAACGAGTCTAAAGAGGTCAGCGGCGTCGTCGGTCGCACTTTCGATACGACTATCCCACGACGCACCGCGCCATGCCTTTATCTCGTCAGACAGCTCTGTCGTCAGTCTGTTTAGTTCGGTCGGACCGCCCCATTGCCCTTGCTGTTCGTATGGTCAAGGTCATTTGCTCGGGGAACAGCCTTACTTAAGGCGATTCTGAAGTCTTTCTGAATACAATTTACTTTATGGAAAGGAAAGGTACAAAGTCGAAGAAACTTTAAGTGGTTACCACTCAACGTAATTGCCTCTAAGCTATATATGTAATAAGAGGGGAAGATTAGATAAGTGGGTGCACTTGAAAAGGCTACTGATTTGGCACGCGCCTGTGGCACGCCAGACAAAGGGAGCTTGAATGTCTGAAGCGAAATTAAACCACTTGACCTGTCACTGGCTAATCGTCCGCCTAAATGTTAGTCCAACGCCTTGGAATGTCGGAGGGTAACGGTTATGCCCACAGATATTATAAACTCTTGGGTTTAGATGCCATAGTTAAACAACAGAGTACATAATATAATACTGTATAGACGTTATACTTAACGGTTTCATAACCCAGTTACGGGACCTTAATTCCTTGAGACAAAACGTGTAGGTAACTATATTTCCACCAACTTATATTAGCTGTGGCAACGAAGCTACGAAAGCCTTTTGCCACGTTCAAACAGCAAAAGTGCTAGCTCACGCTCAAGTTCCCGCCAATTTTCCGCGGGATCAAATTAAATCAGCTAAAACGCCCGAAAAGCGGAATTAATGCAAAACGAACAAGTTCTCTTTGTTGCGGTCTCTGCCGTGCGTCCCGTGAGGTAATACCTTTCTACCGGTGAGGTAATAGGTACCTATCTTCCGTATCTACCGACGAAACTTTGCCGATAACGTATGCGATACGCCGGTATTAATTACCAACTTGCCTATTTTAGCCTGCATGTTTGATAGTTCAGAATATCGGTTTAGTAATTCATTTATGTTCCTTTAAATAATGTTTTTACAACCGGCTATAATTCTCATTATCCTTAATAATAATGAACATTTATAATGACGCTCATAAGATCAATATTGATTCATGTCAATGTGATTGAATACGTGACAATTTTGGATAGTGTCATGCTTTTACTTGAACCTTTTATGCCATAGTAGAAGTAGAAAGCAAGAAATAGGGGAAGACGGGCCTTGGCTGCCCTGATCTGAAAAAACCATGCCCAATGTTCTTTATACATTTAGACAGATTGGAGGAGATATTGTTTTAAGGTGCTGCCTCATCTCAAGTACTTTTTATAGGTAATGTTACTTTACAGCATCGATAATTACCTACAACATCAGTGCGACCATTCGTCTCTCCGCTGCCCCACCCAGCCCTTAGGTTGAGTGGCACCGGCAGGAAAACTACCCACTAAACTTTTAGTATTTCCTCACCGTCGCCACGAGATGATGGGGGCCATGGCGTCATTCACCCCATTTGACCATGGCGACTCGCCTGTTTTCAAGATGAGGATCTTGGCTAGAGGATGGCTGAGGAAGTCTGACCATCCTCCCAACTTCCCGTTCAGTTGGCGGCGTGCAAGGTGCTGCTTACATACAACCTAATGTGAAAGCGGCCATAATGTTAAAGATTCGAGCACAAGTAAAGTAAAAAACCGTAAGTTTCCCTTTAATATATCCACTCGAATCTCAATTAATTGCAGAACCCTTTCCAGTTCTTATGGGAAAACAGAAATAGAAATCCACTCGGGTAAAAGCCCCTGTTAATATTGCCTACTTAAATATTATTATCATTCACCTATTTTATTTTGAAAGAAAAAGCGAATCTTTGTTCTTTTCTCCTTTTAGAATAAAATGTGAAAATAGTCAGGTAGATTGGTAAAAAGGTCAGATAACTAAAGTATAGTAAAGTAGTAATATGTAAGTGCCTATAGGTTTTTATTCGGCAAACTAAGGCAAAGGTTAATCGGTTGCTAAAAATCTGATAAATTATTTGGTGCAATGCAATCTCATGTTGTTAGAAAAATGAATAATTCAGCACTACACATTCCAACGCACGGAACACGTTATTTTTTCTGTTCCGTGTTCTAATGTGTTCTTGAAGGTGGTGTGTACAAACTACAAAGCGCACCCAGCACACAATATGCCGAAGGTAGACCAGGTACAAGTGAAAGTGATATATCTCAAAATTAGGGTTGTAACGGAGGCCTTCTTAACGGAGGCGGAGGCGGATGCGAAGGCGATGAGTTTCACTTCCGCGGATGCGGAGGTTAACGGAGGCGGAGGCGAAGGTGAAAGTGGATGTAAATAAAATAGTAATTTAAGGTTCAAAAGTTTTTATTTTAAATACTAAACACTTATGTAAACATTTAAAACATAAAGTAAAAATTTTAAGTTAACTTTTTTGTAATCAAACTTAGTAATCAAAATTAAGGACAGGTAAATTAAATTTGGCAAACAATCGTTTTGCGGCTTTATCACCTTCCAAACGATTTCTAAGGGATTCATAAATTAATCCAGCTGAACTAAATAATTGTTCACTTGGCACTGAACTTGGCGGCGCCGATAAGTACGTGCGAACGGTGGGAGAAAAAGCTTTATATTTATTATTATTTCTCCACCACAATCGTCTAATTTGAGTCTGTTTTCTTTATTATATTCATTAATTAAAATTTTCCATATCATGAGGTAACTATTCAGTTTCCTCTTCACTGTCACTGTGATTTGAAACTCCGTTACAACTCCGCAAAAATTGTGCGGAGACGGAAGCGGAGGCGAAGGTACGATTTCTTGCGGAACTTCCGCAGTAACGGAGGCGGAGGCGAAGTTCCGTTACAACCCTACTCAAAATTCGTGTATTTCTCGATTGTTCCATTTACTGACCTAAACTGACCTTAAAAATCTATATAATAGCTAGCTGAACTACTTAGTTAAAGAAACCGCAGAGTGCGTTGATCTTGTTATACTTAAAAATAGATCACTTTTTCTTAACAGGGTTATAGATTATGCTTTTTAAAGTCAGTTTATGGAAATTCGAATAACACGAATTTTGAGTTAGGTTACTTTCATTAAAAGGATGAGGTATTTGATGTGGTGGTGATGGAGGAAGATTTCACGAGCGCAGTATTGTAAAAAAATTGCATCGCGTTTTGTTATGACATGGACATGGACCAAAAATTTAACTTTTACTCCATTAATCATATTTAAAGCTATGTTTATTAGTTAGATGACACTAATCAAAAATAAAAGATATTTAATTTGGCATAATTTCCAAATGACAAAAAATATATAACTTGTTTCCTCAAAATATGGTAACTCACAACGATGCAATAACGAAACGTTAAATTCGTTTGAGTTTTCTCAGCCGCTGTGTGTGCTGTTTGATTTTACAATTTCTGTTTTAAAACATAATTTCATTATTATCAGAATATTTAAGTCAGATTTATTTGCTGAAGATTTCTGTGTTACACATTTCTAAACACCAAAAACGTTATTCGGTAAGCTTCCTCGTTCAAAAACATCTGTGCAATTGTTCCATCAATTCGTTCTCTCAATTCTTGTAAAATGATAATTATTTCTGTCCGTACAATAAACCGATTTTTTGCCATCATGACGCCTGTACACGTCGCATAAATTGTTTTCTTTCTTTTGGCCCACATTGATTTTTTATTTCAGGTTATTATCGACCTGTCAAGAAGACATTTTTTCATCAAGCTGTGCGTGCAAAATTCGCAAAATAGGAGACGAAAACCCTTTTAAGTTTTCTAATTTTATATCGAATCTGCCACCAATAGTAAGTATAAACCGATATCTATCATTAATTATGGCATAATCTTACAGTTAACCGCCGTAGTTGTTAAATTAGGTCTCAAAGGTAGGTGTATTAAAAAATAACATAAACAGTGTTAACGGAATATTCTAGTGTGAAAGGTGTTACAATTGAACGCTTCAACGCGTGATACATCAGTATTTATTTGTTTGGGAGTTGTGTTTTGCATGGACATTCTGCATAGTTGTGTATAACCTCAACATAATCATATGATTGTTGTCAATACATACCGAGTTGAGTTTTGCAAACAGTTGCCAGTAGGTACATATTGTGTGCTGTATTGTTTTCCATAGTTTTGTTTAGTGGTAATGGAATAGCTCTAAAACATAAACTACTTAAATACTGGGAATTATCAAAGTAATCGTTACAATAATAAATTTTACAATTTTATTTATTCTAGTCAATAGTTTTTTAATTTTTGTTCCTACAGACAGGTTATATTTATAAATATATGACAAATGACCTTCTCAAGACAGTAATGGCCCAGTGGCAAGAAAATACCAAATATCTGTTTTAAAAATGTTGTTTAGTTTTACTGTGACTATAAATTTTAATATAAATGTTTGCTCCATACCACTTTGTCGTATGGTTTA
Source organism: Mecyna flavalis (assembly GCA_949319885.1). Taxonomy (NCBI): domain Eukaryota; kingdom Metazoa; phylum Arthropoda; class Insecta; order Lepidoptera; family Crambidae; genus Mecyna; species Mecyna flavalis. Next base: position 10,019,160 of record OX439437.1, read on the forward strand.
AATTTATCAGTGTAATCATTAAAAATCATATTGAATATACTGTCTTTGGTCAAGCATAATGTCATCTACGCAAAGGTCAAGGTAGAAGAGCAACTAAGTAATACAATACTGGCAGTGCTTGAATTGGAATAAGCAAATCAACTTATCTTTTAAACAAAATCTGATGCAATTTTAAGGCATAAACATGTTTAATTGCTACAAAAGTTCAGGAATGTACACTATCCAGGTTTTAGTATCTTTTTAAATTTATGAGATCATACCAACCAAGTAACAGTCTATCTGACTTTGATCTCATCTTAATGCCAGTTGTTGCCATGTATAAAAACATAAATAATAAATTAATCACACAGTAGACACTTGCACTTATGTTATGGAGATCCGTGCATGCTATTGGTCATGCGCAAGTGCACATGTGCCAACTATCCCCCTCTCCGTCTACTGATGTTCAACAAGTTTGCTGGTACTCTTACTACAAATAAAGCTGTGTATTAATCAATAATCAGCTCTATGTTCTTTATATGAATGATTCTCTTGGACCCACACAAACTGGAATCACTAGGCTGCCACCAGTGCTATGAGTTATAATTATAATAACAAAACTGTAGGCAGGAACCCTGCAAAATATGCCATTATTCCAGTCTTTCAAAGATCTGTACAAAATTTAAAATAAGCAATATACAAGGAGAAAAAATCACATTTGAGTTGAATCTAATAGAATGAGATAGCTACTGAAGCATTGTTTCAGAATACGGACTGTATTAAGTGCATAAGATATTGTGAAGGGTACTAGAAGTGTGTGTCTCAGGGTGGTAGAGCGATGCCGCGGTGCAGCAAACGAACGCGTAGCGGCGCGCCGCCTGCCGACCTGCTCCCCGGCGCCACCGCGCTAGATGACCATCATCATCACAAGAGGTCAAGAAACACTAGGTAAGGACTACATCATTTATTTACATTCTCATAGTTTATGTTGGCACCGGATCGTCCCAATCGGGTGTAAAGGGGTACCGGGAGAGTTTAGTGGGTAGTGCGACGAACGCATTAAGTCCCAAGCCCCACACACGGTTTGGCTAGCCTTTTATTATGGCGCATAAATCCATTCTCCTCCTACAAAAAATTGTTCACCAAGACAGGTAAAAAATCATTTAACAAAAGTACTAACCTAATTATAAACTTCCTTTTGAAATCAATCAAAATAGATTGAATCAATTTCCACATATTTTATCGACAAATAATATTTCATTAACAAATGTTTATAACATGTTTGTTTCATCATACTGCACATAATTATTTATAATGTGTAATATTTTGTTCAATATAAATAAATATTATTGATTTATAAAATAACACATGTGACAGTTTTAATTTTACAAGGTTACCTGTTATGAAGTAATAACAAAATGTTTATGGGATTCAGTTTAATTGGACCATAATCGCTATTGTGATATTACCACAGTGGTAAATTACATCTATAAGTAAATCTTCAGACTTCTGATCATTAATTACATTATTGTGATATGTTCCAGTTCACGTCGACATTCCAAAGCAGAAGATACAAGTTTTAGCGCAAAAAAATGTTTAGCATGGTTTAAGGAATATACAACAGTGTCAGAGCCAGATGTATTAGGTGAGTTGTGCAAGGACACAGCGTGATATATTAGTGATAAAGTATTTATTTTGGCGTATATTATCTCCAGCTGGTCATTGTAGAAATAGATAAGGCTAGAATGAAAAAACTGCATGTAAACATTAAAAGTAAAGTATAAGCCCATTCTATTGATCTCATTTGGATTTTTTGGTTGAAAACTCAGCTTTAAAAATATATTGTAGTACATTATCTTTCATCTATCACATATAAATATGCCATATAACTAGAAACTAAGCTTATTTTTGCCTTATATGTTGTTTGAAAAAATGGGCCAGTGCCATATTTATTCTTGACACTTTTGCACCTTGGCGAATCATTATAATGATGTATTTCATAATAATTTTATAGGTCCAGAGGGTATGGAAAAGTTTTGTGAAGACTTAGGAGTTGATCCCGAAAATGTTGTGATGTTAGTAATCGCATACAAGATGGGCGCCAAGCAAATGGGTTTCTTTACACAGGAGGAATGGCTAAAAGGTTGGTAAAGTAGATTAAACTTTACAAATTTTTCATTCTAAAATTAATATCATGTGGATAATTTTGGCAGCTCTCTTTTCTATTAAATAAAATGAATGCAAAGGTAAAAAATTAAAAATATTCTGTTTTATAAATAATTTACAGAAAGATATATTTCTGCGTTACAGGATTAACGGAACTACAGTGTGACAGCGTGCACAAATTGCAGAACAAATTAGAATATTTACGCAGTTTACTCAATGACCCCTATATTTTTAAGGCTGTATACAGATATTCTTATGATTTTGCTAGGGTAAGTGTACTACACTTTTATTAAACTTCCTATGTAGACCAATAAATAAATTGTTTGGATCAAATAACTTTGATTTTATGCGCCAACTTTCGAGTATTTGTATAAAGTGCATTTGTCTTAATTTGCATGGGAAAAAGCCTTTATTAAATATATAATTTTTTGTGTGTGGTTTGGTTGGATAGAAACAGACATGTTCATGCATCACATGTTTGTATCGCTTGTGGGTCGTACTCACTTACTTTTTATGTAATAGCCGACTACACAACGATCACAGTTGGCATATTTTATGACCCACTGAATCAAGTCATTGTCACAATTGTACAGTATCACAAACCCGAGTTGTGTTCTGACCACATTTACTAACCACGAATGAATATAAATATTCCTACACCGCCGTAACAACTTGTTGAACTGAATGTTTCCAGGATAAAGACCAACGGTCACTAGATACAGGAACAGCTCGCGCGCTACTCGCCGTGTTACTCCCACGCTGGGCGCTGCGGCCGCCGCTGGCCGAGTTCCTGACCCGCGAGCGCCGGTACCGCGTCGTCAACCGCGACCAGTGGTGCAATATCCTCGAGTTCAGCCGCACCGTCGACACGCAGCTCACCACTTACGACGCCGACGGCGCCTGTGAGTACCCACTACCCAGTGTTGCCAGCGACCGATATGTAGGTAACCACATAGGAGACACTTTACCAACTTAACAACCGAAAAACTTTGTCAACTACTGCTTTCTGTATTAAGTGCACCCGTTGACACAATGACTGCTTGCTGAAAGACTATTGAAAAAATAACGTATTTTAAGTTGAGGAGCATAGAAATAACATGGAATGTAAAATGTGTCAAAAGTAACATTCTGCCAAAGCTGTCACTGCTGTTCATTACCATCTCTCTACGAGAAGATAGAATACATTACCTTGAAAGTTTTCAGTACCAGTCAGTCGCAACTCTTCCTACAACTACCGGTATACCGAAAACCGATATATAAATCAAACTTCACATTTGACACAGTAATTAATTTATTGGCAATTAGTTCTATAATAAAAAAAAACTATATGCATGACCTAAAAAAATTTCTTGATGTTTTGCTAGAATAAAAATAGTTCTAACCATATTGATGACTTCCAATAGTTTCTAATCCCGCTTTCAGGGCCAGTAATGCTAGACGAATTTGTGGAATGGCTGCGAGCAGAGCGGGCGGGCGACGCGGCTATGCCGTCCGCCAGCTGAGGCCGCGGGGCGAGCATCAGGTAAAACTAGCGCAAGACCTTCACCAGATAATAACTGGGCACGATCACTCACTGCACGCGTATCTAAAACCTTGTCCAGGAAGGCGAATTCGTCGCGAATCTATGGGCAAGGTACTGGGGCTCAATACATTGCGTCCATCGCATCGCGCGTTTAGTGAAATCGGCTCGATTCGCGCGTTAAAATCGCCGTTCTGGACAAGGCCTAATTGGCCGTCCAATTGGACACGCTCAGTATTCCCCTCCAATGAAGACGAGACATTTGATTTGTAATCGTCTTTCGCATCACAATCTTAGTGGAAGTGAAACTTGTTGGTCTATAACTCAATCGTTTGCAGATGACCCTCGAACGAGATTCTTGTGTTAATATATTTTTAAAGAGTTGCCTTTTTTTAAACAGTATTACAGGCACCTTTTTAATATCAGCTCTTTAACTTTTAAACATCACATCTATCTCACAATTTTGGACTACAGATATATGTATAGCCTGACCAAGAAAATAAAGGGTGGTATTTAACCGCACATCAAAAAAAAACTGAAATGCGCATCAAAAAAATTGAATTGTTAACCTAACCTAACCTTTGGTGTGCAATTATTTTTTGATGTAAATTCAGTATTTTTTAATGTGCAGTTAAAAAAAATGTTGATGAGTAATAAAAAACCAAGCAGACTTAGATCATAATAATATGCTTGGTGCTTTACAAATTAATTTATCATACCTACTAAATATTGATGCTGCAAAGTACTAACGATTAGATTGTATGTAAGTAACAAAGAAACCAAAGTTACACAGTATTGAGGAAATCAAGTTTCAAGAAATCTATTTAATTGTAATACTGAGATGATTGCCCATTTATTATTCAGTGATGGTGTATAAAATATATCTGCTATTTCTGGTTTAGTTATGGTTTGTTAGTCAAACTAATGGAACTTTAGATGAATATGCAAAATGACAATAAACTTGTTGGATTCACTAATATTTAAAAAAAAGCGCACAGCACTCAAGCCGTTTAATTTTTTTACAGGTTTAATTTTTTCTCCACATAAATGAATGATTTTTAAATTAAGGGTAACAGTCTTAGTCAGTGGTTGCGAAAAAAGTCCTACTAGTTTGATTACCAAACTGTTGATGGAATGACTGGAAATAGAGATTTAATATCGATGTATATTTTAGCAGGACTGGGTTTCTGTTGCAACCTGCAAGACTTGTTATATAATACTTTTTATATTTGCACTGTAATCCCATCATAATGTATGTAATAGTTTATTGTATGTAAGTTATTTTGTTTACTTGAACATGTTCTTTGCCATTATGTTGTCACATTCTTGTATCTATATCTGAATGTCAGCGTAAGAATGAATAGTTTTATTACAAATTTGTATGATTTAAGGACATTATAATATGATTTTCATGTATAGATACAAGAAGTTTTCTGTATTTTCATGGTATTTATATGTATGTAGTTTGACTTCATTACAATAATCATTGTCAGTTGTTATGACTTTCTTCAATATTGTGTCAAGAAATTGTAATTTGTAATTCTTTTATAATTCCAAATAAATATAATCTGAGACGATTTTGGTTTAAATTGCTAAAAAAATGACATGAAATTTAATATGTACATAAATATAATCTCTGTAAACTAATTGATAATTAATTTGCAACGAGATTCTCTTTCATTATTGTTTTAAATCGTCTCATAATATGGTGAATAAAATGAATGGTTGTGTATATGAGGATTAAGGTATGGCGATTAATAAAAACAATCTCGAATAAACTTAGCACAATACCAATGGCTGCTTTACAATACTAATATTAAAATAGAAATCCAATAAAATATTGCCGATTCTTACCAAAAGGTGTTCATTTAACTCTAGAAAATGTTTGTTCTGCACAATAATTTTGTTTTCTATCTCATATTATTCCCAGTTCTGTTTAGTTTGATTTTGTTTGCGAAGGGGTCAGTAAACATGCATTATTTCATATGGTATTCCCTCAATAACATAGTTTTAAAGTTTCGTTGTAAATTTTTAGCATTTATTTTAGATGTATGTATGTATATTATGTTTCGCCAATCCTCTGTGTATGTTGTATTCATAAAACGTTGCCAATTGTAAGTAATTGTTTTTATTATGCAATCTCAAATACTCGATTCCAAAACTGTCGAACCAATTTTGTATTAGTTAATTTATTAATTTTGCCCACCGAAACAGTGTAATATTTTTACAATAAAATAGTACAACAATGTAAGTATTTCTGTGTCGATTTCTCTGTTTTCTAAAACAACTTCATTCTTTGGTGGGAATTTAATTTAGTGTTGTAAGCTGTTTCGACGCTGTATTCCTTGTGTGACTGATTTGAACAGGCAAAATTTTTTTTAAACCTGAAGTAGCTGGCCATATTCACAGACATGAAAATTAAACTATCTTAGTTACAAAAGTATTAAATATTATTATCAATCATCAACTTACCAATATCCATCTTTTCACAATGCAATGCTACTGATTTTTTTTTGTTTATCGAAAAAGAACTTTAAATCTGCATGCTAAGGCTCTATTTTTATTTGGATATCTAGTCGGAAATTGAAAAAGCTATGATACATTAAGACTAATAATTATAAATCATATTTTTTTTACCAGTGCTTTGTAAACCAAACAACACGGATTTGTTGCTGCCAATTATAAATAGAGCTTTACAGAAGATGGACAATCATGCTCCTACTGCTAAAATATAATGACCAGTATCTTGAGGCCACTACTCTGACAAGTTCCAATAGACTAGGTGTCTGTGTCTAGTCTAACGTACTAGGTTTAGGTGTAGATATGGTTTTATATAAGACATGTAGGTAGATATATTCAAATTCTCTATGATTGTAACGAATAAATTTCGTTTCTCTGTAAAAACAGTGTATACAAAATTACTCTCGATGCGTTTAGGCCACTGTACCGAATGTTATTACAAGAGAAATAAATAAATATCAAAAAAGTGTATGTTTTTTACTTTATTTTCTGGTACCTTTTGTACCTACAACAAACTTAGCCCTTTTGTGAAATATGGCACGTCCTCAGTGTACGATCGAGGTCTCTCGCGCGTGATCACTTTTGGAAAAATATACCGTGCACGCGCATCGTGACTTCTTAGGAGCGGCGCTTGTAAACGTGAAAATACTGCACAGGATTTTAGCCATAAGGGTGATCACGCGCGGGTGACCTCGATAGTACCTAATTATTTAGTGTACCCAGTAACTAACAGTTTATAACTAAGCCGAGAATACATAATTAAATACATTGTAATTTGTTACCATATTGGGTCTTTAGTATTGTTGCAATGCTATAAACCCTGAGTTCAGGCAAAGATATAATATGAAGAGGAATTATTACAAAATGCCAAATTAAAAATTATAATGATTTTATTTTTAAACTATGTAAACTTAGTTTATTTACAATATCTGTCGGCTTTCATCTTACTACGCCGATCCAGTAACGTCTCATGCAGGTTGCCTTCATCCTTTGCTCTCTTCAATTCTATGACGCTGCTGTCATTCACTCTTAATTTTTTGTCTTGGAATTTTTGGAACTTCTTCCTACAATTAAAAATAATATACAGACTGTAGTGTCAACTGATATTTTTTATCCTAGGCACTTATTATAGTAAAATCATTTCTTTTTATTCTAAATAAAATAAACATTTGAAACAGATTTCTGTGCCGGATTATTTTGGGCAGTGTCTCATCCCTTTCCCTGTGGTCCCTGTGATAGTCCCTGGAAGGTACCACGGGGAATCATTCTACCCGTGGTCCCTGAATTTATTATAAGCCAACTAATTTAAAAAGGTATAATAACTTAATTAATTATTAAAGACAACAATACATAATTATACTCCATGCCTTTTTGCTCTATTATAATAACAAAATTAACAACATAAACATTTTTTTAAATTTTAATGAAAATAATGTGTGGTGGCTGTATCATTTTTCCTATTTCTACAATATAATATAGGTTCAAGTTAGAAAATCAGAAACTAACAACATAATTATTATAAAAATTATACAAAATACATACACATAATTGATTTCAACCTCGGCAAGGTCCCCCTCTTCCTCAGCCGGGAGCACAGACTTATTGACCTCCTTAGCTTTGTTGCTGCGTATACTACAGAATTCATTCTCGTCAGCTGTCAAACTGCGAGCCACCACCGAGTCGTCCTCGGGGTTTATTGACATAAACTTGTTGATGGAGCTGAGAATTGCTGTTTTTCCTGTGTAGTATTAAAACATGAATTTTTAAGTAAATTACAAAATGGTTCTAAGACTAAGTGCTACACTACATAATACAAACACTATAAAAGCAAGCATTTGTCTCAACACTGCACATTTGAATATATAAAACTCCTTTGTAACAAGTAACTAATGGAAGACATCTTGTTATTTTCTTACCATCTTGCCACACAGGTTCCCACTGTTCCATAGGCCCAACAGCATCTGATCTTCCAATCACCATACCATCCTTGGACGCGCCCAGGTATTTTCCATAGCCAGATTTCAATGCAAACTTGTTTTCCCCAGCAGGGAATGCTGTGAAGATTTCTTCAGGCGACGGACCCTCTCCATCACCGTGAGGCGCACCAATTGTGAACAGACCATTGTCTAGAGCCGATATGTACGAGTTATTGCCAAATTCTATTGATATAGAACCAGTTACATCCTCCACTTTTGTCACTTTCCACCAACCACCATGTTTTGCTAAATCTTCGTCCACCTGTGACACTTCGGATTTTTCAGTCTTTTTATGCTTGCGTTTCTTTGCTCTGAAACGTCCAGTTCAATTTTATCATTTATGTACACAATAATAATTGAAAATACCTATTATATGATTGTCAGCTTACAAAAATATTTAGTGTTTGATTGGTGTTTGATCTTACTTTGGTTTATCTCCTTTCAGAATAAGTTTTCCACGTTTCACGGCCGCATATTCATCAGCCATTTTAAGATACTTGTCTCAAAATCTTAAAAATTAATTTCGCTAGATTCCAAGAAAGTTATTTATTAAGGCAAAATAATAAAATAAATTCACCTTCGGATCGCGTTTGCGAACTTTGCGATTGATTATTTATTTGATTGATTAGTATTTGACAGACAGACAGACGTCACACGGTTGGCCAGTGCTGCCAACTTTATTTTTACCAACCCACCAAATGAGGCCGTGTAAACCACCAGAAAGAAACCACTAAAACTTAGCGGCGCGGCCTTTTAAACCACCAGAATTCCACTATTATTCTCTTTTTCTGATCTGAAAATTTTTTTGCACAGTTATTTGAAAAAAAATATTTAACATGATTACCTACGTCGTTTGAATTGCAGATTTTTATACTGAAACATATTTTAGTTTTAATGTTTGCACACAAATATTAATACTTGCCCATTTCAGAAATGTTGTAGAAAGAAAGAAATCCCGACAGCCAGGCTTGAATTCGGTCAATGTTGCTTATACAACAAAAGTATACCATTTTTGCCTGGGGCCTTACCATGAGCATTTAAGAAAACCATCCAATCGCAGTGCAGCTTTCGAGCAGGGCAGAATCAGGCCTGCTTAAAATCATACTATGACACCATAAATAGTGAACGACTATTGCACTGTTTGACATGAAGGTGAACGGTTTCTTTTGTCTCTGGTCTTTTTACCGTTCAATCGAATTCGTTCGAAAATCCATTGAAGATTTTATTTTCGTTTTACCGGTTTTTTAATTATTTTTCATAATACGAATGCTCAAGTAAAACCGCGTTTTTATGGGTTTAGATTACTTTATCAGTATAATTTTCTTGATTTACAGTAGTTTTCAATAAGTGAAGCAATAACTATGAAAGAGCCGTGCGTGCCGATTATTCCTTTTAACCTACTTAAATTTTTAAACGTTTCTGACTGACACCAAAACTTAGAGTAGAACATATGGAGATGCCCTATTGATCTATACAAAAAATTGCTTATATGAATATACATCGAATCGACACTTGCCTTACAAATATATACTTATCTCTTTTCATCTAAGTGATTGTTGCGTATGAAAAAAGAGACAGATATCTTTGCATTGTACCCATTTTGGCAACACTTTTTAGTGACGTCACACAGTTTTTGACGCGTGCCGGTTTCGCCATATTGTGTTCCAGCTAGTGATGTGGCACAATATTTTTATGTATCGATACGTTTTAGATAGTTATATTCTGCAATGGTATATACCATTTCAGAATATATTTACATTTGCAGATTTCCTGTAAGTGAAACATTAAAGAAGAAATAGATAGAGTTAATAGGTGGGGAAAATCTAAATCCGCGACATAAAATAAGGCACGTTTGCTCGCTACACTTCAACGAAAACTGGTTTTACAGAACTCTCGACATAACAAGATTACGTGATGGTAGTATGAAACAGTACAGTATCTTCACTTTATCTTCTGTTTAGGATTTTTGGAAAATGTAATAGGTTTTTAACCATGTGAAGTTGAAATTTCCATAATAATATATATAACTAACCTATTGTTATATTAAGGCACTGCATCATCATTATTTTGTGATAGGAAAATAAGAAACTATTTATAGATTTCTAACAAAATATGTGCATTTATGATCGACACGTAAACTTGTATCGATAAATATATCGATATACAATATTGGTGGCACTACGGTCGGACGCTATCATTGGTGGCGCCATTTTGTGTTCCAACTTTAGGTATACACGTTTTGTACCTACTTAGGGCATCTCCATGTGTTCTACTCTAAGCACCAAAATAATAGAAATGTCAAGTGTCAAATGCATTTTATTCTGTAATTCTGAAAAAGGCAAAAAAATTACCTTTTTCCGTGATTTAATACGATTTGGTCATTGAAATGCATGTTCTTCATTGAGTATAACACAGTGATTATATACATTGATTGAGAACATGGTTATCAATTTGAGAATACTACGATTTTTTGTTGAATTCTTTGACGAACCACTTTAGATGTTATCTTTCATTATCATTTATCCCCATTGAACACTTCCATGAACACTTTCGAACTTTGACTGAAATATTCTAAGGATAATTTCTGGAGCATCCGAAGATTATGTGGAATGCAGCAGCACAAAGGCTCAACTCTTCAGTTAATATTGTTAATTATTAAGACTAAGTACATGAATGATAGAATATCCCCCCCTTCCCCCCCATTTCTGGGATCAAAAGTACTCTACGTTCACCAGAGGGGATAGTGTAGCTTTCCAACTGTGAAAGAATTATTCAAATCGGCTCAGTAGTTTCGGAGTCTATTCAATACAAACAAACAAACAAACAAGCAAATCTTTCCTCTTTATAATATTAGTATAGATAACATGAAGTGATTGTAATATAATTTGTTATTATAATTCCAGTGCTGGGTAGACCTGAAGGCCAAGATTAAACAAAATAGTGATCATCAATGATGCTTATGGAAGGACCTTGTGTTGATGAGCTTACGGAAATGATATGTAAACAAGTAACAATGTAATTTATTTATTTATAAAAACTTTATTGACCACACAAATTGGCTACAAAAGGCGGACTTAACACTAAAAGCATTCTCTACCAGTCAACCCTTAGGAAAAACAAAATGCTTGAATGCGGCAAAGAGCAAACTAATTAATTAAGTAATTATTATCTTCTGTCTGCACTTATATTTGCTTCTATCATTCTATAGTATGTGACAAACTTAAAATCATTCATGTTTTTATTACAGAGTTCTACTTAATCAAGAACATTTGACAGAAGCACATTCAGTAACTGCCAACAATGGCACAGGTTACTTCAGCACCTATTGAGCCATTGCCACCTTCTGCCTACAACTTCGTGAGTGTCTGGTTCAGCATCCAAAGTTGTTGACATCATCCTTTTGCAGAGTACCTAGATATCCAGAATAACCTAAAATAAAATATTATTTAAGTTTCAGTTTGTACTGTGTGTGCCTGTGTTCTTGTTAGATAAAGTTGAAGGAAGGATACTTCCGTTGTTTTCTACTGTTTTTGAGGTGTTTTGTAAGTCTATTATATTAATGTAATTATGCTAATCTTATTATTTATAAGCCCATTGTGTTCTTTTGTTTATGTTTATTGAAAAATGTACTTAATTATAAAATTATTTTGAAAAAGTATAATGGTTTTGTTTTTTATAAATAAAGATAAAAATAATATAATTCATGCACACAAAAGTTTGTACCCTGTGGGGATTGAACCCGCCCTCTGGTGTAATAGCCGACTTCTCGGCCAATTACATCAAATAGCTCGTCACTTAGTAGGTTTAGGATGAAAATACAATAATAAAATATATTACCTCAAAACCATAAAGCCTTATTAGTGCTCAGCTTTCCAAGTGTGGGCAAAGAGCATGGTTTGACCAAATGAAAGAATCTTGATTGGCACTGGGATTGCTTGCATTTACACTTCTGATTTTTGCATATATTAGCTTCTTAGCATTGCAAATCTGGAAATATAATGTTTAGATTATTATTATTTTACCACAAGTTGTAATGATTGAAGTTCTAAATACTAAAATCACAGTTCACTTCTTTATTTGCTTACCAACTGGACATTCAGACTTTGTAAACAAATTAAATAGACATGCTTGTATCATAAACATTCCATTTCGAACGGGTCACTTATTTCGCGAAGGCGACGCAGCTTATTTCTCCCATCTTATTGGAATTCTGTTTCCAAATACTTAAAGAATTCGTCACATTTCTACAAAAATAGGTGTAAATGTTTTAAAATAGGTCACATTTTATTTAAACGCTAATTTTACTTTCAATAATCCACTTCTTATCAAAAGATACTTACGTTTGACAAAAATACTGACTCCTAACCGGGGCATAAGAGACTCATGAACATAAAAACGAAAAGGTACGCAACAAAATTCGACGACAATTATGAGATTCACTCACACAATCACAAAACAATTCTGTTAAAGCTACTCCAGAGTAGCTTTTTAAGGATCGGTTTATTTGACGTTTCCGACGTTCAAAAGACGCTTTGCTTGACATTTAAAGTCGCTCATGGTACGAAACGTCCATACAAAAAAAAAGGTGAACGGTTGTCAAAACGTCAAAGTAAACAGCCCTGCCAAGGCCCTGCCGCAGGCCTGCTTTATGGAGGTCATGGTACAAAAAAGCAGAACAGTTCAATTTCAGGCCTGCTTTAAGAGCTGATAGTAAGGCCCCTGTTCTCTGTGGTGACTGTCTTCATCATTTATTATTTAAAAAAATCCTAGCAAAATACTAGATCATTTTTAGTGGTAAGCTACGAAGCTTATCACTAACTGGAACAAACCTAAACCACTATAACCACTAGCCACCAAACTCAATTTTTCCCCACCAAAAGGGGTGTCTAAACCACTAGATCTAGTAGAAATTCTACTAAGTTGGCAACAATGATCGTAGCACAGATGATGATTACAATATATTGTATTTTTTAATCGAAGTAGTACATATGCAATCACATAGGCAATAGACCTCAGTCACTCTTGTACAGCCAGCTTAACAATCAAAACTCAAATCCGTTCTTGTTTTGAGCTTCTTTTCCTTTCTGTAACTTTGTTTTAGAGACCGACAAACTTATCTGTTCCGGTGGCCAAAATTGGAACTGCGTGAAATGCAATGCAAAAATTGGCAAAAATGCAAAAATGATATTTAATGACAGTTTTGAATAGACAGTAGCGACGCCGCCACCGGAACAGATAAGTTTGTCGGTCTTTAAATAATATTAAATAATAATTTTTTTAAGTCATTTTCTACCAAAAAAAATTTCTTTATTTCTCATTCACACCACTTTTTTTATTCACCCCCATCATCGTCGGATTTGACATTTGTTTATGGGCTTTACATAGACAAGTTCGTCTATGCACGGTTTCACGCACGCACGCCATTTTGTAATTTTGGGCATGTTGATTTGCTCACGAAAATGATTTTCTTAAAGGATTCTCGTAGTTTTATGAGCATTAAATTGTAATTTTTTCGTTAAATAGTTAATATATAACAAAATGGATATGCCGGAAGTAAAGTCGTTCAACGCGGAGGTATAAAATAAGTGATGATTCTGTGTTTCCTATAGTCTGATCGTGGCATCATTTTTAACTATGAATTTCTTGCAGTTATCCGGGTTGTACGATAACAAACCGCCTATATCCAAGGCGAAGATGAGTGCTATCACCAGAGGTGCTATAAAGGCCATAAAATTCTATAAACACGTAGTGCACAGTGTGGAAAAGTTTATTCAGAAGTGTAAACCTGAATACAAAGTTCCTGGGCTCTATGTGATAGACTCAATAGTCAGGCAATCTCGGCACCAGTTCGGGCAAGATAAGGATGTGTTTGCACCGAGATTTGCCAAGAACATGCAGCAGACTTTTGCAAATTTGTTTAGATGCCCTCCAGAAGATAAGGTTTGTTACATAAAATTACTGTTTTAGGTTATGATCTGTGTCCAAAAAGAACCGTAATTTGTGTTTATTGTTTAGAATAAGTCTAGTTTAGCTATTTTAATCTGGAATTCATTTACTCAACTTCAACCGAATTTTATTGAATTTTTTAAGAGTAGAGAGCATTGAGTTACTGTTAAATAAATAGACAATACTAATTACTGCACCTAATTAATAAGTTAACTAATGGATACCTGATGGGGAAACGTTGTATATTATTAAAAGGTGTATCTGCAATTATCTATAGATTCCTTATCTGTTCCCGTAGCCAAAATTGGAACTAAATGAAATGCAATGCAAAAACGATATTCAATGACACTCAAATTTTCTTTAAATTTGTAGTTATTACATTGTTCTATCTTATACCTTGTATTATTAACCTGCTTCTATTAATATACATTAATTTATTGTAGTAACCATACAAGAATCCAGAAAAAACCCATAAAAGACTGCAGTGGTTGTTAATAGTAAACAAAAGTAAAGTAAATTTTGTACTACATATCAAACTACGCATCTTACAACTTTAAAGGAGCGCAGAGAACGAGGGGACCTAATAGAGACATACAAAATAAATTAAAAGTATCCGAAATCCCTCTACCTGTTGAATTTAACCACCTGTTTTTCAAAAACCACTAACCCTTGCTAATATCAAATTTATTAATAAATATTATTTTATTATTTTCCAGCGTAATATAATCAGAGTGTTGAACTTATGGCAGAAAAATAATGTGTTTAGTCCACAAGTCATCCAACCACTGTTGGACATGGCTGATCCAAACCACCCATTACACAAAGAGATACAGGAGCAACAAAACAGTACAGCAAATGGTAAAATAAAGTTTTGTATAAGAACAATAACAAATTTATTAAGTTGACAAAGCAGTAGTATATAAATTATACTAACATAATATTGCATTAATTAACCTTTTGGATGCCAAAGTGGCCTATTCTTGACAAGCACCTGTGGGCCCTGTGCGCCAACAATGTCACTTATATATGTGACAAAAACTCTGGCTCTAAAAATATGAAATAAATATGTTTAAAACGATTACTTATAACAGTATTTTTCCTTACATTTGACAATAAAGAATAACCCAGCTCTTGCCTTCAGGACACGACAGTGTGTTCGTAGCTTGGTGTTCAAAAGGTTAAATCTTATATATATTTATAGGGAGCAGTCTGAATGTTACCCACAACACAACAGATAACAAAATATCACCTGTGCCAGCGCCCCAACACACTCCACATGCTTCCACACCTATGGGTAATGAGGTAAGCATCACCTATCAATCAATTTATTTGATTTTTTTTTGTAGCCTGGGTGGTAGTGATTACATTCAAATCCAAATCTGGTGGTAGAGTCACTCTGTAATTGACGATTCATAAATACTTAATCCATCAAGCCCCGGAAAACCAGACACAATAGAAAATCTATTGTTTACGCGACACCCGGCTTTCGGTCGGGTGGTTAAGAGTTAATACAAGTTTACATGAATAAAGAATACTTTAATTTTGATTGATTTTGACATTCCATCAGGTGAAATAATTGAAATAGAAATAATTTATTCTGCAATAAACTTTTAAAAAATACTTTTGCACATCAATCTTTTTTTTCCCTACCAGTCACAAGGTGTCACAACTGCCAGTTTTTCACTCTCTATGATAAATAATTAAATCTCTTTTCCGAGTCTAATATGCTCTTCTCCCTTCAGCTGCTGAACGATTTCGAGTACGACAGCGACGATGAGCCAGTGGCGGTAGATCAACCGCCTGCGTCCTCCAACCAGCACCAACAACACTCGAGTCACCAGACACATCAGACTCAAAACCCAGCAGACGCGCTCGGCAGGTTAGTGTGAACACTGTACAATGATTAAATCCCCAAATTAGTAATCCATCGAAGGACCTAATTTGAGAGTTTGCATTAGACCATTTCTATTGAATTAATGAATTTATTATTTAGGTCTGCTTGTTGAAGAGAAATATGAAAGTATGTAATGGTATTAAAAATAATTCTAAATTAAATTATTATATTATATAAAAAACTAACATAATATTTTATAATCTGGTGCCCCTACATGTAGGGCGTATCGAAAGCACATAGCATTGTAGTGTGCATTGTATACCTTCAAACCTTCTGCATCTACATTTGTCATTGTCCAGATGCAGATGTTGGTTTTGCAATATTATGTAAAATATACAGAATATGTAAAAACAAGTGTAAATTTTTAAACTGTGTTACAATATTTGTTTCAGCATACTTACAAATCCTGAAATAATGAGGCAACTACAAAGTTTGCAGGCACAGATGCAAATGATGACTGGAATGCAAATACCTGTAAGTTACACTACCCCTAAAAGATTCACTGGTATAATAAATAAATAAAATAAGAATATTGGCTCGTTAAACATAAGTACTAATGTTGATATTTATTTCTGTTTAGAATTTAATGCCAATGATGTCAGACATGCAAATGCAACAAAATCAAAACCAGAACCTTCCATTTTTGGTAAGGATACCTCATTGTTAAATAAAATGGATAGAATTTTAAAATAACAATATTTCATAATATATTATGTATTTCAGAGTTCACAACAAGACCAACAGAAACAGAATGACTCCAAAGATGACATGGCCAATGAATCTGACATAGA
The DNA here is from genome assembly GCA_949319885.1 of Mecyna flavalis. Classification (NCBI taxonomy): domain Eukaryota; kingdom Metazoa; phylum Arthropoda; class Insecta; order Lepidoptera; family Crambidae; genus Mecyna; species Mecyna flavalis. Next base: position 10,035,951 of record OX439437.1, read on the forward strand.
GTTTGTGGAGACTGGACCTCAAGTTATTGAGATACCAGATGCAAATGACTCCAGGTCAGTTTAGATTTATAATTTTTATTTTTGTCAATGCTCTGGACTCACGTTTAGTGAGTCTCATTTAACAATACATTTAGTAAGTCTCATTTAACAATATAATAAAATAATAATTTACATCATTGAATATACAAGTATTCACCAGTCATGTTTTTTTTTCAAGATGCACCACAAACAGTCACTTTTTGTTCTCTTTGTGAGTAAGTGGACACAAAGTGTCTCCGTCTGCGTGGGGAAGGGCTGATTTCATACGTCACTTGTGATTATTATCCGATCCAAGACACAAAGATGTCTAGGCCTATACAGAAAGGGCTGAATCCATATGTTACTAGTGGCTATTATCTGCCACAAGACTCAAGTGTGTACTTTTGCGCAGCGCCTAAGTAAATTGGTAATGTGTTGAACGGCAGGAGCGCAGACAAAGACACCTTATAATACCAGTGTATGTAAGTGGAAAAAGTGTCTACATTCACGCATTATACGTCTATATGTATCTTTTTTTTTATTGCAATGTGTAACGGCCGGTTCACACATGTCTCCGTTATACTGTTCCGTTTTATCGTGTACGTTTTTTTTTCGTCGATGGCGTATGTAGTTGTATGAGCGACTTCACACATGGCACAGTATTCTGTAATCTGTATACAGCGTATGCTGTATAAAAACGTACACGATAAAACGGAGATGTGTATGAACCAGCCGCAACAAGACGAGCAGATCGTACACCTGATGGTAAGCGCCACGACTGCCCTTAGACAGTTCAGTGCCAAACAGAAACTAAGCAGTTACTGTCTGGCACCGCCCTGCGCCCGCTTCACCGAGACGACAGTTATTAGGTCTCATATACCCAGTAATTTTACTAGCTTTAGCCCTTTCCCCAAAACAGATGTGCTTGACACACTTCTATTTCACGGGAAAATATCTGGCACTGCGGTGGTACCCACCTAGACGGCCCAGTACAGGAACCTACCACCTGGTATCAGGTGAATAGTTTTCGACACCAGACACAAAACCACAATAGTGTGTAGTTGCGCGCAGTGCCTCAGTAAGGCTGCGTCCCCAGTAGGCAAACTGTTCGCTGCCGACTGAGTGAGACGCAAATTTGTGGCGAACTGTAATTTCAAATTCAGAACAATTTTCGCACAGATGTCATCGTATTGACAGCATTAATGTTTCACAATTTTTGACTGTTAAAATGTATGCAGAGAAATAGCGTTCATGATTGCCGGCGCCGCCAACTTAGAGATGTTCATTGCTGTCATCTTTCGCTTTCAATTTTTATCGATTGTTACCGGGTAAAATTTCGAAAACATAGTTTCGTTTATTACTTTAAACGTAAAATCATATTATAAAAAATTAATCAATTTGATTAAAAGTATAACGCCTTGGATAAAAAATCTAAATGTGATTCGAAAATAAGAATACTTTCTTAAAGTTACTTAATCTTGCAGTATAAATCGACGTCTCTAGAAATGTTACTGTAACACATGTTGCAGGTATCATCCTAGATTTTACAAACTCTATAGTTTCTTGATTCTATAATCATATTTGATTGACAATAGGAAAAAAACAATTTTTACGATCCAAAATCGGTGTTCGTATAATCGCGATTCGACTGCACCTCATCACTAGTGACAGCTGTCATACGTATAGACCAACAAACTTATCTGTTCCGGTGGCCAAAATTGGAATTACGTGAAATGTCAGTTTTTGCAATGCAAAAACGATACTTAATGACAATACTAAAACGACAGTAGCGACGCCGCCACCGGAACAGATAAGTTAGTCGGTCTATATTGAGCTATGGTTTTGAAGGGAGTCAGCCGCTTACTGAGATAGTCGGCGCGCGTAACACTACAAACTGCGTACAGTGAGCGCAAAACTAGCAAACTGTGGACACTTCATTTGTTATATATGGAAAGGCGTACTAAATCGATAAGCCGCAAACTGTCAAACTGTTAGTTTGCCGCTCACAGTTTGCCTACTGGGGACGTAGCCTAAATGTGTAGCGTGTTGAACGGCAGGAGTCCATCGCCGAAGTCACGGCGGCACCGCTCGCGCTCCAAGTCGCCGAAGCGCCGCCGCCGCTCTCGCTCCCGCTCGCGATCGCCGCGACGACGCCGCGATCGAGACCGTGAGCGTGATCGAGATAGGTACGTCACTACTTACACTACTTCTTACGGTAACACTCTTGTTTTTTTTTCGACTCTATCCCGTGGTTATGTGCAACACGGTAATTCCGCCATTGTCAAGTGTTTAGAGAGACGTTGAAACTCTATAGACGATATAACCACTAAAGAGCAAATCTAAAATTTAAATAAATCTTCCTCCTGCCCTGTTCGCAATTTATTTGGGGGTCGGCGCAATATGTTATTCGCTTCTATACATCCTTGTCACTAAAGAGCAAATACCTTATCGTTTTTTTTTTGATAAAATTTCCGTGATGCCCCATTTCCATGCAATCTTTTAAAAAAAATTGCAATTTAAACATACATTAATTAGACAAATAAGTAGGAAAAATTACTACAATAGAAACCTACCCAATGCAATAAATACAAGTAAAATCTCACTCACAAATATTTTTGTTCCTTAGAACAGTACATATCCACACAAATAACATAAGTTATCATTATTGGAAATCATTTTTCCTTCTTGAAAGACAACCCATTACTTTATCAAATCTAAATGATGTATTCTTACTTAAAATAATGAAATGTTTTTACTAATTCCAGGGATAGAGATAGGGAAAGGGAAAAGGATACAAAGAGTCACAAAGAGAGAGAAGCAGAGAAAGAAAAACAAAGAGAAAGAGAGAAGAAAGGCTTACCTCCAATCAAAAAGGAAAACTTAAGCGGTAAGTGATGTATCAGTTTCCACTCACAATTTTGGCTAGTTTTAACAAAAAAAATTTTGTTTTATTTTATAATATTTATTGCTTTCATTCAATCACTTTTTTATATGAAAGAAAGTACATTTTTATTGAAACTAATAGAAGCTAATGTTTTAAGCGCAAAAAATAATTGGCAGAACATTTGTAAGTAATAAATTACTTTATTTTTACATTTATAATTTTGCTGTAGAAACCCCAATTTTCTCGACCTTAGATTTACTTAAAATTATAAGCAAAGCCTAAAGTGGGTCATTGTGTGTAAGAATTTTACCTGCATACTCATGAACTAGATCCAATGTTCAACATAGTTAGGACCCTTAGTCCAACGTTTGAGACCAGACTGTCACTATAAAACTCGTCAATGCGAGTGCATTTGTTTCTTAGAATTTTTCTTTATCTACCAGTCATTCTTTCTCGGGTCAAGTACTGTAATTTATTTTTACACTGCCAGAATCTTTATCTTTTAAACATGTTTCAAACAAATAAACTATCTTTTTTTTTACAGTATGCAGTACAACGCTATGGGTCGGTCACCTATCAAAGCTAGCGACGCCTGAGGAGTTGTCAGACCTGTTCGGTGGCATGGGCGGAGTGGTGTCCATCGACGTGGTCGCGCCTAGAGGATGCGCCTTCGTTGTCATGGAGCGCCGTCGGGACGCTGTGAAGGCACTCAATAAACTGAATAAGCATAAGCTGCATTCGAAGGAAATCACGGTGAGTACAGTACTGGTGGAGATTTGAATCAGATTGAATGATTATTATTCTAGGACCATTTTTTAAATTTCAAAATACGAATTACGCTTTTATCTCCTTTTTTCGTGTATTGTAATATTGATGATATTTTTTCGGTTACGGTTAAAGAATTTTATTCTCAAAAAGAAATAAATAATAACAATAATACTACCAATAACACAGAGCAAAACAGTCATTAGTTTTTTCGTGCGGTAAATTATTATGCTTGAGAGGTAGCTGGTTGAAATTTAAAGAAATTGATTTAATTACAGATGGATTAGTTAGACGAAAAAGTCGTACTCGAGTGTTTCTCTTAAACAATTCTCATTTAATTCTAAAGGCCTCTGCCTCGAATTTCGTGTAAGCGAAGCGGTAGAAGAACAGGGTGGGCGTTGCCCGCACTGTGGCACAGAGGCGGTCACCAACACTTGTGGCGGTCAAACGGTGATTGTCCGTTTGCCTGCGTGCGCCCTCTCCCGCTTCCACTGTTATGGTTAACAAGTCGGTTAGACCTTGTGCTTAGTATAGGGCTACTTAGATACTTATTTTATTATTTATTCCCAGGTCGCGTGGGCCCCCGGCCGGGGTGTGAAAGGAAGGGAATGGAAGGACTACTGGGAGGCGGAATTAGGCGTATCCTACCTGCCGTGGAGCGCGCTGCAGCAGCGCTGGGCGCTCAACGCGCTGTCGCTGGACGCCCTCGAGGACGGCGGCTGCGTCGACGAAGACACGCTTCCGCCCTGGCTGCCGCCCAGGGTATGTATGCGGGACCTGAAGGAGGCGGCACTGGGCGTGTCGTACAGACCCCGGCAAACTTCTTGACTATCGGGTGGGGATTGCGCTGAATACGAATTTTGACATGCCGGCGCGCTATTGGTCAGAAGCATACCACGCGCTAGTGCACATGCGCGAACTTTCCCCCACTCCGTCGACCGATGGTCAAGAAGTTTGCCGGGACGTGTACCTGCCGTGGAGCGCGTTGCAGCAGCGCTGGGCGCTCAACGTAACGCACTGGATGCTGCCTAGGTTTTATTATGCCGGATCACTAAAGGAGGTGGTACGGACCTTGTCGTATCTGAGAACTGGGTTGGTTCATATCGAACATACCAAGGCGCGGCTTGGGAGTTTCGCGACAAAATTTTGAGTGAACGTGGCGTGGTGACATAACATGGTATAATATACATATATGACGCGAATAAGCAAGTCGTAGTCTATGTTTACTTTATCTTTATAGAGTCCCATAAAAGTCTGAATCCTATATCGTTTTGTATTCGGGTTCCTAAGGTTAATTCTGAAAATTTACGACTTCAAAGGAGAATGCAAAACCTGCCATTGTTCTTTGGCCCAAAAAAATTAAGTTAATGTGCAGAGATGAGATGTATTCTACGTGAAAGACCACACACACACCATCAACTTTTATTATGATGACACCATAATCGGTCCCAGGGGGAAAAGTTATCGTCCATAATAATTTATTATTTTGATATAAACATAAATAATTAACATAATAAACATATTTTTTTCACTAGGATCAATTTTGTCGACGCCATAATAAAAGTTAATGGTGTTTATTGGATCTACATACTTCGTAGTCTTTAACCCGATTCTGCACAACTTTTTTTTTTATGGGCCCAGTCTTTTGCATTGTCTTTTGTATTGCTTCACGCAAGCTATTAGACATACGACTCGGTAATTTAAAAATGAACGATCTGGACCGATTGCAGATCCTACCAAAGGCGATGATGGACAACATGGCGATGCTCGGGCCGGTGGGCGGCGTGGGGGGCGTGGGCTCGGGCATGCTGGGCGGCGTGAGCGCGCTGCCGCCGGGCCTGCCGGGTCACGGCCTGGGCCTGTCCGCGCCGCCGGCCTCGCTGCCGCTGGCCGTGCCGAGGATGCCGCCTCCCGGGTCAGTAAAATCAATAAATAAATAAATATCCCTGACATTATTTACACAGCACCATCTAGCCCCAAACTAATTTGCATTGCTTGTACTATGGGTGCTAGACAACGAGTTGACTGGAGGAGATCGCTGTTAGCGATAAGTCCGCCTGTATTTGTACAGGTGTATTATGTTACATGTTTTCTATATTGTGTTTAGTGCAATAAAGTATATCTATCTATCTATCTAAAGGCTTTACTTGACTCGTATTCACGTCAAGACCAATGCCAATGGAGGCTTTGTGCTCAACAGTCACTTGGCACCACTAACGCGAAATTTCTAGGAAATACTCATATTCAGTAACTCGTAACCTATAAATTATGTCACGTATTATTATTAAACACATTGTTTAAAAAAATACAGAACATTAATAATAATAAATATATTCGTAGTCAGCTAATACATGAACATAGACATTGATTGAGACGTCACGCTACACTATCACCTTATGGGGATAATTCACATCATCATTGGTTACCATTGCTAAAACTAAACTTTTACAGATTGAAAATTTGTTTGTAGGATTTTAGGATAAGGTGTAAAGCTAAAGGATATAAGTTCAAGCCGCATATCGGCGGGTCCCAAGAACGAATTACGTATCTGCTAAATCATCAAGTTGCAGTACGAAGCTTTAACCTTACTTTTAATTAATTGATCAAAAAGAGCTATAATAAAAACATTAATAGTTAAGCAATTTTATTTTTATTGCTATTTGGTTGGTAATTATCATAATATATGAATGGTTTATTTACAGAATGCCGACGGGACTACCACCCGGTATGCCTGGTCTTCCAGCGGGCATCAGGCCTCCGAGCTTACCAACAGGAGTGCCAGGTGAGAAAATAGTCTTTAATTATAAAAAATTCCCAAAATATTCACTAACTTTGTGTTCAAAAACAGAACCCTGTGATCATTGTTAGTTACTTCAAAAACAAGACCCTGAGGCAATGACGTTCTATTAAAAAACTAGACTCCCAATCACGCTCAAATATTGTCCGAAGCAAAAGTCTGCCCACCCGACTATTGGGCAGAGTTTTCGTTTAGTTGTATACAATTGACATTGAACACTAACTGCCACGAGATAAGGTGTTAATTTGAACGAATGTGTTAATGTCATCTGTGTCACTGCCGCTCGGACGTTTTTTGAGGAATTTTTCTTAGAGATTGGGTGTCTAGTTGTATATTGAACGTCATTGCCCTGAGGTCATTGTTAGTTAAGCTCTCACGGATCGAGACGAGCTGCTCCGAACGAACAGCTCCTCTCGATCCGTCCGAGCTTCGTACAGTCTACACGTATACGTTTAGTCGCATGCACACAAACACCGTGCCTGAGTCTGCCGAACTGAAACGACGACGTCAGACGAGTGTCAGGTTTTCTTAAGTTTTTTTTTGTTACGGAATTTCCTGATTCGGTCGCCGCGCTCAAAGCCCGCGATAAAAGCTATGCAATAGCTTAAAAAAATGTTCACCGCAGGCCTAGGCGGCGACGCAGGCTTGCCGGTGCTCCGGTTCCCGGGCGCGCTGCCGGGCGCGCTGGGCGGCGGCTTCCTTGGCGGCCTGCTGGGCGTGGGCGGGCTCGTGGCCGGCCTGCCGCTGCAGATGCCGCCGCACCACCCGCCGCATCACATGCAGGTATTACATTGATGCTTCTGAAAGATTACCGCATTGTATGCCTCATTTGAATTGGACTTGCCATTTGGTGTAATGGTCGAGAAGTCGGCTATTACATCAGAGGTCGCGGGTTCGATTTCCGCACGGTACAAACATTTGTTTGCATAAACATGTCTGTTTGTATCGGTCTGGGTGTTTCTATGTATAATATGTATACAACGTGTTAAGTTAAATGCGCAAAACCTCAGACACCCCAAATGATTTTTAATACAATTGACCTAATTGTGAAGGAAAAAACAACATAAAAATAATTAAAAGGTTTTATGAGCTGTTTTAGTTTTACTGGCAATTCTGATCGTTTCTTGCATCTGCGACGCGCTTCGTCGAGGGACGAGTCGGTAGGTATGGTTTGCGCACGTGACGGCTTGATCTATTAATAAATAGACAGGGCAACATTGTTATTGAATTTTTTTTTTAATGTGACCTGTATTAAATAGTGGTTTAATGGATTCTACTCGTTGTTCTGATCAAACTAATTTCAGGTTTTGCGCATTTAAATTAACACGTTGTATATTTCCAAAAAAAAAGTATATAAGTTAAGTAATGTTTATTAGTTGTCTAGCACCCATTGCACAAGCTAATGCTTAGTTTGGGGCTAGATGGCGTTGTGTGAATATGTCCAGACATATTTATTTATGTGTCTTCTATCATATCCCTTGTGGTTAATATCGATATGTGTTGTGTAGCAGGGCCCGCAACAGACAGGCGTACGCCCAGAGGTGTCTCACAGCGACGACGCAATGGACCTGGACAACGAGGAGCCGGCCTCAGACGCGCGGGACCACGCCGACCCGCCGCCGCCCGCGCCTGCCAACACTGCCAAGCCGGCGCAGCCGCCGATGCTGCCCGACCAGGTACGCATTGCACTGATCCTGGTGCATATATTACCGGTCAAACCCGATTTCGGGATAACAAACTAGTTTGTCCTAGGCCAAACTAGTTTGTACTAAGGGGGAAATTGACTCAGATGGATCTAGGTTAGAAGGCTAAGGCGGTAACGCTGAGATATTAACCAACAAGATTACGCAAAATCTCCGCTCGGACATAAAGTTGCAATCGTATTGGTTAATATTTCTCCGTTCTCCGCTCCACTGTCTCACTCTGCTTCGGTGGACAGGCAGCCTTAGCCTTCGTGGTTATTTTTTTTAAACCCTGAAAACCTTTTTTGTTTTCACTATAATAATAATTATATTCTATGTTGACTTAAATAAGTTTGGCCTAGGCCAAACTAGTTTCTCCTAAAATCGGGTTTGGCCGGTAACACGTACACTCCAATTGTCTCGGACGCGCTAGGGTCCTCGGTTCAAATGTTCAAAATACTCTAGTCGGAGTCTGGAACTTTTTGGTGTAGAAACACCCCCGTGCCTTTTAAAGCACCTTAAGCCGTTGATTCTAAGCCTGATCTCTGGTCATCACAGGCTGCTGTCCTACCGTGTCATGAGAGTGAGGGAATAGGAAGTGCACCTGTGCTTGCACACTAACTTTTGTACTATAATATATCCTGTGTATTTTGTTGATTGTTATTATAACTGCCGTAGCCAAAAACTCTTTGTGAATTAAAAAATCAAAAATAGCTACATCATGTAGGCTATAAAAATCGTCAATTATGAAGGTTACAGAGTAAGTTTATCACTGGATTCACTTATTTTTCATCATCTATCACTATGAATAAATTCTTAAGTATTGATTTATAGCCTGACCAAGAAAATCAAAAACCTTTTCTTTTAAGTTTTCAACCATCTCTAACAGTTATCATTTTTGCCCACAGCTTCAAGCCCTCCTATCAAAACCACCGCCCACCTTCAACGCGTCAGAGCCCCCACCAGGCTTCAACATGTCCGAACCTCCCCCATTCAACGCGTCCCAGCCTCCCCCCACGGACGACAAACAGGATGAAGAGAGAAAGAATGACCGCGATAGAGATAGACGCGGCGACCGCGACAGAGAAAGAGGTGGGGATAGGAGAGACAGAGAAAATAGGGAGAGGAGAGATAGAGATACTCGCGAGAATAGAGATAGAAGGGAGAGGGACAGAGGAAGGGATCGGGACAGGTGAGTGTTTTGGATTTATTTGATTAACATTATGCGGTTGGTTTGATCGAACTCTAAACGGCCGCGTGCTTAAACTGAGGTTGATTATAATATTTTTAAAATATGTGACCATATATTTTTTAGGGCATGAGGGTATGTTCTAATTATAATTCTCAAAATTTTAATGTCTATGTTAATAATTTTGAAATCAGTAACTCAAGATCGAAGCATCATTGGGTGAGATATACCTTATGAGAGCTTTTTTTTTTTTTTTTTTTTTTTCGGAGGAGCATGCGTTTATGCACCGTAACCGCAGGCTAGCTAAACCTGCGGCCGTGTGTGGGACTCGAGACTAAAGCGTCCACTACCCACTAAACTCCCCCGGTTCCCCTTCACACCCGATTGGGACAAGCCGGTGCCAGCGTTAGCTATTGACCAGCCCATCCCCGGGATACCTTATGAGAGCTACATTATTTATGCATAAATACGCAATACTACCATCATATAAGGAACTTCTAAATAGAAGAAAATTCAAATTGCCTGTGACTCAAGTCAGGACAGCCTTTGCGCAAAGGTTTTTCCCTTTTCTTTTCCCACGGATTTACAATAGACTAGCCAATTTGGTTGATATCAGCCAGTGCTCAGTCTATCAAGCCAAGAAAAGACTTTGTGATTTACTGTTGTCATGGACTTATGAACAGTCGGAATCTATAGTTAGAATTGTGGCATAAATCTTTTTTCACATGATTGAAATTGCACCAACCCCATTTAAGAATAAATTCATGCTCCTGCTGATGTTTTTGTTTACCAAAGCTTACCTCAGTACAATTTGCACGCAACTTTGTAATTTTTCTTTTTTATAAACAACATTATTAATTACCTATATAAGTTGAATGTAACTTTTGTAATTCTTTATAATTTTAACATTATTATTTATATAACTTAAATGTAACTTTCGTAATCCTTTATAATTTCAAGCTTACTAAAGTTATATAATATGTATGTATAGCTCTAGCTATAATTTAAACTAAATGTTCCTAGCCGCATTTTGATGGGTATCTTAAATTGATTTGTTTGCCACGACACAGGCTTAGCCTAGTGTGGCAATCATTGTTTAATCATTGTAATTTGGCTATGTTTTATTGGTAATAAACAATTTTTTTTTTTCATATATTTTATAGTAAAATAAAAATTACTTTAATAATAGCCTGACAAAAGAAAATAAAAAACCAGCTCTGAGGGCGCCACATTTGCTATGGTTATAACAACACTTGGTTGCTATGGTTATACTCACAAATAACTGACAATATCCAAGAAATAACAAGGCATAGTTGACAATTGACAACACACTTTGACAGACAGCAATAATGAATTACTTCTTACTGTTTTTTTTATTTGATTGTTGTATACCACGTACTCAATAAATATATTTCCCAAGGGACAGAGAGAGGGATGACCGGCGTGACCGCGATCGCGACCGAGGCCGTGACCGCCGCGACCGTGACCGCGACCGCGATAGAGATCGCGAGCGGCCGCGGGACAACAACAATGGCAATAGCAGGTCTGTAGTAGTAGTTAGCCTATTAACTATAATGTCACACTGCAGGACAAATCCTCCATCCTCGAAATTAAGACATCGTTACAAATTATGAGTACTGGCTTAATCACCACGCTTGCCCAAATGCGGATTGGTGATCGATCACAAAACCGAACTGTGTCCGAAAAACCGACACAAAGTTAGATCGACCAGGGAATTGAACCCAGGACCCCGAGATCTCGGCCGGTACTTAAGCCACTAGACCATCGAGGCGTACAGATGCCCTAGACAAGCGGCATTAATGACGTTCGTTATCGCTCAATTTGCGATAGCGAATGTCAAAACCCGTACTTTCAATATCGATTGACCACGTGACTTTTCTAAGGCACCTGTAAATTCATACAATTTGAAATTAGCGAATTTCGCTATCGCTGTCAAAATGTTACTTTGTCTACGCCCCCTGGTCTGTTTTATTTATGTTAATTTGACGAGCCATTTGGTGTAATAGTTAAGAAGTCGAAGTTACAAGCACTGTCTACCGATCCCTTTATTTCATTGTAGCTAAAATATAGCAAGAGATGAATTTGACTACCATAATTTAAATTTCCTAATCGTTTCTAGAGAGGAGCGAAGTCGCGAGAAGTCGCCTCGGTCGACGGGCGACGGGGCAGCGGGCGAGAAGTCGCTTCAAGAGCGGCTGTGGGAGATGGCCAACGGCAAGCCGCCGCGCGACCAGTTCCCCGACCGCGGCGACGATCGCCCGCCGATGCACAACCGGACTGGTGAGAAGCTTGTGTATATGAAAGAGAGGCAAATGAGTGAGTGAGACACCTGATGTTAAGTGATCTCAATCACCAATAGCAGTACAGTGCAGACAAAAATTGTGTAGGAGCCAACTTTTTGACCATAACTCCTGATGGGAATCAGCAGCTAAACGATCCTTTTTTAATAAATTGTTTATGTTTTTTATACTTTTTATATTTTTTGATTCTTTTTTATTATTTTATTGTCAGTAAGGTTTTTCGATGTGAAGTTGCAACACGATTTAGAAAAATTAATTTTATTTGTTTCATTTTTCCACCAACGGCAACCATCGCCTACAGCTCCAAATAGATAATTGAATTTATGTATTTTTTTGATACAGATTCGGAAGGCGACGGCCCCAACGGGCCTAACGGTCCTAGTGGACCGGGTGGACCTGGTGGGCCTCCTGGCCCCGGTCACAGCGGCCCGCCTGGGCCTGGTGGGCCAGGTGGGCCTGGAGCGCCGGCCCAGGGCGGGCCCCCCGGCGGCTGGACGCAGCTGCCGCCGCGGATGCCGCCGCCACACATCGCTCCGCCGTTTAGGGCTGGTGAGCATTCTTAATTATTTTTTTCAATTTATTATAACAAAAATATAGTTGGTTACCAATCATCGGTTAATCGGATACATACCTGCCTAAACCTTATTTTTACTAGGAAATGAAAACAATTAATTAAATGAAATTAAAAACCAGCATTCAGAAAAAGTTGGGCTCAACTTCTTTAGATTGTGTTTCTTTTTTTTTCTTTCTTTAACGAAAATCCTGGACCGTATATCCGATCAGTAGTCACGTGTGTGTGAGCGAAATATGTAATATAACAACGAATGCCGAAAATTTAAAATTTTAAAAGTGAGCTTGCTGAGAGAAAATATATTACCAGGAATTTACAAGAAAACTAGTATGCACTAGTGGTGTTTGAAAAAGTAGACAATATAATTATGTTCCGTCCATAATAATGTACATTGACAATACCAGTGGACCAAAATTACTTTACACAATACAAGAAAAACGTTGTTATAATTTTAGACCAATACAGTCAAATGTCTTGTACTTGTTTAGAAAATCTAGCATTGACCAGATCAAACTGAATTCTATTATTATCACCTTGGCATCATTAATAACTTCAAAGTTATCCGTAAAATTACAGTGCAGTAACGTTTGGTAGTTCGATTCCTGCAGAAAGAACATACCTCTTTGTCTCTATTAAGTTTATGTATTAATTTTCTCCTAATATGTATCGTATTTATTTTACGTTTCAATGCTAATATTTCGTTGTAGTTTCAGTACTTCTATCTATAAATAATTTCGAGTCCAATAAACAAATTTTCAATTTACAGAGTTGAGAATGAGAGGGCCACCTAGACCAGGAATGGCAGGTACGACCTCTCTATACCACCCTCGGTCTCAACCGTTTCATGATAGGCACAAAACTAACATACCGTTCATTCTTATTTCAGGACCATGGATGGACGGGCCCGGAGGCCCAGGAGGACCAGGTGGTCCAGGCCCCGGCGGGCCAGGCCCAGGCTTTGGGCCTAGGTTTAACGGCATGGGCCCACCTCCTTTCAACAGGCCGCCTTTTGAACGACCTCCTTTCGAGGGCGGTCCTATATTCGAGGGCCCGCCTCGTTTCGAACGACCTCCATTCAATAGAATGCCGTTTGACGCAATGAACCGTCCACCGTTCGATGGGCCTCGACCTCCCTTCGATGGGCCTAGGCCGCCGTTCGATGGCCCCAGGCCGCCATTTGATGGCCCGCGGCAGTTCGACGGAGACAGACCATTCGATGGACCTCCAAGATTTGACGGACCGCCGAACGAATTCTTCGATAGGAACAATAGAAGATTCGACGATAGAGAGCAATTCAACGAAAGAGGCTGGAACGGAGACCGTGACAGAGACCGGGAGTGGGACAATCGGAGAAATAACGAGTGGGACGACCGGAGGAGAGACAGGAGAGGAGGCAATAGGGAGAACGAGGACAGATTTAGAGGAGGAGACCGAAACGACAGGAGGAGGAACTTCGACGACAGATCTAGACCTCAGAGGGATTCGATATCGAGAGATACTCCCCGAGATAACGCTAAAAACAACGCACCGGAGGACGCGCCCAAGGACGTGCCTGAAGTAGCGGATCCTCCGCCGAGAGACGAGAGGAGAAGAGACAAGGACAGGAAGTCGAGGTGGGGCGCCGCGGAGGAGGCCGTCGTGCCGGTGGACACCCAGGAACAAGTACAAGTGCACGAGCTCATAGATAGGAGTGAAATTCAAGAAAATGTGGGAAACGCGGAGACCAACGAGCCTAGTTCCGAACAAGTCCGGAGCGATCACGAAAGTCCCGACCCTCCGCAGCCGCCTGTCGAGGAGCCTCGAGGGGACCTCAGGCCCGAGGAAAGTAATGATTACGAAAGTGAAACGCAAGCGCCTAGTCAGGAGGTCGAACCGAACTTCACGGAGCCGGAGCGAGAGCCGGCCGAGGAGCCGAGCGACGCGAACGCTGGGGGCGACCTCTACGACGAAAACGAAGCGATAGACACGAGCTTCTCGATGCCGGAACCGGCTGAGAAGGAAAGCCTCCCAGTCCCTCCGGTTGGGCATGAAGAGGCTGCGCCGGAGCTCAAGGAAAGTTCGAAGGATGTGGACATGTTTGAAGGAGCGAGCGAAGCGGTTGCGGCGAGCGAGACAAGCGAGGGCGGTGAATCGCGGCAGGCGACGCCCGCAGCGGAACGCGCGGAGAGCGGCGCTTGACCCCGGCCGCGGCGGTGGAGAGTGGGATATTTCCAGTGGAAATGATTCGGGTGACTCGCGCCCGACCGGCGACGGCGGGCTTCGGCCGCGCGCTCAGTCCGACGATTTTATTTTTTGTACCGACCGATGTAGATCAACATTCGGCGAGCGCGGCCGACGCCCCGCCGTGCGCCAAACACGACGCCAAAGATTTTCATTTTATACGAACAGATTTGAAATATACGAGTGCCTTATTGGTTACCGAAGTGGTGTTTTGTTTGACGGCGGTCGCGGGCAGAAGAGGAACGCGCCTGGGCGCTCAAGTGGAGCGACCCGGGCCAGGTACGGTCGCTATTTTACCACGCGCGTCTAGAACAATTGCACCCGTCTGTCTGCTGAACCCTCACATTTGCAACTGCTTACCCTCTCTTAAACTTAAATTACCCGGTTTCTGTACTTTTTCTTTACAAGTCATCCGATAATTTAAACAGTCAAGTAAATTTTCAATATTTCATTCGATCACATTTTTTTGCGCGTAATGAGGGCTTTTTGTGAAACAGAACTGTTGCAATGTAGATACTGTCAATTCAAATTAATTTCAAACTGCACAGTTGTACTCGGCGGGCGTACTTTTCTATTGTTATTTGATAATGTTGAAATGGAGATTCATACGTTTCATAATATACTCAAAGATTATAAATTATTAAAATGGTGAACTAAATTAAAATGAATTTTATATAAATATATAGATTTATATTAGAATAATTGAAAATTTCCATTTCAACATAAATAATATCGCTAGCAATGTGTGCAAAACACCTCGACGGCGTCACCCGAATCTGCCCTGGAAATATCGCCCTGGAAGGAACTCAAGACCGAAGACGTGCCTCTTGCGCACCCAAGGATTCGTCTTTATACTATCGCGCCGGCTCCGGCCATTATTCATTGTTAAGTTGTTTAGTTATTTTTTCTCCCTTCAATTTAGTGACCTATAAATTGTATAACTTTATTTCATAGTTGGAATTTTAGCTGATTTGGAAAATTAGCTTCGGCTGTTATCTTCGTCTAAATGCACTAATCTATGCCCAGATCAATTGATAGAATTGGTTTGACTTTAATCTAATTAAATTCGGTGAAGGTGAGAAGTTTTAAAATGATAGCATGACTATTATTATTATAATCTATATGATAGATACTAACACGTTTTATATGTATAGGGATATATTCTAGCAATACCCATCACATATAGGTAGCAAATAGAGTAGAGTAGGTTGGCGTTTAAAGATATTTTACATTGGAAAGAAATACTATGCGTGCACTACGCACTATGTAAATGAATGAACATTTAAGTGTTTATATGTAACATATTTTTATAAATTTGACGTTACATCGGGCTTTTATTTGAATGTTTCGTGGATTACCTATAAGATTTTTTGAACAATGCGATTTAGGTATCGCCTACAATGTAGATAAGGAATTTATAAAATATAAATTAATGCATGCTTAAAATGTTTGTCATATTTGTGCTTAAATAAAACTTTAAAAATTCAATTATTTTTAATTCCAAATGTTTTGGCAGGGGTTTTAATTAGGAACAGGGGTCTTCGTGAGTAGTGCAATAGGAGAACACTGGATGTCAACGGCGTCGTGGTTCTTTTGCACACATTGTATAGTTTTGCCTTGTGTTTTGTTTGAATTGCAGCAGCTTTTGGGGCATCGGTGTGCAACATCCACGACCGGTTAACAACAAGTTGTCAGTGCAGATGTCTATTGTTTACATAATCCAGTTGCAATATTAAACTGAATTAGAGCTCATATTAATTTAGGTAACCCTTTTATTTATTACGACTAAAATAGTAGATGTAATAGGAGAAAAAGGTTTTAGATGAAAAGCATAAAAAAAGCTAGATTTCATGCTTAATTTTATCAAAAAAAGAGCTTCTTTTCTCAAAATATAATCAACTTTGAAACTTATGAGAACTTTTTTGGCCTTCTTGACCTTCATCAAACTTTTGTCAGAATTTATTTTTACTTATCTTCCTAAACTTTTTAAATAAAATGCTTAAATCTATGTTAACGTTAACTTAAACTTAGTAGTTTTACAGGAATGTTAATTGTCTACATCCACATTCAGGCATTGTTTTTTTTTAACCCTTTTTTATGGGCTTTAGGAAACCGTTGTCGCCTCTCGATATGGTACTTTTTTTCGCTGCTGAAAATTTTGTTCATTTACATAAAAATGTTATAAAAAGTACATATAATACGATTTTGAATAGATAAAGAGTAATTTGCACATTTTTGCAAAAAACAAAGTTTACTTACACAAAACGAAAAGTACCACTGTAGGTAAGCTTCCAGTATATAGTTGTCTCAATAAAATAAATCACAATAGCTGAGCAGCTACTGAGTGGGTTATTTTCGTGACTTCCTCGTCGTACCACCGCCTATACCCCAGTGGTACGGTGGGTCTAAAACCGTACCACTGAACAAATAGGGTTGTGGGAATTGAAATTGAAAACGAGCATAATTTTTTTAAATTATTTGAGTTTTTTAATAACACTGATCTTTCCCCAAGCGACACCACACCCGGGTGTCGCAATTTACATAGACACTCGGAAACTGTCACAGATGACAGAACAAGTGAATGCCGGGAAAACATGTTATGAACTGAAGTTAAAAAAAACAGGTGCAAACGATTTTCAACCTTATTGATATTTAAAAAAATTTTGCTTTTTCGTAAACTTCAGATCAATAAACAATGTTTTCCCGTCATTAATTTGTTTTTCCGACATTCACTTGTTTCCCCGACATTCATTTGTTTTCCTGACATTTACTTGTTTTTCCGACATTCACTGGTTTTTCCGACCTTCACTTGTTTTAATGTTATTAAAAGACTGTCAAATAATATTAAAAAAATTATGCTCCTTTTCAATTCCCACAACCGTTTCAGTGGTACGGTTTTAGACCCACCATACCACTGCACGGTGGTCCCGCCGTAGGTCATAGAGTTGAAATGTCGATGGTCAAATTATGATGTTATTTGTCACTTAAAGGATAGACAAATAACCCTTCTACCCCCAGGTATAAGATAAATTGCAATAACATACAAATAACATTTAATTTTAGGCACCCGAAGTGATAACATTTCATTTGTGCTCGTTGGCGTTATCGTTCGGCCGAAATTTTCACTATTTTCAAAGCGTAGTTTTTCTATGAAATCGGTTGTTTAGAATATTGTTGTGCCCTGTATATTTGAAAAGAAGGTATATACGATATTTGAAGTCATGTTTTGTTAATTTTATCCCTGTCACTTTTGGAAACCAGTGCCTTCAAGGAGGACCTACCGATTTATTTGTTTTTTGCCGCTTTCCTATATTTAATTAGACTTTTACTTAGGAAGGAACGAATCGCCAAAGTTGAAACATATATCAAAATAATCTCTAGTATGTCTAGTTTCAAAATCTGTAGTGTCTAGGTGCTCCTAAGTGCTCCGAGGACTGCCATAGGTCATAGAAAAGACTAGGTCATATGTAGGCAAATTTGATACTTCAGGTAATTTTGTAATTTTGCTTTTTTTTTATGATGCAGGGGCCACCATCAAGTGTTATTTTCTTCGAATACTTGTTCTAAACACCTGATTATCTTTGAAGTTAAAAAAAAATGAGGTAGATAGATCTCGTGAAGTGTTTGGCACCTGGCAGACTCTTTATCGGTTATTGAAAATATCCACATAAATAACTTGAGATATTTAATTAATAATATCTGCTAAGGGCTTAGAAGAAACTAGGGAGGACAAAAACCTCGAAAGATAAGCCCTGATGTGGCGGCAGTGGTTGATTCAAGGAAGGAAACTTTGCATTAAATTTTGCCATAGTTCTGAATTTTCTAATGAAATTACAGGTATTAGAAAATACTTAATTGACAAGTGTCGTCATTTTCTACCGAGCTTATCAACAGAGTGACAGGGTACAAAATAAAAATTCACAAACATTAGATACATGCTATTGATACGGCCTAAATTCTTACTGAGGAAAATCCTTGGTATAAATTGCCTTCGTACATACATACAAGGTTTTAATGAATGGATTACATAAAGGTGATTGAAAGTTCTATATTACCTGAAGAGGCCGCCTGATCTTTTAATACATTAGTTAAATTATCTGGAGAGGCTGTAACACTAGAAAACCTTCCCGAGAAGTGACCAACATTGATTTTTTTTAAATATACTTACTTTTTCTTGATTCAGACTCACTTATTTCTAGTATGAGGACGTTAACGAGTAAGAAGAAGTCAGCCTTAGCAATATAAGTATTGGATTTATTATGTAGTTGGACGATATTGCAATTTTCAATAATGTAAATATTATTAATTACTATGTTTTCCTACTATGTAAATAGCCTGTGTTTTTTATAAAATAATATATTCAGCTATGTATTATCTAGTAATTTTTACTATTTAAATGACAATTAAGCAATTCTCGTAAGTAATAAATAAATAAACCATTTTTTTTTGTTACCCATGTACCGACCTTTTTTTAAGTTTTAGATAAATGCTTATTTTTTCAAATATATCTATATTTTATATTGAAACTATATATATATTTACTTGTTAATACTCTCAGAACCTTGAAACAAAAAGTTTATGGGTAAAAAAGTAAGTCTTTTAGTTTTAATCCGACCCGAAACGCGAATGACCGCCCTTCTTAAGAAACGGGACCACTGTGCACTGGGGGTATGGGCGGTGGTACGGTGGGGAAGTCACGGTTATTTTCCTGCTTTTAACTGTCGTGCGTGAGTACAAGCATCAGTTATGGTTATGTGACTTTAAACTGAATTAGTAAAGGCTGAAGTATTTTTATAAAAATCCATTCGTACAGGAACAAAAGCGGGGATTTTTCAAAAGTGTATCTTAGAGGAATGATTCCTCTCTTCTATAAAATTCAGGTGAAAAATAAACTAAAATTTGGTAAAAATAATTATATTATCACTTAAAACTAGAACTTTCTACGCTTCAGTATTTCTGGGCGCCAGTTGATTGGGTGGGTCTCTTCTGACGCCGTCTCGTCCTCCTTGTAGATCTTGATAGTCTTGTCCGCTTCGGTTGTGATCAGACGCGTTCCGGACTGGTCGAACGTCATGGCGAATATGCCCGCTTCAGAGTCCATTGAACCGGGTTGTACTGCAGCCTGACAAAGAATGAAAGTGATATTTATTTTAAAATAACATTGGTTTATGTAACTTTATAAGTGGACACAATAAGTCGTTCCGCGCACACGCGGCCGCTCCGCGTTGGAAACGCTTGCAATCCGCCAGTGTGGCAGGGCACTAAGTGTTTTGCGTCTGCGCAAAGCGTGTAACCTTACCAGACTCTTTATTCTGAAAGCAAATCATTAGCTACTTGCTTTATTCATAACTATTGGCGCCCTCTACATAATGTCTCCGTCAATAACTAACTAGTTATTACCATAAACTTAATCTATATAACTAGACTGTGCTCTCGTGGCTAAAAAACGAGCCGAGCGAAACCGTCAGACAGAGCAGCTTGTCCCTTTCTAATAGGGTGACAATAAGATTTGGATAAGTGAGACAAATTCAAAGATGCAATCTGCGGATCTCCCTAATAATAGTATTTTTAAGTAATTCATGTTAAAATATTTGTGGTTAAAATTTTCCAACTTCTGAGAATGGGTATTATATTTCGAGTTTCTGCGTGTTTCCACTTATTTACACACACGTAAAATAAACATTATAATATTGTGTTTCAAGAAATAAGCCCTCTAACGTCAAGCTAATATGTAATAACGTAAAGCTAATATTAAGGCACTTAGTCCTTATCAGAGTGGTTTTCCATTTTATTGTACGAATTATTGATTGGGTTTGTGGCGTGGATTATCGGGCAAGGAGGGAATATTGTAATGAAATGCAATCACTTGATAATTACAAAACTATAATGATTAACTATGTAACTATTATATTAACAAAAATAAAGAAGGTTGGTATGATGATTATTGATTAAAACTATGACGTCCGCCGAGCACGTGATTGCGTGCACGCTCTCTCACAAATCCATGATTAATTATCCAACCTCTAGAACTCTCAAACCAGAATGGCCGCCTCTCAGAAGAAGAACTAAAGCATAGAAACCACGCTAAAATAGCAAGCAAAGACATATACTCATCCTTTTAATTCATATGAATGACAATAATGCGTTAGAAAGGGATGTATAATATCGATACCAGAAATATGAATTAACGTAAGGGACATTTTGGCGAAAATGAGTTATATATATCATTGGATTCAGAATTTTCTGCTCTATCGATTGGTGTTATTAAAAAAGTTCTATCGTTAAAAAAATGTCCCTTACAGTAAGATTTTTTGGCCTGCGTAAAACGTTTTATGCCAAAAAAAAATGATGTAACAGACGTTTAAAATTTTTTTTCTCTGAAAAATAAAGTAAGTCAATGGTGTTAAATAATTTACACCCTTACCTTGTCCCTTACTTTAATTCGTGATTAGAGTTTTTTAAGAATTTAATTTAACCCCAGTTAAAGATACCCTAAATGACACCGACGAACGGTGAAGATGGTGATGACAGCTGATAATGATAACTAGATAAAATACTAAATAGAAAAAGTTATTCTAACCACTTTAATTTCACCATTAAAAAAGTTTAATTTACCAATCATAATCTGTCTGCCCATTCCTAATTATTTAATCTTGTAATCTATGTATATAAAAGAAAGTGGTGTTAGTTACACTATTTAGAACTCAAGAACGGATGAACCGATTTGGCTGAAAATTGGTGAAGAGGTAGCTTCGAACCAGGATACAGACATAGGATCCTTTGATGGGGGAAAGGGGGGATAATTGAAAAAAAAAATACGCGCGGGTGAAACCGCGAGGGCGACCCTAGTAATATTATATTTCTAATATTAATATGAATATCACTTATATTTTTTTATTCATTCATCTTTCAGACAAATAATATTTTTTCATCTGTCTTTTGTTTTCAGTACATTCATTCAGTTACTTAATAAAAAGACTGTTTGATTAAGCCAGAGATTTTATAATTTAATTTTTGATTTTAAGCCAATGATACGTAATTATTAAAACTACAGAGTTTGTTATAGGACTCTTAATTAAAAGAGATCATAAAGTCAAATTATTATTTTTAATTGATAAGTAAAAGGTGTCTAAAACTGCTAATAATTTAGGACATTTATTTAAACATTGTTACTTTAAGAACATTTATTTAAACTCAACAAAAAGTTTAATAGACTGATTAGTGTGTTGAATTTATAATAATTACGCACACATAAAAGTCGAACATAAAAAAAATATTAATAATAAATCGTTTTATTTTTGTCTCCCTAAATTTCATTTAAATCTGCGATAGCTAGGCTGAAACTAACATTTAATCATGCAAATAACCTATTTGCATGGTATTATAATACTCTAAATTTAGTATATTACCTATAATCTATAGTTACATCAAATTGCAACACTGTAAAGTCCTTTACAATAAAATTTCGTATAATTTTCTATTTCTCTTGCTGCTTACGTTATGCTTGACGGTTTACAAATAAAATATTAGCAACGTAAGGTACAACAAAACGTATTTTTTTAATGTAAGGGACATGCTATTTCTTAAACCACTGGGTATTTCTAAATTATTCGTTCATAGCATGAAAGAAGAGAAAATTCTAAGAAACTTTGCTCTAGACACAATTAAAATTGAAGCAGACAGTAAAAAGTTATAGAGAGATTAAATTTTTTTTTATCGTTTTTTGGCTCTCCTGACAAACAGTGTTTTGTCCCTTACGTTAATTCATATTTCTGGTATCGATATTTTGTCATGAGTCAGTTTCTGTAGGTTGTCCATAGTTTTTTCTACAGTAGTGACGTTCCTTGTCGGCACTTTAAGTCGATAAAAATAAACCTAACAGATAAAGTTACGACTTAGGTTTAATATCTATTTCTCATAATCAGATCATTTATTTCGCTCTAAATATTTGTTGTCTTTCTTCTATGTTTACGAAGTTTCTGTAGGGCTAAGTATTTAAAATATGAATTTTCTAGTAATAACGCAGTTTATTTGCCCATGGTTAAAACACTACTGCCGTGTTTGTCGCGCACGGACATAGGACACACGTCGCGTAAAGTATTGGTCGCATTACATCGCATTGCGTCGCGTCGCGTCGTGTCGCCCACCTAGAACAACGGGTTAGACTAGGGAGAATGGTAATAAAACATAGGTTATTAATATATTAAAGATTTTATTAATTCAATCATTTCAATGTCGCAAAATCACTGTACTTTAAATAAAATTGTTTTATTTAAAAAACTTGTGTAAAGTGTTTGGAACATATTATATGACTACGTTTATTCCATGTCCAATTTGCTCTTCTTACACAGTCATTGTATACATATATTTTTCATGTCTTCATTCTTTGGAAACCTGTAACCAAAAAGTAGAAATGTTGAAACAAGTTGTAAAATAAATAAATAGCAGAATAATCAACTAAAATAAAAATAAGTAATATCAAGAATAATATAGCCTCTATGTAAAAAACTATGACCATGATCTCTTAAAAAAGTAAATATTATATTGTTTGAAAGATACATAAATGATCCAATCAAGTCCTAAAATGATATTGTTTTTACCAATGAAACATTAATATTCATTTATCGATATAGAAATGCACATCACTATGCGAAATAATATAACCTCTAAGATCTGAACAAAATTTCTTTGATTCAAGCAATAATCGATACTAAATTGGACAAAAACAAATATTATCACAAACTTTAAGCATATTTTAACAGTTAGGACACTATTTTCTTAACTGAAATAATCGAAAACAATCTAAACTTACCGATGAAAGGTTACGTTTCTTGGATATTTTCTTTTCTTCCAGTGTGGGATTTACAGCCCTCAATCACACAAGACATTTTTACACAGGCACCGAGTATCTATCACAAAACAAGATTTATCTTGTTTTCAAGCATTGCACTGAATAATACCACTAAATTAAATTAATTTAGCTGAGAGGAGTCTCAAATTTTGTGCGAAAGTATTTGTCAATATGATGTAACTAAGTTAAGTTGTCACTTTTTCCCCAGCAAGAGGAAACAACCTATGCATTTTTAATTTGGTGGAGTTAAAAGACATCCAAAGGCATCCGTTTGACATTTGACTAGCGACGACCCTCGGAAAACAGAAACGAATTCGGATCATGTTGTTTCACTCGCTCCTATGGCCGAATTAATGAAGTTAAATGAGTAAGATAGCAGGTTTTCAATTCTTATTTTAGCGTGGTTTCTATGCTTTAGTTCTTCTTCTGAGGGCCGCCTCCTCAGTACTCAACGTCACGTCAGAGTGACGGCCGGCCAAACGATACCTACATTTTAGTGTGGCGCGGCAGGCGCGTCGTGCAGGTTTCAACCCGTTACTTATTGTAGGATCGCGCGGACCGTTTTCTAGGCAAAAATGGACGGCCTAAAAATTAGTTGTAGCGAAGAGGATTCAAATAGGAGTAAAGATGATTCGCCTCCAATGAAAAGAAGGGCAGGCAATGGCGCAACTGTTGTTTATGAAACATTTTGTGATTGCTTTCACGAAGTCGCTCAAGATAATAGTCAACGAAGATACGACAAATAGTGCTACAGCCAACGAGCTTGACTTTTACTTATCCGAGTTGATCGACCATTATGCATGATGGGCAGCAAACGCCAATCAATTCCCAATATTGATAAAATTTGCCCAAATAAATATCTGTCCTCACCATGTAGCAGTAACCATTTTTCAAAGGTAAATACCAAACAGAATCACTATCCGGTATCCGGCCGGATAGTGCGTAACTATCCGGTATTCGGCCGGATAGTAAAATAATGGCCGGATAGGCCGGATACCGGATAGCAACCGGATATCCGTTGCATCTCTAATAGTGATAGAGAAATTGTCCATTTTTGGGGGTAAGGGTGAATCATAAAATAAATAATTTAAATATGTGGGACAAGTGGATTATTCCCGACTGCCCCTACCAAATCTACCCCAGTCGAAACTTTTTAGTTTCGAAACTAATTTAGGTTCCGTCTGTTGTTTGTTTGCCTATTGGTTTGAAGTAAAAAAACAAGTGCAAGCGATTTCCAACCTTATTGACATTTAAATTTAAAATATCAAAAAAAAGACAATTATATTTTATGCTTTTTTCAAATTTAAGAATACGTACATTGAACGAAAAAAGAACCAAATATATGATTGTAGATTAATACATTGTAAAAATTACATTAAAATACAAGCGTTAAATTAAGTTTTTGGTCAGGCAAAATTGTTGCCCAAAAACATTTCTTATACTGACAATATGAAAGAACGAGGTACGCCTCCATCCTTGCCATAGACCTAGAATTCATGGTCACTCTAAC
This sequence comes from Mecyna flavalis, assembly GCA_949319885.1. NCBI lineage: Eukaryota > Metazoa > Arthropoda > Insecta > Lepidoptera > Crambidae > Mecyna > Mecyna flavalis. The sequence goes on from OX439437.1 coordinate 10,060,759, forward strand.
TATGAATGAACAAGCTACCCCGTATTGATATCTTTCTCGTCTCGGATTTGCCTCGCGTAAGGCACAAGCAAATATATACTTTAATGCGTTAGGATAGTGTTCATTTTCTAAAATGCAATTTTTTGAAGATATCATTCCGGTTACATAGATAATATTAATTCCATGGTTAATACCCTCAAAAGAGTTATATTATTATTTCATAGATGGCTCTGACTCACGTTTATAAACAACATTCTAAAACATTACGGAATCTTCCATTGCACATCGATCGGCTATACATTTTTATTTTTTATATGGATTATTCCATCTACACTGTCGATCTAGCTTGGAAGATCTTCCAACTTTAGACATTACCTTAGAATAAATAAAAACTTATATACTTATAATGTAGTGTACCTGTAGCCTCTGGAAGTTGTAGCCGGTGCGCCAGTCCCAGCAGTACATGGAGCCGTTGTCGCCGCCGCTCACCAGCGCGCCGCCCGGGCTCACCGCCATGCAGTTGATGATGGCGTTGTGACCCGACAGGTTCTGACAAACAACAATATTATACAAACGTTGTTCAGGGTTGCAATAACATAAACCAATTTAAATGAAGTCTGAAATAAATATGTTTAGACAAAAATGATTAAATTGAATATCATTCACATAGCTGACATAGGTTCTTTCGATTCTGGCAATGTGGGGGGAAACTGAGAAAAAGGAATTACGCGCGGGTGAAACCGCGGGCGGAAACCAAGTGTAATATAAATCGCAAAATCTCGTATAATAGCAGACACTTTACATAGCACCAAATAATTGAGATAATTTTATATACTTGTAGGCGCGAGCGGTCTTCCATTTGAACAATCCATGTTTTGATGTAATTTATCTACGCCATAATCAGATGGGTGAAGCCAATCCTCAAACACACACGTATAGTCAGACACAATTCTTCTTATTCCAAAATAACAGTTTTATCAACTCTTTAAAACTTCAGATGGGAAATTAAGCAATCCGTCGTCGAGCTCGTGGTGCGCGCCATTCATATTCGGCAAACCTCGTCTGCTCTAATATGGCCGACCCGGTACCATCGATAACAACATTCTGCTAGAGAGCCTTGACCTCTGTTTTCCATAGATGCTCCGCCATACTTATAATATTCAGAAAACAAAATTTTTACTTTATAAAATATAGTGGTGAAAAACCTCAGACATGACAATAATATGTCGAAAATTGAAAAGAAATCAGAAGATAAAATTGTTTTACTTCATATACTGGGATCTCCTATTCCTTGATCACACCCGATGACACGACTATATCATACCTGTATGAAAGCCCCCTCGGGACATCGCCACTGGCCATTAGCCACCCATGTTAACGCCTTAGCAGCAAAACTATCAGGCTTTGGAAGTACTCAGTACACAAGACTGAGGAGGAACAGTGTCCCGACTCTCATAAACCGCTTTATGACACCATAATGAAAATGGTCAATGGACTATATTTCACAGCTCCGATAACTAATACAGACAGACAAGGGTCACTCAAAGGAGTAGCTAAATGTTGAAAAAGCAGATTGCTATGCTGAGCAGGATACATAAAAAAAAAAAAAAAAAAAAACTTCATATACTGGGATCTCCTATTCCTTGATCACACCCGATGACACGACTATATCATACCTGTATGAAAGCCCCCTCGGGACATCGCCACTGCTTGATGTTATCTGGCGAAGCGGAGGCGAACGTGTAAAGTGATGGATGCAGGACAATAGCGCGAACAGACTTCTTATGGTTCGTGAGAGTGCACGTCGACTTTCCCGCCGCGAGGTCCCACAGACGAATCGTCGAGTCGTGCGATCCCGTTATGATCTGAAAAATTAAGTTACGATGTTTTTTATTTATAGACCAATAAAATAAAAAACCTCGCCATATTGCGGAAAAATATTGGAACTAATTTCTTCAAGTGGCAACAATCAAATAAAAAAACAATAAGATGTCATTCATTATTATTCTGACAAAGTTTTACGTCAATTCTCAACCGTGCCTTGTTACTATTGGATATTGTGAGTTATTTGTGAGTATAACCATAGCAACCAAGTGTTGCTATAACCATAGCTAATATGGCGCCTCCAGAGCAGGTTTTTATTTTCCTGGTCAGGCTATAATGATGCTGACAGGTTAGGCGGCTGCAGTGCACTGATCGAGCCGTAGTGCATAAAGCAAATTCAAATTAGAGTTGAAATATTAAGTAATGTTGCAGTATCTTGTTTTTTAAAAATTATACTGTGAAGCACGAAATGCGTTTAAGAGGATAACATAATACAAATTTAAAGTATCATTTCAGCTTGATTTACACAGTAAAATAACACGTTTAAGAACGTATCCTAATAATATTATGTTGGCGACCTACATTGTCAGACTTTGTGTTATTTTTACCATTGGTTCCAGATGGTCTTTGCCCTGCAGTGGGACATTAAGTAGGCTGAATATTTTGCGACAACATTTTTAAGACTACATAGAAATTTTTTATTAAGCGAGCATCGGAAGAGGCCTATGTCAAACAGTGGACTTTTTCTTGGACTGAGCGAGGCAGACCGATGATGATGATGAAATGAACATTTAATTTGGAAAAAAGTCCTTTATCCTAGTGCCTCTGTACGTTAAAAACACACTGAGTGTCCATACCTGCGGCTCGGCGGCCTGGCAGACGACGGAAGCGATGGTGTTGGTGTGTCCCGTAAGTGTGTGCACGTTGGCCTTGGTGCGCATGTCCCACACGCGCGCCGTCGCGTCCCGTCCCGCCGACACTAGTACGTCGATGGTCGGGTGCAGTGCCAGCGAATATACTGCTGATAAGTGGCCGTGGTAGTGACGGATCACCTGGGACACGAATCAAGTATTAAATTCATTCTGATTTTTACATAATTGACTTAAATAAAACTTATATTCAATTTAAACACCATTCCTTTACTATTTTAAGCAGACTTACTTTATTATAGAGTACTTACCTTATTATATTCTAAGTCCCAACATTTAACTTGTCTGTCTTCTCCACAACTGAATAAATATGGATGTCTTGATGATACTTCTAAGCCTGAAAATCATAAATTAAGCTATACTAATAAGGAAAAATGTTATTTAAGTAAATAATAAAAAATCTCTTATATCAAATTACCTACCTCTGACTGTACTGACGTGTCCAGTAAGTGATACTTTAAGTTTACCAGTTGCCAAGTCCCAAATTTTGATTACTCTGTCTGCAGCACCTGAAATTATAGATAATAAAAGTATTAAGTATTATTCCACAAATAGCTTATCATGGTTACTTCTTTAGACATATAAATTCAGGTTTTAAAAATACATAATATGTGAGATTCTATTCGGTGTAATGATTGAGATCAATAATGACTAACAAAATATAAAAATTACAATAAAATAAATCCTTAATTTTATTAAAAAACAAAATAAAATTAAAACATTACAGTCAATGGGGGATACTTGAGACTACAGTATTGCTTAGGACATTGTCATATGATAATCTTTGACTAATCATTATGGCAACATTTACAAAGTGCTGAAGCAGAGAAGTTGCTGTCAACATCACAGAAGAGATAAAGTTTGAACTGGGTATGTAAAACGTTAATATTTTTCGATGTCCTAAGCAATACTGTAGTCTCAAGTATCCCCAATGACGTTACACCACTATTCTTACCAGTAGCAAACCACTCATTCCCAGGCTCCACTGCCACACACCGCACCCAGCCCAAATGGCCAGATATGACTCGGAACAGCTTCCAGGGCGCATGCCACTTCGGCTTGGGCATTGCAGGTGCCTTCCGCGCTGGAGTCGCTAGGGCACCAGACGGCGGCGCCGCTGCACCCAGATTGGGTCCAGTGTATGGCAGCATTGCTCCCTCTGAGCCTAGAGCCGCTGATTCTGCCATTTCTGTTGAGATATTTTTTTCAGAGTTTAAAGACAAATCTATACCTAAAATGATATAAAAGTAACAGTTGGTTTGTTAATTTTTTCAAGCCTTAACCACAATTTTGATGTTTTTTGACTAGACCTTGGGACTTTAGTTAGACCTTCACTTAGCCACTTTTCATCCCACAAGCGGTTTCAATATGTTAAACTAGCATGAAATGTGTTTTTATTTGTTCTTTACTCACATTGCATCAAAACAATGGATCAATCTGTAATTTTATATGAGGATAATTTGGAAGTGACATACATATAGGCTACATTTTATCCCAGAAAATATTTTATGGGAATAACATTGACAAACAGTACAAATTAGTAAAATCATATTACACACAACACAGATTTCCGAAAGCTAAAATTAAAAGTAAGTATTACCAGTATCATGTGGGGTTTCAGGCCGACTTAGCGCTTCTTGTTGTTTGACAGCCTGAGCCTTTTGTACAACTGCCATTACTTGGCCATAGCTGTCTCGTGCCTTTACCGATTTTAATATTTTCTCCCTAGAAGCAACAAAACAAAATTAAATTTAATCTTCATTATCTATTATAATAAGTCTAATTTGAAGATCTTGAAGTAAGTTTGAACACTTTTTATTTATTTTTTGCTTTGATCTTTTATGACACAGCTCACAGTAATGTATAATAGATGTAAAACTTCACAACTTTGATCTCACGATCAGTCGCCAGAAAATCAATTTTCATACTAAAATTATAACTTACTATATAGAGAATACTCACGCTTTCTCGTCAATAGGCGGTAGCAAGCTCTGGTTGGCCAGGAACATGTCGTGAGACCTCTTCAAAGATCTGAACACCAACGTGTGCACCGAATGCTTGATTACTTCGTCAGCCATTGTGATATTTTTACACACAATTTATTGTAATAATTTAAATGTATTGATGATTTTAATCAAAATTCAAATTGTCAAAGAATATTAATATTAACATATTTTATTAAGATTTGACCAAAACAATTTCACACTTCACAGCAGCTTGGGCGTCATGTCATGTCAAACAAAATCACCAAATATCACATTGACATTGACAAATGACAATTGACTTCAATGTTCAGTTCAGAAATTTAGAATCGAGTGTTTCGAATCAGAACATCGAGTGTTGTAACCTGAGGTTGTAACGTGTTAAAAAGGAAAGATTACTTACAAGGGCATAAACGAGACAGATACATGATGCGCACTGTCGCACTATGTGACGAAAGGCCGATCTAGAGGGACAAAAAGGGTTGATTCAAATCTATAATAATACTAGCAAAAGCGATAGTCGACAATCTGGAGGTCACGATTCTGGTGATAATTTTGTGCTAGTACCCTCCAATAAATTAATAAATATTTTTAAAGTGTCATTACGTGTGGAATTCATAATGAAATCATTCACTTTTCTGCATTTGGTCTGTCGCCATTTCAAAGTACTTAAAATTAATTGTGCTAAAGTTAGTGATGGATCGTGAAGTTGATGGTAAGAACTACTATTTTTATTCATTCACATTGCAAATAACTTTACAGTTGCCGAAAATATAGCTGTTGAATGTGATCGATATAACATTTTTAATGCCAACTTTGTGTTTGTTGGACCAGAAACTACATTATACTTAATGCACCATGGTTGCAACTTATTTATGTAGTAGTCTCATTCATATTATATTGCTCAAAGTAAATTAGAAATTGCGGACTGGTGCGGATCCTTGTCAATTTTTAGTAAAGCTGATGCCAAGATTTTTTTTATTTTTTTTTTCAGAAACTGTAATAATTATATCCCGAAGGGAGTTCTTCGAAGAATGGGTAAAATATCCCAAAAATGAAAAAAATAAACGCTTGTTTAAATATATTTCGATGAAATATGGAACTTACGACGTAACGGAGGAGTCTACAAGAAATATTAAATCGAGCATTTGCCGAATTTCTCAACAATTGGCTGAAAAGTGGCTGGCATGCGGAAGAACAACGGAGCGTTTTGAGAAAATGCCGAAGGGCACTGAGTGGATGAATGGTCAAGACTTCAAATTTCCTGTGACATATTTCCTGCAGCCGTCTACCTCATCCTTAGCAACTTTAGCAAGTGAGCCTACCCTAAGTCCTGGTCGCCCAAAGATTGAGTTTAACCAATCATCTTGTAAAACTAAACGAAGACGAGTGGCTGATTTGGTCCTGTCCCGTAAAGCAGATGAATTGGGAGTGGCTGCCCAAATATCTACAAGATTAGAAGGTAATCGTGATGTAGCGAATGTTATTAAGTTTGTTACCGAAAACCCCGAAAAAGCTAATGAAGTGAAGATTTTGTTAGAAAAATACGCCAAGAAGATAGTTTGGGTAATATTAGTTTGCCAAGTTTTGATGATTCCGACAATGAAGATGAGTAAAATTCAATGTTAAGGTTAAGATATTTTCATTAAATTTTTGTAAAAAAATATCATTCTGTATTTTAATTCACTCATCCTTTATTTATTTTCAATTGCCCTATAGAATTCAGTTTTGTTTTACTTCTTAGAATCATATCTATTTTAAGCTGACCTCCTATCACGTAGTAAATCTTTATAACCGTGTATCAACTTATACTGGTTTTTGTATTACTGCGTTAAATGTACCAGAACTAAATGCAATTATGACTGTTTTTGCTATAAATAGTCAAATTATCAATAGATAACGCCTTTAGAGCTAATTAATATTGTCAAATAATATTGTCCATCTAGATCGGCCTTTCGTCACATAGTGTGTCGTCTCGAATGGCACGATAGTATCGTGAGTATCGTGACGATAATAATCTCTGAGTACTGAAACATATTATGGAGATGCCCTAATGATCTATACAAAACAATTGCTTATAATTGAATATACATCGAATCGACACTTTCATTACAAATATTATTATACTTCAGAATTCGTCCTCAATATTAGTATAATGTACACTTGTAGTATCGCTTTAAATGTGTTACCCTTTAGCACACAATTTTAGAGTATTTATATAAAAATACCATATTTTAAAAAATATATTACAAAATTTAATCGTTACTTCCGGTCGTATTAATTTGTCGGACACATCCGATTCCCGCCAATTTACAAGTGGCGCCACCTTTCCTTTGCCGCCATGCCCGCCATGTTCTATAAACCTTCATTCGCTATTTGTGCTTCGCCCAAACGCACGCAAACGTTACTCAAATTCTAAATTCCGTTAGTAAAAGATGAAAGTGTTAAAAAGATTTTAAATTTTATTTTTTAGGAAAATACAATACCCATGGGCAGAGTTCCATGGGTCGCTTTTTGTTCAATTTCGTGTCTAAAGCGAAACCCAAGGTCTTATGCACGCAGGGACATCTATAGGGTGATCCCACGCAAAGACTAACGAACTGTGTGTCTGCTTGCAGACCCAGCTCGAATTGAACATGGCGATATACGATGAAATTTGAAACTGTGTTTATAACGTAACAGTGAAGATTCGTTATATTTTAAAATTTTTTTTTTAGGAAAATACAATACCCGTGGGCAGTCCCATGGGTCGCTTTTTGTTCAATTTCGCGATTTAAAGCGAAACTCAAGGTCTTATGCACGCAGGGACATCTATAGGGTGATCCCACGCAAAGACTAACGAACTGTGTGTCTGCTTGCAGACCCAGCTCGAATTGAACATGGCGATATACGAAGAATCCATCAACTGGTTCAAAGTCACACTCGGACTGCCTGGGGCTGTTCCGTTTTAATCCGCACTTGGACGGCCGTCAGGCTTTGTATAATGCTCCACCGCGAATGACGAGAAAGTTTTATGCACTCTGGATACCAAAATGATTATCCGACGCAAAAACTGAACATAGTGAAGAGCCAAGCGACCGAAGAAGACATCGCTGGAGCCGTCACGCCGCGCGCCGAGCCCCGTCGCAGCCGCCGACCACCGCCGACCGCCGCAGCCGCAGCTACGATTCACGGGGACATTTACGAGCGAACAGGTATGAACCCTGATTTATTCATCATCTTCGGCTCGATTTTTATCATTAATTGAACCCATGTGGGTATCGATGACCAATTGGTTTCACAAATTAATGTGCAAACCTCCAAACAATTATTAAGTTCGATAGATTTATCGATTCATAGCAACTCGGCGAACGAACCGAAGTGAAAACGGCTCTCTTGAAGATAACAGAGCGATGAAGTCGAAGCAGATGCCCTATGGTTATAAACCGTTTCGACGAGGTCCTGGCGTGTCAGCTCGACCAAACACGACCGTGGATTATTCCAACGCCCGGTGACCACGACACGGCCTCGGGCAGGACCTCCTAGAAAAACCCGCGAGCGGTAAGTAGATCAGGTGTTGACTTGACTATAGAATGTTGTTCAGAGTGCCAATGAATCAGTTGAGTCCCCATATTATAAACACTAGTTTTCTTATAATTTAAGCATAATGCCTGCTTAATGGTGAAATATTTCCGGGTATCGGGCAGGGATCGAACCCGCACCACTTTACGGGCACAACTATTCGCTCGGATATTTAGTACGTATGACCGGTTTTATACCGCCACCGACTGAGTGTCGTCAGTGACATAGCAGAGCGCTAATGATGCGTGTGCGAGTCGATTTGTATTTATGTGTTTAAAAATTATTTCTTGTGGCCTCCGTCCTTGAAAACGAGTTATCGTGTTATCGTTGCAATGATCGGTACTGGCTTAAACACCACGATTACCGGATACGGATTGGTTTCCCGAGTCGGGAAAAAACAGACACAAAGTTATCTCAATCCGGGAATTAAACTCGGGACGCTGAAATCGCGGCCCGGTGCATAGACAATCGAGACATTTTTTGTTTTTAAAAATGATGAATATTATTTTTCTAATTGATATCGAGGAAAGACATATTTTTTATGCCTTAATAATGAATATTTACCCTATATTCACGTAAAACACGTCACATTAAATACTCCGAATTCAAAGTTACGGAGTATATATTCTGTGGTTACGGTTCGGTTTGTTAATTGCTCATTAAACGAGATTTATTATAAAATTCAAAAGATTGGTTTATGCATGATGCTCATAAGGAAAAAGACATTGAATTAATGTGATTTCCTTTTAAGAAGAATGATTATTTCATTCGATTTTGATAATGACTTTATGTAAGAACATAATAAATATTACAATAAGAAATTAAATTAAGAGATTTCTGTTTAGAAAAATGAATATCGGTTCATTTTGCTGTAATACAGTTGGATACGTGTCAAAAAATTGGAAAGAATATTTTTGATTTTTATAAAAGAACACAACGATTAAAAAACCTTTTTTGATATATATATTTAATGATAATATTAAAAATACATAATTGTATTGATTGAAATTCATTCATGAACACGATTGAATATCCTTTATTGTTGTGAGAGAATATAATATATATTTTTAAAGCCTATCAAAAATGGGATGCCGAGTCGACACGTTTAGTGGTCGGAACGCATTACTACAATAAAAGTCAAAGTCAAAGTATTTATTTTGCAATTTGATTTACCAAGAAATTCTTTTGCACGTCATAAACATTTTTTTTTCTCCTACCTACCTACCTACCTACCTAATATATGGAATAGTTCCTTATTTTCCGTGCATTTCGCGGGTCTAGTTATTGCATTGGATTGACTTCCGTAACTGGCCTTCGTGATCCTTTCTTAACAGAGGAGTGGGACTGATTGTATCAAAACTACACAACCATTCTACTTGCGAAGTTGCCCATCACCGCCGAGCTCGAGGTGAATACGCACATGGTAAAGTCCATGCGCGCCAAGATCCGAACAATCAACCTCGCGCATGTGATTGGACATTTGATACCAATCGGCTATCACAGATCATAATAAGAATATAAATAGTTGCTAACAACAAGTCATGTCGTTTTTTAATAATTTACAAAAAAAAAAAAAAAATTTTGCAATGGTTTATGACTGTATGGAGCATAGCAATTAATTCTTACTTTTTACGCCCATATTACTGGTAGAGAATGTTTTTCTGCAATAAGTTCGCTAATAATTGTACTTGTTTCGTGCAATAAAGTATAAATGGATAAATTAATTAATTTTATCACAGAATGAACTTTATAGTCTGTTTTTTCATTGTTACGGTAGACAGAGAGTAACCTTGATTGCCCTGATAATGCATAAGTAAATTTAAAATATCCTTTGACATTATTCATGCAGCGCCATCATGCCACAAACGGTACAGGGCGTGGGTTGTAAGTAACTAGATAGAGGATAAACATGAAATAAATAATGTTTAAAACATCGTACATAAAAAAGTTTTTAACTTCAGGTTACTTAAGATATTTGTTTGTAAACGGCTAAATGAAACGAATATGCGTATTGGCATGTAGAACCTTTCTCGTTATAAATAACAATAATAATACTTCGGGTTGCTCGAGGTATATTTGTTGGTGAGGCGTGTCCACGTTAAGTGTAACAATTAATTATGCGTCTTGACGATTACATCTAGATGCGTTGTTTTTTATACTTAAATATTTATTAAATATTTATTTTTGGTAAGCCGTATTAACGATTAGAGCGGGTACACATTGGGCACTCGGCGTTGCGTTGAGCGCGCGTTGCTTGACCAAAAACGCGCGCTTGCATGTATACACTTCAATATAACTCCTAGTTCTCGAAACGCGCGTTAGCAAAACGCGCGTTGTAAAAAACTTAATGTGTACAAAGCCTTAATGCAGCTATTATGCATTGCTGCAATTAAATTCCGACACTTTGTTTTTTTTTATAATATGAGATATTATATTACATAATAACGACAGGCATATTATGCATTTACGGAAAATTGGAAACAATTTATTCTTATGTATATGCTTTCTCATCTGTCGTTGGCATATTAAAAGCAAAAAGCTTATTGATTGCATCAACTTTGATATCCTATGTTCACGATACATAAGGGTTAGAGAATTATTGAAATTGGATTTATGTTACCTTATTGCTTCTAATTTTAGCACAAAAAACATTCAAATACATCGTCAATAAAAAAGTAATAATGGAGCTTGTAGCACTGTCTTCTAAACACAATTCGTATTGAACATTACAATACAATATGACTATATTCACTAGTAGAATTGTTATGATATCTTTTTGGAAAATATCATTAAAATTAAATAAAACAATAATTATTTTATAGCAAATATATTTTAATTTGCCAGACGCCGCGAACTTATTCGTTAGTGCAAAGAAACCTGTTGCTTTGATTAAAAGCAACATTGTAAATAGCTATATTTTACGGGCAATTACAGAATATTAATTTTATCACTAGAAATTTTATAGGCGTTTTATACGCTCCAGCCTACAAAACTGAATAAAATTATAATAAGTATATCATGAAAGTCAGAATGTTTGTTGTTGTTTTTTCAGGATCATTGTATATTCTCAAAAACACCTGCCGTTAGAAAAATTTTCTACTCCTTTAATTTTGTTTTGGAGACAGTTCATAGAATTCAAATAGAGACAGTTCAATAGAATTCAAATAGAGCGGTTCATAGAAGTCAAATAGAGAGAGTTCATAGAATTCAATTAGTTTGTACATGTTTAAATAAACATTATTTTGACAAAAATGACATTCGTGATTAAAACGATATCGTTCGGTTTCAAGGCAACCTACCTAATATAAAATATATTTAGCTAATGCTTTAATGATTAGAAATGTCTGTGTGTAGTAGTATGTCTGTGACCTGGAATGTTGCCTAGATTTCGAGAACGAGTTAGTCAAACTCCCATCGACAACAATCTTTTACGAGTGATCTATAATTTCAAAGGTTGTACTGAATTTACTAGACTTGAATTTACTAGATGTAAGAGAATTAAATAAGACGTCATGATATTTCCTGACTATGCTCTAAACATCTACAAGTGTACATTATACTAATATTGAGGACGAATTCTGAAGTATAATTAATGATTAAACGAACTTACCTTAAGTGAAGTTCAATCATAATTATACGAAGAATTCGTCCGAAGATATTAGTCTCCCTCCCACCCTAGTACATATTTATTTCATCAATAAAATCCCAGCAGGAAATATCAAACGTCGCAGTCCACTGCTGGACATGCCCTCTGCCAATGCTCCTACGCTTATTTCTATCCTCGGCTTCTAGCTGAAGATATCAAACGCAACTCTAAACTAAATGAAGGTTTATAGAACATGGCGGGCATGGCGGCAAAGGAAAGGTGGCGCCACTTGTAAATTGGCGGGAATCGGATGTGTCCGACAAATTAATACGACCGGAAGTAACGATTAAATTTTGTAATATATTTTTTAAAATATGGTATTTTTATATAAATACTCTAAAATTGTGTGCTAAAGGGTAACACATTTAAAGCGATACTACAAGTGTACATTATACTAATATCTTCGGACGAATTCTTCGTATAATTATGATTGAACTTCACTTAAGGTAAGTTCGTTTAATCATTAATTATACTTAACGATTGTTGCGTATGAAAAAAAGAGACAGATATTATTTGCATTGTACCCATTTTGGCAACATTTTTGAGTGACGTCACACAGCTTTTGTTTCGCCCAGAGTTGCCCAACTATCGATAGTTTCGCTATCGATAGTTGACCTTGAAAAATAGTAACAATATCGATAGTGCTATCGATAGTATCGATAATATCGATAGTATCGATACTATCGATAGCCCAATCCAGGCAATACTATTGCGGGTAAGCAATACTATCGATACTATCGATAGTATTGTTGATCGATACTATCGATAGTATCGATAGTATCGATAGTATCGATACTTTCGATAGTATCGATAGTTAAAAAACTATCGATACCATCGATAGTATTGTTGCTCGATAGTATCGATACTATCGATAGTATTGCCTGGATTTGGGCTATCGATAGTATCGATAGACTATCGATACTATTGATATGACGTCAACTATCGATAGACTATCGATAGACTATCGATAGTGGACTATCGTTGGGCAACTCTAGTTTCGCCATGTTATACTTTATTAAATCTTAGATGATCTCTGCGACAGCTGTCATTGATTTGACAGCTGTTAAATTTTACAATTTTTGACTGACAAATGTATGACGAGAAATAACGTTCATGATTGTGGGTTCCCGCCCACTTAGAGATGTTCATTGCTATTATCATTCACTCACTAACACTTAATAATCGATTATGATATTTTAAAAAATCGGAAAATTTTCATTTTGTTTATCTCTTTAAACGAACAATTTTATAATAAAAAATCAATTGATTTGATTCGAAGTAAGTCGGTTTGGAATTTTGGATAAAACAATAATTTTGAATGTGATCGAAATCCGAAATTCGAAAATAATAATTTCAGTATCTCCGACAAACACCTAAACTGTATCATATACATTGAGCTGATCTCAAAGTTAGTGTAAAAGAGCACATGAGCATGACATGTGTTACGTACGAGTATCAAAAATAACGAAGTTACCACAAATTGGTACTTAATTACATTTAACATCCAGACACAGGACAAACACAAATCTTTATCACCTTAATGTTTTCGCATAGTCATAGAGCATGCAAAATGTGTCCTTTGTTTAAAATCGCTTTTATTAGAGGTCCAAAATCGTTCAGAGTAGATCGATAGAAGAATCGATTACTTAAGAATCGAAGTTTTAACATTCGTTTATGGTAAGACTACGCCTCTAGAAATGTCACTGCGACAAAAAGTTTACACTCTGTTCCACATAAGAAGTCCTCTAGCCGCTATATTGGTACTACTGTTTTTCAATACTTTCAATCTGTTTTTTGACAGATTTACAAAGCGTAGGCAATGCTGCCAATATAGCGGCTAAAGGACAACTTATGTGGAACCATAGATTTAGTATATTTTTTATAGATATGCCACCAAGCGACCGGGTGTAAGAGATAGACATATTATGACGTCAAAATATGGGGCTGCCATGAACGCAAAATTTTACCATCAAATGTAGTCAGAAACGTTGCAGTATTCGAATTCCGTAGTGAGTAAAAGTCAATATTTTGACTCGCTAATAGTATCGCAAGCGAAAGCGCGAAAATCCGATCGACCAAATTAGGTATTAATCCACAAATTCTTTATTTTTTGTGCACTTGACATATCCCATTTGTTTGTTTTGCCTCTATTTTGACAATTGGCCTATAACCTGACCATGAAAAAAAGTCCGGTCGGTGATAGAGATAAAAACATGGCACTCTTATTTGTTTTCTCTTATAGGAATCTCAATAAGACTATCTCACTCTATCAAATCATGTCAGGCCCTTGTGTGGAACAGAGTATAGTTCCAAATTTCCAATCTAGTGATGCGACACGATGTTTTTATGTATCGATACGTTTTAGATAGTTATATTCTGCAATGGACAATATTGGCCAATGGTATTTTTCTGCAGACATACTGTAAATGAAAAATTAAAGAATAAATAGATAGAGTTAATAGTTCGGGAAATATAAATCCGCGACATAAAATATGGCACGTTCGCTCGCTACACTTGAACGAAAACTGCTATAACATAACTCCTAGACATATTAACAAGATTACGCGATCGATGGTCTATGTACTTATAGACCGACAAAGTACTTATCTGTTCCGGTGGCCAAAATTACGGAAAAAAAATTAAAGGGTCAGTTTTTGCAACGCAAAAATGATATTTTAATGACAATATAGACCGCCAAACTTATCTGTTCCGGTGGCGGCGTCGCTACTGTCTATTTAGAACTGTCATTAAATATCGTTTTTGCATTGCATTTCACGTAGTTCCAATTTTGGCCACCAGAACATCTGTTCTAAAAACCTATCTAGGTTTGTCGGTCTCTACTAAAACGACAGTAGCGACGCCGCCACCGGAACAGATAAGTTTGGCGGTCTATACATTACATTAGCCCTTGTCCAGTCGGGCATCCTACGCGCGTTGGTGAGATACCAGCAGCCAATACATTGCGTCCACGAGACGCGTGAGTTAAAAATTCGCGCGTAAATCTCTCGACTCTCGACTCGCGCGCACTACGCGCGCATTTGAGCGAGTCGAGGTAGGTACTAGGGACCTCTGAGTTGCGTCCCAGCAGAGTATAATACGCGCGAACGCGACAGCGAGTGCGAAAGGGAGCGGCATTATTCGACAGCGAGTGCGAAAGGGAGGGAGCGACATAACGATATTTTCAAACGTGCTCGTTTTAAATCGCTTCTCTAGACGCAACGTACGCGCGTATTCGCGCGAAGACATTCGCGGCGAATTCGCCCTCCTGGACAAGGCCTAAAGCCCGCTCTACACTTAGCCCGCGAATCACGGCGCGAATTCGCGCCGCGAACTTGCCGCGAATTCAACAATGACTCCACACTCGCAATGGTTCGCGGTATTTTCACAGTTAAGTTCGCAACTTTGAATGAAATGGACGTCGAAGTAGCTGTTGCTGCGTCCCTAACAATATGCGCGTTAGCGTACTTTAATTATGAAATATAGAAAAATTTAATTTCTTCCGGTTTCACGTGATGGCGCTGATCGGCGATAAAGCTGATGACTCTATTCCCCCTTAATAAGTAACTCTTTATGAACAACTAGCCTTCCGCCCGCGGTTTCACCCGCGCGTAATTTCTTTTTTCAAATATCCCCCCCCTTCCCCCCACATTTCCGGGATCAAAAGTACCCTATGTTCACCGGGGATAGTGTAGCTATCCAACAGTGAAAGAATTATTCAAATCGGTTCAGTAGTTTCGGAGCCTATTCAATTCAAACAAACAAACAAACATTCAAATCTTTCCTCTTTATAATATTAGTATAGATACTGACCGTCGCGGACTGCGAGTGTGGAGTCATGCAAGTTCGCGTCGCGTTCGCGCTTCGCGCTCCCTTTGACGCGGACCAAAAAACCGACAAAAATTGGGGAACAAAGCGCGAAACCGCGAAGAATATGCGAAACGGCTCCACACTTAGCGTTCGCGCCCTTTCGCGGCGTTCGCGCGCGATTCGCGGGCTAAGTGTAGAGCGGGCTTAAAAAGCGCTCTACACTTAGCCGCTCTACGCTAAATGTGGAGCCGTTTCGCATATTCTTCGCGGTTTCGCGCTTTGTTCCCCAATTTTTGTCGGTTTTTTGTTCCGAGCCCGCTCCACACTTAGCCCGCGGATCGCGCGCGATGGCTGCGAAAGGGCGCGAACGCTAAGTGTGGAGCCGTTTCGCATAAAATAGGAGACGGCTCCACACTTAGCGTTCGCGCCCTTTCGCAGCCATCGCGCGCGATTCGCGGGCTAAGTGTAGAGCGGGCTAGGGAGCGCGAAGCGCGAACGCGACGCGAACGTGCATGACTCCACCCATACTCGCAGTCCGCGACGGTCACTATTGTTCATAAAGTAACTTATTAAGTAGTCGCTATCCTAAAACCTGGTAAACCAGCTGACGACCCTAAAAGTTACAGGCCCATCTCCCTGTTATGCCATACCTACAAACTTTTTGAGCGTCTCCTGCTCAGCCGTCTTACCCATGCTGTTGACCACAGGCTTAACCCAGACCAGGCGGGATTCAGACCGGGCAAATCATGCAGTAGTCAGACACTGAGACTAACGCAATATGTTGAGGATGGATTCGAGGCGGGTCAGGTGACGGGAGTTGTCTTTGTGGACCTTTCAGCGGCTTACGACACGGTCAATATAAAAAGACTGTTGTGGAAGGTGTCATACATGACCGGAGACCTGGGTTTTGTTAGAGTCCTCAGTGAACTCCTCAGGAATCGCCGATTCCAGGTGTATCTTTCTTCGGAAAAAAGCAGATGGCGTTCACAAAAAAATGGCCTTCCCCAAGGAAGTGTGCTTGCTCCATTATTATTTAATATATACACTCATGATCAGCCATCTGCTCCGGGCACAACGGGTTTCCTTTACGCTGATGATTTGGCGTTGGCTTCACAGGCCGACTCATTTGAGGAGGTTGAGAAGAACCTGACTTTGGCATTAGATGGGTTAAGCAAGTACTATGCAGATAATGCGTTAAGACCTAACCCTTCAAAAACCCAAAGTTGCGCCTTTCACCTGCGCAATAAAGAAGCCAACCGCACTCTTAACATCTTGTGGCAAGGGGTCCCTATCGGTCATGCTCCATATCCCAGATACCTGGGTGTTATCTTGGACAGAACGCTGACTTACAAGGCTAACTGTGAGAACGTGAGAAAGAAAGTCACCGCACGTAACAGCCTTCTTCAGCGACTCATATCAGTAAGATGGGGAGCCTCACCGCATGTTCTGCGAACTACCGGTCTGGCGCTCTGCTATTCGGCTGGCGAGTTTGCATGCCCTGTGTGGAGTCGTTCCGTGCATGCTAGTCAGGTGGATATAGCTCTTAACCAAACTTGCCGCGTAATTACGGGCTGCCTTAAGCCGACCCCGGTAAAAATGCTATATTCCCTGGCCGGTATTGCCCCGCCAAGGGTTCGAAGGGAAGTCGCTAGCTCTATCGAAAGAGCCAAGGGAGAACGAGATCCCCGTCACCCTATGCACGGCTATGTGCCTGTCCGTCAGCGACTTAAGAGTCGAAGGTCCTTCCACAAGAAAGTTGTCCCTATTTTCACCGACGACCCAGGCCTAGTTAGGAGAGAAAAGTGGAAGGAGGAACATCCCCTTTCTCTATACCCTCCTCGTGAAGGCTTAGCACCCGGCCATGACCTGCCGTGGCAAACGTGGAAGACCCTCAACAGATTAAGGACTCAAGTCGGCCGTTGCAAGGAAAACCTGACGAACTGGGGATACATAGATCCAGCCGAAAACACGTGTGACTGTGGTGCCTCCCCGCAAAGCATGGCCCATCTGCTTTCTTGTCCCGCGTGCCCTGACACATGTGTTCAGGAAGACTTGCTGCGCGCTAACAGTAATGCTGTTCGGGTGGCGGAGTACTGGTCTGGTAAAATTTAGCCATCGACTCGCTAAGAAGAAGATGGGGGAATAGAGTTATCAGCTTTACCGCCGATCAGCGCCATCACGTGAAACCGGAAGAAATTACATTTTTCTATATCTCATAATTAAAATACGCTAACGCGCGTATTGTTAGGGACGCAGCAACAGCTACTTCGACGTCCATTTCATTCAACGTTGCGAACTTAACTGTGAAAATACCGCGAACCATTGCGAGTGTAGAGTCATTGTTGAATTCGCGGCAAGTTTGCGGCGCGAAATCGCGCCGTGATCCGCGGGCGTAGAGCGCGCTTAAGGCGGGAGCGGAGGAGCGTAGCGAAGCGTAGCCTTCTAAGCTATATCCATCCGAGTCGATTTTTATATCTCATCGTTCTTGTTTTCTTATTTTTGTGATGACAAAATCAAACAAAAAAGTCGCTCACTCAGTAACTTAGTCGCTGACTTAGTAATTTTAATCTTTTTTCGCCGTCGACGGATACCTCGTCGTGGAGGACATCATCATCAATTTTAATCTTTATCTGAAATGGATTAATCACAATAAAATTCACAACCCACCTTTGTTTAAGCTCATTCTGGATTTTATTATTAATAAATATTCGTCATAAATTAAGTTAATTTTTCGCTTACTCAAATTTATACCGCACAGACCAGTTAATAAAACAGTATCTCATCAGCAGTCGCTAAGTTATTATTTCTTAGTCGCTCGTTTTATAATTCCCCAATTGAAATTTTAATTGAACATGTGTCTAGACACTGATTGAATACAATACAACACGCATCACTAACTAATCGCGAGAAAACAGTGGTGACGAGTCGGAGGATATTACACGAAAATATTGAATTTTGATAAGTTTAGTGCACAAAATGGTCGAGTTCTCTTCTTCAAGCATTTCTTTTACTGCTGTAAGTTTACCTAGGATAATGAGATATACGGGTTAAATCAGATCATTACTTTTTGAGTCAAAATTCATTATTTTTTAGTACATAGGTACATACTCGTTTTATGTGCTTTTGTTAATTTTGTTTAGTACTTGCATGAGGCATTTTGATTATGAAACAAGTAGGTACCCATTGGTACCCATCAATCAATACGTTATTCTTAGACGTTATTCCAACAATGATGTGAATTAGATACCTATCTAAAGTTACATTGTATCTACGTGGTACACAGCAGCATGGGTGTTGTAGTTTGACATACCTACCTACCTAATCTACCATTTTTATGTACTCTTTGGTACTCTTGTAGCGTGGCCAAGATATAATTTTTATTTTTGCTTGCAGTATCTATAGCAGTAGTAATAACGCCAATACCTTTGTTACCAAAGCATTTACTTATTACTGTCATGTATGGATTGCAAGGACCACATTTTAATACTGGATTCATAATGTGGTGTTATTACTTATTTTCATACTACCCTGTTACGACAAAGAAATTTTATTTACAAGGTAGACAAAAGACTAGAACAATTTTAAAGAAAAGAAAATTACTAAAACAATCACTTTATTCACAAAACATTTCCTGGTCACATAATATCAGTGTGATTGTGTGTTTCTGATCCAGCAAATTTAACCAATTATTTGTATTTTTTTTTGCAAATAACTACCTGTGGCCATCATTAATTGAGTACCTAAATAATTGTGTACTTAGTATGTGGATATTATCATCATAAATAAACATAGTTTTATGGCCATGTTTGTATGACTCACACAAAACATGTATATTTTACAGTTTCTAAATCTAATAACATTGTTCTTAAACCTTGTGAACTCTCAATATACCTAAAGTGGCAGGAAAAACTTATAGTTATTGGAAACATAGATAGGTATATGTATACTCATATTGCCTAAAGATAGCCAATTCTGGTGAGTTGTAAAATTATTTGTTTTTAAATTGTACACTTTCCATTTGTATCCATCTTTAAGCTTCTTTGTTCTTTAGGCTTTTAGAACTTTTTAGCTCCATTGATAGGATCATCTGTTCAGAAAATGACCTTATTACCTGTAGTCGTTTACTCTCATAATGTCAACTTCTCTTACAACTGGACAAAAAAAATCATTTTTTATAACGTCCATATTTTCATAACCCTATCATTTAATAGTGGAATGTTTTTCTTTGAATAAGGATCATAAAAATATTGATGTTATAAAAAATGTAAATTTTTTGTCCAGTTGACATTATGAGGAGTGGACATTATGAGAGTAAACACCTGTAGTTAATGTAAAAACATTTCTCCTTTTTCCAGATGGAGTTGTCAACGCTTTGTTTGAAACCTAGTGAATCCCCTAGGGTGTCTTGAGTGCTCAACTCCATTCACTCATATAGGTTAATAGTAGGTTATTTCTTGTTTGATTTATTACCAAATAATTCAATGTCAATGTTGTACAGTCAACTGAGACAATCTTATCTTTTCTGCTCATGATAGGTAATTTAAATCATTCTGTTCCCCACTACATATTGAAGCAGTTGTGTTATACTACTCTTAAGTAATATTTTCTGTTATCCATATTTCATTATAAGTTAGTTAATTACATTTGACAAGATGGCATCAGACCCTGAACTTAAGGATGGATTAAACCTGCCCGTTTGGATGAAAAATAAGCAATCAAAGTGAGTAACTAATGTTTTTATTTTATAAATGTAAATTTAGTTCCATATGTAAATTATTTAGTTTCAAAAATATTATATTGTGGATTAATTTTCATGTGTATGTTTTTTTAATGTTCGGAAAAAATGATATTTTGATTTTATAAGTAGTAAGCTGTAAACAAATGTACATGTTCCCATGTGTGTCTATAGTTTTGGTCAAAATAATGCCACAGGAGCATACTTGAGCAAGAACTTGGGAAAATGCCGCCTCAAACATAATATAAATATTTCCTAAGCGATTATCGACTGATTGTTGGTGATGATAATATCTTTACAACACCCATGTTGGTTTATTCAAATGCATATCACACAATTCCCTAATCTCAATTTCTATTGTACACCTTTGTTTCATACAAACATTGGCCTTATTTTCTTGGCTGACAGTATAAGTAGAACTACTTAGGAGCTTTTACAATAATAATTATCATGGCAATTTAATGCCATAAGTAGAAATACAAGCTTATCTTTGGGCATCTTTCTGGGTGCAAGGTAGTGGCTGTAAAACTCTGCAGTTAAAGATGAGAAGCATCTCTCCTTGGCAAAAGTAAACTCATCTACAGATATACATATGCATACAGGTTAATCATATTATGACATTAATATTTATATTTTGGCCTTATGCATACAGTGATAAAAAATAAGGTGGTTTATAAGACTTCATATGGGCAGGTTCTGTGATTGATTGCAGAAATAAGGTTTTATACCTATGCCTTATCTATCTCAAAGGATATTTACCTTGTTGATAAGCAATGACGTCACATACTTCTGAATCTGATTCTTTGCATTGGTTCTCAAACTTTGCTTTAATAAAAGTATCAATAGTTTTTTAAATCCTTCTGTTTGGGGGCCCGATACGCACGCTTTAATTAAGCCTGTGCTTGCTAGTAATAAATAGGCTTTACTCGTAATCCTAATATTTGGCTTTCTTAATTTTATTATAACAAAAAAAAAAAATATCTAAAAAGCTCAAAATTCCTCGCTTGCGCTCTCTAACTATCGGTTTTTTGACGCCTTGTTGGTCTTATAGTCTTGTTAGCTAGCCGTGGTCACGGTGCCCTGGGTTCGAGCAAAATATGGGTTTTGTGATCACCATCACCAATCTTCATTTGATAAGCGTGGTGATTAATTAGTTATTTATGTGACTGTTGCATAATGAGGGTCATTAAAATACGAATGTGGTTTTATGAAACGAACGAAGTGAGTTTCATAAAAGGATCACATGAGTATTTTAATGCCTAATTATGTACAGTCACATACATAACTTTATCTTCATTCATACGATAAATGTCTATTTTAAAGTCAGGATCGATGTGCAATCGCGTGAAATATAATCCGTAGTACCAGGAGAGCAGAGAAGAACAAGAAGCTGGCCCGTTACTAATTAGTGTGGACCGGCGCAGTCGCTTGTTAACCTAGTTAGGCCCTGCCGGCTGCGGCTAGCTCGCGTCTTTCAAACTCTTTGATTTAATGAATAGTTACGCTGCGGTTATGCTCTCCTGGTACCTTTGAAAATACATCAAGATGTTTTGCTTACATATGTTAGCTTCAAATCCATTAATTTTTACTTTTTAAGAAGACGTTCGAAATTTGAACGTAATTAAAGTATCGGTTACCGATACTAAAATGTAAACATTACGATGCAGCCACAGATACTTATATGTTAATGTAGGGCGTTTGCTCATCGCTCCTGACTATAAAATAGACATATTATGGTATGGATGTAGATAAAATAAATAGTAGCCATAACCATTGTTGCAATGACATGATTTTAATGATGGAGGCCTTTGCCTTATAGTGGGACAATAATGGGCACAGCCATTTCGGCGAGATTTAAAAAAAACGTAATTGTCAGGGACAGGATATTATATTAACATGTCCAATTGTCCATTGATGTCATCCTTATTGTGCTCGTGTTTTTGCCATGTATAAAATTATGACAATAGTTTCATAGTACAATATTATGTAAATATCCTTTTATATTCGTTTAACTCGTATACGTGAATTTATGTATTTAAAAAAAGAAAAGGGCCTACGGTTCGCGCTCATTGAAAGAAAAAAATTGAATGTATCAATAATGGCATAATAATGTTATAAAGTTTTTAGTAACAACATTTTTCACTCATAATGTAGTATTTAAAAGAACGAAAAACGGACGTTAACATCTATTATGAAACTTGTTGAGTCCTGAACTTATATGCTAAGGTAGGATTTTTTATTCAAAGTGCCCTAAGTGATTATAATTATACGTCATATTATACGGGCCTTGAGATTATCTTGAATTGAATAGCTTTCAGTAACAATGCTTATTATGCCTGTTTTTTATTTTACATGGTCTTATCTTTATCGCAGATTTTCTTTATGTTGTGTGATACATTACATTCATCATTCATACTGATGCGAAGTCATAGGTATTTTTAGATTCTATCTAAATAGGTTCTTGATAAAATACGTATTGGTCGTTATCGATGAAGGTGAATTTATCACAAAAAAAAAACATCTTTTACAAACAAAATTATCGACTTGTAATTCACGAGAGATTTTCTTTTTTACACGACGTAGACTGTCGCTGTTTTAGTTCATCACAACTTCTTGGATTTATATTTTTATGTCATGCTATTTTAAAGGAAAGGCAAGAAACCTGCTGCTCCATTCATATTAATAGAAGTGTAATAATCGTAATAATATATCGTCTCGAAATTTTCCAGTATGATGAGCATGTATGTTAATTGAAAAGATATAAACATGTTATTTGACGTACATGACAGAATATCCTAGGCTACTAATATTATAAGTACTTACATATTGATTATAAATGCGAAAGTCTGGCTGGATGTTTGGATGTTTGTTTGTTACTCAATCACACCTAAACGGCTGACTGAACGGATTTAGATGGCACACGTATAGTTATTAGTTTATAACCCGGATTAGGACATAGGCTCTAAAATTCCTACGGGAAACGTCTCATTCTTTCACTGTTGGAAAGCTACACTATCCCCGGTGAACATAGGGTACTGTTGATCCCGGAAATGTGGGCGAAAGAAGGGGGATATATATTATATTGTTATGTCATACTGAAATGAAAGCTTAATTTATGAAAAGTAAAGTCTGATGTTAGGGGCTTGGCTGAACGAATGACGTCACTATTTGTTTGCCTTTGTCATCAGTTGACGTATGGTAACCTAATGTCACGAGGCTAGGTATTGTTTACAAAACCAGATGATCTCATCCCATAACTTGAAAGAAACAAACATCTTGCTGCCTAGTCGTTATTTTTGAATAACAAGGTATACAATTTGTTAAATGGGCTTATTGCTAGTCATTTAGAGTCCGCCTATCTGCTAATTAGTTTCAATTAAGTGCATAAACGTTGTAATGTGGTTTTGCTATAATTAATATACCGTTATAGTACATTACTGATCACTTATTGATAGGTTCTTGTTAAATGGGGAAGCAAAACAGACAGATACTATATATACCATACTTGCTTGCTTTGAGGCCTTTGTGGGCGCGTATGGCGGATAAAAAAAAAGTCTAGTATTACACAGGAAGACATGACTAATTTATTATCATTTACTGGCAGTTTTATTACCGCTTTGTTGACTGGATGTACCTTTTCAATGAGCCATTTATGAGAAATAATTTGTGCTGCTATCAAAGAAAGGGAACTGAATAAGTTATTAAATAGGCAAATAGCCATTTCCGAGAAATAAAATTGTGTCAAGCACTTCTGTGTTTCGGGGAAAGGGCACTGAAGCTAGTGAAATTACTGGTTATATGAGACCTAATAACTGTCGTCTTGGTGTAGCAGCAGGGCTGTGCCAGACAGTAATTACTGCTTAGTTACTGTTTGGCACTAAACTGTCTAAGGGCAGACGTGGCGCTTACCATCAGGTGTACGATCTGCTCGTCTTGTTACACAATGCAATAAAAACAATGTTTTTTGTCATAAGCAGTTCGATTCGCCTATCAATTGCGTGATGTCGAGCGAGCACCACATTCCAAACATGGTGTTACCATCGTTGAGATTCATTAAGAGTCACACATTAGGCTACTTTTCTTGGCTCATAATTGTATGCTGTATCTACAGACAGCATACTTATTTGTATAGATACTTATTTGTGGTAACTTACAGAAAACTACAACTAAGCAATGAAAATAGCTACATGTATCTTGTAGTTTTGTAGCAACCAATATTGTGAGCGTAGGTACCTATCGAGGTTTTTTTGCTCCATTGAACGCAATTGCCGTATGACATTGAAAGTGCAGCTACAATCTTTTTGCTCCGGGTAGGTACAATAGCCAGGTGATTTAGGCGGCATTCGTTCCATTATCACCTTTATTCCGTATGCTGCAACGTGTCTATTGCATTAATTAATTGTTTTGGCAGCTGTATCAGTTCTCGCTCTACTGTAGCGATGTGCGTTATAGAAGAATAGTTTCATTACTTTAAAACATGAATACTTGATGTTCATTGTTAAAAATAGATAAGTATGTAGAGAGAAGACGTAGGTTATTTCAAGAGTTTAAGAATTATTCACAGTAGACTATTATCTAGGGTAATAGGTATAATAACAAAAAACATCATGTGACGTCGGTAATTTCTACGATCTATAAACAAATATAGCTACATCGCCCAGTGTAATAAACGTCAGTGGATGACGTCTACTCTGGCAGTTGCAACCGTTGCAACACATTCTAAGGAGTGCTAGCCGAGGCCAACTTGATTTGGCTATGTAGACTCTACATTGTAGAGGGATTTGTACCTTACCTATGCGTAAGCCGTTTCGTAACGAACTTGTGGGTAAATCGATTAAATTAGTTGATAGTTTTTTGTTTACTGGTTGAAGTGTTAAAATAGTTACAATTCTTTATTCGAAGAGCTGTTTAATCGCGAAGACATGCACATTTTTTGCTTGTAAATTCTAATCGTAAGTGTAGATGTAGGAAATAATTTTGCAACCTTGTCAGGGGAAAAGAACTTCCTTTGTATTATTAATGGTCTCATTTGGCGAATGTTGTTGTATTCCGGGGCGTAGATTCTATAAAAAGGCATAACCAGGAGTTTTATATTTTCCGTACTACTCCTACATGATTTATTTATAACTACACAGTTTTTGTCAAAAACACTGATTTATTAAAAGGTGTGATAAAGTTTGTTGATCCATCATTATTATGATATTTTTATGACATATCACATAGGTATCTAATACGATGACGTGTGAGTTGTAGTTATTATGGACATTGTTTCGTCTTTTTATAGCATTTATTTATCTTCTATCCTCCATACATTTTTGACCATGCTCGCATTATGTCGTTTGGTAATGATCGTTTCCTCCTGCAGCTTGTCATAAGGCGATTCACGAACTTAAGGAAACAGCCCCACGGTGCACAATTAACGGTGTTATTGTTCTGTCTTGCAGTATTTCGATGATAGGTAGGTACTTCCTATTTTTTTTTATTTGTTTAATGTAAAAAATTATAGAGCAGTATTTGGTCTGCGATACTGTACTTGTTATTTGTGTCCGTAGGTACTGTAAATTAGCAAGCACTATATTTATCGCATGTTTGTCCCCAGCAACAAAGGCAGATAATCGGAATGTCAATATTTCTCGTTACGTAGCAGTAGGTGGTTACAGTAACTTCACCCCACACGTAGCTTATCGCGATTTGTTATTGCTCTGGGATTAAACATAGATTTGTGTACTATTCTTGTAATAGCGTTTTCATAACGCTTTCATCATATAAAACAAATGAACAACTAAATAAAACATCTGGTTCAACAACAAGTTCCAAAGGGCTGATCAGTTCCTTATGTGCAATTTAATAGCTGTTCAATTATTGCAAAAGGATTTTTTATTCGTCTTTGCAATTAAATATAGATAAGTATTCAGAAAAAACATGAGAATTCAGGCGACTAAGAATATGGATGCCGCAGTTTGTAATACCTACTCATTATTGATAACCTCATAATATAAAGCTTGATATATCTACACATGTGCGTACCTACTAAACGTGCGTGAATTCAAGATATGCAGTGTTTAGTGTTTTTAAAAAATGTTTATTTTCATTGTTTCTACCGATTTCGATTGTTTGAAATTGTATAGTCAATTGAACGAAGTAGATACGATGTGAAATGTGAACGAGCCCTTAGTAGTAGACATTTGCAATATTGTGCTTTAGTTACGTTTTAAATTATTCCATAAATGAGCTTGTTTTGACATCAGGTTGTTTATCTGGTAAGCTAATGTCCTGTTATTTAATCCGATAATTTTCCGATAACTTGCTGCTAAAAACATTCAACGGAGATATACCTACCTACCTACTGGTTCTATAACTCTTCGTAGGATTCATGCTGCGTAAAACGTGCTCATGTATTTTTAGGATATTAAATGAATTCGACATTACAAAAGAAAAGCTAGTAAAAATTTCTCTACTATTTGCGTCAAATATTTGGCAAGCGTTGTGGATAAGCCAATAGCCAATCAAATGTAACAAATGACTTTTTATTTCAATGAAGAAGGTCTTTTGCAGGGTAAAGACCCTGCATTGTGATAAAATGCCTTATTTCATTTAATTAAAAGTTAAAATTAAAATAGTCAAGAGTGCAAATTAAATACCTACCTATATAGGTAATATTGTGTTTCGGTCATCTTCATAATTTAGATCAGTTTTTCACCTTCACATCTTGTTTTTATAATTAACTAAAGAAACTTTTCAATATTCGTTGCAATTATAGGTACGGGATTTATCAGTACTGCCTCATGCTGCCGATCCGGGAATCGAACCCAGAATAGAAGCCTAGTACTTTAACCACTATAACAAAGAAAGGAATTCTAAAAAATATTCGACATTGAAATGATTACCTATGCAGCACATTTTTAGTAGAATTTACTTGAATTTGTCTAAAACATGATTGACTGGGTAGTCAATCATGTTTTAGCTCAAGCTACTAGGGTTATTTGATATTAATTTATAATTTGGTAATTGGCTGGGTTAGCTGGGTATCTTGAAAAAGCGTGACCAAATTATTATAATTTGTAGTCTTTTCCAAGAACATAAGACTTTTATCAGTACACAAATAATGTGTTGATAAACGTTTTTTCTTACGCGATATCAACCTATTTGTGTAGTCTGCTACGCTAATTTTAAGGATTTTGTACACACTTGTAATTTATTTTATTTTGATAATGTAATAGCACACTTATTTGTTCTCGCTTAACATCAAATATTTAAATCACCAATGTTTATTGATAATCGTGGTTTGCACGTCATGAAATCTTAGTACGGAAAATTACCTACGTCTACACTTTCCTGTAGATTTTCTTCTGACATAAATTCTAATTTTGCTATGAAGTTTTGCCAAGAAAACGTATTTTCGTAATCTAATTTGCACGTATGACAGACTGAGAGACTGTCTTCGACCTCCAGTTCGTTTGTTTTGTCGTGTACTTTCTTGCCGAGGGAGTGTGCTAATGAACCTCGCGCATTGGCTGATTGCTTCTGACGTCGGCGTGTTATTTTCGTTCCCAGAGCTTGCTCAGTTGTTATGATGGTATTGCGATAAGATAACTCTCGTGTTAATAACAATTTGCGTGAACTGTAATATAAAAGCAATACCGAAGCCTAGAATCGTTTCAGTTGAGTACCGTAACGTTTTGAATAAAGCGATAAACTTATCATATACAAGCGTTGTATAAACCTCGGCGTTATTCGTGTTATAAATAATTTCGCTTCGAGTGTATCGGTGAATTAGGCCAACTTGTTTAGTTAACCACAGTCGATATTTTTCTAATAATGTTCAGAAAGAGGAATGTTGTGGCACAGCTTAACGCCTACCTGCCGTAAGTGAAAAGTGAACTTATGCGCACTATTCTGCATCGATTATTACTCTTCCATCGCATGTGATTTTCGCACATTTCCATTGCGCAGATTTAACTTGACCAAAGACAGTGTCTGATTCACAAGTTTATTCTTAAACACTTTATTTAGAAATATGCTATCTTTATCCCTTGACTTCTTTGTCCTCAAAACGTGTCAAGTTGTTTAATCGCCCTACAATTTACGGTTTTTTTGCCCGCAGAGACTTCGATGCGTTTGCAGGATCCCCGCCAGCAGAAGACTCGTTTTTCTACATACGTTATCCTAAAACAGACGTGTTGTTGGGCAAGACGAAGGTGCAGCAAGAACTGCCGTCGTTGTTGGTTGAGCCGCCGAAGGAAGTGAGCGGGGCGTCGGCTTTCCTCGCTGGAAAGGAGAAGGACTGGTCAAAGCACACGAAGCCGTGCCAGGACGTGCTCCACGGAATCGTGCCCATCAACACAGCAGGTCAGTTGCAATTTTTTTATTTAGGATACATCCGTTAGCAGACAGGCATGCAGCCCCATGATGGAAAACGGTCTCATATTCCATTGAGCTTAATAATTAGAATAGTTGAAAAAGGAAATTACGCGCGGGTGAAACCGCGAGGGCGACCGCTAGTCTGATATTATAAAAATCCTACCGCCAAATCCGCCAATCAGATTATAATTTGGAATTTGACCCAGGTTTCAAGACCTGAGTGACTTTATCACTATTCCACTGGGGCGGGTCAAGTAATGTTGCAGTATTGAACTACTTACCTGTTATAATAAACCTTAGCCATTACTCATCGAATGTGTGAAGATTTTATTAAATTAATGTTACTACATAGCTTAACTGTTTTTGTTTAACGTGTGAATTAGATAACCACTTGTAACCTATTGTAAACTGGGTTGTATAAGTATACACAAGCTATACGAGTATTTAGTATGTGTTAATTTTATATTCTCTTCATTCATTCATTGTATGACTAACCCTTTGGTTATCGGTAGCGTCCGAGTTTTCCGACAAGGTTTTTTTTCAATTGCCAATTGGCAATAGTATTATGGGACAAATGGCTTAATGTCTTTCGAAGTACGTAGACAAATCTGTGTTAAATTTTGGTTATCCATCTTGGTTTGAACATGCAAAAAGTTCCTTTATTTCAGAGATATGTAAAAAACAAATGACGCGTCGTCGACCTCGCAAGTCACAAGCACAACAGAGTGGTTTATTAGAAATGACTATTTTCCGCAAATATTTGCTTTGAATAATGTGACGTAGACGTTAGGCAATATGATTATAATACCTAACAATTACCACAGGCGATGTAATAGGTATTACCCAAAAAAATTCATTATTGCAAGCCAAGGTTTGAAGAAATACACTTGTGATACTTTGCAAGTTCAAATATTAAGCTAAATACGTGCCTAAGTGATTGTCGGAATGTAATGATATAATAATAGGTATTGTAATTAATTAGCGCGTCGTTTATAAGTGGTTGCGTTTAAGTTGGTTAGTTTAGTGCGTTCGAGTTGCTGACCAGTTTGTTTTCTTGCAGCCAACTCTGTGTCTTCGAAGCCCAAGCCCGCAGGAGTTGACGACGGTTTCAAAGGCGAAGGTGCTGCGTGCGGGAGCTCTGTTGTTAAGGTTAGTACTTTATCTGTGCATTTTATTATTATTTTACTCTGTGCCATATAAGCCGACCCGTGTATTATGACCTGCTAGGCTCATCATGTTTGTAGATACCAATCTCTATGTAAGTTTCTGATGGTGATATTAAACTGCATAAAATTTCGCCCTTGAGAAATAAGGAGGAAGTATAAAATATTGCATGCATTGATTGACTTTGAAGTAAGTTGCAGTTATACATTTAGGATCAGAATGAAGGAAGATAGCACAAACTGCGGTTTATGAGCACTGAATAGGTTATCTTCATCAATTTTGTTGATCTAGATTCTAGTGTAATCCCACCACCTTCGCTGTAAGAGGAAGTAGAGGCCTCGCGCAACCGGATTTTCCGCTGAACTTTGACAACAAATATGAATGTATACGGATGACACAACACTTTAGTTATTATTCAGATTTCTCGCATATTCTTTTGACAAAGTATGTAGTTAAATGTAAACAAACTTTTATTCAAAAACATCTACCTACTTTCATGTTTTTTTTTAAAGAATAGGTTACATTCTATGGGCAGGTAATTTTCTTTAGGATTTTTTGTCATGTTGCATTTCAATTTAGGCAATCACTGTTCTCGGCATTGAAAGTTAAATATTATCATCTTATCTATCATTCATGGCTCTTTAGTTCCGCAATACCGTTGCATGACACATTCACGAAGTCATAATGTGTTATGATAGCATTTAGCGATAGGTGTGTCCGGACGACATAAATTAATATTGTTTACACAAAAATCGTTGATAATGGCCTGGGGGCAATATTTAATTGGAACAAAGTGCAAGTATATTTTTTAAATATTATTTGTTAATTTGCAATTTTGTTTGCTGTTTGCGTCATTGATAGAGGGCAAGGCGGTGTGAAGGTTGTTTACGCACGAACAAAACGAGTCTAGGACAAAGATGTCGAGCCCCTTTACTACCTGTTTTCTAGTTTCGCAGGTAATTTCCGCAAGTTTAAGCTTTGTGTGGTTTCTTTATATATCTTCGAAGGGCTGTTTCACTCGCGCACAGGCTAACGTTGAGTTGACTAACGTACACGTCTACTTCGTTTTTTAATTGTAGTTTCAAAACGCAACATTTCGAAGTACCGAAACCTCAGTTCAGCATAGGTTGATAAAAACCTCAAGCCACTAAGCTTTGGAATCAATATTTTAATGAGGTATAAAAAGAACTTTAATGGAAGACTATTAAGCAGGTTCTCCAATGAAATTAAAGAGAAACAGGCCCATAAAAAATAACAAATTCAGGTATTTAGTTTGACTTTGGGATTCTAGTGTTAATAAAGTAGGCTTTATTGTGTAACGAACTAGCGCATTCCATTACAACATCTTAAAAGTTATAAATTCTAGATTGGTATTTGACAAAAAATGCATAGAATAAACGCAATTTAAGGAAACGTTATTTCCCCTTCTTTGAAACCTCACCTTAATGAGTTATGTAATTTCAGGTAGCGCATCAGATGGTGTCTGGACGGTCATCCCGCGGGTTCACCGTGGCGTCACCACTGGACGACGACGACGCCCAACACTACAACATAGCGGCGCGCCGCGGAAGCAAGAGTTTGCCCGTCACGCCCAACTCAAGTCCTACCAGCCGACGCAAGATGCCTGGCAACCGGTAAGCATTTACACATTTATCGTCGAGTCATTTTAATAGGCCACATTTGACAGTTCATTTAATCAAAGAAAAGTGCTTCTTATGTACTTCAGGAGTAGAGTCTAATTTTCTAAATAAATAATTGTATTAATAAGAACTTATTGTTGTACGGTTGTTTTCTTGAGTTTTATTCCTTTAGCGTAAGGTACATATACTACATATATGTTTCTTTGCATAAATGAACTGTCAAATGTGACCTATTAAGATGACTCGACCATAGGAGTATAGGCAGGAGTTGGCCTTTTAAGTCGAACGAGATAAAAATTGCTATTTCCAATTTTCATTACCATGATCATTTTTGTTTATTTGAATGGTTCCGTAACTAAGGCTAGTCTGTATAATATGAAAATTATAAGCGCATTATAGTAATCGTTTCTAAGATATTCCATTAAACAAAGGTTGGAATACTGGACAGATAACTTTTACCACTGGTGGGTGTGTCGGTCAACAAAAACAAACCCGCGCTGGCCGATCGTGAAGAATTATTGTATAAATACCAGGTTTTAGCGTCATCGTAACCTTAAAACCAGTTTGTACCTCATTTAAAGTAAACGAGTTTTTCGACATTTAAATACTAGCTTTGGATTCTGCAAATTGCTGATAACATTTTTGGTTTCTACTCGTAATTAGGTGTATCCATTACTGTAATGAGGTTATTCTATTAAGTAGATGGCAATGAACTAGCTAGAATGACGCACGGGCCCAAAGTTAATCTTAGTAGATTGCAATTAATGTTGAGTAATTATCGGTCAATATAATGCATAGGTTCTAAGAACATGCTAATCTTCCACTGTTCAACTTAAACATAATATTTTGTATTTACCACATTTTAACATCATCATTTTCTTGAAAATATTTGTAAATATTATGTTGGTTTGTTATTTAATTATGAGTAAAATGAAAGATATTTTTTTGATGTTTATCAGTTAGTGACACAAACATTTTTCTTTTATTGTTGAAGATACATATATCGCGTTTGTTACGCACAGTAAATACCCAATTATCTTATCTTCCTTGTAGAAACAGAGCAAGAATACATTTGTAAACATATAGACACACAAAAACACTTCATTGCATAAAGTTTTGAAAGGAAATGGCAGATACATACTACTACAATTTAAACGGTGTTATTTACGCTCATAGAAAAATTTTACTCACAAGTCAATGACGTTCAATATAAAACTAGACACCCAATCTCTAAGAAAAATTCCTCAAAAAACGTCCGAGTGGCTTTGACACTGATGAAATTAACACATTCGTTCAAATTAACACCTTATCTCGTGGCATTTAGTGTTTAATGTCAATTGTATACAACTAAACGAAAACTCTGCCCAATAGTCGGGTGGGCAGACTTTTGCTTCGGACAATATTTGAGCGTGATTGTGAGTCTAGTTTTTTAATTGAACGTCATTGTCACAAGTTTAAGCTACGGATTTTAAGTTTTTCAAAAAAAAATTATGTCACTAAACATAGTAATAAAAACCCTTGATCGTATGAATATGTATGATTTTTATAATAAAAATAAATACCAAACATACTTATTGAATATTAGCTGGGCCGGGTTTAGGGCTAACAAACCTGGGGACAAGGTGCTTGACAAACTTGACAGTGACTGTCGCCCGAAGAAATGCTCGCACGTACACCCTTTTTTTTATTAATATAGCTTGGTTTAAACAGAGCTGTGGTAGCCAAGTGGTATGAAATGTCACTTAACATGGTTTAAACCTGCACAGTCGAGTGGCTGTGTAGTCATGATCCAATTGGTCTGGTTCCCTTGTGCATGGTTACGGAGGTCAGACGGCAATCTCTCCAATGTAATAACTGGACTTGCCAAATCCTGGATCGTGGTGCAGGCATACCCTAATAAGTTCGGGACAAAACACTTTCCTACGCATGCGCGCTCCATCGTTTTTTAAAGGCGGAAACTGTGTGAAGCGGGACCCTCGCGCGGTTTGTAAGACATTGGCGGCTTAGTACGAGTACAGGGCGTGCGCGACCGACGCAATGTTTTAAATGCCAGCAATGGATTACTAACCGCGCGCGGGTCCCGCTTCACACAGTTTCAGCCCTATCATCAGGAAACTTTGTTGTCAAGTGCTGCCTTAAAAAACGAAATGGAGAAGGAAAGAGATTTAAAAAATATAAATTTAAAAGTTTTGTCTCTTGTATTCTAGTTACTTCACTTCGCCGTTCGAACCCGTTGGCGACGGCAGCAACCGTTCTTGGCTTAGTATGGCGCTGCTCGGCTTCAAGAAAGACCTCGCCGCCTCTTCGTCTACCCTGGCAGAAGAGGACGCCTTCGAGAATAGATTACAAGGTTGGTATCTTTGGAATTGTTTGGTATTATCAGATTCAAATGCTATTAGGATAAAACCTTTTGGAATTGAGCGAAAAACAACGTAAACTGCGTGATGACTTACACACACACAGATATTATTTGGCGATGGTAACGCTACGGACAAGCGCAGTTGACGTCATTTTTCGCCCCATTCCAAAAGGTATTCTAATAGCGTCTGAACCGGATAGTATAGTGAAATATTTTTAAAGATTAGGAACAGATCCAAACGTATGAACTCCGTCAATCAAAAATGAGAATAAGATTTTTAATCTGTTTTTAATCTTCTTAATCGAGTCAAAATATGACGTATCAATACGTATTATATAAGTTTTTATATAAAAAATAAGTTGTTTTTGTTACTTCCATACCAATTATGCATCTCAAAAGTTTGCATGTTTATTCCGACAGAGTAAATACGTTTTGATCTGGAGTCTATTTAATTTTTGTCAGATGTATATTCTTTACGATTTTAAAAGTAGTTTGTTATCCAAAGATGCGTAGAAAAAGATAATATGAAATGGATATGATCAGTAAGATAACTTATTAGATAATCACAGTCATATAAAGCTCTTGGTAACAAAAACTTTAATGTCAAAAATAATGTCACAAATCTAATTTTGCAAACACGTGTGAAGTTACACGTGTTGCTAATTAAAAATTTGGATTCCATTATGCAGTATGATCAAATCGCTTCATTGTATCACTTTTGCGTAATATTGTATACAATTAGCCCACGTGGTATGGGCGAAGTTCGCGGACAATCTGTGCTGTGTATAAAATAACAATTCTCGGTATTCAACCGTTGGCATAACATTAGAATCTGTTGGAAGATTTCATTCATACTACTCTCGGCAGTCGCAAGTGACGGACTGTGTGCATAAATAATATTACCTACACAATTTAATTTTATTTGAAATTTTGCTCTTACTCCTTCGACCTGCTGCGGTATAATAATATTATAATGGATAGTTTCAGGTTTTTGTGTGAGTGTCTGAACTTGTGAGATATTTTTACATAATTTTATTTTCATTCATTAAAATATCCATTATCACAGTAAGTAAGACTTTGAACAGGTCGGCTAGCAATTTGTGATTAAACACGGCACTGATAAGTGTTATCACCTAGTCTAGTGGTTAGCAAATAGTATTGTCTGAACGCTAGTAAATTAAACAGTGTTTATTAATTGCAAGCATATTCTATAGTCGTGATCCTCACGTGTAAATTATGAATTCGTCAAATTGGATACTAGTTTTTCGAGTATTAATTATTACTTAAGTTACAGTCTGTTTCAAACACGATAATATGCCTGACACATCCATAGAACGTAAATGTTTGCGTTTAGGAAAATGTTGACTTCGATATAAATACAAATTTGAATAATAAAGAAATAGATCAACACTAAATACTGTACATTAATAACGATTTAATAAGAGTCATGGTGTTTTTTTTCGGTTTAGAGAAGTTTTATGTACATTTTTCTATAAAATATAAAAATTATATGAGACGTACTAGGTTACGTTCTATGGTCTTTTAAACCAGAGATGTGACTTAGGTTTTATTATTAATCGATAAAAATCGTGAATAATCGAAACTATAATTTAAGGGAAAGAATAGTGGAATATTCGTAAAAAAATATTGTATTATGTAAAATCGATGTTCACAATGTACAAAACTAACACGTTTAGCTTTCCTGTCCTCTGCCTTCCAGGCTGCTATGTGCGTATCGGCATCATTTGGTCTTGGCCTTTCTCCACTTAAATACTCCCAGTAGTCGCTTCGTACAAGTAATGCCTCTATCTGTACCTTCCAACTGTCATAGTTATCTTTTGTTATTAATTCACATACATTCGCAGACATGATTCGGTCGTACCCTTTTTCAAATAATTTTCGATGACTCCTTTCTTAGTTACATGTACCTACTCACTCTTTATTTTCGCTGGTCCTGGGCCCATAACCTTTGTAGGGGTAAATATCAGATAACACAGTTTTAAAGAGAAATATTTATTGTACATAAATAAGAAAAAAAAAAACAGCCTATTAATATCCCAATGCAGGGCAAAGGCCTCCATCCTTGAAATCAAGTTATCGCTCCAATGATGGGTATTGGTTTAATCACCACGCTTGCCAAATGCGGATTGGTGATCACCAACCCGAGCTGTGTCCGAAAAAACCGACACAAAGTTAGCTCGACCCGGGAATTGAACCCAGGACCCCGAGATCTCGGCCCGGTACCTAAACCACTAGCTAGACCATTGAGGCGTTTGTACATAAATAATAACTGGAAAATATTTGTTTTATTGTCTTTACACTCTTACAAATATTTTCCAGTTATTATTTATGTACAATAAATATTTCTCTTTATAACTGTGTTATCTGATATTAACCTCTACACTAGCTAATATCAAAGTAGAAAAAATTAAAATTTATCATACATTATAAATCTATACTTTGAATCGATTGTCATAAGCACTAAGATATAATCGATAATCGATTGGTTATGCAGGTTGACACATGAGGTCACGTCTCTTTAATTGTCAAAGATGAGGTGTCACCCATATCATCGTGTTTGAAACAGACTGTAAGAGTCGAAATTGGCAATTTGTAATATAAATTCCTTGCCAGGTTTAGGATAAAGAATAGTCTGGAACGATTTCCGATGTAAATTAGTCTATAGGAAAAACACTTGTATTATAACACATTAGTACACCGAGGCTGATGTATACGTGTATAATCTGTAGCTGATGACGACATTGTACGGTATTTACATGCTTACTGAAAAACTATGACGACAATTCCAAAGGTGACAGACGCGCGTGCCTGACTAACGTGGGCGCTAAACAAAAATTTTTTGGCCTCTTAATCAATGCCGTGTCGCTGTAATAGGCCGATGGACGGAATTTGATCTTATCGTACACGCTTTAGCTATAGCAGTCATATTTACTTTCGTTTTAAGGAAAATTTCTTCATAGAAATCTATTTTTATATTTATTTATTTTCAGTCGGCACCTTGGCACAATCGGTGGAAAGTCTCGGCCCGTCTCCAAAAGCGCCCAAAGTGAAATCCCACGAGCCAGTCCAACAAGAAAAGTCAGCGAAACCTGCGCAGGCGTTTCGGCCGAAGCCTTCTGAACTGAGGGAAATGAACTTCTGGTCCCCTACTTCCATGTGAGTGGAACTCACTTCGCGGCGAGTCCCAACTCGCGAAACTACTTCGGTACTCCTCGTATACGATCCTTTCTCACTTCACAAAAGAAGACTAAGGATTACTCTATACAACTGGGGTCGGTCGTCCTGCCAGCTAACTAGTTTAGTAACGAGGATAAACCGTTTTGATCTGTGACGAATTACACCCGTTAGTTGCCGAATTCATATTCTTAACATTTGACTAAGGACGCTCTGTCTGTTACGCGTTGATATCAAATATGTTTCGTTAGGTGTAATCGTATGAAGACGATGTGATCTTTCTTTTATATTCCATTATGTGTAAGGTTTAGTGTTATCTTGTCGAAGTAATTAAGGTATTTGAATATTTTTCTGCCCCAATAGTCTAGTTTTGTTCGCACACTAATGCCCTAATTAAAAGTATTTTTCTTAACCATAGTTAAAAATAGTGTAGTGGTATCCTAAATAATTTACATTATGTTGAAATATTTTTTCATTTGTTTAAAGTTCGATTGCCTAATACATTATGTTAATTAAGGAATAATAATGTCTATATTATGTCATGGTATGGTTTTTGGATTTTTCCATATAAAAAGGAATCATTCTATTTTAAAATGTGCGATGTTGACTAAAAATCGGTTAAAGTGTACGTGAGAAAATTTAATTATGTATGATCATAATGTTCTTTGTCATAAAATATTGTATGAAGTATGACATCTTTGCATGTAAGATGTGACAAGTTAAAGACGAATTTAAAACATATTTTGAGCAGAAAAATAATGATGAAATGTATTATGTTCTATTTTTACCTTATTATTTTATTAAGGGATAGATGTAGAACAGAAGTTTATACTCTATTTATGATATTATACTAATAAATCTACTTCTCTAAGTT
Organism: Mecyna flavalis; assembly: GCA_949319885.1. Classification (NCBI taxonomy): domain Eukaryota; kingdom Metazoa; phylum Arthropoda; class Insecta; order Lepidoptera; family Crambidae; genus Mecyna; species Mecyna flavalis. The sequence goes on from OX439437.1 coordinate 10,098,815, forward strand.
GGTCTACTTCATTGATAAATCATTGTTTTATTACCTTGAAATTCTAATTAGTTTTAAAAATGCTTACAGACCTCTGCGGCCATTACTGTTCAATAGTGCTACAGCAAACATTTGCAAAATTTTTGAGGCCTATAAGTTCATTGTCCTCATCCTAGGGTGGCTAACCAAAGGAGTCGCAAAATAAAAATAATTATTTATTGCAAAAATTGGGTACAAAAAATCTTAAACTGTGATAATTAGGTATTTCTCCAGCCATTGAATATTGCTTCATTTTAATTTGTTCTTCAGTCAAGAGTTCTCATTCTGTTTGTCGCCTAGGTATGCAAGGCAAATATTTTGTCCGTCATGCCAAATTAAAGAAGGCACTTGCAACTATCAAAAATCTTGGGGGAATGCTTTTAGGCACCATAAATCGTCTGGGGTAGACGAGTCGTGTGTGGGACTCTTGTAATCCATGCCCCAGTCTTTATAAAGACTGGTGCACGGAGAATACCCACTAACCCCCCCCCCGCGTTCTTGCATCGCCGTCGGCAGCGTCTCTGAGCTAGGACACCGCAGGGCGACCTGCCCGCCTCTTACAGGGCGGACCCGCTTGCCTCCCCCCAGCGGGGGAGGAGGCTGGACAGCAACGGCCGAGAGCGCCTGGTCGTTGCCACCCGTCGGAGCTGTGGCCTGTGTAATGTAGGAGGAGGTGTCCCCACACCTCCGTCCCGCAGGAACTATCAAAAATCTGCAAAAACATTAATAGGTAAGTAATAAGTATAAACATAATTGCAGCAGCGAAACAATGCGATGGCAGCCAAGAGTCCTTGAGCGGTGTTTAACCGAGCATCGAGCACATTTTGTACGAAGATTGAGTTCTGTATCTGTTTTGTGGCAACAGCCACTGCGGCTTATTCTATTATAGGACACTTAATCAGAAAGAGAGCTCATTACGCTGCTGCATTGTAGGCTTCTCTGATTTGCCGGAACACAGCCCACACAGATATTTTTTTATGTGGCGGTGGAAGCTCGCCAGTCAGACTCTGCCAACCAGACCTCAGAGGCAAGTTGAGCTTATAACATAAAATAAACATTTATTAATTCTAAGTCTCCGGTATTTTTTACCAGAGCTTCTTATACATTTCCATGGGGGCGCTAATAAAATAATATTTCTGTAAAATGAAGTAGGTACCTATATTGTTCGCAAGTTGCATAAAAAAATACGAACTTATCAAAATTTCTAACCAATTACCTACGTGCTTGCCACATAAATGCGGCTACATATTCAGATTAATATTATTTTATTTTCATAACAAAATAGTTGTGCTTCCCTTCGCTGTCGCGTGACAGACGCTCGTGTACATTTTATGATTACCCAAGCATTTGGCCAGTTTTTTGTTATCGTTTTACTTCGCCTGCTATAACACGACAACTTCTATTTCGGTGCGTCAGGGTCGGAATATTTTGTGCTTATAAAATTGTATGACTTTTATCTTAAAATGGTACCTAAGTAATTAATTGGGCAAATCTAGCTCTGCGTCATAGAAACACGTAGTACCTACCTAATCGTAGCTCAATGCTTTGCGTCACCATTACATCCTCTAAGTATTTTAAAATGTTTTAAGTAATAATTATTAAATAATTTGAACAAAGTCTAACTTAGGGCCAAGTATGGATTAATGAGGCATCTCTGTTAAGATTACTTAACACAAATTATATTCCAAATTGTATACCAGTGAAGCACCTCTCAAAAGGTTAATAAGCAATAATCCTAATTATCTTACCTACTATTTGATTGATCACCAATCTAACCATACCTAACCCACAAAAATACTAAGTTAGCACCTAAAAATACAAAGTTAGCACCTAAACTACATTTAAATGCTAACTTACCATTTAAGGTGCTAGTCTACTACAATTTTTTATGGATCAATTTATTATTTCTCTTTTTTATTTGGTCTGAGTCTGAGGTCGAATTAAATTTAAAATGAATGATATAACCAGTGGGATAGTCTTTAAGGTGGGATAAGTTACAGTCATAGCTGGGCATCGTTAATCCGTTAATTTTTACGAATTTACACCAAGACTTAATTCTTGTAAAAACGAGTACGAGTATGCTTAGGTTGATTTTCATTAAAATTCTTTACATGCGTGATAATTCGTGGGCGTATTTCCTAGTGAGCGGTATTATGAGGTGACCGATTTATACATCGTGCTGTATTAGGTATTTAGCTTGTAATCTAGATTTACGAAAGGCAGGATTGGCACGCGATCCCCACGCACGCAGCTTTGTGTGGTGCCCATTTTATTATCGACAGATTATTTATACGCTTTGGTTTTGAAATCAGAGCTTGCGTATTTTTTAATGAACACGGAAAGCCAATTGTCTGTCTAGTTGGAAAATAGTCTTTGCTTATAGGAGATTATATCAGGGGTCGATATGAAAATACATGGTCCATGAGGTATCACCCCTAAGTAGGTAATTAGGCTCAGTAGGTAAAACTTTTTTTTTTTCGGAGGAGAATGCGTTTATGCACCATAACCGCAGGGTAGCTAAACCTGCGGCACAGTATTACAAAAATGCGGCCGTGTGTGGGACTCGAGACTAGAGAGCGTCCACTACCCACTAAACTCCCCCGGTTCCCCTTCACACCCGATTGGGACGAGCCGATGCCAGCGTTAGCTACTGAGCAGCCCATTCCCAGGTAAGTGTAGGTAGAACTCTATTTTTTACCATTATCTTTTTACTTTTACACATTTCTTTCATTCATATCACTATATATTTTGCGGCAGTAAGATGTTTATTTGTTGAGATTATGATTCGAGTCGCTGCTTCAACCTGCAACCCTGTGTTATTTTCTTAAAGTGAGATAGGTTCTATTGCCTACCCCTGAAATAGTAATCGATCGGTCTTTAATGTAGCTCTAATCGTATTTACTCTTCATACAAGCGAGTCTTAAAATTATGAAAACAGATAATACTAAAAAAACATCGCTGAAATCTAAACTTCCGAAGGACCAATTTATGAGTATAAAAAAAAAACGTTTGTGTAAACGTAAACTATTTTTACCCGTACAAAGCTGGGGCAAAGTACTATCAGCCATAGTATAAAATAAAAATCTACTCGATTACCTTTTTATGTTTTTTAAAGAGAATTAAATATAGGTAAGTAGACACTGATTCAGGCAAAGTACAAAAAAAACGTTGACGTGTTTAAAAGAACGGAAGAAGCCGTAAAGTGTAAATAAATAACCGCCCGAAGAAAGCATTGTTTTCCCACAATTTCTCTTCCGACTTTTTAATTAGTCTCGTTTCATTACTCAAATCGGATTTGCGTTCGCGCCCGTGGCTCTTAAGGACAGCCTAATTTGCACCGTCTGAAAAAATTACGCGAGGAACGAATTAAAGTCTTTTTTCCACAGGCTTGAGTGAGTCGCAATGTTACCTACTTTCTTCCTTTTAATTCCTTCTTGAAATTAGGTAGGACGTCCAAAATAAAAACGTTGGTTCAGTTGACGGATCTTTTTCATTTATTATCATAAAACAAAATTACTTATGGCTCCTTCGTTCCATTATTGCCATTGGCGTGGACAGACAATACCTATACGTACACACGGAATGTTTAATTGAATAGTAACTTCATTTTATTGCCTTTTCTTCTTCTTTGTCGTCACACTCTTGGCAGAGTGGTCGTGGTCGTCACATCAGGGGTGGTAGCAACCTTTACAATCCGCCGCCACTCATCTCGTACTGTAGCTCTTCTTGTGCATTCATGGAGTGGACCATTGAGTGTAGCCTTGACTTGGTCGGTCCATCGCATCGGTGATCTACCGCGCGCTCTAGTGCCTTCGACTCTCCCCTGCACCACAAGTCGCTCCACAGATGTGTCTTCTCGACGTGTGATATGTCCAAAGAAAGTGAGAATACGACATTGGACGATGGAAGAAAGACGCTGTTTGATGCCGAGTTCCTGGATGATTGAATCGTTGGTTCGGAACTGTGTCCAGGTTATACCAAGCATTCTTCTCCAGCACCACATTTCGAGAGCGTCTATCTTCTTTTTCTCACATTCCCTTAAAGTCCACGTCTCAGCACCGTAAAGAAATATGGGGAACACTAATGCCCTGACAAGTCGCATTTTAGTGGCCTTTGTGATGTTTCTGTTTCTCCATATTTTCCTAAGCCGATCCATGGCGGACCTGGTATTGCCTTTTAGGCAAACATTAATCAGAGAATGAAACAAAAATGGCTTTGCGATTAGCTACTTACAATGGCAAGACGTGGGGATCACTAAGTATGAATCATAAATCAGAGCTTATATAAAGTTTAAATAAACTTTTGTTGCGTTTGTTACAAAAAATATATTGGAAACTTAAGGTGTTTTTACGTTGTAACAACATAAATACTTTATTGCCTTTTATCGGAAATAATATTCATTACATTTTGCATTTTTGATTATATTTACGTTATGATTTGATTCAATTGGCTGTGCACAATTAAATTGTCATTTAAATAAGCCCGTTGTTTTGTCAAATTGTACGCACATTGCGTATCAAGTAGAACCGCGTAAGCTTTATGTGAGCTGGTATACGTAACATTTATCTCGCAGTAAGTACGCGCCGTCGTCGAGACAGCAGCACATTCAGAGCTAGCGAGTTGATTTACAACAAGTTCTTCGCGTTCGTGATGTCAACTGAGACGTGATATGAAATTGAAAAGGTCTCTGCGGAGATGACAAATGCTTGAATGTGCACTAGTAATTTGCTAGACTTGGCCTGCCGCGATCTTCCTAGGATTTAACATCGATTACTCAAAAATCGTTTTACAGGTAACAACATCTACACTCATATTATAAGAAGTAAAGATTTATTTTTGTAGGGAATTGACTTTAAAATGGTTTAGAGAGAACGATTTCAAAAATTCTTCCACCGTGAAAACATTGTCTCAGCTGCTCCCCCAAGAGCAGCTAAAGGATTTCTCGAATTTAGGAATTCGTCAATTTATAAACCCGATGTTATGCTTATATTAATCGACTCAGATGATAAGCATCTGTTTCCAGATAAAAATTAAGATTAGTTTTTTTAGTACAAATAACATCACAATTAATTATTCGCAATTAAACCACTTCGGCTGCGGTCAAATACTACAACTAACTGTTATCTGAACATAATTATTACCTACACATATTATGAAAATTTCTTGAAATAGGTACAGATAATTTTCTCTCTCTTTAGCCCGTTAGCACTATTGTTTTCTGCTTGGCCCAAAGGGTGAATGGCAGAGAATGCCATTAGGTATTAGGTCCGCCTTATGTACTCTTCATTGTGCATTAAAGTTTAAATAAATAAAATCATTATAAGAAGAACAGATTTAAATGTCTGTTTACCAGAATGCAATTATTTTTGTATCGATTAGGTATTTAGTTAGACTTCATTGAATATGGGTCCTTTTTTTTTGCTTGCCAAATCCTGGATCGGGTCCGGCCGTTATACCCCCATTCCGGGTTGCCCCCGGCCGGTATGCCCCCACGTTCCCGTTCCCTCGCAGTTCCCCGTATTTACGACAGACGCTTTCCGCCAACATACTCGTACGTCGGTGACCTTTGCCTGGATGTGTAGCTCACATTTAAATATGTATGAACCCTGCGAGACCTCGCTATGTTAATACTTTAGGTCGGCAGGTTGCTAAACAGCCAGTATTTCACCTATAAAGTTTAAAAAGTAAAACACCAAAGTTGTTGGAACGTAGATTCCCGAGCGTTTGAAGGTTTCTAGGTGATTTTCCACACTTTAATTTACCGTCGACAGCTAGTAAATATTATTGCTTTTAACTTTTTTTATCTATAGCGCTTTGGCGGCAGATTAATTTTTGAGTGGAATTGGGGGTCGTAGCTAGGCAGTCGGACTCTGAAAAAGTCCTTCCATCAAAGAGACCCAAGTTGGGAATCGAGCCCGCAACCTTGTTGATTTAGCCCTGAGCTAACTATTTAATAATCTGTGCCTGAGCGGCTTAGCCAATGTATCATGAAGTTGGTCAAAAGATATTGGAAAGATTTATAAAGTTTTAGAGGAGCTATCTTAAACCAAATCTTGAAAAAAGCGAGAAAAGGCGACATCTTGAGATATCACATAATATGATTAATAATTGTACATATACATACTATATCTAAATAAATACATAATATACGATGAGTAGGTAATCAAATTATAATGTGCCATATTTTTTTTACACTGAAATACGTTATTATGATATCCACTAAAACGTGTCTTATAAGCAGTGATAGGAAGATCTTGACTGCAATAAAATATTAAGAAAATATTACACTGAGATCGTGTGTAAATTAACTAATTGGTACTCCAATCTAATGTTAACAATGAATGGTAAGTAAGTGAGTTCAAGGTATTGTACGGAAGAGAAAATTAATTAAACGGATCGGGTGTGTGAGCAGCTGGCTCAGATATTATAATTAATATTGAAACGTCTCAGACACCCTGCAAGGTATGGCATATTAGTGGAGCGCCATCCTGGAATTGGTTAGAGGTCCTAACTTACACGGCGAGGGTGACCAAGACATTTGTATATAGAAATATAATTTTAAATATATTCATATAATTTGTATGACTAACGTCTTAAAATGAATATACCTACTTGAAGCGGAATATAACTTTTTAAGATTTGCTATTATTATTTACTGCAGGTCCCCGTGTGGATACCAATCTTTTCCGAATCGCAAACCTAAAAGAAAAGATGCCAAATAAATTGATGAGAGTGAAACTATATACTTATAAGCAGAATATTTTTGTAAATAGTCAATAAGCATAACGAATAGGTACTTAATTACATTCCGCCCGTCATCCTTTAGAAACTTATCGTTGTAAAATATTATTACATATATGTTATCGTCCTGAAAGTTCTATTTTACGACGATTCCGTTTCGTTTTGATTTGTTTGGTGACGAAGCAAATATAATACCTACATAAAAGATTTTTCTTCCGCACATGTCTCCAGCAACTTCAGACAACATGGTAACCTCTCCCCAGAAGTAATGATTGTACTATTGATGGCTGAGCAAAGCCCTGGTGTGTTAATAGCGCCGATGCCTATTAGGTGACCGATGTTCGGCAGGCTTTATGAACTCGAATGCTAATACTAATGGCCTATAGTTATGTGCAATGGTCTGACGCGTCCTATTATCCGACTACTCATGAGCACTTGAGGCTGTCAAATGCAAGGGATTAATTCAGCGGTACGCAATAAGTTATTATAACTTGCCGTATCACAAACTAGACTTGTAAATGGACTATCTAACTCGGAGTAGGTTCTTATTAACTGGCTAAAACGCATTTGGTTTACAGATGAAAGTGGAATGTGTTCTGAGGAGACTGTAATGAATTCCCTGATTTTTTTTTTGTTTCTGAGAATTAAAGTTCAGGTCAGTATATCACGAACCTTATTTCTTTAACCTTTTACCACTAACACCTACTTTTGTGTTGTTGGGATCAAATATAAAATCGAACTAGTTAATGTGTCCTGTGTTACATAAACATAAAATAACTAAAATATCGGAAAGCCGGTCTAGGGATTTTCCCATTTCCATATTTAATGCTAGAATAACGGGTTAGGGGTTATTTTTATTTATCCGAAATACATCACGAGTACCGAACCAAAACATTTCGCGTGAAGATTAAATGTTATTAAATCGGTCGGTATAATCGCGCTGGGTTCATATGAAATTTAGATCTAATCTCAAATTGATTCGGGATGATCGCCGGGCAACCGCGCGAGCAATCGAATTTCTTCCCAGTCTAGTCACGTCCTGTAGGAGACGTCGCGGGGCGGGGGCAAACATATCGCACGCTTCGTACAACGTGTCTTCGTGAACCATCATAGATTTAGGAGCCCAAAACATGCAAGTGTGCGTAGAGGAAAACTTTTAACCTCGTTTATAGATGCGCTCTTGACCCTTATAAGTACTTACGAAAAAGTTATTACTAACTATCGAAAAGGATTCAGACAGTATTTACTACAATCTAACGAGAAATTAACGAAAATGCGAAAGCGAAAAGAACAACAACTTTTTCTCAGTCTCTGTTAGTTCAGAATTATCTGAGAAATATTTGTAAAATTTTTACTAGCAGATAACTCATGTTAAATAGAATAGATATTTTCAAAGTAAAATAATATTATGTTGATGCGGATAAAATCATGCTTGAAATCCGTTAACAGTTTTACGGTTACTGTTTTGGCTTTTTGGATCGATTTGTTTTGATGGATTGGACAACATACCACAGTATTTTGCTAGGCTATCCCATTATAGTATTAGTCTCTTTATAACTCAAGTACGGACAAGGTTAATTCTATTATCATAGTTAAATTGCGTGTACAGTTTTATGGTAACCGCAATGGCTAATTGGAACTAATTGGTAATTACTCGTAATGACGGGGCTGTTACCGCAAGTAATATGGATGACTTACACCGCACCTATTTTCATATAAATAGCTTCGAGTTGAGTTATTAACATAACATGTCGTTGGTCTAGCGGATTAAGTTCCTGAGTCTTTGGGATCTGAGTCATTTTAAGGTTGCGCAAAATAATAGTCACGTGTCTTACTCACGGCTGCAAGTCCAGTTAGCTTGCGGTTACGGTGCGTAAAACTATTGTCCTCTGGAAAAAAAGATGGCGAAAAATAAGACGAGGAATTTAGGACCATTCGCTTTAGGATTGCGATTGCTAGCCTGCACCAGAGAAAAGCGTGGTCACCTAGTTACTGCAATGACGACTTTTAATAATGCAAAATATTGTTATTGTTTGAAAGGTTGCATAATTATTATAAGTATGCATATCTTCGTAATATTGTAATAAGTTTGATGAGTGTATTATTCAAATAGTCCATTAACATCATCATATTTGTTTGCTTAAAATCTAAAATGCTAGGAAAAACATGCCGGTTACAGAACTTTTTTGGACAGATCACGCAGACTACCAGGAATATGACTGAAGAGAACAGGTTACCTAGCCAAAGCGCCTATTTCATTGATTTATTTCCCTATTGCTAAAATCTGTTTTAATTTTATACAGGTGAGATATAATCATTAAAATGCTATAGCACATATACCAAACATGTATTTAACACTGGAATTTTATTCGATTAATTGGGGCACAGCTTCCTCCATTTTTATTCCCACTTCACGAGTTAATCTACTCAATTTGGATCACATAAATGTACGTGATTTTGTTACATATTTGTTTACCTTTCGCAAAAAAGGTTCAACGAAACCTGGACATGGAAGAATAAATAATACAACGGCGGTCAAAAACAACAATTAAAAAGTCTTCCTCGATTCAATTCGGGGCCCGTTTCTATCTAGGCAGCCATCACTCGGCGAATGAGTTTGTCCGTTTTTAACTCGGACGCTTATAAATGTACCCTTCCTCGTTTCAGAGGAGAACACATCAGTTTTACTGTCACTTGCCGCTATTTCTGACTCGAAACAATTCCAGAAATGAAATATTTTTAAGGCCATTTGCTAGAAAGCCTTCCACCTAGCGTCAGTGAGAATGTTATTTTTTATTTATCTCCCGGGCAGACAGAGAGAAACTGAATTACGTTGATGTGATATCTGTTTTTATTTGTACGGGCACAAACATTGCCGAGGAATTGTCTTGCTGAAGAATTTGGAAACCGCGAATAAGAATACATCATATTGTTTTTTTTGTTTATGACAGGGTCACAATAAACGATTGATGTTTTTTTTGCTCGTAGGCTAGCTTTTGTTTATGTGTTTAATACACTTATGTGTTTCATTAAAGAGGTTTAGGTCTAGTTCTATTATCCACGGGCTTAATTTACATGACATTTTTGTTTGAAAAGCTAGTAACAAATCGATTGAAAATAGATAATTATGGTCCTGTTAAATGGACTCAAGTTCTATACAACTATATTTAGGGCCAGTCTTACCATTGACAAAATATGTAGTTCGTGATAAATCTGAATCTCTTTATTATCACTAATTTATTTGGCAGATTCTATGACATTATTCACACGAAGCCTTAAACAAAGTACATACGAGTAAAGCTTTTACTAGACTCCTGGTTTATTGAAATGGACAGTTCATTTATCTAATTAAGTATAAAAAATAGACTTCTATCGACGATTTAGTGTTTCTAATCAAATGAGCATTATCGGCAATAATTGTTACTATCTTGAAGAAGTTTTGTAATTAACAATTTGTTATCAGTAAAGCACAAAGGTGTGATAATGTCTCGATAATAATAAATAAATAAATAATAAAATGTATTTTATTTCTGTAAATCATTTACAATAAATTGCCGGGGCTTCCCAGAAAGTAATCAGATGATACTTGTGTTGGGAAAGCCTCGCTCCTCCGAAGTAGTTTTAACAATTAGGATTTACGATAGATTATATATTATTATATTTCAATTACATTTTTTTTTTTTTAAATTTACAATAAAGAAGAATTGGATGAAAATTGCATGCCTGTGTGTATGTGTGTTTGTGTGTGTGCATGCATGTGTGTATATGTGTAGTGAGTGTGTGTGTGGGCGTGTGCGCGAGTGTGTGTCTGGGGGGTGAGTAACGTGTACGTACCTATTTGTTTGTGTCGTCTTGCGTCTATGAGAGCTCAGCGAGCTCCAGTCTTTATGTTGATCTTTGCAAAATACTTTCCACTTCGGCGTAATTGAGAGTAAAAAGCCACTCAGTCATAGCTCTCTTACACTCGTAAAGTTGCATTGGGTAAATATTTAGTTTACGATTTATTATATTATAGGCGCGCGGTGCTTGAGCTACATTTTGTCGGCTGGCAAAGGCTGTACGTGAGGGGTAAGTGGGAGCTACGATATCGTGCCGTCTTTTTTGAAGTTTGGCGAAATCGAAGGGTAACTTTTTGTGATAACTTAATATCATATGTAAAACGTAGAGTTTCCTAACCGAAAGCAGCTTGGAGATTTTGTATAGGGTGTCTGTAGGAAACCTAAATGGTTTACGATACATCACTTTGATCAAGGACCTTTGCGCTCGTTCTAGATCTATCAAGTGAGATTTAGCTGTCCCTCCCCATATTGGGATACAATATGTTAGGACAGATTGGGCAAGTGCTGTGTATATTTTATTCAGTAGCTCAGTACTCATAACATGTCTCAGCGTTTTAAAGACCCATATCAGCTTTCTTAACCTCCCTATAGTTAGCTCTAGATGTGGGTACCAAGTTAACCTCTGGTCCACAACAATTCCGAGGTATTTAACGTGGGTTAATTTTTGGATTTTGGGGCAGCTACAGGTGTTAGGAGAAGAAGTGTCGCAGGAGTGAATTCTAATTTCGAAATTAGGTGAAGGCTGTGAGTTTATGTATGGGGCGAAGCAGACATAGTTGGTTTTTTGGATGTTAAGAGTGAGGAGATTCTCGCTGAGCCAATGACTAACCTTGGCTAGCCCCATTTCAGCCCTCAACCTAACTTCATCCCAGGTCTTGCCAGTGAAAATGATTGCAGTGTCGTCTGCATAGGACAGTATCCTCCCCCCAACGCCAATAAGGTTGCAGAGATTATTGATGTATATCAAAAAGAGCGTTGGACCGAGAACACTGCCCTGAGGGACGCCAAATGTCACACATTCTTCATCACTTAGGTAACCATCAATTTTCACTCCCTGCTTTCTGTTTAGAAGGTAACTGCTGAGAAGAGACAGAGCATTACCACGGATTCCTATATCGCTCAGCCTACGGATAAGAATAGGGATAGAGACGGTATCAAAGGCTTTCTTAAGGTCAAGAAAGACCGTTAAGCATTTGTTACCTTTATCCACTTCCTTTGTAATGACAGATATGAGCTCCGTGATGGCATCTTGAGTTGACATTCCCTTCCTGAATCCGTATTGAGAATTTGATAGAATATTGAATTTAGTCAAGTAGTTTATTATTCTAGAGTTCAGCAGCTTCTCAATTATTTTAGAAATGGAAGTCAATACGGCTATAGGCCGGTAGCTATTAGCGTCGTCTCTATCCCCACTCTTATACACAGGAGTAACAATTGCGCGCTTCAAGAGGTATGGAAAGATTCCGGTGCTAAAACACAGATTAGCTAGATCCCCGATCAATGGCACTAGGATTTCCCTAGCCTGTTTCAGAAAGTGGGTAGGAATTCCATCCCAGCCTGGTGCACTTTCAGAGTCTAGGGACATCAGAGTACTTTCTACTTCCTTGTAAGATGTGTCTAGTAGACCGAAAGAGGACGGTTGACTACAGTTATCAGAGTTTTTTGATTGAACAGGAACGAAATTATTTGAAATGTTCTCTGCTAGTGTCTGCCCAATGTTTATAAAATATTTATTAACATGGTTGACTGAGGTTTGAGGACAGGGGTGAGTATTAAGTAGTTCACCATTTGGGCTCTTGGGAGCCTTATAGTGGGTGATTTCGTTAATGGTTGACCAGAGGGCTCGAGGGTTTTGCATCGATGCTTTAAGTTTATCTTTATTATATTTTACTTTTAGTTTTTTAATGAGGTTCCCACAGAAGGTGCGGTAGCGTTTGTATGTTATAATTAAGATTTCATTATGAGGGTTAGATTTAAGTTTTGTGTAAATAGAATTTCTCAGCCTTATACATTTCAAAGCACCAGAGGTTATCCAGGGTTTTATGGTTCTCTTGCTGTTCGTGACAATTACATTTCTGGTGTTGGACAAGATAGCGGTTTTTACCACTTCTATTAGTGCATAGGCGTATGTATCAGGGTCTTTAAATACATTGAAGAATGAGACGTCAAGGTTTACTAAACTCTTATAAGCACCTTCATAGTCAACTATAGTTTTATATCTCCGAGGTGTCGTTTGTTGGTCCTCGTTTGCAATAGCTAAGAGAATGAAACAATGGTCCGTTATTGTAGTATTAAGAACCGCCGTAAAAGCTGTGTTATTTTTCTTGTCAAGTTTTAAAAAGATGTGGTCAAGGCAGCTATCTCCCCTTGTAGGTAGGTTATGGGACGCTAGCAATCCGTTCAATGCCATCATGTTTAAGTAGTTCAATCTGTTTGTTCTATCTTGAGTTTTTTCATTGGGGGTAATAATTAGGTTAATATTTATGTCACCTAAAATCAGGATATTTTTGCTTGGATTAATGGTTTCTAGGTGATTATTAAGAGATGTAGTAAAGTCCGTAGCGTTTAAGTACGAAGGGGACCGGTATATACCTAGTATTATATAGTTAGAAATTTGTAGTTCTAGTCCGGTAGCATTTTTAAGGTTTAATTCTTTGAATTTCGCTGATAGTTTGTTTTTTGTGTATGCAACTACCCCGTCACTTTGGTTAATATGACGTTTTGTTTTGAAGGATGTGTAGTTAGCTAATTGTGGTATGTTTTTATTAGGATTTAGCCAGCATTCTGTTAGTATTAAAATATCTATTTCATATTTTAATTGTGATATGTTGAGCTGCAGGTCATCAAAATTTTTATATATGCTCCTTATGTTTTGGGTTGCTATGATTAAACTATGTGTAGATTTTGCTGAGTCAATTTTTAGCTCTTGTATATCACACTTAAGTGATTCCGTGAGTTTGATCTGGTCAATTACTTTCAGCGCGTTTAAACTACTCATAAAAAAGAGAAGTAGAACTCTTGTGGTAGCAGCTATGGTAGTGAGGTTGTGTTTGGTGTGGCTGGTCAGGGCGTGGTAGGAGAAATTGTGTGTATGTAGGTCTGTTGGAGATTAATTCAGTGAGAGACGGTGTAAGGAATACTGAGTATTTGTAGTCTTTACGGTTTGGATGCGTACGTTTATAATTAGGGTAATTGGTGGCTTGAGAGTATGTCTTAGTGTATTGTATGTGTTTCAAAATTTCACTTTTGATGGTGAGCGTGTAGTGATTGTAAGGTACTCTGTTTATGTTGTTTGTAGGTAAGTTTGTGTGATAAAAATGTGTGTGTGTGTGATTGAGTTTCAGTGAGAACATAAGTATCATTAATGTATGTATTGTTATGTATGTATAGGCATTTAACAGGTTTTTGGAGAAATGTGATTTTAAGTTAGAGTTAAAAAACATAAATAGGAGAAATATTATTGAGATGATGCGCCCAGCTAGTCATGCTTCATTCATGAGTTGTTGCACTTGCGCTTCTTGTTGAATGTGGATGATCCTGGACGTGTCATCTTTCCGAACTAGTACTTTGCCCATAGATGTCCAACAAAATTTGACTTTTTGGGCCTTTTTAAGGTCCCGGGCCAGGAAAAATAATCGTGCAGCCTTGGAGGTAAGTTGTTCACTTACAAAGATAGGAGTATCTTCATTGGTTTTAAATCCAAGGTGCTTGGCCTGCAACCGTAATTTGTTTTTAAAATTAAAGTCTTTAACTTTTTTCAGGAAATCTGTTCTCAGTATTGTGGACCTTAATTCTATTATAATCGTAGATTTCTTCTCCCCATCTCCTCTTGATTTTAAGCGATGTATGTCATTAATGTCCTGTTCAGTCATGCTAAGATGAATTGTATTCGAAAGGTTCGTAATCATCTGAATCATATCCTCTCTGGTTTCCTGGGGTTTTTTGGGAACATTTTTAATTTCGATGCAGGTCTTGCGGGACGTTCTTTGAAGGTCCTCCACCTTATCTTCTAGAATACTAATATATTCCCGTTGTGTTTGAGACTGCTTTTCAAGGACTGCAATTTTTTCGCGGTACTCCTCATTTTGTATCGTTAAAAGTGACACGGCAGCGTCAATTTTTGCGTTTGACTCGGTTATTTCCAACAGTTTGCTAGTTATTGATGATAGTTCTTTGTTTTGAGCGCTGATGAGAGAGCTAATGAGGTCTTTTAACTCGTCTTTATAAATGGAAAGCTGGTTCGGTGAGGAAATTTCTTCCCTAGGCCGTTTGTTTCGCTGTGTGATGTTGTCATTTGTCTTAAGGAGTCCTTCATTGTTGCTAGTTGTTTGATGTAACGAGGGATCAGAAGAATTCTGTGGCTTACTAGCGAGATTTACATCCGATGTCAGCGCGTGAGTAGGTGGCGTCCGTTGCAGCGACATTATTAATATCGTTAATATTGCCGAAACTTTTAAGTAGGCGTTACGAGTATGCAGTGGCGGCCTGTGCGTTACGTAATGTGTAATCGCTATTTTCGTCGCGGCCGCTTAACGCTTCCTTGGCGCTGTTGCAACTGTCTCGGGCCGCAGCGGTCCCCGGTTCAAATCCGGGGGGAAACAGCAAAAAGTTTGGCTTCACTCACTGCGAAGTAAGGGTGCTCCGCAGACACGGTGCTCGGCACCAGGGGCGACGGATGCGGGGGCGAAGTCACCGGGGCGCAGCTCCACACAAATTTAGTATTATTTAAATAAAATTATTAAAATGTACAACACGACTATCCGGTCAGAGGGTCGGGACGGAAGAAGGAAAGTATAAAGTAATGAAAATAAAGGCTAATCTAATAAGCCGGGGTCTAACGTGTGGGCATGCCTTTGGGTTACTTTCATTATCATTATTGAATGGCAAATAAGGGCGCATAAGGGCGGGTGTACACAGTAGCGAGCCGGAGCGATGGCACCAAACCGGTCAATACGCCCGGATTACCCGGCTTTGTTCTACTGATGAATAATTGTGTCCACCATCCGACCGGGATTAAACCGCTTTCTGCTGATTTAATTGACAATCCTAGAATAATTGTTAGCTATTAATACGACACACAGGATACTTGTAATCCAACCGGACTGATGGACCTTTATTTATTTATTTGGAACTTTATAGTGGATTAAATCCAACATGGATGTCAAATGTGACTATTATTTATTATTGCCTCACGTAGGGGAGTGATACATATGCATACATACATACATATCCATGGTAGTCAAAAAGGGGGAAAGGAACATAATAATAATTAGCGAACTACATAATCATGTCTTGTTAGGTATATAAAATAGACCTATGTAATAATAATATATCCGTATTTCGATATAATATGCTGTACGAATGTAGTACCTAGAGTGAGAAATACATCAGCCCACCCTAGACTGTCCAATTAAAATAACATTACCTTAGTGTGTATCGCATAGATTTATGTATTATTTCAATTGAGCCGTTTTGTCAGATTAGGGTACGTTGATGTGCTGCTTATTGTACTTTGTGCCTGCTAAATGAAATAAAATGCAATAATAAAATTGACGCGGAATTAACTTTTGTGTTTTGGTGATATTTAACAATTTATTAAGACTCGCCAAAAGGTCTCATGAGCTTTTTTGGAAGTTTTGCTATAATTTCTCAGTACAGCACTATCGTTTTTAAATTTTTACTGTTTTTATTTATTTATTTTTTTCAGAGGCGGCAAACGAGCCTGCGGTTCGCCTGATGGTAAGAAATCACCGCGCCCATGGACATCTGCAACACCAGAGGGATCGCTGATGCGTTGCCGGCCTATGGGGGTATGTGGGCCTCCGGCACTCTCACAAACCAGACAAAACACTGTAGTAGTCACTATTATTTCACGCTGGTGTTATGTGTGAGGGTGCTACTTTCCCGGACGAGCCAGCCCAATCTTACTGTAAAACAGCATGGCTCTACCACTACAAAAACTACTGTTCGTTATGCGTTCATATTTTAGTATGCATGTCAATCAAGTGAATCTGTTTGTCTATGAATGTAGTGTCACAGCAAATCGAGGCTGCGTTGATTTGTGGCCGCGTCCGCTTAGATAGATATGCGTGGCCCGGGTAACATGGCGACAACCCGTTTAAATTACCAGCTTTGTGCCAATGATAGATCGTCTGCGGTGTCTAATGGCGTTATTGAAAATACAAATGGCATATGGACATTGGACAGTTCTGTTTTTTTTAAATTCGTGGGATGATTTGTTGGTACAGTTATGCGTAGTTTGGCTGGATTACGCTCCGCGACAACGAGATGAATTGCCGGCTTTGTGTGACTGATAGCTCATTTGATCTCGGTCGCGGCGGATTATGGAATTATGGAAATATTGAAACTATCGCTGGATCGTTCACAACTATATTTCAGTGTTGTATCAGCTCATAGAACGGGTTAATAAATTTAAAACAGTACATTTGGGTTTTCTTTACATAAATGTTTTATAAATATTTATACTGTACAAAAAGTAGTAACGCGCAATAATTATGACAATTCAGGAGTTTTTGGAAAATGTGTACTTTGAAATATGTATTAAGAAATTTTGTAAAACATCCAGGGGTTTATAAGTTACACCCCTCGTTGCTGACTACAAATGATGGCAGCCATGATCGCTATCATCCAGAATTTTATAATTCTTGGCTGTAAATGAAAATTCTTAAAAAATCCCACACATGAATTTTGCGGGGCTGACTTTGGACCTACTAAAACTGCACCATCGAATATACTTAACAGTTGGTTACAATCTCTGTAATGACGTATGGCGAATTATACTCTGTGGGGACCTACAAATGCAATTTCGCAGTGTATGCAGTTTTGTATGATATGCAGTGAAACTGACTGGTCGGTCCCCAGCGTGCATTCGGATTACTGACTACCGACCCAAATTATTACATATGGTAGGTACTACAATGTAAATTTATCGAGTGGTGGCAAAAGTATGGCAGGAAAAAGGGGCTTAGTGATAAAACCTTGCCAAAAAATGGTCCTAAAACTTGCACGATGATGAGCGGTGGTAAGCAAAAACTAGGTTAGGCATCATTTTTGTTTTGTATTTTATATAACGGAAATGCTACTGGTCACCAACTTGTATCTAGCATAATAAAATAACACTAAGGCCACAGACTTAGGCCCATGACTTTTAAGTTGACTTGTAAGTTTTGATGATGGCTTTTAAGTGGGGCATAAAATCATCATTTGCCTTGGATCATAATTAACAATTATGATTATTATTTTGAAGCAAGTTCTTATTTCCATACCCTTTACAGGGGAACCAGACTACATCATGTTTACACACCCATCCAGTCTAATTTGAAACGTGGTTTCAAATAAGACATGAGTTCCCACACAAGTAATGAAGCGTTTAAAACCAATTTGCTACCACAGCTGGCCAAAGCGAGTGTAGACTAGTAGTAACATTGAATTTAGGCGGTGTTGATTCGGTGCAATGGATATGCCTAGGTCGATCTGTATGCGTGCCACGGAGACCGACAATCGACTGAATTACTGGCTTTGTGTGACTGATCGCTTGTTGAGTCTCGGTGGCGGCGACTAATAGCACCATTGAAAATCCATCCGTAGGAGGGTTAACGCTATTTTCTCTAAGGGAAACTACTTCTCTAAGCACCGATATATCCAGTTAGTTATTTGTTATGCGGTAATTTGTATTTTTTTCCTTAAATCCACACTGTCTGCTCACTAGAATCACTAGTGAAGCGATCAAGGAAGAAAGCGTTCCTTATTTGCTTCCACCATGAACACACTTCTAAAACTATTGTCTTTAACATTATGAGAAATGTAAGTGGTTTTGTTAAGTCAGTTAGAAGCTTTGTTACACGTTAATAAGTACGAACCTTTAAAAGAGCCATAAATAATCTATAGTAAGAACGCAAAACAGGAAAATACAGAAAGAGGAAGAGTTTATCTACCCTTTTGTTTCATTTTTGGGAAAATACTTTCTTTCTAGGGGACAAATATTGCTATAAGGGACTTCTATCCCGAATAAGCCTTCTTGATCTCCCGGATTAATAATTTCCCCAGCCCTTTGTGGTAGCTTAGAGCATGATGCAGGATTTGACAAGTTCAATTATGACATTGGAGAACCTCCTGTGATTACCATGAAAGCATACGTGTGAGGTGGGGCTTGAAAGCACTTCGCTATCGTAACTAAGTCGTTCCAAATATTGGTACATACATCTTCAAACGTCTTTTGTAAGTTGCCAAAGGAGCTACTTGTCATACAACTTCGAACTCTCGCTACCGGCGTAAATTTTGGAAAATTATCAAAATAAAAAAGAGTCCTGTTCATAATTATAATGGGTTTGATCCAGGATTTATGAATGAATAACATCGCAATTACCGGCTTTATGTGACTGATGGGTCATAGTCTCCATCCCGGCGGCTAATGGCATTATTGAAAAACCATCCATGAATTTATTATTGTAACGACTACCATTTATTGGAGGCATTATTAAAAATGAATGACAGATGTTATCGTCGGTCGTTGTTGATTACTTTCCCACGATGTCCGACGATTGCGAACGAAATGAATGTTTTTGCCGCTCCGTCTCAATATTTATTAAATAAACAATAAATCAATGTTTGTCGTATCACTCCAGATATTTCTGGCTACGTAGGTTAGGTATACTTATGTGTCATGTAATTTTAAAAAGGTTCTTTTGAAGTAAAATTTACTATTTGCCTTGTATTTTTTAACGAAATGAAGAATAGCCAAGTAGAAAAGCAGCATTAATTTCTTTTATTACAGAAAGTACAATACTTAACAGGTCATAAGACTAACGCCTTAGCTTTTTATTCGTAGTAATAGTATTAAAATTTTTTAGTTTTTGATTAGTTAAGTAGCTTAGAGTATTCTAAAATATAAGATTGAAAAAAACCTACATATGTAATTAATCCAACTTGATCCATTACAATGCCTGATTTAGGTAAACATACGATACGATGAGAAAAATCTAGCTATCGGTCAGACCAGACCTAATATTCTTCGTCAAGTTAATTATCACAGAAATAACACAAAGACGTTTAAAACTATTCCCGTTAAAACTAAATCAGAACTGCCGTCCCGTGATTTAATTATGACGGATGATGTCAAACGGTACCCTGGGACCTTATAAAATTCGACCGCACCGTGAAACCGGGCGTACATTATTTAACCCGCCGCCGCGGTCGCGCAATGGACGCGTTAATTACCCACGGACGGAGGGACCAAAGGGCCCAGTTTAACATTACCTGCATAATTTTCTTCAGCACTATAAGAGTGGACCGTAAAAAGATTTTTATTTAACAACCATGTTAAATACGTAGGCTTACAACATATTGTATTGTCAATTTTGGGAGAAAATGGATACGTTTCAGTTTCCATTTTCTCCCTAAGTTCATTCGTCTACTATAAAAAAATTCTTTTATAGTGATGCCGTTATTATTTTTGGCTTTGATTGTTGCAATACCTATGAAAATCTGGAAACAATTTTTTTGGCTTTAATTGTTGCAATATGAAAATCTGGAAACAATTTTATAGTTCGTGTTTATCGTAGCGTATACGTGCTACTAGCATTTCGTAGCGAATAGATTCTTCGTAGCAGTAGTAGATCTTAAAGGTCACCTAACCTGTGTGAGTTATATTATATGAACGTTACATTTTTTTATGCATAACTTTAACCTTGTTGAGGGACTCAGGTTATGTGCGACTCAAGTATTGGGTAATAAAATTCTTCGTTTTGACCGTATCAAAGAGCAACTCAAATTGTCAATCTTATTCGGTTGGTGGTAGGATTTTTCAGAGATGGAATATTTCGCCATAACAACTTTTACAAGACATATAAATATTGAACATTACGTAATGTAAATTGTAAATAACAAACATTTTATATATTTTATACCTATGTATATTCAAAGTTAATAAGACGTAATTAATATAATATCAAATCTGAAAGGTAAGTGTCTAACTTCCCCAATCACAATATTCTTCCTATATGATATGAAAGCAAAATTATTAAACATTAAAAGCACATATTAAAATTTTAATTACACGCGTCACGTTCGTAAGAACAACATATTATTAATATCAGAGTCGTTATCGTCTTCCAACACTTCATAAATGGGATTACATGTTTCTAACACAGCTCTCAGTAATTCAGTATTTTAACAAAGCCATTGAACTTCGTCGACACATCAAAGCGAAACCGCAACGCGCACAAAGGACTCGCATTCCACATCACAGTTATTTAATTACTACTCTATGCCATACATAATGCACGATACGTCGGACGGTCAATCAGGATATACCTGTCATGCACATGCATAATGGAAGATCTATTATTGTTGACCGGAGTGCATAATTTTCGTAATTAGGCATGCAGTTATTTAAAAATTAGTATATTGGTGATAAACTTGATTAGAAGTTGACTTAACTTCTAATTTTGTTATCACTGATATACTCTAACAAGATATTTTACAAATTAAAAGGTTCATTAATTCTTAAAATTGGTGAAGGAAGATAAAATAATCAATAATTTAATAGGTAACTAACAAGCTTGTTTATATGTATTTATTAAATAAGAATGTGATCTCTTCTTTCACAGTATGGCAGCGACAGGGTTATGTGGACTTACGCGTTTTTTCTCATTCAACCTGCAAAGAATTATAAAAATTAAACAAGGGATAAAATATTTGCTAGAAATCAGAAAAACCTGATTGAGCCGAGGAGGAAAGAGATGAAATGCACAGTTTGTTATTGACAGCATAATAAGACTGAGTTGCAATAACATTTGCTAAAATAGTATGTGTTCCTGTTAGTTCCTGTTCATAGCCTAGGCGTTACCTTATGAATGTCAACAAGACGCAAAGCCAATCTGTCACAGTATTACAACTGTTAATATTCCACAAGTGGGTGTAGTAACACCACCGACACGAACTATTTCTCAATATCCTCATACTTTTAACAACATTTGGGACGTAATGAACGGAACTTGGGGCCGTATTTCATCTAACAATACTGCGAAGAAAACTCGGTTGCGGAAACATTGCCAACCCCGAGTAATTGATGAGAAATCTTTATAAACTTTCTTTTCGACTGCTTTTAATTTGTTGTTAGGCGGGATTTTGTTACAGGTTTATTGTGGATACTAATGATGCATTTCTACACTGTTTATTTATTTTATCTATTTGTTTACTATACTTATCGCATTAAGAACTTCACTTTGATAACCATAAAAATATCAGCGTTAGAGTTCTTGGGGGAGCGATAAAACTAGCTATGTGTGCAGGGGTCTTAAGATAGCTCAGTTTGAATACAAGGAACTTAAATGAATGTGCAAGTTATTACAAGGTAGTTATTCAACACATCGAACGCCGTTGGTTCAATCCCCATCTTGGCTTTGATTGAAGGTAGGACTTTCCCAGAGTCCGACTGGCTAGCTTCCACCCCACAGAGATTTATCTCTGTGTTCCACCCTCACAGGTCGATTGGCCGAAGCTATTATGGTGACAGATTTTAGCAATAATATTATAATAATAATGTAGGCGCCAGTATCCTTGAAATAAAAGGCTCGAGGCAGCACGTTGAGCGATGCTTCCTGGTCAAGTATGTCTAAATGAAATAGACTGAAGTGGCTGTACAGGTGGGCTATGATGTGAATATCTCACAATGTGAGAATCAAATTGTGTTGTCGCTTATTTTGAAGGGTCGGGTACTTGCTATAAAATTCTAGCACTAGGATTTTATGTAGTCCCTATCGCTTCTTATTCATGGCTCAACAGCCCGAATGATGATGGCATAGTAACTGTAAACGCACCGAAGATCAAAGGAGCGCCTTGTACGTGCCACACACATTGAACATGCTTCCTTGCAAAGGCCTTGAATAGAATAGCCCGTAGTGGCTGTTTGTCGAATGGCTAGGTTAGTTTATGGTTATCCATCTTCTAAAGTCAAATATAAATGGAGTAGTATATACGATATGAGTACCTAAATACTGTTTTAAAGGGTCGACGTATCGAACATGGGCTGTCAATCGCCACAAAACGGCCACTGGCTTATCTTTTTCGGGTGTAAAGGGCAAACCGGAAACCGAGAGAGTGGCAGTAGCACTACCTACTACCACCCTACGCTTTATCGCATTCTCCTCCTTAAAAAAGAAATGCTTGAAAGATAATTATTGAACTGTTTGTATTAATTTTATGTTTGTAGGTAACCTTGCGATGTGAAGAAAGAACAAGAAAGCTTATGGTACATAATATACATCCATTAAACTTTGTGAAGCTGTCTGACATTTATTACTTTTTGTTTAGTTTGTTGTATGTCCCCAATAAATCACGAATTTTATGATGAAATGTAGACGGGAAAATACTTATTAATTTGATGGTTGCTGTGTTGGTATGCTGATGATCAGGATTCCCCATAGGGTCTTTTGAGATGAACACTACGTAGAACGATATCCTAAGTAACACGGAATAATGGCGTAGGAATGGCGTGTATCATCTTTCCAATGCTTTTAGAAGAATTGTCCTGGGAGAACGGCGGTGTCGAGTGTAAGCCGGTTTTGTTTTTGGCTAAAAGTGCTATTTTTATAATTAAATTTGCAGAAGAGAGAAATACGAGCTCCATCATACGAGAAAGTAAATTAGAGATTTATATCTCATTGAAGTTTAAGATGTTGAGCTCAAATTATTCAAAGAAATTAATAGCGTTTCAAAATTTTCGTCTGTTCACATTTCTCTGCTCACCAAAGCTTTACAAATCTCAAATTTACACTTTTGTTCTCGTAATTAGTACATTTTCCAGGAACTGGCGTCGAGTCGTGTTTGAAATAACAAACGGACTATTTGAGTTTGAAAGCATATTGAGCGAAATGGGGGAGGGGATAATACAATGACTGATTTATGGATAAATATTCGCCTCTTTTGTGAAGTTTAATTGGAGAAGAATCCGCTACGATAAAAATAACTTGAACAAAACGTGTGATTATTGTATAAATATTTAGAAATCACGTTAAGCAATTGTTTATATTTTTTGTTATACGTTAAAACATTACTTTATGAACGCATTATAATGTTGTGTCCTGCCTGTTTAGTTGTGCTTGTAAAAGCGTAAAAAAATAATATGTCGGGTATTCTCAGAGGAATCGATTAAACTCTATACGCGTCTTTTACTTTTAAGATAATATTTTAATATCATAATTCAGAAAAAGGTTCCTTTCTTACTTCCAAATCGTTTAAATTAACGCCAAAAGTACTCCTGTGTTCTTAAATATTCTCTTTACCTTACGGTTTCATAGCCATTTACAAGTCTATTGTCTTTGTCACATATTTAATATTATTACTCGTGTAAGTGTAAATGAGCACGACGTATAGAATGTTTTATTTTCCAAGTTATCAAACGACGGAGTAAAATTAATTCGGTAGCCATATGTAAATAATGTAAAACTATAAAAATCTACTATTTAAATGTAAGTAACGTACGCTGAGTAATTAAATGTGACCCAGGTAAAAGTTTTGTAGGATATAGATTGTATAATGTGTTGAAAATGAGATTGTTTAGGTTTCATTGAACGGTGCGAGTATTAGCGTGCATGTCGCGCTGATTTCCCAGAGGCCGCGCCGTCACTGCACTCAGCTTGATTAAACCTAAATTTATAATCAGCTTTAATTTTAAGTCTTGAACCCTGTTACGTAATTTAAAGCCTCCGTTATAATTGTAATACCTACTAAATTATGTAGTATGTGTGTGTTATTCATAAGTTTGTGTGAGCTCGGCAACTTAAGTACAGCGGCTTTATTTCGTAGGTATATTGATGTGACTAGTATTGGGGAGAGAATGATTTATGCTGATGTTATCATATTTAAAATAAAAACTGTGTTGTAATTTGCAAATGCGTAAGAAATATTTACATTCTCTATTTTATGTTTACATGGCTCATTTAGTTTGAATGCTCTTTTTCTGCTTCAAGATTATGCTTTCGAACATTATCCAATAACATTAATCTAACGAACATTTGCATTTCTTTTATTTTCTTTAATACTTCTCATTTTACAGTAATACGTCCTTAGGTTGTCTCATTAAAGTTTATATTCGAAATAACCACACAATTACATTTGAAAATGACTTGTCATCTGCCGATTGATATTCAAAGCATGTCACTGTTACATAAATGATTGGTACTCGATTTATCAAAGAAGGAAACAACCAGAGTTTTGCATTTACACTCGCAAGTTTAGTGTGAGAACCAGATTGCGTAGTAGGCATAATGTAGTGAGCGAAGCAAATTGAATAGGTAGATATTCGGAAGCACTCGATCAATTAAGTTTATCCTTGGCTGAGCAAGCCGGCCAGGTACTCCGTAGGGATGACAGCGGTAATGACATTACTTTACACCGAATGTACTTTGTAGTGATTAAAATTATTCATGTTTCTGGTTTGCGCCCTCGGCCTTCTAGGCAGATGATAATTTTATGAATGTTAATTTTAACGTGGTTTGAACAAAATATATAATTAGATAAATTAATTACGAGCGTCTGTAATTCTAGAGAATAATAAAACGTAGCGTCGATTTATTTCTCGCATTGCTTGAAATTTTAATTCCTTGGTATAGCATTAATGCCATAAGACTATTTATTTAATTTGCCATATTTTATTCAAATGAGTGGATTGGCAAATAACAATTTGAAATGTTCAGAAATTTTATTGTTACAGTTTGCAGTATTTGAGAAAAGAAATAAATATCATCAGAATGTAAATGTGTTGCGTCGTTTTCGGTGGAATTAATAGAGTTTACAGTTGAAGAGCCGCGCTAAGTGTGTTCGCGGAGGTTAGCTGCCAGTTAATTTAGCCACGATACAGATACGGCACGCGCCCGCCGCCGGCAATGTGCACCTTTGTAATTCCTTCTATTAGGAAGCGTTTCCATCGGAGATGTTCGAATACTGCATACATCATACTTGTGCAGCAGGTGCCATTTTTGGGTGCTGGTCAGCCGGGGCTCACAGATCCTTTACAGATAGTTTTAGTTTTACTTAAATCTGAATGCCTTAGTTATAATATAAAAATGAAGATTATATTTTCAATATAATTGTAAATTTGTAACTTTATTGGCGATTGAAAGGGGTTACTATTTAGTAAGTGCCGGTTCTTCTCAATAGATAACAATATTCCAAATCCGATGGTGGAGTCACTATAATTTTAATTTATGATTTTTTATTTTTGCTATCCGGCAGCATCGGCTTTGCAGTACGAAGAGACCGACATGCAGTACGAAGGTATTGTAATGTGCAATTTGTTACACTAGAAATACAAAGTTTTAAAATATTTGCTTCGACTTGATCTTTTGTATTACTTTCAGAAACCATGCTACTACGAAAACTTAACTAAGTATCTCCGGTGGAAACGCATCCTTATCTTAAACTGTTGCTACAAATGTATTGCTACGGTCCTAGTCGAATGTGAGTAAACACTATCAGCATGTACTTGTAATAATACTCTGCTAGCGTATGTCATTGTAATAAAGGCATTCTTAATTTATTCTTATAAAAACAATATCTTTAGGCTGTGTCCCCAGTAACTGCAAAACAAGCACTACTACTACTACGTACTACAAAACTGCAAACTCAGGCGAACAATCATTTATCGCCGCCGCCAACTGGAACCGGTTTTGCTGGGAGTCTGCCGCTTACTGAGATAGTCGGCGCGCGTAACGCTGCAACCTGCTCACAGTGAGCGCAAAACTAGCAAACTGTGGACACTCCATTTGTAATATATGGAAAGGCGTACTAAATCGATAAGCCGCAAACTCAGTCTGCCGCTAACAGATTGCCTACTGGGGACGCAGCCTTATTCTTTTGGAATATCATAACCATGGAAAGATTTTTTAACTAAGACATTAGACATGGGCGTTTCCGATATTTTACATTAGCCGATATGTAACCGATATGGAGCTTCAATATCGGATATGATATCCGATATCACATATCGATTCTCCTCCCAAAAAAAAAAAAAACTGCAAAAGTACATGAAATACAACTAACGGTCCACGTATTCCTACAACACTGAAAGAATTATCCCCTAACTCCTAACCGTTAAGGAGTTGTACCTTCCATCATCAGCTTAGCTGCAAAAGTACATGAAATACAACTAACGGTCCACATATTCCTACAACACTGAAAGAATTATCCCCTAACTCCTAACCATTAAGGAGTTGTACCTTCCATCATCAGCTTAGCTCCAAAAGTACATGAAATACAACTAACGGTCCACATATTCCTACAACACTGAAAGAATTATCCCCTAACTCCTAACCGTTAAGGAGTTGTACCTTCCATCATCAGCTTTGCTGCAAAAGTGCATGAAATACAACTAACGGTTCACATATTCCTACAATACTGAAAGAATTATCCCCTAACTCCTAACCGTTAAGGAGTTGTACCTTCTATCATCAGCTCATCAACATAAAATGATGTCTATCGGACGCAAAAACTTGAATGGCTTCAGAGGAAACGCGTAGTGTGCGGCTATAAAGGTTGATGTTTGCCCTTGATTTTCCCGGGATCCCATCATCAGATCCTGACATGGTGACAATGGGACCGCCCCGGAACTATGCACTTTCAAAAAAATAAAGAATTATTAAAATCGGTCCACAATTGACGGAGAAATCGACGGACATACATAAAATAAAAATAAAAACTCCTCCTTTTTTGAAGTCGGTTAAAAATAAACAATAACAAACATTCTTCACTCACTTATCATAACACTATAAAAAGCACTTAAACCAAATTAATCCTTATTACGCTCGAGCTTGATTCCCTTTTGCTATGTGTATCCCTTGCGAATATAAAAATGCCGCGAAATATACATAAAACATAAATAATCGATACAAGATAAATTGACTCTTATTGCTAGCAAATAAGAGCGGAAATCGCCTACCCATTACGCCGTAATATCTGAATAACCGCCTCATCTCTTTTACTCCAATGTAAGTATACCGAATCAGAAAGAGAAAAGGCGAATATCAACTGACCAAAGATATCGATAGTACGGTTATGAATAGTTTCGGCGATATGAGTTTTGTTACAGTTTTTCGATATACAGTTTTGAGTTTTGGTTTTGATATTAAAGTTTTTAGTTTTTGAAATATCGGTTACGTAAAATCCTATATCGATATGATATGATATCGAACTGTTAGCCGATATAAGATACGTTTTGATATATCTGTCTCATGTCTATAAGACATAGTTACAAAACTATAGTGTTTTATAAAAGTTTGATAAATTAATAAATGGTAAATAATAATTTTCAGTAATATAATTTGATCCTGGAAAGCAATTTGTGAGAATAAAAAATATCTTGCTTCTGTCTTCATTATTTAGAAAAATGCAATAAAAAATATGAAATACTGTGTCAAAGACGAAAGTTTGATGTCAGCGACAAAATTACAAACATAACTCTGTCTAAAATGGCGGATTTTACTAGCCAACAAGGTAGAATGTCGGACCATTTCGCTCCCTCCGCCATTTAACCACCTTAAATAACCTTTATAATGTACATGAAAATATTGTCCAGACCTAAATACTGTTTCCCGTTTTTGTAAGAGTGAGATTTAAGCATTAGCATATTTTTACGGGAAATTAATTTCTCCGGTGGATTGATGGAGCTTGACAAATTGCCATCAATCGGTACAGTCGCAGTGATAGTTTAACTTTCTCATTTTGACCCTTATTAAATTAACTAAATTAGTACAAAGTAAACACTTATACATAATTATGGTGTGTTGGATTGTTTTTAATAAACATATGCGTCGTATTGTCCAATAAGGTAAGTGTATTTCAAACCTCTAGATAAATAGCTATCGACTGTCAAACTATCAATAGGCTTTGTTTGTCCTAGGCTAAGGCCTATCAGGCTTATTGATATAATTGTGCGATCTTAATTAATTTTATTGAATAGCCAATAGTTTTCGATTACTATTGATAAAAGCAAAGTAGTGTCGGTAGCATTTAATTAAAATATTAACGGTATTATTAGTAACTAAATGGTTTTATTAGTTAAAACTTTAATAATATCTATGTTTATTAATGATATTTAATACATACTTATCCCTGCCACTTTCTCAAAAGAGGGGATTATAAAATATTAACCCAATGTGTTTACGAACGCTATCTCGCATCGATCGCATGAATTTTTCCCCGGCCCCGCTTCCGTGCGCGACTGTACCTAAGTCAAGCGCAGAAGTGGCGTTTTTCCTTCGCAAGTTATTGAGGCGGCGAGCTCTCAATCACTTCCCGCCAGATTTCACTCTGATTGATCGATTGGACTTTAATTTTGAAATGTTAATATTGCCTCGGCTAACGTTGGGGTGATATTGCATGCATAAATAAATATATCAATAGATACGAGTACATAGGTTCTATCCAGTGTGAGGTAGTTTAATAGTAGTGTGTACGTGTTTCCTTCCTCCTATAATCCTGGGCTTTTCAGGCGGGGCGTGAAGCGGCATCTATGCAGGCCTTCAGGGTGAGGGTGACTGGCTCATTTGGTATGATCTATTGAGCCAGTCAACCTTACATTTGGACCTCACTTCCGCTTACCATCAGGTGGAGTGAAGTCATCCTGACTGCCTCTTTATAAAAAAAAAATGTACGGTCGTAAAGAGAAGTAACCTGCGTCGCCGATTTTATGATCGGATTTTTTGTGCTCTTTCCTAAATAAAAAATATCTGGGCTAGGTAATAATTTTTATTTGGGTTTTATATATTAGTTCATCACAGCCTAA
Organism: Mecyna flavalis; assembly: GCA_949319885.1. NCBI lineage: Eukaryota > Metazoa > Arthropoda > Insecta > Lepidoptera > Crambidae > Mecyna > Mecyna flavalis. Next base: position 10,128,215 of record OX439437.1, read on the forward strand.
ACCTATACTTCACCACTGCTAGGACACAGCTATCTTATCTCAAGTGTGAGATAGTGTGGGCCATACTCCACCACGCGGGCCCAGTGCGGGTTGGTGGAGGTGGAGGGGTGCGTAAGGCAAGTGACCTGACCTTAATGTCAGATGTTATCAAGCCGCCAAATGGCCTCTGACTAGACTTGACGACTAATATCTTCATTATAGTAAATATCAGCGGGGACCAACAGCTTAACGTGCCTTCCGAAACACGAAGACGCTCCAAATAAATGTCACTAAATATGGTCAGAACACATTCATTATTGACCAATATTTATGCGACCTTTCTAACAACCACTTTCTTTAATTTGTACCGCATTTCATAGATTGGATAACATGTATGCTCTTATAAAAGTTCCGCATTGAGATTTAATCTTTACTATGTATTTCGCTATGTAAGACTAACTTTTAAAAATATTACTCAGGAAGATTTCCTTTCTGCTCCGAATCACTTCAGTCTACGTTAACCCAATTTATTATTTAAGTAAACAAATACCGAGGGACCCCTATTTCTATACCGCAAAGTACGGGGTTTTTGTGCAGAAAATGCCTTGGCTGGGACCATGTAGCCATTTGGCCAGAGTGAGTTGGGCGGGCATAGGTTATTTGTCCAGCGGATGTGGGCACTTATCGAAGTTCATGGCGTCTTAGTTTTCTCTCGACATTCGAGACACGCACATTCCATCTCCAGTATGTCATGCGAAGGGATTGATGTTTATTTATGGCGATCGTTTCTCTGCTACGAGGTCCATTTACGCCTGTTTTGTACAATATTGATTAAGCGTGCCATTAGAACACTATTTGCGAGCTGGCTGAACTGTTTAAGTCAAAAATAATATTTGAAATTAATTGATTTAAAATCAGAGAAGGCTTCGACATACTGCAACATTTTAAGCAATGCTGCTTGTTTAAATGTCAAAATCAGGAGGACGCTTTGCTAATATTTTTCAAAGGGTTATAAATTAATCGATCACCAATCTAACCTAACTTCATCCACAAAAATACTAAGCTAGCACCTAAAATACTACAAAAAATTTTTGTAGATTAATTTAGTACTTCTCTTTTTTAAACTTGGAATGAAGTAATTGGTTCGTGAAGTACGTTTACTTTTGCTTAAAGAAGTTATTCTTTAGGTAAATGCTATATGTACTATGAAAACTAATGAACTGCTTACGTAAAGGATGGTAAGTAAATTAAAGCAACGATTTTCCCTTGTGAGGGATCCCGGGGTCAAATTTATGCAAAGTGGAAATTGACGTTGATAGTTTAATAAGCGGCGGAACAAACTGTTCAAAATAAAGATCGATCGATATGAATTTCAAAGTTTCAAGGCATTAAAATTATATAAAAATTATAACAGATTTATCGCGTTCTTTGACCACTAACAATTACTATTTTGGATTGTTTAAGCACGTGTGATGGCAGTATTTTTTAAACTTATGATTTAAATAGTTAAAATATTATATATTTAACAGAAGATCGGGATAATTACAGTGTAACAAGTGAATTAAGTTACAGGCCATTACGTACTACGTTCTATAAAATACAATGGGATAAATAGAAAATGTAAATAGGTCTTTCAAAACTTAGTATTTAATTATGTTAATTTGATCGAAGCCAAGTTTATTAAGGTCTCAAGATTAAAATGCGGGGTCGCGTCAGCCAGATTACAAATGCGTGTCAGTGGCCTGCGGAGGTATTGTCCCGGTTTGAAGCGATCAGTAAGGATCCAGGAGGCTCCCTGAAGTTAGATAATTAATTACCGGCCATAATGCCTTGGACGCGCTCGTTACGGCGCCCCAGAGCGCCGTACACCAGCTCCATCCCATACAATACCCTATTGAATCTGGATAATACGTTTTTGAGTTACTACCAAAACGGATTAGCTATATTACAAGCGAGAAAATTATTACTTTCCCATATTAGTTCATAAATCTGAGGTACCGCTGCGCTGCGCCCACGGAATCTTGTAGTAAAATATAAAATATCACTGTAAATCGATTGTTTTTAAACTAAATAAAATTTCATTGCTTTTACGTGCAGACATATAAGTATATGTATGTGTTATACAGAGAACTTTGTGTGTATGTGACACAAGACTCTACAGTTGGTGGCAACTTTATAATTATAATGTCAGAAATATAAAATAGTGCCGTCGCCACTTTGATCTTTTTGGTGGGATCGTACTTCTGGACTGCAATTGGGAATACGCTGAGATGATGGTGATGTACTTCTGGACTAGTAGCAACAGTCTCATAATGTCCCACCATAGTCCAAAAATTATGAAATCGATCGTTACAATCACAGGAACTGGAATAATCAAGAGAAAATTTTCTTGTTCTGTGGAATAATCACCATGCTTGCCAAGTACGGAACGGATTAATGATCACAATACCGACACATATTTGGATCCAGAGATGGGTTTACAAATATAAATCCAGGCAGTAAATGAAATAAAGCAGAAAACAAACATTTTATTTCTAGAAGAAGTGTAGGTAAATCTGTTCAAATAATCTTTTTAATTCGTTGAAAGCGTAATTCTAAATGATTAAAAGTGCAACGTAAAAACTACCATGACTCAGCTTAGTGTTTAAAGTTTTGTATTTACATTCAACTAACAATTTCTCTCTTCCTCACTTAATTGTACGACTCGGCTAATCTCTGAGAGCTTAATTACTGAGAAAAGTAGGTATGTAACAGAGAAGTACCCAGAAGTGCCGTCTGGCAAATCTTTATCCTTTTTACTTGGGCGTCATAATCGTGTAAGGATGGACCCTTTTAATTGCTTCATATAATAAATTTAATTATGTCAATTTGTACATAACAAGTATGTGCCTTTTAAAATGTGTTTTGTTATTAGTTTTACATTACATCATAACAGTTCGTATTTAGTGGGTAATGGGAGGCTTGAGTTTTAGTAGTACATACACACAAGTAATAAAACATGCAATAATGTTGGTATAAACACCAAACTCGGTAAACAATAGAAATTATAACGTTTAAAATGCCTTCATAAAAAAAAATTGTAAGTTCCAGGAAAATCAGAAGAGAATTCGTTACTAAGATGGTCAACAATATAGTTTTTTAGCTTGTTAATAAAGACATACTACTCTACCTGCGCCTGATCTCTCTTCGGTCGTGTCAGACTGCTGTCCCACCGTGCTATGAGAGTGAGGGAATAGGGAGTGCACCTGTGCTTGCGCACTCACTTGTGCACTATAATATATCCTGCGTAGTTGGCTGATCGTAAAAGATTGGCCGCCATTGCCGAATCGGCTAGGAGGACATTATTATTATTATTATTACTACTCTACCTACTCGTACATAATATTAAAAGCGGCAGCAAAATACTGGTCAAAGAATATTCACGACAATACAGCACTAGTAAATCTGTAGCACGTATATCGGAATAAATACAAAGGGGAAAGTTCGGGGAAGGCACGTCAGTCGCGGCGAAGTACAACAAACCAATGAAAACAAGACTTGTCCGTGGAAAGATCCTCGGCGAAGTTGCGGAGGCAGGAAACATTCAATGATTCCCGGCTGCCATCCGACCTACCAAAATATTTTCGTGTTGCTCGTAGTCCAACTTTGCCGTTTATCTTGCATCGTAAGCAGTGGGTTGGGTATATGATGTTGGTATGGTAAAGCGCACGGAATTTTGGGTAAATTAAGAATAGTTTCGGTCACAGCATTTAACATATTGTAGGTACGTTCGACATTACGAAAACACTATCTGATATTGGTTTGTGAGATGCACTGAATATGTTAAATATCTTTTATTCATAAAGTACTTTAACAAAAAAAATCTCTACACTTTTGTATATTGGTAATTACTTCATATGTATCATTAAAAGTATAAATAAAAACGTTTATTTGGTTTTACATTGTGTATAATTTATTGTATAGCTAATATTTTATTTGAAGATAGCTTTCTTTTAACAATTATAAGTCATGTCAAAAAAGACCCATTTGGTGTAATGTTTGAGAAGCTACAAGACGGTGTCATTCGTTTTTAAACTATTTCCAGAGTGGAAATAGTAAATGCCTAAATCCATAACCAAACTGTGCGGCCTTAACCCCCACTCTCAAATAGATATCCTGATATCTCTTTGACGTCCGGACCACAGAACAAGAAAATGTTCTCTCTGAGGTCCGGACAGTGGCATGACATCGCAGCAGGTAAGCCTTAAAAACCTCCCGGGCCGCAGAGCCCCTTGCTCGAATCCCGCAATTGATCAAAACACTCAATTCAAAGTCAATACGGGCTTATGAAACGGGAAATCGGTCAAGTATGAACACGCTTCCGGGAAAGGTTTTCCTAACTTTACAAATATTTGGAAAAGCATCAGCGTTTTTATTATGCGGATTACGGAATTTGTAGGTTTTCTTTCAATCTTCGACGCTATTAGGATGTAGGTACGTATGTAATATTATTATATTAAAACTGACTTTTCTTTATTTAAGTACTAAACATTAGAGACATCTATGATGATCCAACACTCTCGAAACATAGGTTTATTCGTATACAAAAAATATTGCTATTAGGTAAATTATTGTGTATTTACGAGTATTGTTCTACTCATTAGGCGCATAAGTGATAATTTACTTTTCTTGATAGATTTTTGTCAACGACAAGAGTTTCATAATAATAACTTAACTTTAAAAAGGCATTTGTGCCCACTAAAATAAAGCCTAGTTTTATTGCAGTTCTTTTTATTGTTTCTGGCATATGAGACTTCATAATTTTTACTAGTATAGTTTCACTCGTAAAATTTACTTCACCACTCGTTCGCGTTATTTTTAAGTATCTGGTATGGACGCTTCTGGTAAGAATTACTGAGTCCATTCAGGCAATGCACAATAAAGGCAACAATGCTTCGGTTGCAAGTCGCCCAGTGAGCTATGGAACTTGTTCTGTGGGGCATTTCCCTACGGGGTCGTTTGAGAAACAGTAATAGGATAACAGATGAAGGGATCTTATTGATACAAAGGGAGCACAATGGATTTGGAAATGGAATACAATCAAGGACGCATAGGCTTTGAAATGGTAGGAAATCGAAAGTTCACCTAAAGATCCTCTTGCGTTAGATGGACTGTGTCTTGGATGGGCCCATGGATTTATAGCTCATATTTAAGCTCTGTATCCATACAATGTGTCGACAAAATTAACCTAGTATTTTAACTGTTAAAAGAGGCTAACCAAAGCACACTTGCGCATAGACGCAACGATATTAGCGGGTGCCATATTCCTTACTAATTGATGACTATTATTATATTACTTTTCTATTGAAATTGCTATCTAACATTTGACTACATAAAAATAAATATGAAATACTGCCTTTAAAAAGATATCATTTATGTGGCCTATAAAATCGAAAAAATGGAACCCCAGGAATGTTTTTAATTACTTAGAAACAGCGCGTTCAGTCGGTCGCTAATAAAAGCTACGAATGCAAAACTCCGCAGCTTCACACACGCGGCTTGCGGCTGAAAGAATCCATTGCAAGCGTTTAAATCGAACGGATGTGATTTGCTTTGCAGTAATTCATTGATTGTATTCACTGCGTGCAGAAATACGACGGAGATTCAAGTAAACAAAATAGAGTATGTGGCGTTGCTTTTGTGATAATCAAATCAATATTATTCTGTATCACTACATAGTATAAAACAAAGTCGCTTTCTCTGTCCCTATGTCCCTTTGTATGCTTAAATCTTTGAAACTACGCAACGGATTTTGATGCGGTTTTTTTTATTAGATAGACTGATTCAAGAGGAAGGTTTATATGTATAATAAATGCATAATATAGTAGAGAAACACTGATAATTTTAGAGGTTTTTAATTGAAGGTCGTAAATAATCACATTTTTTTGCGCTTACATTGCAAACGCTGGCTGAACCCTACGAGATAGATCAAAATAATGTACTACACTATTGTACACCTTAAAAAGTTTTACAAAAAAGTCCGCGATGGTATATGTCTATCTCTTAGGGATAACCCACAATAACCATTTTCCTTTACTTATTACGATAAAATAATGGCTTATTTACGAAAAAGTGATTTTAAGCAATAGATTATTAATCCTTATCCAATAAAGTACCATAAATAAATTGTGCATGTAATATAAATCAAAATTGCCCTTTACATCATGTAATTTAAATGAATAGTTTCGAAGATATTACAGATTTAAAATGCAGGGACATAGCGGTTGCGGCGGTACCGGCCGGGGAGCGGATGGATGAACATTTGTTATTCTTTCACGTAAAAACTACTGAATTGATTTTAATGAAACTTTACAATAATATAGCTTATACATCAGAATAACACATAGGCTACAATTTACAAGATATTCTCGCGGGATAACGTCCTATAGTTCACGCGGGCGAAGCCGCGGGCGGTAGGCTAGTTCATTATAACTTAAAGAAGCTCAAATAAATTATTGTCGATTATATAGAGTGACTCTATCACCCGATTTGAAATGTTGTTATCTATCGAGAACAACCAGTAAGAAAATATGTACAGTTTACAATGATAACATATATTTATAGACTATAATGGTGTTTGTTACCTTTTAGATCTATAAAGTTTGTTTACATAGTTTTTTGAAAATCAGCTATGCGTGGGGGAGGAGGGGACGCTAGCTGCCTCCTTTAAAATGGGTACTACTAGACCCCCAAGAGAATCATAGCTAAGGTGATAAAAAGGCATGCACAAGCGCACTCTTCTGCATCAGTGGGACTCTTCATATCTTAGGTGTAATTAAAGTGCAAACTAATTATAAATTAGTTTGCACTTTAAATTACGAGTACAGCTAAGTCTATCTAAATAGGTATATTTTCAACTTGAATACGCTCTGCCACTCAATATTGACTAAGAATCTAAGCGCTCTTTACGAAGACTCAAGTAGGCATGTAGAGCTATTAAAGAATAAAAATGTCTGGAATTCTTGTATAGACTAGCATATTACAGTAAACGTTATTGTGTTGCATATTTGTTTTCCTTGGTTTGTATTAAGTAAATAAACTAATATAGATATAAATGGAGCTGATGGAAAATATACCGTGTAATTGTAATTGCATTATCTGTGACTGCAAAATAAAAAATACCTATTACGAAAATTCTTGAAACGCACCCCGAAATAGATTAAAATGTAAATATGTACACATTTTTGAGCTCTATCTGAGAGACCAACTTTTTGCATTACAAATAGTTTTGAGCCCTGGAGTCAAGTTCCTTGGAGTTGTACAAACGAAACAAGCGAGATTTCGCAAACGATGAAATCTTTCAAGGGCTACTTTGTTCCGAAGTTTTCGTATTAGCATTCTCTTGACTGTACCGTAAAGAGATTTCTTCAATTAAGTTATATAGTATGAAATAAAATTCCGACTTTATTATAGACAGTTTAATACAGTTTTTAAAAAGCCGTTTTTATTGCCTTTTTTTAGAGGTGAACTAAATAAATATTCAGGAGATATTTGTACTGTGCAATTTATTTTTAACCGACTTCGTAAATGGTGGGGTTCTTAATTCACTTATTTTGTAAGGTTTTTTATAGGTACAGTGAATAAATAAACACGAACGCTTGAAGTGCAGTATGTACTTTTGTTAACAAGTTAAAGTAAAAACATACCTACGTTTTCATATTGGATTGTGCTTGGTTTTTGTGTATTTCCTCTTTCGAGAAATTGGGAATGTGTTTTGAATGAATGATTGAAATCACTTCATCGTCTCAATACCTATGTATTGGCGTAATCACTTTTCTTGCTCAATGGATGGTGATCGAAAATTCTGACACATTTCGCCCGATTTGGGAATTTACCCCAGGACCACGAAATCATAGTCGTGTTATTGATTTACTAGGGGCGAGAAACTGTGCATGTTCACATGAATTAATGCAATATTTATAATTCGGTATAAATTGATAATAAAGTGTTTCATGTGTAATACGTTGTAAATTATTAAAACCTTACAAAGTTATTTATAAGGCGAGTCTAGACGAAACGCGAGTCCTTTAATTTCATCATAGAAATTCGCGCTATTTCAGTGCACCGCTAGTTCCGTGCTTTCCGTAGTCGGGTTAAATTTTTAAACTGTCGGATAGACGAGCCAATTAGTCAGTTAACGCCGAAATAACCGGCAACATTAAAGATTCAGTTTGCAAAGTGCAGATCGGTGTCGCAGCATCGCGGCCGTATATAGCGGGCAGGTTGCAGTCTGGCCTGTGCAAATAGACCGATCAACGGAGGACCGGGAGCCGGATATCGCTTATTAACACTATATGATAAGGCCGATGAACATAACTGCCAAAACGCAACGATATTGCTATGATTATGAGACATATAATTAAGGAACTACAGGAGGAAATTAATTACCTAAACTCGCCTGTTTCACTAAGGTAGCCATGGTTTTTTGACATTTATGCAATAAATTAGTATACCACTTTTCGAGAAAATAAAGTACTTTGAATTTGACTTTGAAATTGGTTTTACATCTTTGCAAGTTGTTAAGTTGTTTGTCATGAAATACCGCTTATTCATTATAACAGCATTTCTCCCTAAACGCAATTGTAGTCTAGTTGTTATAGTTTGAAAATGCCATGTTGCCAAAATGAAATGAAAACGCCTATAAATGTTTTGACGAAAATATAATTTTATTAGTTCGGAAAAATGTGATACCGTATCCCGGCCTATAATGGAGTTATCCAGACTACACTGAAAATAGCGACCTGTAAATGTGAGAATTGATTTTGACACATTTCGCTAGTTCAGAGATATATCCGAGCCGTTTCGGAGTGCCTTCTGTGTAAACCTATTTCCGTATTGGAGTCGTCTGCCGTCTCAAATATTACAATTGAAAAATTGGTTTACTCTACTTGGCAGGTTGACGGCTTGATTTATGAGTTAACTCCTTTGAAAGTTTTATGATGAATGCCAACTGTATTCTGTTACACTTAAGCGAGGGTGGCGCAGGGTTTCACGGGCACACAAAGAGCTAGAGTATAAAAAAACAATGTTTCCTTCCGTTGAGGATTCCATTAAAACGTCTGATACCGCCCACTAGCAATGCTTTAGGCTACGGTTACCCTTCAACTGTCCAGCATGAGGAATACTAATAGAGTAGGTATTTTTCAATGAAAGATGTATGTACTTCTACAATTCTATACAGATCAATGTAAAGACATTTCTTCTGCCCTCAGACGAAAACGTATGTTTGAAATTAATACATATAATATATTAAACCAAATCACATGCATTGATCTGACCTCAAATTAATACCTAAGTTTAAGTACTTCAATGGAATCAGAAACAACGGAAGTACCTACCCCAAATATTATACTTAAATATCCAGACACAAAACAAACACAAATATTTATCACCCAAATCTTGTCCTGTAAATAATGCTATCAAATTATGTCGTTCTGAAAATGTAGTTTAAATTAGAAAAAAAAATATATAATAAAGCCATTGAATCTAGCATGTACTTCAATATGAGCAGGGTGTTTATCGAAGATTTCGTGGATGGCTACTAAATGACACCGCACCGCACGCCTCAAGGCTGTTAAATAATATATTTTGTTTTTATATTTCTAATTGTATGTGTGTTAGTCTGTAAGGTATTTATAATATGGGCCAGTAATAAACGGTATTTATTATCATTATCATCAGCCTGTAATAGTCCACTGCTAGATTTAATAGGCCTCTCCAAATGCTCGCCACGCTGATTGATCCTCGGCCACTCGCATCCAGCTCCTGCCAGCCATCTTGCGCAGATCATCGCTCCTCCTGGCTTGAGGGTAGGACGCCCGTAGACGCTACGTTTTAATAAAATTATATTACATACTTATATACCAAAGACAGTTGCATCCACAGTACAGAAACTGCAACAAACTTTGATATTGAGTGATCACAAGTAAAATTAGGCGTTATATGAATTGCTCAACCATCCATTTGCCCTCTTCGAGGAAACGGAAGCCAAACATCTTGGTGCTTAAAATATGTTCGTATGAACTTCTGTAGGACAACTTCCCGACTACAAAGTTCTTAACTACTGGGTTAAGATAAAACCAACCTAATGCCAGTAGTTATTGTGACGAAATTTAAATTGTATTTGTCAAGTAAGATACATCGGTGAGAAAAACTTTATTGTTTAAATCTGGTCAGGATTATGATGTTAATTGTATGTATGAAAAGACCCAGTAGTATTTACTATAGTATATAGTAGACTAATTACGGAATCCTTACATAGGCATAACATAATAATGTATAAGGTATTTCATCCTTATTTAAATAAAAGTTTGAAGATTCCGATATGAAAACTAGGTTTCGAGCAGGTAAATATTTAATAATTGCAAAGTAAAATTTTAAATATGCTGTACAAATAGATATTTATCAGACGTCGTCGTAAAAAACTGAAAAAATCTTGTTTTAACGCATGAATAAAAGTTGCTTAGTTGAATTTAGGCTGTTAAATAATGTATATGGGACGGATGAAATTTTTGATACGATAAAAACAATGACAAAATTGCCCGTACTTAAATAAAACACCTACGAGTATATTAATAAATAATGTCGAACATTGCCAGGATTTTGTTTTGTGAGAAAACTCTGAACAAAGTTTTCACGAGGTTTCCAACTGAGAGATATTTATTTAATGACCTTACCTACTTTCGTTTTCCCGAAATCGCTGAAGTGGGTAGCTACTTGAATAAACTGGGAATTTAAAAGAAAGTTCCTACAGTGATCTATGGTGGAGTGTGCGGTGTATTTTGTAAAATAAAATGCTTTAGTAAGTGTGCAGCTTCTAAAATATGTTACGGTGGAACTGACATAATTAACTAATTCTTTTAAAGTAAGGCCCGCATTAACTTGTTACGATCTAATGTATTTTAATATAACGTATCATAAATATTACAATGCGATTAGTATTGTAGTTTGTATTAGCCCCTAAACATGTACATTTCAGAGTTTTTGAGAAGCGAAACTCTTGAGCTCTAATAGTTTATTAAATAAAAACTATTTATAGTGTCTTTTGAAGACAAAAATACTTGTACAATATAGGTACTTATATAATATTTAGTTGGTTATTACTTTTCAGGTTGGCTTTTTATTAGCATAAAATTGCTTAAAACTGTTAACCACGTTAATCTTAACATAAATATTGTCAAAGATTTATATTTCAAACTTGTTAATATCCAAACTGTTTATAACCGATTCATCAAGGCCTCTATTGACACGACGTGCTATAACTGAATAACTGACAGCGGACGATGGAGTTGACCAAACAGAGCCGCGGTCCACGCAGAACTGCCCAGTAAAACTCAATTTTATACCCCTGTACTCAAGATATCATATTGCATAAACCGACGAATCACTCAGCCCAGGATCGAAGGATGTTATCATCCACCCGATTTTGAGTAAAAACAATTTAATTAATATGGAGAAAGGGTTTATTTTCGCGCTTATCGGAACAATTAAGTGTAGGATTGATTAGACTGTGATTTTGTGTTAGACCCTCGTATCAAGCTAAGGTACATGCTTAATTAAACTGTCAAACGTCAGCCTGCCGCGGTTAGTTTATTTATTTAAATTGGACGGGTATAATAGGGACTGGGAAATTCAACTGTTCTAAAGTATTGATGACATAATTTCAAAAAGTGTTTGATAAGATGAAATTCTGTCACATCTACGCAGCAATAATCCGATATCGAAGATTTTGTTGTCGCGCCGTTTCAATTTCCCTCGTATCTGCAAAATATTATAAGTACCTAAACACTGTGACACATTTCCAATATCCCCCCTATTCCAGGGGTATCAGTAAAAGATACCGAATCAATCAAATAAGCCGCCCGAGTAACACATTTAGAACAACCGGAACCTTCGCTAACAAGAATTGACAAGCCTCTGCTCACGGTGCCTTCAAAATAGCCTCCACACTCCTAGAAAGAGACGGCCTTAGCTGTAACAAATGGGTTTGAGAGGGAGAGAGAAAATCCTCCATTACAAACTGTAAAGCCTCCTCATTGATCACAGACGCGTAAAGCCTTAAAAAAATCCGGCAATTTATTTAGTCGGTAACAACAGCTTACTTGAACGGTCTGCCTCGGAAATAGAAGCCAATGTGATATTTTTTAATATCAGGGCAGTTTCGACCGTAGGTTTTGTTTTAGCTAAATTATTATGTATGTATGTGCCATTCAGTCAGTCTGTTTTAATAATATGTTGTTTTTAGTAACTAGCGTTGTTTCAGAGATTTTTTGAGTTTTAGTTTTTGTCATTCTGTGCTTATTGTACATGTTATTTTCCTCAAGTTTTGGATGATTTTTCATAAGATTATGTATAAATTCGTCACGCCATTTTGTTATCTTAACTAGACAAAACTCTAACTACTATAAAGATGTTAGCTTGTTGCAACAAAAATATTATTAATATAGCATGATAATAATAGTGTAAACATTTCATACGATTACTACGCGCTAGACATGGGTAACACAGCGAATTTTCTTGCGCCAACTTACCAAACGCAGTATACGGTATCAGCTCAGTTACGCTTATTCAATGAGGGCAACATCGCCGCTGGATAAGCTAGTGTAACGAATCAAGTCTAATAATGTAAATGATTTTCTGGACCTTACATGACAGAGACGGGAAGCACAACAATTTTAGCCCTCATTACGAGGCGCAGCGCAGTGTTAGGTGATTATCCCACTGCGCCGCACTTCGTCGTGGAGCGCAGGACTATAGAATATAACATTGTATGCGACTACCTAAAGTAAAGAAAACTTGAAAAGACCACACACTCCCGCGCGCGGTATTTAATGTGTGGCCGTGTGATCCGCGACTGAGCGCGGCGCAGTGGGTTAATCGCCTTAGGCTACTTCCCCAGTAGGCAAACTGTTAGCGGCAGACTGAGTGAGCCGGAAAGTGGCGAACTGAAATTTAATTTTCGAACGTCGCAACCGTTTTGCTGGGAGTCGGCCGCTCACTGAGATAGTCAGCGCGCGTAACGCTGCAAACTGAGTACAGTGAGCGCAAAACTAGCAAACTGTTGACACTTCAGAAAGGCGTTATAAATCGATAAGCCGCAAACTCAGTCTGCCGCTAACAGTTTGCCGGGGACGCAGCCTTACACATGTCTATTCGTAGTATGTGCGGCGTCGCGTCGAACCCCGCACAATATAGCGTAGGGGTCTCATTAGCCGAGGAATGTACCCGCGCGGCCAACTTGCGGCGCTAACGAGTTGCGGAATTAATCACATCACGCTTGCCGCAAGAACAGATTCAACACTCATTTTGTTTTTCAGCTCACTTTGATATGTCTTTGGAAAAACTTCGGAGGTGTTTTGTTAGGTCAGGTTTTCAACATTATAACTGACTTTGAAGTTACGCGGTGCGTGGGGCAGATATTCGCACTTCATAACTAGCCTCAGGATGAACTTTTCTGAAGACTTTTCTTGTACATAATGATCATGTTCTGGTTCTTACAAAAATTATGTACAAACTAGCGGGCGCCCGCGGTTTCACCCGCGTGGTCCACGTTCCCGTGGGAATTGATCAAAATCCTTTCTTAGCGAATGCCTACGTCATAACACCACCTACCTGCTGCATGCCTTTCAGCCCGATCCGTCCAGTGGTTTGGGCTGTGCGTTGATATCTATCTATGTCAGTCAGTCACCTTTGAGTTTTATATATTAAGATTAGTAAACTAAGTCTTGGGTTAATTACCGCTTTTGTTTCTGTTCCTGTTGTTTTGTAGCCAAAAAATCTGTCGTTTCAATGTTCCATGAATACATTATAACATTGGAGCCGACTGTAAATAAGAGATTAAAAAATCAAAGAAGCCTATCATGGCTCTATATCGGTGTATTTATCAATACTCTCTGCTGAAGCATACCTAATGGAATAGGCTGTAGTGACTGTCTATCAGCAGGTGTATGTATATATTAGTCTATGAGCAGGTGGGCTGCATGCCAACTGCAGTCGTATAAAAAGGCGCTTAATAGGGATTAGACAATATACGAGATATTTTGTCTCTTTCATTTACCTATTCTTTGGCTAGTTTTAGTGCGCTTTGTTCTCCCTCGTCTGAAGCGTAATTAATTTTCCTTCATTATGTTCTAAGTTTTGTTCTCTTAATTAATCAGGTTGGCTCGAGACATATTGATTGAAGTGGCCGAAACAAGTGGATTGCGAACTAATGTGGGACCACAGGGAGTGGAATAGCAAGATAAGCAGTGTTTCAAAGGTGTTAAATACGTGTATTACTTTATTGAGTGATGAAAAATTCTCATTTGTGTTGCCAAAAGTATGACAAATAATTTAATTGGGTAACTACATAATCTCATATTATCAGTCTTTTTTGTGTTTATGAAGTAGAATTTTTTACATTTTATTTTGACTCTACTACCGATACCTAACCAATACACTTCTGAGACAAATACAAAAACTATTCACCGTGGATTTAATAAGTACGTAAAACAAATATTGTGTAAAATGTGTACAGTAAGCAGCACATCCACCTACTCTTATATTAAATTGCGTATTTTGCTGAAAATTGGTTGTGGAAATATAACTGCCAGTTGATGTATTCCTGACGCCATAGATATTGTAACCTAACAAACTTTATAACATTTTTAAAAAGTTCCACTCTAAACATCACATACGACCTAATTCGGGAGGTCATAAAATCCGGGCAGTGTCACATTAAAGCGTAGGGTCTCATTGGCTGCGGAATGTATCCGCGCGGTCAACTCGTTAACGAGTTGCGCGGAATTAATCACATCGCGCACTGGTTGCAGACCCTAATGCCGCTGTTCGCACCTCTTTTGTTGCCCAAATATGTACATTACCGATAATAAAATGCTGGCTGCTTTGAATATTTTAATCATTTAAAAATGTTTATCTACATCCATACCCTAATATGTCTATTTTATAGTCAGGATCGATGAGCAAACGCCCTATATTTAGATATGAGTATCTGTGGCTGCATAATAATGTTTACATTTAAACTAACTATTCATTTAATCATAGAGTTTGAAAGACGCGAGCTAGCCGCAGCCGGCAGGGCCTAACTACATAGGTTAACAAGCGACTGCGCCGGTCCTCATTATGCAACAGTCACATAAATAACTAATTCTCGTTGATTGGCGTTTAGGTTAGGTTATAAGAGCCTTAATTTTTAAACTCCTGGTGGAATACAGGTTTTAGCTGGAATGCAGTTGGTAGCTAACCAGGCGGATTCTGAAAAAGTTAAACTACAAAGTTCAAACCACAAAGCAAATCCAAGGCGGGAATTAAACACACGACTTCCGAGTTTCACCCACGAGCTGCGTAGCCATCGTTATATTTCTAACAAACCTATCTATAAACTTTTCCAACTTAACTCTGTACACGCTCTAAAGAATGACTTTAGATATACTCCGGCTCAATGAAACAGCACATCCCAAAAATGTTTGCGGTTACAAACTCATCGGGCAACTTTACGGCATGCGACAGTTTCATCAATCTTAGCAATCAAAGAAACAACTAATTTACGTTGGTCCCTGCCCAGATTCCGCCCCTTTTACCTTTGTTACCCGAGAGAGGAAATTAAGGAAAGGCTGGAGTTCCTTTCTAAATTGGTTGGGCCGTTCTCATTGTTGTGAGGAGCTTTGAGCTGGAGTCAACTTTGCGGCGAGCCATTCTGACAGCGCTAACTGATGGTTTAATAAATTGTATCATAGAACGACTTATTATAGACGCTTAGGCCTTTGTGAACTTAGCACTTTAACATTCTTTAGTGCGTTAACTTTCCGTGGTGTAATAAAGGTAATTTATATTCATCAGTTCAAAGTTGTTTTCTTATGAAATTAAAAGGATTTATTATGAATATTAGCAAACGGGTATTTGTTTGTTTATCTTGTCCCGTGTCTAAGCTGTGTTCTAGATCATTTAGGATTAATTACAACTGCAAAAAAAAGAAATTAGCGTTTTTTAACGAAATATAACAAACAAAACAAACAATAAATATTACAATGTGTTACGAAAACACATTTGCGTTTTTGTTTCTATTGAAGAGTAATAATTTGTTTTTTGAATACTTTAATATCCTAATACTTTCCCGACGGGTATATGTATATAATTATGTAGGTGCTAGTGATATTTTATTAATTTTCTGTTTGATTATTATAATTTTAATTTCAATGATAATTAAGTACGAGTTAAAACTTCAAAGCATACATTTAATGACGGTATTAAAGTCTTTCGGTGGCTTTACCTTACACAGTGTATATAATTTAGATCGTATCGTTCGTATAAAAAGTGTCGCAACTTAGTTACTAGCGCCCCTTGTTACGGAAAATGTTGAAATCTGTAATGAGACGTTGTTTTATTAATCGCGGATCCTAATTAGAAGGCTTGGTGCCACTGGCTGCTCCCCAGGGCAATGTGTGTAGTTCCGGATTTGTACAATCGCTTTGTTAATATTACCACTTTCAGACTTTGTAAATCCTACAATATAAAATTAAAATGCGAAAGTTTGCAAGGATGGATGATCGTTTGTTACTGTTTTACATAAAAAACTACATATCGGATTAAAATTATACTTTATAGTAATAAATGTAGCTTCAGTTTGATTCTAGTGTACAAATTGTTATACGCTTGAATCAAACTTAAACTCCAAATAATAAAGATTTTGAATAATTTGTAACACGACGAAGACACGAGAAGAGTTATGTAACAATTTTAAGATAAAATACTTCAAAGTGAGTAATCTCTTCTATCTTTAGATAATTATTTTTAAGGAGATACTTAAAGGTACTTTGACTTCTGACTTTCTTCTTCCTATAATTGGGAAGTTAAGGGTTCCTTGATGATATAATCATATCGATCATTGCAATTGTTTTATTGGTTATTTCTTATTATACAAAGGAAGTTACAAAATATATTTGTTAAACTCTGACTACACGCCTAAATATAATCACAGTTTAGGTGCTTACCTTAGGACTATTTGATTAAACAGCGTCAGATATCTAGGCAACGTTTGCGAGTAGTAACGTTAGAGCACTAAGCATCTACTGGCAGGTGTATCAGCGAGGCCACTGTCTCGAGCTCGCGTTAACCAAAGCGTCTGATATTCGGGGATATTATGAGAGTTAACATTAGGGCGGTAACTGGTGAGAAGTCTGGGTGTGGAGTGCGCCGCCACGTGCCGACTGTCGGGTTATTTGAGCTTAGTTTGGGCTTGTCCAATGTTGCCGACGGGATTCCTCTTTATTTTCCTATTAATCAAGTACTCATATAGGTATTGGGTACTTGAGTTTTTATTTTAGGGACTGTGTAAAGTATTAGTATTACACATTCCCTATAATTAAAATTCTATGGCTTTAAATGGGGTTTATTGATCACAAACATAAGCTTTGGTTGAAAATCAAAATGAGTGCTTTTAGACTAATCTCAATATCCTAAATACAAATAATCTTAAAAGTATGGATCAAACTAACCAGACCCAAAAATAACGTCTTCATGAATTTACTTCATAGTAAACAGTAAGCGCTAACAAATGCAGATATACCTTGCTACGTTAGAAGTACGTGACTACTTTAGAATACTTAAGTATTCTACCAGTATGTGTTGATGGTTACATCAACACACTTACCGTTTATCTCGCATTAACTAAATGTCAGATTTTCTTAAATAAATTACTGTCATTTTAGTTTACCGATACACCGACACACGACATGAATCACTGTCTTCTAAGATACAGGTTAATCCTAGTTTAGTTGGCAGGGATATTCCAAGATTAACACAAATAATTAGTAAACATAGTACTAAGAATGAAAATTGTAAATTGTCACGTTTTTTGGTGAATTAATAATAAATTAATAAACCGTAATAAACCGTAAACATGCCACAAATCTGATAGACAGGTTTTTATGGATATTACATTTTATGTTGTACTGGTGATATCGGTATTATCGGTAAACTTAGATAACGTTTCTCTACGACATCGAGACGGTATAAGAATGAGGTTCACTGACTCAGGACGGCGGTTAACCCTGTTGAAGTGGCAGTAGGTTGGGCAAATAAGTCAGAGAACAGATGGCCGCGGGGGCAGAAAAATCCCAAATGGAGACCCTGTGACGCCGAAGACGGCCACCTTCAAGATGGATAAACGAGGATAGCTGGGATACACTAAATGCAGGTTGCCTTAGAACGGATTTTGTGAAAAGTCGCTGTAAGAGGTCTATGTTTAACAGTGGACATGCTAAGGCTGGTATGATGATGATGATAATAATAAAAGTAAAGTAAAAGTAAAGTATCAGCCTATTAATGTCCCACTGCAGGGCAAAGGCCTCCATCCTTGATCGCCTCGATGGTCTAGTGGTTTAAGTACCGGGCCAAGATCTCGGGGTCCTGGGTTCAATTCCCGGGTCGAGCTAACTTTGTGTCGGTTTTTTCAGGCACAGCTCGTGTTTGTGATCACCAATCCGCATTTGGCAAGCGTGGTGATTAAGCCAATACCCATCATTGTAGCGATAACTTGATGATAATAATAAGCAGATAAGAAAACTTTTGTTGATTTACCTATTTATAGATTATTTCTGATACTTACGCGATAACAAGTTTAGATTTAAATTAACCGTCCGTTGGCCCGTTTTAGTGTATTTTGTATAATACAATTTTTTTGTTTTGTTATTTATTCCAGGCATAAAAAGTGAAATACAATGTAGGAAATATTAAAATATGCGGTTCATTAATTATTAATAATGCTTTTGAAAAGGTAAATTAAAAAGCAACTCTCAAAATCTTTCAACGAACAATAAAACTAAAAAATAAACAATAGTTATAATACTATATCATGATAAATATATTTTTGGGCACTCGCTGTAACTCCATAAAGTTTTTATTACCAGCAAAGATTTTATGATTTCAGTATACAGTAAAATATTCTTTTCACGACCCTACTGGATACTCTAGACAATGAATCTCGTAATGAACAAATTAAGTTTTGTAGGCGTTATACTAAAGAGGGCAGCTTAATTTTAGCAGATGTTAAATTTTTATGTTACCGTTCTAACAGTACTTATTAAAAGAACACATTAAACCTTTAAACTTTGCATGGGTAAACAATAGGATGAAAACATAATTTGTTTTTGTTACTCTCGTAAATAATAAAAAACTTTTTGCTTTTAAAACGATGTTTTATTTTTTATGGAGTTTTAGGTTTTAAGCATTTTTAGAGAAGTTAACTACAAGAAAGTAGTCTTAAAATTCAAGATGTTTTCTCTTAAACACTGGGCTGAATATTTCTATTGATGGTTTAATTGCTGAATTCTTCGAGTAATTATAACTTAGTATTTATTTATTTCGCCATATCACTCAAACTCAGCAGTGGGTGGATACGGTCTGATTAGGTAGATATCATTATCTACTTCCGACTACTAGTAAAACTCTCTCAGCAATTATTGTTCAAATCTTATTGTCTCCCTGTTCTAGAATCAAACTTTACAATTATACCTACGCCTTACCTAACCAAATACATCGACAGAAAGTTCTATCTAAACAAAGGTATTGGAGAAGAGCTCTGCTAAAAGCAACGCATTAATTCCTGCTAAGTTGCAGCACTGCGGCGCTGTTTGTCGGTTAAATACCAACAAATACAATAAACTACTTGAAATTTTAATAAACCCTTTAATTTACTTGCTCTCAGCAAAGCTGCTTAACATTTAGATAAGATTTCAGGGCTTGTGAATATTAGCTATATGCTTAGAGGTGTTAAAGTTTGCTTATGGCCAACAAAATAATTTCATTTGCATAAATTTTGCTTAGCTTCCAACGTATTTGTAATGGTTATACAATGTTAGTATTTTAATGTTTATTGTAGTTATTACTTTTCCAGGCATAAAACAGCCTTTATCTGATATTGAATGATTAAAGAAAATTCAATTCCTACTATATTTATAGACTTCCGTCCGTGAAGTTAACAACGAAGCTCCGGGGTTCTGTTGACAAAACGTGTAATAATATTACCTCGGAATCCAATTTTAAAAATTACTTGAGTAAAAAAATCTGCTTACCCCACGTTATCCGAGCAGCCATCAAAATTTAATTTCGTAGAAAGCGCACTCCCTGAGTAATGTATGCCGAATGCGAGAGCTCGTAGCTCGTAGCTCGTAGCGTGGTCCGTAGCGCGTAGTTGGTCCCGTTTCGTAGCCATAACGAGTCTCGCTCGTAGATCCCGGTTTTCTTATTTAGGGCGAAGCGCACGTGTCGTAAATTATCTTTGTCATTAACTTTTATGCTTCATACCGTGTTGAGGATGTGAAATACATTTGGCCAAATTACGATGCTTACAACACCTAATTGCTCTGATTGTACAGTTTTCGTACTTAGCTCTTTATGCTTCTTATTTTATACCGGCGTTTATTTTGTAGTTATTTTTGAACATATTTTTGTATATCTCTTCAGAGAACTTAAAGGTTTTTGAGGCGTCTAAGATATTATGGTATTATCCGTTGTGTCCTTAAGTATTTATAACGACATAAAAATACAAACTGTACTGACAAAAAACTCACATCCTTTTTTTAGTACATGCATTTATAAACATTAAAACAAATACAAACCGACAAGTAGCCGACTCCTCAACCATAACACAAAGTCACCAAGAAAGTCAGCTTTAAAATAGCTCAGATTAGATGCACTCACATAATGCAAGCGCTTAAAACGCTTAACAAGAACCCCCGTCAAGTAGTAAAATCAAAACTCAATATTAATAAGTATGCTCGACGTAAACTCGGCTCGGAGGTACGCTGGCTTCAAACTCCAATAATCCGAAGAGCAACGAAATCGCAGACTGCAATTATTACTCAGACAACTGGGATAGGGCTCATCAGATGGAATATTCGTGCCAGTGCCATTAGAAACTAATATTATCTTAGCCCTCATCGAAGACTAGATCTAAAGCGCCTTACTCACCGAACATGTTTCGCTTTTTACCTATATTAGTAGCTCGATGGCGTTTGGTAGTGTTTTTTGTGGCTTTTTTAGAAGGCTAGCTAGACCTATGGCCGTGTGTGGGACTCGAGACTAAAGCACGGTTTCCACCGCGAGCGGAACGGACCCATTAATGACTTCGTTTAACTCGCAAGCGCAAACTGCATAATTATGTTTCCACCAACAAATAGTGTACAAGTACGCAGTTTTCGCTTGCGAACCCAACGAAGTCATTAATGGGTCCGTTCCGCTCGCGGTGGAAACCGTGCTTAAGCGTCTCACTACCCACTAAACTCCCCCGGTTTCCCCTTTTCACTCGACTGAGACGGGCTGGTTCTAGCATTGTGGCTATTAACCAGCCCATCCCCGAGTAACCCGCCCATTCCCGGGTATTTGATAGTGACTCTGCTCTTTGCCACAGAGATTAAATCCAACCCAGGAGAAACAATTATTTGATGTTCATTTGTGTTTGTTTTGTGGCTGGAAGTTTTTTTTATGCAAGTTCTATTGGCAGGCCACTTGGTTAAAGCGGTCACTACGGCCTATTACATTGAGGGACACTTCACCTGGAAGCGTCGCTCAATGTGCTGCTAGACTGTAAGCTCATCTGATTTTTAAGCCTCTGATTTCAAGTGTACTGGCTCCCGCATTAATTTTGCCAGAACACAGCCAGAGCCGTTATGGCGGCAGATGTCACCTGTGGGGGTGGTAGCAAGCCAGCCGGACTCTGAAAAAGCCCTACCACCAACCAGACCCAAGATGGGAATCGAACCCACGACCTCCGTGTTTTATACCCGAGCGGTTTAGCCACTGTTCCACGAAGGCGGTAAAGAATTACATCATCATCATCATTATGTATCATTTACAGTTAGAAGATTCGGCTCAGAATTGAAATAGTAACACGCCAAGCCGGTGAGGAAGGCACCTTAGATTGCTCCAGCGAGTTAGTAAAAGCCTTGACAATTAGACTTACTACCCTGACACCAATCCTGTCGGGAACTAATTTGGTTAATAGTTATTTTAGGACATAATACATAATGGATTTTAGTTTGGTGCCCCATGTTGTCGCCGGGTCGGCTAAGCCTTTGATGCAAATTAGGGAACCTCCTGTACTAGTAGTTTTAGGGTAAAGTGATTACTTACCTCTTTTAGAATTTATGTGAGCCGGCGAGTAGACAAATGGAGATTGTACAAACAAATAGTTAGTTGTTATTCAAAGGATTTGCGGTTGGTGTGTTGAGCCATATTAATGTAAGCGCTAATGTATGTAGTGAACAGGCGCAGGCTTAAGTTTGTAATACCACAGATTACTAATAAGTTACTAGTAATACTTATGAGTTTTGTTGATAATCGTTAACCTTTATATTGAAACAAGGAAGAACGTTCAATTTTTTTTATCAAAGGTAAACATTTAATTCTGTATATTGCTTTTGATTCACTATAAACACTTAATTTAAACTTTCATTCATTCTTAAAACCTGCTGAATAAAAGTCAAATACGTATGTTTACTACTTTTTTCAAGGAGCCAAATGTTTAAACCCTTTTTATCATTACCGAACCATCTTAGTGTTAATAACTCACTCAACTTAATGGACCCATAATTATATCCGTAGTTACGTGACGTTACAAAACGAAGATGTCGCTAGAATTCCAAACCAGAAATGTTCCAATTGAAATGCGATCGTAGTTCCATGTTCCAAATGGAATGGATTGAAATCCGCGTTTGCTAATCGATACTAATTCACGCGCGCTACTTAGGCCGCTTCCACACTAGGTAGGCTTCCACGCTAGCGGATGCCTTCTTTACTTTATTACAAACTAGCTGCCTCCAGGGTCCATCCATGCGATTTTTTTTAACTATGCCCTTCCCCGTTGTTACCCGGGGATAGTGTAGCTTTTCAACAGTGACAGAATTTTTCAAATCGGTTCAGTAGTTTCGGAGCCTATTCAATACAAACAAACAAATAATCAAATCTTTCCTCTTTATAAAATTGAATGACTATCGCGTGTTGCGCGGCTGTCGCGCTGCTCTTTGTAGTATGGAAGTCTGCCGCCTGTGAACGGTGCAACTGTCGCGCGACCGTCGCGCTGCTAACTCTACTAAGGTCAATTGACGATTGCAAGACTAACATACTTGAAATTAAAGGCTCGTAGATCAGATGAACACGCAAAATGCGTTCGTCTTGCAATCGTTAATTGACGAAAGCGTGTGCATGCGGATTACGTGGACAATTGGCCTAAATGTGGAAGCGGTCTTACGGGCTCACGCGTAGGGCGGCAGCAATTTATGGCGGCATTAGACTCGCGTTTGCGAGATGCGGCTAGCAGTGACCTCCGCTAATGTTACTGCTGATCAATTTGTTATAGGCTCGGTGTCTGTATGTTGGAGTTTGCTGTTAGATTGTATATCAGGGGGTGTTTTGTTGAGTAGTTTTGATGTTACTTATGCACGATAGATCGATGTATCGTTACTATACCTAGCACAAGTTATTCCTCATGATTCTGCGAATAGGATGTGTTTTACTTACATTGTTTTTAAATATTATAATATAATTAATACTGAGGCAGAGGCAGTGGTAAGATGTATCTAGTGAAAAACTAACAATGAAATCTGTTTCAATTACATGATTACTATACACTTATGTATTTAGGACATAGTGAAGCACTGTTTATTATTTTCGAGTAAAGCATTTTGTGAAAACCGTATTATTCAGACTAAAGTTATACAAGAACAATCATGTTATGCAAGAAAAAACTAAATAAACCTTGCAACATCCAGCAATTTCGTCTTAGACTCAACTCCATATTGTACCGCTCGCAAGCACGCGTTTATAAACAAACAATAAATTGAGCCGTTGCGAGGATCATATTAAACTCGGCGTCTTGAATAATACACTGAGTTTTTTCAACGAGCTATTGTAGGGCGCGGAATTTCGTTGCAATAAACTCAACGCCATGGTTTTGCATAAAATAATTGCTCCCACTCGATACGAGAGTTCCCACCGGGAGTGTCTTTGCAACGAGAAGTTATTGATTGTTTCGAACTTAATTATTACGGGGTACTTGATTACTCGTATTGAATTCGTGGTCTGAAAAGAGTTTTGTGTGTGAAAATATAAATACTGAAACGTTTATTCGTATTTAAATGAGAAGGCCGCTTGATTAAACGTGGCCGTTCGAATAAAGATAAGTATCAGAGACTATTATTTATCATTAGTGAAAATATGATGAAACCAAATGAGGTACGGTCATATTGAAACATCGGACAAAAATCTTAGCATGGTGATTGATATACGTGAGGCCGCAGAGTGCCTAGCAACTTGTTGTACCGATGGTTGATTGTACCTACAGGGGAATACCTATTTTAAAGAAGAACAGAAAAACAAAAGATGACTCAAATTATCCAAAATTGTAATATTTATGAACGATTTCACGCGGTTCACATATGTACAAAAAGTATTTTGGGTATTCTTTGATTACAATAATTAGTATAGCGAAGTTGTATTTTGCAATTTTGAAAAACAAAAAAATAAAAAAAAATTGAAAAAAGAATGACTTTTTTTAAAAAAGAAATTGTTTCTACAATAGGATTTCTGTCAACGCGATTTGAAGAGAAATGATTTCTGTTTCGCATTATGATGATGCATGAATTATTTATAAACAAAAATTCATCAATCAACAATAAATATTTCCGCAAAGTTGCATTGCTACGTTTCATAACATTTTGACAGGTGTTCGAAGAAAATAAGTAATGGATTAACTTGTGTGCAGTGTGCAGTGCAGGTCAGGCGAGTAGAGGCTGGCTTTTTATTTGTACTCGTTGCCAATAAAAGTATTATGACCCTTGATCCCTGTCGGTGTAATTTACTTCAATTGTGACTTTTAAAGTTCAATACTGTTCAGTGTTGTTTCATATTATATCTAATTTATTACACAGTTTTATGTCGTCGATATTCTCAAAGTTTTACTGAACTTGTGTTGACTGTAGTAGATCTTGATGTTAATAAGTTTAGGAGAATTTTTGTAGGTTTTAATTGTAGTTAATTTAGCTAACGTATTTTAAAAGGCAGCAGCTGTATAATTGAAAAATATATATCTACTTTAGGTGCACAAAACAAAATAGACGCCTGAAACTTTGTGGATGTAAGCAGGCGGAGGTGCGAAATTTTTTATTAAAATATAAGGAGAGCGCTGCGGCTCTTTCAAGGAAATTTAATATAATCTTTATTAGATTTTCTGCCGAGGAATTTTAAAGTTAAATAGAGAAAGGGCATGCTATGCAATAAAACGTGTCTATTTATTATCCACGCAACACTGTATTACTTTTCATTGATTTGAATTCAGTTAAAATAAGTTTAGTTAATTTACTCTCGATGTTGAATTGAGGTCTTTTCTGCACGAAACATAGTCACGACAAATTCTCGAAGTCATTTCTTATAAAATAAACAAATGAAAATTGTTGTTTACTTATTGACAAAAGAAGGTTACATTGTATAAGTTATGTCAAGCAGTGGGAGTGGATGCAGTACATCAAATAGCAAAGCCACTGGTTTGTGGTTTCCAGCGCATCCCTGCGAGAGCGACAGTTATGTCTGTCGGGCGACCGCATCCATTCCGCCCGCGCACGCAATCCACTGCTTATTGATAAACCGAGCCCACTCGGTATCTCTGGAGGCATTCTATTGTGCGTATTTGAGTAGCCGCTATCAATCAGCCTATCGTCTACTCGGATCAAATACACAATCAGGTCCTTCGAAGCCCGTTAAGACTGGGACTGGAAGATAAGAGCTAAGAACCCCTGGGAGATAAGAACCCCAGGGTTGTATGATTTAAATATGTAGCTAAAGGGTTTCGTTATGATTAGAAAAAAGTGCCGACGAAATATTAACAGAGTCAAAGGCTATTATTATTATGGTGACAAAGTTTCCCTGACTGTAGTAGCTGGCCAGGCCGAATCTATTCACCACCAAATGCACAAGGCGTTCTCCATGATTGTACAGGTAGTATTCAGCAGTAAAAACTAAAACTTCTAGTAAGTCTAAGTCCTATGTCCATCGACAGTGTACCGGTGTGTGCGTAAGCCCAAATGCAATCCTTATTGCCTTGATCTCATAGTATAGTGAGACATCAGTTTAACACGACTGAAGAGAGTTCAGGCAAAGGCCCTAAGGCCTTACGTGCTTTCCGAGACACGCCGCCAACTTACAGACTCCATACTGGGACTATTTTTATTATTATATTTCAGAACAGAAAAACTCGATCCAATCCGGGATTTGAACCCACAGGACCCATGGTACGGTTGATGTATTAAGGTGCGACGTACTGCATGACATACATACATACATGCATATTCTAGCCTAAGCCACATAAGAGCATGCATAAATAAAGAAACGAAAATCGTAGTGGACGGGTAGAAAGGAATGTAGCATTACGGTAAAATAAAACCTTAGAGACACTATCGGCCGTTTGTAGGTACTCTCCTTGTATTGTGCTTGGAATTTATGATTTCATTTGGTGCCGCATATTTCAGGGATGCGGAGTTTTGCATTTGAACGACACCGCAATATCAGAGTACATAACTCCCTAGTTACTTATAAGCGCAATATTGTTATCACTGCTGTTTCTGTGTAACTACATATTATAGTTTTATTTCGGCTATTGAGTTTCCGTATTGTGTAATGGTCCGCGGTTTTGTAATTGTTGATCAGCATGCGGTCGACCATTTTAAAAGAGAACCGCTTAAAATGTGAGCTCATTAATTCATTAATTTAAATGTTTACCGAAAGGATGTGTGAAGTTCAGGAATTAAAAACAAATACAGACTGAAACAACAACGTATAGTAGCTTGTATTGTAATTACATGGCTTTAATATTGTAGTCTTTATTAGCAGTATACTCTTAAATGAAAATTAAATTTGCGACGTTTTGACTAACCACGCTTGCACCATGATCTCAAATTTGGACAGTCCAGTTGAGAGATTTCAATTTGACCTCCGTAAAAACCCTTGACTGCGAAACTAGCCCAATTGGATGATAGCTACACAGTCATACGTCTGTGCAGGATTCCTTACCGTGTTTTCTGTCACGGCCGTGCTAGTGGTATGTATGTTACAGTCAAAACCCAAAACCAGACAATAGACCTTTTGACCGGTCAAAATTAGTTGATTTAGGGTGCCAGTTAAAGGGAACTTTTAACTTCAAACATAGGTTCGAATCTCACGGGGAGCATCCCTTTGTGTCAGGTCAGGTAAGGTTAGAACTGCAACCACAAAACGCACGAGCCGAGCGAGCGTAGCGAGCGTGCCGCGGCAGCGGCCGGCGAGTGCCAGAACCAAATCCTCAGTCAATATCAAAAGGTCTATTGACTGGTTTTGGGTTTTGACTGTAACATATACACATATAGAAAAATCCATAGAAGCGTGCCTGTTCGTCGTACTACGGGCTTGATAATTTTTTTTTTTTTTGTTTTGCTATAATCGTGCAATCAGTCGTAGACTATGAGCAGATGTTTGGTGTGCAGATTGGCATGCTGAGTTCATCCCCACCAGGACGCAACTCTTCAAGTTACTTCATGCCTTCTACCGAAGGTTATCTAAGTTCATGATTTTACGTCTCTTTAGCCGCCCCCCGACATCTTGAGTCGTAAGTTGCAACGCCAGCTGATTTGGATGATTGTTTTGTATTTGGAGCTATGGGATCTGATCTCTTCCTTTACTGTTGCTATATTTAGGTACTTGTGCAGTGCAGGGCTTGATAATTAAGTTTGAAATGTATTTAGATTCATCTTCAACCCCGATACAATAACATTTACGAGTGTGGGCCGTATTGGCATATACGGTGAATTCTAATACCTAAACAATGCGAGGTGCGATTGTCTAGCTGATTATGATTAAATAGGCTTTGCCTTCTCTGAGTGCGGGACGTCGAGCCCATAAACTATTTTATCACTGCCATACAACTTGGCTACAGGCTTCGATCGTCGTAAAGTCTAAACGGAGATACTTACTTAAGATATGAACTCGCTCTTGCCATTCAGAAAACTTGTCGGCTGTCGCCTGCTTGCAGTTAGACAGATATCCTTGATATAATAATGTAAACGTGAAAGTTTGTAGGTTGATGGATCACACAAGGACTACAAGGATTTTGGCTATATTTGGTGTTTAAAGATACTGGCTGTGCCAGTGGGTTTGCTCAAATGAAATTTTTGGTCAGCAATAAATAGATAAATAAATAGAAAAATATTTGTTATTTAAAATGAGGAGTCTTGTTTTTTTGACCACGTAATTATGTCATCAGAAAGGGCTGTTCAAGTTAAACAACTGTTCCTAATCCGTCATATTCATATCTTTAAAGTTTAAGGTGGGGCAACTACGGTTCTTCATTAGGGGCTCTAAACTGTCTGACCGTCAATATCGTGTGCAATATTTTTGTCTAAACAACAATAAGAGCAGAAAATATGTTCTTGTTATGTTGTTCACAATAGACGTTTACACTAACTAGTTATAAGTTATAAATAAATGAACCATTGCTTAAACATCAGATCACAATAATAGGAGAGGAAAATTATAATACGGAAGTAAGGCAGGGTTCCATGGGCGGTGTTAGTCGGATTTGCGTACGCGTTTTGTGCAGGTACTCATTGTCGAGAGCGCAACAATATTCCTTTTTCCTCCCACAAACAGCGGGAAGCAACCTGTTGTGAAGTTTTTAATTAAGTGTGGGGGATCGGGTTGCGCTCAGCTCCATTTTTCTTTTTTCCACCGCTGAAATTACTAGTTTTCTTGGCTTAGAGCAAATTCTACATGCACTTTGCCGTGCAATGGTGCTATTTTTCATAACCCGTTGTTAGTGCCCGTTACCTGCTCTGTTTAGTTCTTTGGGAACAATATAAAGTTTGCTAGCTTACATACAAAAATCATTTTATAGTAAAAGAAAGCGACCATAGAATTTTTAATGAAAACTTTGAAAGGGAAGCTAAATTCTCTAATAAATAGTTACAATATTATGATGACCAATATGTTAAATATATTAAACTGAATTTAATTGGAAAAATAAACCACGTAATAACTTTCTGGTAACATTTATTTAGTTGTTTTATTCGTTATGTAGTTAATAGGTATATCAATACCGATTGTCAATTGCTTTAAAATTGACACAATAATAATGACCATCTATCATTAAACCTGCAACATTTTTCGTTTCCAAATAAGGCGGACGACCTGACTGACTGTTAAGTGAGTGTTGTGCATATGTTAACGGAAATGTGTGAAATCCGTCATTGTATAGGTACATTTCCTAGGAAATGTATGTAATTCCTAAAATCACCCGGAAATGTGTGAAATAAATTATATTACACACATTTCCTAGGAAATCTATACATTCCCTAAATAGCAATCGGAAATGGTAAATCGTTAATTTGGGTTTTCAGGGTTTAAAAAAAATAACCACGAAGGCTAAGGCGGGAGCTCCGCTACGCTCCGCTACCGCTTCCGCCTTAACCTTCTAACCTATATCCATCCGAGTCGATTTCCGCCTCCGGTCGTTTAAAAAAATGTTTGTTAATCTCACTAATAATATTAGTCGCTCAGTTATTATTTATTACACCTCATCAAACACATACTTTATTAAACATTATTACAGAAAGCCTCTTTTTATACTTTTCCTAATGCAATATTGAAATTATATAAAATTCCTAGGAAATGTGTATATTTCCTAGGATATTTATGAATTAAAGAATTTTTAAAGCAATATTTAATACATTTCTTATATAGCTTCGGAATTGTATACATTTCCTAGGAAATGTACACAATTCCTGGATTTCATACATTTCCGGTAACACATACAAAACGTGTCTTTAAATAATTAATAGGATATTTCATGGATAAGTTTTATCTTCATTCATTGTTTTGTTAGTATATTTAATAAACGTAAACCTATGTATGTTCTACTATTGGGTTTTTCCTAAAATTTCCGCAAGCCTGACGAGGCTACGAAGAATTTGTGATTAATATTTTCATTAAGGGATCTTTTCATAAACCTGGATATTAAAATCGAGTTACGTGTAGCCGTTGCCAGCCATTACTTACTTTTTAACGAGTTTACTTTTGAAATATTCATCACTAAGCCCATACCATTAAATATTTCGGATTCGTTAGATATTACCGGTATACCCTGAAACAAAGAAAACCCATTTGAATTAGGATATTAGGACGTAACAATTTTCTGAGTTCGCTAGCGACTAAAGTATTGGTTATACTGCTTTGATATTACAGGCAAATCCCTGTTTAAATTAATTATTTTGACTTAAGTATTTTTTTAATAGGTCCTATGGCGCATTTAGTAATGACCTTGCTCTATGCACCAGGGCTCTGGGGATCTAATTCCACACAGGACGAACATTTATGAACACAAAATAAACTCTTAATCACTCTTATATCGAAAGTTGTTATAGCATTTTTACTACATTTACTTAAATGAGAGAAAGTTTTTAAAGAAACAGAAATAATATAATGTCATACTTGCATTGATAGCCTGGTCGTAAGTTTACCTACGATAGCTCTTATACGAGGGTAACATTTTCTGCTAGCTTTACTGTGATGGCTAGGACTAGTGATGTGACTAATATTTCAATATTTCGTAAACCTTTTTAGTTTTTTACCAATATTTGATTAAATATATCGCACACCCGGTAAAAAACTGTCATAACACAAAAACAGGCAAATCTCACCCCTTGCAGTAAAATATTATTTTCCTGCAAAAAGTGAGATTATAAAAATATTATTTTACTGAAAAAAGTGAGACCCGCCTTGCCTCTACGTTATGACAGTTTTTTAGCGGGTGTGCGATTATGTGGTCAATTATTATTAAGTAACAAAATGACTCTACCAGATTTGCCTGTTTTTATGTTATGACAGTTTTTTACCGGGTGTGCGATATTTGGAAACAGACTAACATTTCAAGATAAATACTCGAAATCCGCAAACTGTTTATCTGGTACAATGTCATTTTGTGACCCGTTGGTTTCATGGTTTAAGTGCCAAGTCATGGTTGAGTGAGTCCTGGGTGTGATTTCCGGGCTGGGAAAATTTCGTCAGATTTTTCGAGCTTATCCACCCAGAGTGTCTAAGGATATAAGTAACGGCCGGTTCACACATGTCTCCGTTTTACTGTACCGTTTTATCGTGTACGTTTTTTTCGTCGATGGCGTATGTATTACTTTATCAAAAGTGACACCAAATGGTTCGTGTAAATATACACTTGGCGCTGGCTAGCCCGTTCCTTTGCTTTTTGCTTGAACTTGGCTTGATTGTAAATATTTATACAGTACTTAGCAGTTATTAGTAGCCGAACTTCGGCCGAACCTCCATCTCTAATGACGACCAATGAAGCTAAATCATGACACGTGTGAACCCACACAGCGCGCATCCAAACGCTCTGAGTAGAACATAAAAACATTTGCGACTTTATACCGCCATCAATCGCGGGCGGGGCGGGTACATAAATAGTAAACACGCAACATCACTTTTAGACGGCGTCGGTAGTTGCAGTGAGTTACGGTTATGGCCGCCGCTCTTCCGCTGCTTCGCCGATAGCCTCCAATATCCGCTTGGATTGATGCCCCTCCACTGCACTTTTTAGGCCGCGGTTATACTTTGAAGATCATTTAATCATCATTAGCTCTAATAAGAAAGTATTTGAGCTAATGATGTAAGTAACTATCAGATTCAAATGTTATTAGGATAATACCTTTTGGAATTGAGCGACAAATAACGTCAACTGCGCCTGTCCGTAACGTTAACAAAGCATTACTTTGTCAGTGTGTGTGTCAGTCATGACTGTCGCGTAACGTAACTCCAAAAGGTTATCCTAATAGCTTCTTAACCGGATAGTATAATTTTTTGGGTTGTTCGTTGTGGTGTTTATGACCAGTGATAGGTACCTACTCGTACAACTATTTCAAGTAAAAATCTTAAGAAATAATATGAGACCGAATACAGTAAAAATAATTATATAGCTGATTTTAAACACTTCTGATTTAGTACCTATTAGTAGCATTTTCATTCTAATCAATACTCAGCAAAATTATTATTTCTGACAAAGCCAAGAAAGTTAATAGAATACATGTGTGTAACGTGTAAAACTTTGATCAGTTATTAGGTTTTTATTTTATATTTTTTTTATTATTTATATTATAAATATGCTGAGACGTCATAATCAAAACGTTTGTGATAAAATTATTATTAAGATACTTTTTTCTCGCTGACAAATACGCTTAAAGGATTAATTATTTATCGTAGATAAGATTAATCGCGGCACGAGTTTATACGGGTCCCCTATTTGAGTGCGAAAGTTACTAGTTCGATTTTTCTATTTATCGCCATTAAAATTGTGATGTTAAGCGATTAGGGCCCAGTATTAAAATCACTCCAAGTTCTGATTAATATTCATATTTTGACTATAAAAAATTACTATTGTGTCGGCGACTGTACTAAGTCACATTTTATGATTAACCTGTTCATTAGTCATATTTTACCACATTTTCTAGCTATCTTATCATTTGCGGACTTCGTTGATAATTTGGAATCTTATACATTTAGACATAGTGTTCAAATTGCAATAGGCTTAAAGAGTGGGTGCAATATTGTACATAGATTACAGCCGAAGAAGGAAATAAAATCGATCCAAAGCTTATCTTTGTGTAGAACTGATTCAGTCAGCATTGAGTCTTGTTTGTTTTGCGATACTCAAAATAATACAGGTGAGAAACATTTTTGTACTAAATATGTAGTAGTTATTACCAGTCGTGATACTTAGACGACGGGTCAGTTTCATCACATTTTCTGATATAATCTGCCTGACTTTTATTTTTGAAAATAATTTTATTATAACTACTTATAAGTAACTTACTTATAAGTATCACTGCCTTATCATGCATGATTCACAGCCCTGCTACTTGAGAAACGCTTTGTATTATTAAGCACGTATGATTTAAAGACTAATTAAAAGTGTTTTATTAAAAGTGTGTAAATGTTTTTAGTAATTAATAAGTCGCTTGATAACTATAGTGTTTATCCGTTCTCTGACACCAATAGTAAAAGCACAGATTATTAGTATTTTATTATTAGTAGAAATAGTGTTACTAACGTAAGTAAATGCTATTCTTTGGATAGCTGCATGTGAAAATGATATTACATGATTATTTTTTTCTTTGTTTTCAGAAATGCCGCCCCCACATGCACACCCCTGCGGTCCATACTGCGGTACCGGGAACTGTGCTCCACACTGCTACTACGCGTCGAGCGTGGTGGTCACGCAGATGCCGCCGCCCCATCACCAGCCGCACTACCCGCCCCACCACCACCCGCAACACCCGCATTACCCGCAACACCCGCATCACCCACAACACCCGCATTATCAGCCTCCCCACCAGCAATACCCGAATTACCCACACGTGCGTCCGCCTCATCACTACGGACAAAACCCTGGTGCCCGATAACCTTCTCCAATGCGAATTCAGCCCATTTCCCTCCACTGTTGGGTATAGGCTTCCTCTCTAGTGACTGGCAAATCTAAGTGCTGCGCAAACGTAGACACTTAGCGTCCTGTGTTAGATAGTAGCTACCAGTGCATATTATAATCAGACCTCCTTGTGTAGACTTTGTATCCAGTTTCTTTAACCTAATACACTTGTCGCCAATCAAAACGTGTAATGGTGTACCGTGTCGGTAACAAAAAGTGTCAACGTTTGCGCAGAGGTTTAGAAACACAATCCTATATTATTATAGTTATCTTCTAGCCATTTCTTAAGCTTAGCATTCCAATCGTTTTCAAAATAAAAACGGTGCGCAATAACATTAGGATAATTACTTTTATATGTGTCAAAATGCGATGGAAAATAGAAAATGCTAAACAATGGGAAATGAGATTTGAAATGTTTAAAATAATATCGGCGCTAACCCTGTCAAGACACAATAGAAAATAAATAGAGCCACAACATTTTCCAAATCAATTATTCACTAATTTTCATACATGATTTATTGACAATTCTTTCAGTTTTTCATTTACATGGTATGTAAAAGTAAAACTAGATCTGCATAAAACTGTGTTATTTAATAAATGTATCTTTTCAATGTGTCATAAAGCTAAAGTACCTATTAAATAAATTATTGATATCGTTGAAGTGCTTTCAAGTGTGTGAGTACGTACATATGAGTTGATAATAAAATCGTATTATTATATGCAATGTTTTATTTTCATTTCTTTAAGTTTTATAAAACTGGCGAAGCTAATGTACATACGTACCATCTAATAAGGAACATGGAATTAAACAAGTATATACTCGTAGTCAATCAAGTATATAAGTGCGAAATAAGTTTCCCCAAAGGATATTTTTCTGTTGATAAATAATAAATTGTAAGAAGTTATAAATTAAACATACGACAAGATTAAACTGTGTTCCCTATTAGGTCGAATAAATGCGTCATGTTTAAATGTAGATATACAATTATTTACATGGTTGCCTTATTCACATCATAATAAGATTGATAATAAGTAAATAACAGAATGTACTATCGTATTTCAAATTAAATTGTGTGTTTCGTATCGGTGATTTATAGTTGAAAATACCGAGTGATACAGTAATTATTTGATCGTTCTCTCTAGCGGCGATAACTGTAGATGGAAATAACTAGAAACCAAACAGCGTTCTTATTAAGAAAGTTTTTCCTCATAACAAGATTACGCCCGCCAGATGTGTTGAGTAGAGCTTGGTGCAAATTACGTGAGGGAAGCGTGTCTCTACTGAGCCACTATGATTTAAAGTTATGCTCTTAAATTTTGATGAAATTGAATGACCTATGTTATAATTTTTATGAAGGAAGTTATTAGATAGCTGTCTAGTAATTTATTGGGAGACGGATCTTTGAAATGAAATATTTTTTTTGCAAGTAGATTTAAAAAAAACTTTTTCACGTCAATATTTTTTTCCCTACCAGCACTTCGACTTCCAGAGTCCCACACACGGCCGCACGCATGTCACGTGAAAATCGGAAACAATGTTTCTTGAGGCATTGCCCCTTTAATCGGTTAAACCATTGCAAAATAATAATCTCTTTTATGTAAATCAATACAATAGTTATTTTTGTTGCAATCTATTGTTTTTATGTGTACGTATTATCTAGATAATAATATAAAACAAAGAATGGTTGTTGCAATGGTAGGCCCTATCATATTGTAACTATATATTATTATGTATACCTACTGATAGACAAACTCAACAAAAACAAAAAGTGATCGGATGATTCCATAATTTATGATATTTTTATGTGTTTCTTTAATAATAAATATAATGCGTTGAAAAGAATAAGCATTTTATTTTTACTTAATATAGCTATTAAAATAACAATAGAAAAATAAAGTAATGTGTTGAATAACTGTGTGTGTAGATTAATATTAAAACGTACAAAAACTTGATAATTAATGTGATAGGCTAATTTTAGAGTTTTATATAAAAGCCTTTAATGCTAGTCAGCGTGAATCGTTCATTTGATTGTATTAAATTTTGAAGTGTTTTTTCTTCTAGAAAATAAATAGTTTATGAATTACAATTTCCATAATAACATATTCTACAAATTATTATAATAAATAACGAAACTCGGCTCAATAGATGTTATCCTACATGAAGTCTTATAAAGTCTTCCAAATTGTAAGGACGTGACTTTGTAAAATGTTGAATGTATGAGAACGTGTAGTTTGAACAATACAAAAACCTCACGTCATTATAGAACCTTTGAGAATACTTCCAGATTTTAGGTCAGAATTATGTTAGGCTTTCAAGTAATATACGACTCGTTGGTCTGAGTACAGGACCAAAACAGTAGTTTCAATACCCGGGCAGAACTTGTGTCGAATTTTTTACAAAATATAACGTAATTGTTTCAGGTCTACATCACTAAACCGATTATGATGAACTTTGGTGCAGATGTAGGTAATTAAACCTTTTTATCGATATCAAAATTGTGATTTTAAGCGATTAGGCCCAGTACTAAAATCACTCCAAGTGCTGATTAATATATTTCGACTATAAAAAAATAGGTATTGTGTAGGCGACTGTATAACGTCACATTTTATGTTTCATCATCATCATCTTAGCGTATTCCCGATTGCATCCAGTATGGAAGCTCAGGGTCCGCTTCGACTATAATCCTAGATCTGACAAGCCTGGATACTGTAGCGATCGCAATCTGACCTCCGTAACCCTTACAAGGGAAGAGCGACCTACTTGGAACATAGTCGGGACCAACGGCTTAACGTGCCTTCCGAAGCACGGAATCATCACTCTTTTCAGACATTCAGGCGATTCAAGCCTGCAATGTCCTAACCAAACTGGAAACAATCACACAAAGTGATGTTCCCCGCGGGATTCGAACCCACGACCGGGTTTTTAGAGCCCAACGCTCTAACTACTGTACCACGGAGGCAGTTATTTTGGGTTATGATTAACCTGTTCAATTAGTCATATTTTCCTACATTTTCTAGCTATCTTATCATTTGCGGACTTCGTTGATAAGCCATTTCGCTTTTTACAATTGGAATCTTATACATTAAGACATAGTGTTCAAATTGCAATAGGCTTAAAGACTTGGTGCAATTTTGTGCATAGATTACAGCCGAAGAAGGAAATAAAATCGATCCAAAGCTTATATTTGTGTAGAACTGATTCAGTCAGCATTGAGTCTTGTTTCTTTTGTGATACTTAAAATAATACAGGTGAGTAAACATTTTTGTACTAAATATGTAGTAGTTATTACCAGATCTGCCTGACAGGTATCTTTTATTTTAGAAAAATATTTTATTATAACTAATAACTTACGAAAATGTATCACTGCCTTATCTACTCGTATCATGCGTTAATCACAGCTCCGCCACTTGAGAAACGATTTGTATTATTAAGTATAATTTAAAAACTACATGTATGAAATTAAAGTGCACATTTTTTTCATTTTTGAAATCCTATTTTTTTTGGAAAGGTTGAGAAGTTTTTTAGTGATCAATAAGTCGCTTTACAACTAGTGTTTATTCGTTCTCTGGCACCCATAGTAAAATCTGTACTTTGGGGCTAGATAGCTGCGTGTGAAGTAGAAATTATATTGAATTATTATTATTTTCTTTGTTTTAGAAATGTCTTCTCCACACGCTCATCCCTGTGGTCCAAACTGCGGTACCGGGAACTGTACTCTACACTGCTTAGCAGCACGCGCTTCGAGCGTAGTGGTCACGCGGATGCCGCCGCCCCACCACCAGCTGAACAACCCGCCCCAGCACCCGCAACACCCGCTACATCCGGATTATCAGCCACCCCAGCACATAATGAATTACCCACACGTGCTTCCGCGTCGTCACTGCGGACCAAACCCTGGTCCCCGATAACCTTTTTCAATGCCAAGTTGTATCCCATCTATCTATCTATTCAGCTCATTTCCACCTACTGTTGGGTATATGGTTCCTCTCTTGTGACTGGCATATCTAGGTGCTGCGCAAACGTAGACACTTGTAAGATACTAGCTACCAGTGAATATAATCAGACCTCCCTGCGCAGGCGTAGAATTTGTGTCAAATTACTTTCATGTGACCCATACTCGTCGCTAATCAAAACGTGTAATAGTGTGTACCGTGTCGGTAACTAAAAGTGTCTACGTTTGCGCAACGGCTTATAAACACAATCCCAGCTAGTTAGCCTCTTCTAGCCATTCCTAAGGCTAAGTAATCCAGTCGCTATCAAATAAAAATGGTGTCCAATAACATCCAGATAGGTACTGAGAATTTTGCAACAGGATTTGATTTCAATTCGACTCCTTAAAACAAATAAAAAGGGAAAATGGAAAATGATAAACCATGGGAAATGAGGTATGAAATGTTTAACATTATTAAGGCTATCTCTGTCAAGATCTAATAGAAAATAAATATCTTGACACATCATTTTCGAAATAAATTATTCACTAATTTTCATATATGATTTCTTAACAATTCATTTAGATAATTGTATGTAAAATTAGATCTGCATAAAACTGTGTTATTTAATAAATGTATTACTTATCAATGTGTCATAAAGCTAAAGTATTAAATCAAATTATTGGTATCGTGAAGTGCTTTCAAGTGTGTAAGTACTTAAGAGTTGATAATAAAATTGTATTTTTTTTACAAATATGCAATGTGTTATTTTCATTTCCTTAAGTTTTATAAAACTGGCCAAGCTAATGTACGTACCATCTAAATAAGGAAGTGACATAAAATTAAAGAAGTATATAGTCAATCATTTATAATAAGTATATAAGTGCGAAATATTTTTTTTGCCTGAAGGATGTTTTTCTGTTGATAAGTAATAAATTGTAAGAAATTAAAAAGTAAACTTACGACAAGATTAAACTGTGTTCCCTATTAGATCGAACAAATGCGTCATGTTTAAAGTAAGATATACAATATTTACATGATTGGTTTATCCAATCCACATAATGATAAGATGGATAATAAGTAAATAATAGAACGTACCTACTATCGTATTTTCAATTAAAATGTGTTTCTTAAATATCCGTCACAATCCGTGATTTTTATGTGAAAATACCTAGTGATACAGTAATTATTTGATCGTTCTCTCTAGCGGCGATAACTGTAGATGGAAATAACTAGAAACCAAACAGCGTTCTTATTAAGAAAGTTTTTCCTCATAACAAGATTACGCCCGCCAGATGTGTTGAGTAGAGCTTGGTGCAAATTACGTGAGGGAAGCGTCTCTCTACCGAGTCACTATGATTTAAGGAAGTATGATGAAGTAAGTACTATGAAGGAAGTTGTTATTAAATAGCTGTCTAGTAATTAAGTCCTGGTTTATTGGGAGACGGATCTTTGAAATAAAATAATACTTGTTTTGCAAATAGATTTAAAAAAAAGTCACACATACGGCCGCTCATCACGTAAAAATCGAAAACAATGTTTCATGAGGCATGAGCAATGCCTTTTATCGGTTAAAACATTGCAAAATGATAATCTCTTTTGTTATTAATATTTTTATGTACATTAATACAATAGTATATTTTTTTGCAATCCTTTGTTTTTATGTGTACGTATTATCTAGATAATAATAAAACAAAGAATGGTTGTTGCAATGGCAGGCCCTATCATATTGTAACTGATAATATTATGTACGGTTAACAGCACATCACGGTTAACACTTGCAGTTCGATAATAGCATTTATGCCCCTAACATAAGAGCGGTACAAAGTCCAAAGTGTTACGTCTGACGTGCTTTTGACTGTACACCAACTGATAGAGAAATTCATTATAAAGAAAAAGTGATCGGATGATCCCACCTGATCTTTTTATGTGTTTCTTTAACAAAAAATATAATGCGTTGAAAAGATTTTAAGCATTTTATTTTTACTTTTTAAAGTTATTAGAAAAAAAAAAGGTGAGTAATGTGTTGAATAGCTGCGGGTGTGTGTAAAGATTTAAAGACGTAAAAATAATTTAGAATTAATGTGATAAGCTAGAGTTATTTTTAATCTACTCATCTTAATAAAGAGTTTTAAGCCTTTCCATTACCTCATGACAACAACATTATGACCACGCGCATTCACGACCACAGATTCTGCTCACTTGCTACAAACTCCGCTCATTCAGGCGAACTTTGTTACTCGCAGAGGGTATGTGTACAAAAGCGTGCACCACATCGTAAGTCTGTGTTTTGTCCACACCGCCCGCACTTTTCAGAAAGTAATCAAGCCGACCGTTGTTCGGATTTGGTCTTTCTCCGCTGCGATATACGCAATTCGTGTGCGAGGAAAATTGCCGAAATTAAGTTAACAGAATCAAAACCTGAACGAGTGCTTGTACTATATTTTATAGGTTAAATAAGGGTAGATGCCAGATTTTACACAAGTGGTTTATATAAGATTTGCTGTGTTAACGTGCGTGACGAAAAAGATTTCTATGTAAATGAAATGAATTGAACCTTTTTACATGACCATTTAGGGGGCACATATACTGGACTGCAAATGTAGTGAAATTAAGGATAGAAAGGTATTCATTAAAAGAAAAACAGAATAACTAAGCTAAATGAATACAGCACTTTCGATTATTTATGACAACACGTTGTCACGGCCCCCACAGATTAAATTCTTACACTACTCTATGATTAATTTAAAAATAACATCATCATTGTTACTTTATCGTTTATAAATACTCATCTCATTGCACATGCAAAGATATACGACGTGAAGTCTTTACCATAAGAAGAGCATACTTAATCGAGTCGGAGTGACGAGGCGAGTTGCCCGGAATCAATAACTTTCGTATGACATAAATACAACGCATTTCATTTCACCATTAAAAAGTTAGCGTCATTTCGGATGGCAAAAACTTTCACAGCTAATAAACAAAATATTGATATGTTTACACAAAAGCGTGTACCTATTATGTTACAGGTTTTGGAAGCGGACAAAAGCTTCTTTATCCTGAAATGAAGGGAAGTCGATGCCTCCATCAATCATCGGGTATCATTGTTAACCAAACTAGGGAAAACCAAACAATGCCACGTGGTAATCATTTTAACGGCAGACATTTGGGTATTTATCTATTTAAATTCCGAAGTTTTTATGCTTTTATAAAGGCTTTCTCTGCTAAGGTGATATCTACCTCTTGTTTCCTTGATGGGTCCTCTGGTAATTTGGCACTACCCTGTTTTACCAACCAGGTGGAGAAACTAGGTGAAGCACAGGTTCATGGGTTCAAATTCTACTCAGACATCTACTTAATATGTGTAGACTTTGTCAGTTGACTTAGGAAGAAGAAATAAATTATATTTTAGGTTTGCGAGTATTTTATTTTCCTTTCTTATTTAAATTACAATGTACATACATTTTTTTACACTACATTTGACACAATATAAAAGACAAAAGTAACTTAGCAATAACATAACAACGGGATGAAAAGCTTACATTTTAAAGTAAATATTTAATATCTAAGTTCTGAATGGCGTTTTGATTTTGAACATAAACAATGTAACTACTAGACAATATACCATTTACTCTCAATTATTGTTTGATAGTCTAAACTATTAAGTAGCTTAGCGTTTTAAGCTGTCAAAATACATTATTGCTACAGTTAGGCGTAGGCCACCT
Source organism: Mecyna flavalis (assembly GCA_949319885.1). Lineage (NCBI taxonomy): Eukaryota > Metazoa > Arthropoda > Insecta > Lepidoptera > Crambidae > Mecyna > Mecyna flavalis. Next base: position 10,169,393 of record OX439437.1, read on the forward strand.
TTAAATGATTAATTACTGACAAGTAAATAGACCCATTTAGTTCTACACATTTATAAAATAAATTGAAGCTCTAGCTAATTGATATTATTTTAAAAACATCTACGATTTGTTTTTAAACACGTAAGACGTAATTTTTTTTATGCAAAAGCGCGACTTACGAGGTTTCTTCGATACGATAAATTATGGTGATCTTTAGAGTGCTAAAGGTCAAGTATCAATTATCCGGCGGCATTTCTACAGTATAGAGAAGATGGGCAAAATCGTTCGGATCATGAGGCGACACAAACTTTGGTTCTTTCTTTCGCGTGCACTGCGTGGTACAATATTTTCCGCAGTGGGGTCCACAGGGTTCTGGCTGCGGTGGTGGGTCCTTACTATGGGTGCAATTGGGGATGCAGGCAGTCCCACACTGGACTCCGCAGGGCGGCTTCGGGTTCTTGTGAAGAGTGCAGTGCGAGGCGCAGTAGCTCCCGCAGTGGACCCCGCAGGGTGCTTGTGACTCTGACATTACTAAAACGATGTAAATATAAAATATATTAGTGTATAAAATAAATGTATTCACAAGAAAAGATATTACCGTTTACGTCTCTATTCACACTTCAGTAGTAATTAATCTGCAATCAATCTACGTGTAATAAAAGAGCTTCTCTCGGTTTAGTGATCACCATTTCGCATTTTGCGAGCTTAGTACTAAATACCACTTCTTATTACAATCATGATTTGATTTCAACATAGAAGGCCTTGCTTGAATGAACTATTAAATTAACTATTGTAATACTTTTTGGAGGTTGTGGTGTAATCGGACGTTTATTAAAAATCACTTAATTTTTCTATAATTTGTGCAATCGACGTCCCTTCATAAGGGATTCTAGTAAATAGTTCTATCTAAGTCTACCTACTTTGACTGTCGAAATTTGAGCTGAATGTCTTAGCCCATGTCAGCAAATATCACAGCTGTTCAAACTTTAAATAAAATGATCAAGCCTTACATCCAACTCTTCTCTACCAAGTCGAGCCCTAAATGGGCACAAGAAGTAATTGTCAATGAATTTCCTCTAGAGCAGAGCAATTAATATGTATTAAATGAAATTATCCTCTACGGATTAACTCGATGTTTATTAAAATCTACACTATTAAGCTGAGTTTTAATCACTTCACAGCAATCGTGTTCACGGAATTAATAAATACAATTCATATAAGAGTTGGATTTATTTAATCCACGCGTTCAATCTAGGTTAATTGATACAGGTAAATTCTAACATTTATATAATCTGTATGTATCGTTCACATATTTTGCAAGGTGATTGTTTACAAACTCTTCCGAAATAATAAATCAGCGTAGTATTGTTGGAAATGAAATATTTGATGCACAATCGTCTACATATCTATTCAATAACATGAATAGGTATTATGATAAGAACTGTTGATTAATCACGAAGATAAGTAGCGTAATCAATTTCCCGGAAAAGTTACAGTAGCTGCGCAATACAAAACAATAATTATATGTCGGGTATTTTAATTTTAAATTGTCTCCGTACCGTTATTTTATTAACCGTTATTGGTATTGTAACGTTACTCAGTAGTTATTTAAATTCTTCCCTGTGGCAACCCCGTCAGTAGCGGTCAACGTCAATGTTGTATCTGTCAGTGGTGCGTTTGGTCGACACTTTCACTAGCTTGCTATAAATTACTGATCTGTGACTTTCACTCGAGACAGCGCCTGCGCCGGTCGTGCGCACTGATTGATAAAAAATATCAACATGGCGGACGCTAACGACGAGCACATGGAAATAAATCCGTTCGAATCCGCGACAGCAGCGGTGGGATCACTTCTACAAGCTTCCTGTGAGCCTGCCGCGACGCCTGCTAACCAAAATAAGGAATATTTTACGCCAGATTACGAACATCAAGAAAATATTGCAGAAAAATCTTCTATGTCAAATATCGCGCCTACACCGGAATCCTGGGCAGTTTTCTTCCAAAATATGATGGCTGGCCTCCAGAATTCTAACCAGAAACCTACATCGAGCATCGTTGAACCAAGAAAATTGAAGGCGAGCGAGATTTATTTACCGCCGTTCGATCCAGATGACTGTCAATTCACCGCAGCTCAGTGGATTGAAGAGATTGAACACCACAAAAGGAACAACTCGTGGTCCGATTATGAAGCTCGGAATGCAGTGTTCACTCACCTACAAGGACGAGCGAAGAAGTGGGCAGCTCGTTCATACCCTTTGTGCAGGACTTGGAAAGAACTGAAGGAGCGACTTACACGGCAGTTTGCGACGACGAAGAGGTTCCATGATCTGTTTCGCGACATGGTGGAGTACAAGAGCGACCAGGCGGCTACATACATCGAGTACTCGACGAATAAGCTGGCCCTGATCGATCGACTCGAGACTGGATGGGGAGAATCGAACAAGATTGAGGTAGTGATCTCCGGTATTACAGACAACCAGGTACGTTCTGAACTGCTTAAAAATACCCCTTTAGATTTTGTTGCACTTGACAGACATTTGAGTACGTATTCTAATATTAGAAAGCGTCCTTCTGATAAAACGCGGAGCGAATCTGAACCATTTCATACTAAAGTGCCTAAACCTAACGAAAAACCTGATGACCGGCGCTGTCACTATTGTAATAAAATAGGTCATTTAAAGCGCCATTGTTTGTTATTTCGAAATAACAGTAAAACTAGCGAGAATAACGTGCCTCAGGTATCAGTTGATAAAACGGCTAATAAACCTGGCCAATGCTCTTACTGTCATAAATCTGGGCATTCTGAGTCCACTTGCTTCACAAAACAACGCGATGAAAAATCACGAAAGTGTGCAAAAACGAACGATACATAGTGGAGTCAGTATCTGGGGAACGTAGCCAATACGTTTGCCATGAACGGTTACGTAGACATCCTGCTACCTTACCAGAATTGTCGAAATGTCTAGATTCTGTAGAATCTCCTGAAAATTAACTTTGTTTTTATTTTATTTTTTGTTGTAAATGTTGATTCTGTTCTACGATTTTGTAGTTATTTTTGTTATTTTTTTTTTGTGAAAGCTTTAATATTAAGGTGTGCGAATTACGATTGTTAATTTACAATCTCGATAGTCAGAAAATACAGACGTTGTAATAAGACAATTGATCTGTTGTTTTAGTAACCTACTGAAAGCTCCTACGCTTTGTGGAAGTATGGGCTGAAAGCTTTGTCGCTTTGTCTTTTGACTGCTGAAAGCTGTTACGCTTTGCAGTGGTTTTCATAAAACCCACTTGGGTTAAAGATTATGATGAAAGCTTTGACGCTTTGCTATCGGGTTCAACATGTGGTTGACGTTGAAAGCTGTGACGCTTTGCGGCCGACTTCATCTTGTAGTTAATGCTGAAAGCTGTAACGCTTTGTGACTGATTTGATCTTGTGACATGTGCTGAAAGCTGTGACGCTTTGCAGTGGTTTTCATAAAACCCACTTGGTTTAAAGATTATGCTGAAAGCTTTGACGCTTTGCTATCGGGTTCAACATGTGGTTGACGTTAAAAGCTGTGACGCTTTGCGGCCGACTTCATCTTGTAGTTAATGCTAAAAGCGTAACGCTTTGTGACTGATTTGATCTTGTTACATGTGCTGAAAGCTGTGACGCTTTGCAGTGGTTTTCATAAAACCCACTTGGTTTAAAGATTATGCTGAAAGCTTTGACGCTTTGCTATCGGGTTCAACATGTGGTTGACGTTGAAAGTTGTGACGCTTTGCCGACTTCATCTTGTAATTAATGCTGAAAGCTGTAACGCTTTGCGATCGATGAATGGTTTTATTTGAGTTGATTAATGCTAAGTGCTGAAAGCTTCTACGCTTCGCTTTTGCCAACGGTTGCAGATAACAACGGAGGTAGACTACAAGCAGTGTTTTCTTCTCGCCATCAAGGTTAAGCTCCGCTGACAACGCGAGAGCGCGTTGATGGTCAGAATGGCCGTGTCGGGTATTTTAATTTTAAATTGTCTCCGTACCGTTATTTTATTAACCGTTATTGGTATTGTAACGTTACTCAGTAGTTATTTAAATTCTTCCCTGTGGCAACCCCGTCAGTAGCGGTCAACGTCAATGTTGTATCTGTCAGTGGTGCGTTTGGTCGACACTTTCACTAGCTTGCTATAAATTACTGATCTGTGACTTTCACTCGAGACAGCGCCTGCGCCGGTCGTGCGCACTGATTGATAAAAAATATCAACATGGCGGACGCTAACGACGAGCACATGGAAATAAATCCGTTCGAATCCGCGACATATATAATGTTCAAATACACAAGAATATAAAAAAAAACAATTTTTCACATAACTCACTTTGTAAATTATATTAAATTCGTGCACGTATGTTACTCCAATGGGTTTTGTTTCACTTTACTGACTAAAATAATGGAACATTATCCAAAAGTTTTTATTGGAACTGAATACAATAGCATTCTTTGATAACGATTGAAAATCATTGCAATTCTGTGCTCTGTGTTTACTGCTTAAGGTTTTATTTATTTTTGTGTTTGGTATCGATAAGATAAGGCGTGGTATCATCATCATTATAACTTCACACTGTTTATAGTGCTATTATTAAATTTGTAATATTTAATCAAAAGTTTTTACAACAGATAAGGATTGGTTATAGAGAAACCACGAAATCTTCCAGTTTTATGTGATTTAAAGGTTTTTAGAAGTGTGAACAATCTGCGAGCAAGATAACTGGCCCGATAGCGCATTTAGGTAGTGACCCTGCCCTTTGCGCCAGTGGTCGTGAATTCGAATCCCACCCAAGCCAAACATTCATGTGATAAACATTTGTGTTTATCCTGTATCAGTATGTTAAATATACTCGTATATTTGCAGAACCATAATTATTTAATCTTTGCTCTGGGTCCTACAAGTATTTTCAGTTCAGAACACTAAAGTAGTTGTAGTCTACAAATTCGCAGTGTATTGTTAGAACTTAATTTCATTTGATTGTAGCTAGGAAACTTCTTGTGAAGCTATTGTGTTATGTTTGCATTTTTATTAAGTTATTTTTAAAACTTAAAGATTTATTTTGCTCTATGAGTATCAAAATATTTTTTTAATGATTTTTTATTTCATGTGTATTTCTAGCAAAATTAGGTTAGAGTACATAGCAGTACAGCCCTAGAATACTCGCTTTGAAAGAGTCCTGCGCTAAATGGTTTATTTACAAGAGAGCTTCTGCGTTTGTATACAGTTGCAATTAATCGACGCAAATCCACGTCTGCACCTTTGCATCATGACTCTTGGAGTTGAACAAATGGTTAGTGGACATATTGAGAGCAGGAATAGCCATTTCCTACTCGGTGTACCTAATGCTACGTCGTACTGTTTGTATCTATCAATAAATCTAGATTGTTTTTTAAATTAAGGTCATACTAGCGAAACTGCTAGTCTGACACATTTGCGGTTCTAATTGTAGAAGTCTCTATATCAAATAAATACTTATGTAGGTATATTATCCGAATATTTCTAGTTATTTTCTTTATATTCGAACTCTCGGTAATAGCTATAAATAGAATATTGATTGAACTGAAAATTGTTAGCAGATAGCCTTCATTGATAATAACAGCTGTTTTTATTTCAAGAAGCAAAGACATCTGCTTCTTTTGATGACTTTATAACAAAGAAATCAGAGAATAAATAATTGTATTGTAAAGTTTACCAAAATAAATAAAACATTGTTACTAAAGAAATCAGTGTAATAATTGTAAATAAAAACAAACCCAAAACATTTCAATGTTTTTGATTGTTTACGAGATCAACGGGGCTCCCTAGGGCAGTATGCTGCACAATAAGTGCCGCAATGAGGCCCACACAGAGGCGGCATCGAAGGGTCGTAGCTAGGGCAGTGGGGGAAGCAATAGGTGCCGCAGTGAGGCCCGCAATGTTCTTGAGTAGGCACGTAGTTCGGGCAGTGGGGGGCGCAGTAGGTCCCACAGTGAGCTCCACACGGCGGAGGCTGCTGGTCTGGCACGTAGTTAGGGCAGTGTGGAGCGCAATAGGTGCCGCAGTGAGCGCCGCAGGGAGGTACACTGTCTTGCACGAAGTTCGGGCAGTGAGGAGCGCAGTGGGTGCCACAGTGAGCTCCACAGGGCGGGACGCTACCTGGTGCGTAATTTTGGCAATGCGGCGCACAGTATGTTCCGCAGTGGGCTCCGCAAGGATTGTCTATATGTGGTGGCGGCATTTCTACGACAGAAAAATAAACATTTTAATATTATACCAGCCGTTCAGGCAAATGAAATTGCCTTATTCTGTATTCAATAACGTCATGTCATCAATATATTAGAATTTAACTAAGTTTTTTGCAATCGATTCCTATGTTTTAATGTAATTTGAATATGAACGATTACCTAATCTTACGTATAGTAACGAAATGGAATCAATTCAATCTTTAATTCAAAACGTAAAGTAAAAGTTTATGTTAGGTAGATTCATATTATACTTGTTTGCAAATTTAAACACCAGTATTTAATTTTGGAACTCACTTTTAAACACTCACGAAAGACTTATAGGCGAGAGGGTTTCGGCTGTAGGTACAAACCTTGACTGGTATAGAAAGGACTATTTTGCCTTTACATTGAACGCAATCTGGACTCAGTCATATCCGCTGATAGTGGGTAGTATGCAAGTGATGCAATACATTTTGAACTCTTTTTTGTCGACACAGAGTTAAAAACAGAAGCGAGTGTCCATCGATCGATAAATAATGATTAGGCAAGTGATAACATGTGAACAGATAGGACGTGAATATCTGCGCATTTCTTGAAGGATATCAATTAGGTAGGTGATTTATCATTAGTTAATTTTATAAGTCGGGTCTCTTGGTGTATTCAATTATTTATCTTTAAAGATTGTACAGTAGTCACCGAAAGTTATGGCAGTACTAGGTCGACAGTAAAAAGTTATTTATTTTCAGTTCAATAAATATTACAGTTTAAGTCAAGATACAATGGATAAGTGATTTTAAAAAAATACTTTAAGGTCGTCGTGTCTTCTTGCTTATCCGATTTTAAGCATGCCTACTGGAAAATGATACATCTTAACATACATATGGTCAATTCAGGATTGAACCGAGAAACTCGAGATTGAGTTATGTTAACTATGCATAGTGAATTGCGTTTATAGCCCTCAAAGTTGTTCCAAAGATCGTATTTACTATGAAATAATCAATAATCAATAAGTTAACAGTTCATGGTTAAATAACAATATTTCTCGAACACCGCACAGATAAATTCTGAACAGAAAATCGATACACCGCAAAACAATCCCATTCAGTCACGAAAATCAGCAATCGTTAAAAGTTGTTTAGAGTTTTTCATCGCCCGTTTGTTTTGAGATTTCCACAAAGCAGAAAATGCTATTTACTTATTGCGCTTCGTTTACTTACAAGGTATTTAGGTTTCTGTCGTCTGTTCCCAGTTTTGTATTTGGGAAATGGAATTTTCCTGTTGGGATAGGAGGGGTGGAATTCCCAATCGGTTTCGCAAAAGGATGTTTTGTAATAGCCATTCAGTTTTTGTTTACATTTTGCTTCCTTTTGTTTTGTGTTCTGATGGAAAGGCTATTAGTGGTCGATTTTATTAAATTAAATCGGTTCTGTGGATAAACTTCGTAATGGGTCCATTTGTCTTTAGGAAAAAAATATTTTCTTGTACACATAATCAATTTTGAGACTATAGTTTCATTAATAAAGTAACGGGAAATTGGTATTGTTACATTGTAAAAGGATACAGGAGATCTTCCAGTACTCTGTTCAATATAATTCCAAATGATGAAACATGGATAAAGCGAGCGTTCATTCACTAGAATGACACAAAGGGTCTCAGAAAAGTATAGTTAAAATGTATTTTTATATTTGATACATCTTAAGTACCTTACAATTTCTCGACTAAAAATATAGTCAGTTCAGTCAGTGATACTATGTAATTATCATATACATAGAATCAGATCTCATTGTTATGTACAAAGTGGCCCGGTATTATTACATTATTTATATGTGACAAAAAATCAGGCAATGTGTCTTGGCGATATTTACTCGGCATGTAAAACGTCGGCCGTACAAAGTATCCTCTTCTCAGAATCTTATATCTTTGTGGATATTCCTTAAAACGGACACAAGACTATTTTGCGGATCGTTGCGTCTGGACATTCCGAGCTATATCTCCTTTTTGCGAGGTATTCATTAGGGGTGCACGAATGTCGATGTCTGAAAAATAATTGTTATTCGATAAATTAAAAGAGTTCGACCAATGTACGTTTAAAGGGCCTTGTGGAACAGTGGTTAAGGCACTCGAATCAAAAAGTCCCTCATATAATTGACATGGCTTTTTTAGACACCAACTGGCTAGTTGAAATCTGTTGCCATTACATGTGGTATTCCAGCAACATTAATTATATGACTTTCAAATCTTAAAAAAAGAGCGCCTTTTTTAAAGGCCTTCAGTGCATTCCTCCGGTTGCAGATGTCTTTGGGCGGCGGTAGTCACTTACCTACCATCAGTTGTGCCGCATGGTCGTCTACCAGTTATTACATAAAAAAATCGAAGAAAAAGGGCATTAAGATTTTGGCCTTCCTACTGGTCCGCCATTTTGAGTTTTTTTTCAAACTCCCGTTCGCTGAAAACTCTTTCAACAATGGATACCTGATATCAATACAAACATATTAATGTCATAAGATAAAAACCTGGAAAGTGTCACATTTCTAAGATATAAGCAACCAAAGTTACGAAGTTTTATTTAATTTTGTTTTACTTAAATATCTTGGAAATGTGACCCTTTACGGGTTTTCGTCTGATGACCTTTTAATGTTTGTATTTATATTATGTATCCATTATGAAAATAATTTTAAGTGAACGCTGTTTTGTAACAAAATCAAAATGGCGGGAGCAGTAGGTAAGCCAGCCTCTATACAAAAATCTTCATAGCCCTTTTACTATCGATAAATGCTTGTCTTATTTCAAAAACAGCCCTAGTGTTCATTTCGGTTCCCTTTGCGTCCATGCCTTTATTATACGTTTTTCCGCGACGAGCGCAAGGACCGCTCGACAAATAACGGTTTAAGCGTTTATCATAATAAAGTTAACTAGGCGGAAAGCACTCGCATCCTGCGACCTAGCAAAATACTCTATGATATTTGGATCGGAAGTGAGATGTCTTTTTTGTACCAGTCATTGTCCGAACAAATCGATTGACTATACATATGTCACATGTTTGATAATCTAGAATTTACTTCGGCAAATATTCGCAATATTAAGCTTGATAGTAAGGAAACTAACAGTGAGGAGACTAGGATGTATGCTCATTGCAATGATGTGTTCATTACCAAAAATATCAAACGAAACGACTATCACGAACGCAAAGACTATCATTCTATGTAACACTACTGGTCCTAAAGTTCTTTAGACATGTTAAACGTAAAAATTAACTCAATGCCGGTACTCATGGTTCAAGGCAGATGCAAATGCAAAAGGTCGCGTGGCTAATGACCAACGATATGGACTGACCATTCGCTATGTTACCGGCAGAGTTAGGAAGAGAAAGCTGCAAAGTCAGCAATTTAATGTGTGCACAAAATAATGACTCTTTATCGACTACGACCATTCTGTCAAGACTGACTCGTAAGACGAAAAGTTCCAGTTATACAACATATATTTTCATATTTTCTGAAAACGGTATCCTTGAAAGAATTATCAAACCCGAACAGCCTTCGTCAAAACCCCTTGGATTGATTAACAGAGTGACATAATAACGCAACGCAATATGTAACGAAATGGAATTTCCCACACTTTCATTTTAACTTATAAAAATTGTATTCCCCTGAACCGGAATGGTGCAATTCTCAAGTCCAACCAGGTAAAGTTGCAAGCTAGTGTTGTATACTATAATCAATCGGACTTTAATTGATTACGTCCGAGTTTCCGATCGGATAATCAGGATCGTGAATACGCAGTGTCAGTCAGCTGTCGAGTGGAGACTTAACTTTTGACAACTTGACGTTTAGCTTCTCGCAACTTTGACTGTCTGTAAATTGTATCTCAAAATGAGGATGCGCAAGGATCGCCTAAAGTATTTTTATAGTTGTAGTCTCGACAGAAATATGATCAAACATTATGTCTTTTAAAGAAGCTTATATCTTTTTTAATACTTCTGTCCTCTTCTTGCGGGGCCAAAGCTAAAGAAGTTATTGTGATGTATTTCTATAATCGAATTGTGTGTTAGTTTTGGGACAGAACCTTACCCATTTAACAGAACAAAATAAAATATTGGTACCTACTTTATTATTTATTTATTTAAAGGACCACCAACATAAGATACAGCAACAAAACATAATTTAAAGATAGATTAATTTACAATTTAGGCTAGTCAGCCTGAGCTAAACAAAACAATAAACCAAAAAACAAAAACAAAAATTTCTAACAATTCGACATGGGCTGAGGTAAATCAATTGACTTTAAAATATTCAAAAACTCGAGTAAACTTTGGAAGTTGATGTCTAATAGGGGATTTTTCTTTGTTACTTTAATTCTGATACCAATAAAAAGTCTTTTATGACCTACTTTGTCATCAATGTATCTTTGTGCTAGAACAACTATTCTAGGCAGTGATCCGTTGTTTATAAAAAAATATTATGGCAAAGGGAAAAAAGAAAAACTAAAATAAATATCAGTTTTATGTACATTAGTAACAATGTAATTGTAACGATTCAGGTGCAGGGTTGCAGGGTTTGTCCGAGGTAGGAGTAAAACGCGTTCTAGGTAGTCAAGTGATCAACAATCAACTGATTTATTCACCAAAATGCCCCTATCCTTATTCTACCTGAGCGTGTCGCAACTAGCGACCCGCCGAAGGAGCTATATTCCACCGCGCGCCTCGACTTTGTATAGCGCTGTCTCTTTCTAGCGCTGTCTCTTTCTAAATGCGCACGTGGTATTTACATGGTATTATCTAGTACAAAACTTATTCTACAAATCTTACATAAATCTTATACTAGGAAACTGTACAAAATACTCGAATACTATTTACACTTACACATACATACATATTTTCTTATTCTATATGAAATCTGTACAATATCGTTGTAGACCATAAGTTTCTACCGTCTATACTTATATACATAATCTTATGCTAGGAAACCGTTCAAACTATACATAATCTTTTTCTGTTTTCCGTGTCTGCCGTCTACATTCCACCCCCTGGCTGAAGACTGCAGTCTGAAGCACCCGGTGACTCGGTAGGCAGCACGGCGATCTTCGTGGCAGGGCGATGCAGCAGGCCGTGGGCTGTCTTGACGTCGACGACGCGTACTTGTCCATCCTTGCCGGGGTACACTTGCTTAATTATCCCTCGCGGCCAGACATTTCTGGGTAGCGATCCATCGCAGATGATCACGACGTCTCCTGGCTTGAGTGGAGGCACCATATCATTCCACTTCTGTCGTTGCTGTAGTGTCGGCAGATATTCTTTCATCCACCGCGCCCAGAACATGTCGGCCAGAGCCTGGACCAACTTCCACTGTTTCCTGGTGTTGGTTTCAGGGTTGTTTCCGACCCGAGTGATGTTGGAGGCGGTGCCCAGCAGCAGGTGGTTCGGCGTTAGGGCGATGGGGTCTCTGGCGTCGACTGGTACGTGGGTGAGAGGCCGACTGTTGACTACAGCCTCCACCTCTGCCAGCAGCGTCTGCAGGGTTTCTTCCCGCGGCGCTCGTTCCTTCAATACAGCTTTCAGGGCTGTCTTCGTCGACCGGTTTAGGCTTCTTCGTGGGAGGCTTCGCGGTCTTCTTATCTTTAGGCATGGCAGCGCTCTTTGCCTTGGCTGCGGGTGCCTTTTTCGCGGTGGGCTTCTTCTTGGTGGTGGTGGCCTTCTTAGGGGCCTCAACTTGGACAGCGAGGCAGCAGCGGCGGCGGCGCTCTTCTTTGCCTCGCTGGCAGTCGCGGCGGCGGCAGGCTTCGCGGTCGCGGCTGCGGGTTTCTTCGCGGGCGCGGCGGCGGGTTTCTTAGCGGCGCCGGTGTGTTTCTTATCAGACGCGGCGGCGGGTTCCTTAGCGGCGTCTGTGGGCTTCTTCGAAGCTGGCGGCTTTGATTCGAGTTTGAATGAACTGGACGCGCCCTTTTCCTTTGTCTGGCTCGGGGCGCTCGACTCGACGGCGCTCTTGATGACCGGCACTAATTTCTCGGCGTCGACCTTGTACTGGGCCGCGATGCATTTCTTGCTCGCCTGGAGGGAGGAGCCGCTGTGCTCCTTGAGCTCCTTAATGGCGCTGTTGACCATTCTGCTTATCTTCAGGTGCGTAGGTCTCGCCTTAGGCTTCATGGCGCCGGTCGCGGTCGTCTTCGGCTTCTTCATCGGCGTCGCCGGTGCTGGGGCTTCGGATGTTAGGTGATGATGAATCTTCAGATTCTTCAGACGTTCCAGGTCTTCCAGCCGCTTCATCCAGTCTTGATGACTCTCGTCAGTCAGCTTTTCGTCCCACTGCGTGCCTGCTCTCCACACCTTCAGCGTTCTGGAACTGATGGTAAGCGGGCAGGTGAGTCCCAGCGGGTCGAAGAGACTCATGATGAAGCGCAGGAACTCTCTCTTGGTGGGGACGACGCTGCCTTCTTTGATTTCCTTACTCAGCCTTTTGAATGAAATGTCAAAGGACAGAGTGTCTTCGCTCGTCGTCCATATGAGTCCCAGCGTCCGTTCCGTTTCCCCGCCGAGTTTCGACAGGCTGATGTTCTCTGGGACGACTGCGGGTAGCCTCTGGCGCAGCTCAGCGTTGTTAGTCGTCCACCCCCTGATGTTGAAGTTGCCGTGACGATGAATCTTCGTTATTTCGCCGATGAGCTTCATAGCGGTGTCCACGTCGTCCACACTGTCGATGTAGTCGTCCATGTAGTGACGCTTTTGAATCGCTTCCACTGCTTCAGGATATTCCGCTCTGAATAGCTCGGCATTGCGATTCAGCACGAAGATTGCCGATGAAGGGGAAGAGGTGGCGCCGAAGATCATCGAGTCCATCACGTAGGTGTCAGGTGTCTTCTGTCTGTCGGTGCCCCGCCATAGGAACAGCTGTGCCCCTTGGTCTTCTTCTGCAATCTTCACCCTCATGAACATGTCTTCGATGTCTGCTGTCATCGCTATTGGCTTCGACCGGAACTTGAACAGGACTCCCAGAAGTGAGTTTAGGAGATCCGGGCCGCTGAGCAGGTTGTCGTTCAGCGATGTGCCCTTGTACGTGGCGGCGGCGTCGAAGACCAATCTCAATTTTCCAGGCTTGTTCACGTTGGTCACGCCGAAGTGAGGCAGGTACCAGGTGACTGGTGAGTGTACCGCTCCTTCCATTTTCTTGGCGTAGCCTCGATCCAGCAGTCGATCCATCTGCGCGCAGTAGGCGGCGGCGAACGACGGGTCACGATCCATCTTCTTTTCAATGCCCCGTAGTCTCTTGTTGGCGTCTTCATAATTGTCTGGCAGCTCCACGTTATCCTTTTTCCACAGCAGACCGACTTCCCAGCCCTTTTCAGTGAGCTGCGCTGTGTTTTCAAGGATCGACGTTGCTCTGGAGTCTTCATAATTGTCGCGTTTGGTTTCTGTGATACCAATCGCGTCCAACTCGAACTGTTTCTTGACTAGTTCGTTCAAGTCGGCGATGTGATTCACTGCTTCGATGTCGTTCTTCATCTTCTGAATGGGGCCGTGCAGTACCCATCCCAATTGGGTGAGGGAGGCTACTGGCTGACCAGATCTTCCCTTCTTGATGTCACCTCCGACGATCAGCTCCCAGTTATCCTGCCCAATCAACAGGAGAGGCGTCGCGTTGTCCATTGGCTTGAAGTGCAGGTCTCTCAAGTGTCGGCACTGTTGTAGCACTTCCTTTGGCACTGACTGCGGTGGTAGCTTGATGTTCTTGATGGTCCTCATCTTCAAAGTGTGAGTTTTCCGATTCGGCCCTCTTAATGTGACTTCGACGGTTCTTGAGTTTTGGTCGAAGACTGAGTGACCGCCCGCGCTGATGATGTGCAGCGGCGTCGTCGGTCCCACCAGGTCGGCTGCCAGTGAGTTATCGATGAGTGATACTGTAGCGCCGTCGTCCAGTAGCGCGTATGTGCGGCGCTCTGTGTCTCCCGTCTTGATGCTGACCGGTACCACCTTCAGTAGTGACTTCATGTGACGACCGCCCAGGTTGGTGACTAATTCTGCTTGCGGCGGGTCTTCACTTGTTTCTTCTTGACGTTTCACCACATGCAGTAGTGTGTGGTGATTGTAGTTGCACTTGGAGCACTTATTCGCACGACACGATGAGCGATGATGTTTCTTGACGATGCACTTGAAACACAACTTGTTTTCCTTCACGAAGTCCCATCGCTTGTCTGTTTCTAACTTGCGAAACTTCTCACAACTTGTTAACTGGTGCTCGCCTTGACAAAAGTCGCAGTTCGTCTTGGGTACTGCTTCCACCACTTTCATCACTTTGTGCACTATTCTTGACGGTCGCGCTGGCTGTTGCGGTTGTCTTCGTGCGAGCGGGGGTTGCCTCGCAGCTCGGGCTCCGCTCGCTTCTGCAGTCAACGAGAAGGCGGCCGTATCGGCGAGCTTTTCCAGGAAGTCCACCAATACTGGCAGCGTCGGCGACACACGCAGGTCGACGTTTGTCTCCGCCGATACACGCTCAGCAAACTCGCCGTACTTGATGCGCTGAGATGGTGTTAACTTGTCCAACAGCTCTTGCACTAGATCTGGGTTATTCAGGTACCCGTCTGCCTTGATGTTCTTCAGTGTAGACACGCAGGATCTGACGGCTGCACTGAAGTTGCGTAGCGTGTCGCTGTCGTTGTCGGTGATGTTGGGTAGGCTTCTTATCTTCGCCATCGCACAGCGTAGTAGTGTGCGCGGATTGCCATACGTGCGATCCAGTACTCGTATCAGCTCGTCGGGATCGGTGCTTGTTCGCAGTAGGTCTTCCACTAAATCCTTCGCGCTTCCATGTATTGCCATCTGGATCCTTGCCAAGTTTTCTGACGGCTTGAAGTCGAAGGCTGCCGAAGAATCTTCGTATCTTCTCTTGAAGAAAAGCCAGTCCGCAGGATTTCCAGTGAAGTTCGGCAGTTCGTAGAAGGCGCGCGGAGTGATGCGCGGCTTCGCCATGTTCTGTAGCGCGGCGGCTATTTCTTCCACTGCTTTGTTCCGCTGCCCACGCTCCTTGGACGTGTCGCGACGCCCGTCCATCGATGTATTCTTCATAACTTGGTACTCGCGTTCTCTCTCCGTTCGATGCGGCGTCTCAGTCGGTACGAACGGGGACTTGGATACCCATTCGCCGACTATCTCTCTTCGTACTTCGTGATGAACTGGCTGCGGTTCTTCTAATGTTTCATCTTCAGCTTCCAGTTCGGCCAGTTGCATAGCTTTCTTCATCTCAGCTAGGCGTTGTTGGGACTCAGCCAAGCGACGCTGAGTGTTGAATCGCTCCAGTTCCGCTTCGTATTCGATGCGACGGCGCGCGGCTTCCCGTTGCGCTTGACTTGTTCGTGACGTCACGCTGCCGGCAACAGACGAGGCGGCAGCGGCGGCAGCGGAGGCGGTGGCGGCGTCGGTGATCGCGGCGGCGTCGGCAACGGCGGCGGCGTTGCTGGCGCCGGGGGCGGCGTGTGCGGGAGCGCGCAAAATTGTACGGGTGGGCGAGCTCTCTCTTCGGTGAGAGCGACCCACAGAATGCGCGCTGTAGTCGTGCAGACGTCCCCCAACTAGCGGGATTTCAGGCACGTCCTCGTCGAATAATCCCCGTTGGTTTGATGCCGACGGCGACTGGACGTGGAGGTTCGACGCAGCGACGCCCGAGTCCGTCGCTAGGTGCGACAGGCTCGCGGTTGATCCGGGCGTAGGTTCCCGCTGACGTCGAGTCTCTTCCTGACTTGACTTCGTCTTGCTCCTTGTAGACACGGACATCTTCAATGTATCCGAATTCGAAGAACCACGATGTAGAATTCGGACCCCAATAGATCCGGCTCGAAGGACCACGATGTAGAGATTCAGGTGCAGGGTTGCAGGGTTTGTCCGAGGTAGGAGTAAAACGCGTTCTAGGTAGTCAAGTGATCAACAATCAACTGATTTATTCACCAAAATGCCCCTATCCTTATTCTACCTGAGCGTGTCGCAACTAGCGACCCGCCGAAGGAGCTATATTCCACCGCGCGCCTCGACTTTGTATAGCGCTGTCTCTTTCTAGCGCTGTCTCTTTCTAAATGCGCACGTGGTATTTACATGGTATTATCTAGTACAAAACTTATTCTACAAATCTTACATAAATCTTATACTAAGAAACTGTACAAAATACTCGAATACTATTTACACTTACACATACATACATATTTTCTTATTCTATATGAAATCTGTACAATATCGTTGTAGACCATAAGTTTCTACCGTCTATACTTATATACATAATCTTATGCTAGGAAACCGTTCAAACTATACATAATCTTTTTCTGTTTTCCGTGTCTGCCGTCTACAGTAATCAAAAAATCACGTAACGTTACCGTACACGTGTTCAAAATGTAAATTTCATAACCCTCGAGTTCCCTATATTAGTTTAACCCTAGCATGTGGGTGAACTCTAATATCCCGGCGGCAGTTCATTCATCGGGAGCCAGTGTACCGTAAAAAAGAGCTGAATGTGCGATCCGGTCCGCTGACCACTGCCAATGAAACCTCTCGATTGAAATGTTTATTCAAACACAATGGGATAATGTGGATTGAACGTTGAGGAAAAAACACACGGAATTCGGTCAAATGACTATGTTGCTGATTACATTTTTTACGTGCCATTAGACAAAGGTTTAATCTCTCTACCTGTATGGGTGGGGCTCCAATAAAATGCGCACTAAGACCTATTGTCCACGTAAACCGCACGTCATGCGCACGCTTTCGTCAATTGACGATTACAAGACGAATGCTTGCATTTTGCGTAGAAACCTTTAAAACTGTGTCCACGCTGCGGTACGTCGCGTCATCTGCACGCCTGCGTTCGTCATGCGGTGCGGCGCGGCAGCGTGGACACAGTATTGAAGGTTTCTACGCAAAATGCAAGCATTCATCTTGCAATAGTCAATTGACGAAAGCGTGCGCATGTCGTGCGGTTTACGTGGACAATAGGCCTTAGTGTAATTTGTCCATATTATTATTGCAATATGTACATACGTATGGTTAAAAAAATTATCAAAATGAAAAAAATATGAATTTATAGTAGATCACTGAACCTTTCTCGATTTTACCTATGAAACATTTTATAAGAGTGTACTATTTTTTTGTGGACAAAAATAAAGGTTGTGTGTGGCCGCTGCAATTAAAATTATAGAACTTTACGACGCCAGTGAACATTTTTAGTTTGCAATTAAGAGAACACTTGACCTTGTAAGCAAAGGAAGATTTTCCTTTATGCTTTTGAATAGAAAGCCACAACTTACAAAGCTATTAATAATATGGTAACATAACATTAATGTCTAAATTATTTAGTCATTTGTATTTTGCAGTTTAATGCATTTAAATCGCTTACTGAGTTGAAAGCTATTTTAATTAAAGAGATTCGTAGAATCGTGTATGACATGTTTTGCTGTTTACAAAGCACTGACAGAAAATATCTTCACTCATTAAATTCAGGCAAAAACAGACCGTTAAATTTGTAGCTTTTCCCATCGCAAATTAAAACGTAATTTAAATTTCTCGAAATTATTTTATTGAAAGTTACTCGGGGAAATGAATGTTTTTTACGGAAGCTGAAATCTTTTTCGTTTTTGTTAGCGTCAAGGCACTGATTACTAAATAGTTACGTCAAGGTATAGGTTATGTGGTTATACTACATACTCTTAACTAATATATGTTTTGTGATGTCAACGATTGTAGACACTTCCTCCATATGCAGTGACCGTAATTTATTGAGGTCATTGAACGTACTGAATAAATATTCGTTCGAATTAACGAATGAAGTAATAAATATTAACGATTAATAGGGACCGTCATAACATTTCATTATGACTGACACTTATAAACTCTATTCTAATGATCTCAAAAAAATAAAATACCTACAAATTTATCAACATTGCTGCGTGTATAAGGCCAAGTGCCACTTTATCATTATTTAATGATACAAATTATTTAAAATTTTGTCCCGAGAATAAAATACAGTTGCCTTTTTAACCTCTGAACACCGACTCCGTTTCAATATCACAAGGAAATTTTGTAAGCTCGTGTGAAATTCAATAGAGAGACTACAATGTCAACTCGAAAATATTTTATGCCGGCACCGAGTCCGTATCACGTAGCCGCTTCTCTTCGAAATGCACAAAATAAAACACCAAACAAAGAATACGAAACTCTGCAATCGTAAAGTAGCCTGCCGCCAACCTATGCAAATAGAAAATTTAAAATTCGAATTGATTCATTCGGCAAAACGGATGTCCCGGAATAAACCTTTTCCATTAGCCGAATCGCGAGAGCTGTCCCGCACTAGGAACGTCAATTTGCTTTATTAATTAGTCAGTCTTGCGCCAAAATAATCGCAATTAAATATTCAAATTTGGAAGTGCAGAGCCGTGTCGTTGCAGCGGGGCAGGCTTCGCACTGTCACGAGTTGCATTCGGCTTGTCGGCGGAATGAACATGTCTGCTTCGAGGTGTTCCTGGAATAGCATCGAGCGGGACAGGTCAAACG
This sequence comes from Mecyna flavalis, assembly GCA_949319885.1. Classification (NCBI taxonomy): domain Eukaryota; kingdom Metazoa; phylum Arthropoda; class Insecta; order Lepidoptera; family Crambidae; genus Mecyna; species Mecyna flavalis. The sequence goes on from OX439437.1 coordinate 10,188,115, forward strand.
GAAATAAAGCAGCCTGCACTCTGGAAGTTTGGACATGTCTGATAGCCTCACTGGCAGCTCGTGAATAAAATACGTGCTATTTCTGTTTGCCTTTTTCATTCCATTTTGAACTATTGTGCTGATTATCGTTAATTGAAATGATATGCCTTCGGATGTCAGACGTTTTAGTTGCGTTGGATAACGTATCATACATATATGCTTCTCAGTATCGTATTCTAACCGTAATCATCACAGAAATCTAAATAATTGTCTTATTATTTAGATTTCTGTGGTAATCATGATTATGCCACCGTGATACAAAGTTCTGAAGCAAACACAACATTTCGCGAAGGTGTAGTAAAACTAAGAAGTTTTGAGCAACTTTACTATTAAACCCACTGCCTTACGACCCTTACTAATTTAAACAAAATATTGCCTGACTTGAGAATTGAACCTAAACCCCGAGATCACGGCTAGATTTAATCCACTAAACCAACAGGGCTTTGTTGTTGTTACCTAATACAAACGTAAAAGCGACAGTGATGCATTCAGCAGTCTATTTGTACTGAACGTTTAAACCAGGCGCATTGTCTTCGCATGCGAAATACTGCCCGTATATTACATGGAGCCAGGCAGAATTCATAAATTGTCGACAGGCTTATTGCCAATTCGGAATTCTCACGCTATCTTAGAATCAATTACGGCGCTACATACGTCATCCGATAACAATTGCATGGCAAATATCTTGGCTGCGGGAAGGCGCAAGAAAATATATTATGGAAGCGAGCGGTTTTACACTGCGGCAGTAAAACGAACGAATTTGCATCGAGAATCGAACCAGACACTTCGCAAATCGACGATCGTAAAACGATCCTCTGCTCGGTCACCGCCTCCATGAATAAAACGTTACGGTCGGCCTTACGTAAAAAATTGATAACATACGACCGACTCGTTAAAATATTAACGTCCAGCTTTGCGAATGCACGAGTATTTTTCTTTTCTATCCCGTTTCAGATTTATGATTATAAATCTATTCATATTTGATCGTTTACATTTGGTTAAATAGCAAATCAACCTCAAAAAATTGTATAGCAGTACATGAGCTTTAGCTCTAAGTAGTTAATTATCGCTTACTAGCAACCTGCATCGGTTTCGCACGTGTTAAATGATCGTTTACATACCTTGATACGAGTATTCTGTAGTCATGTGAGGACATACTCGTACATTTCGGCGATTCATTTTATTAATAGTGAAGATCAAATCGTCCTTTATTAGGTCAATCAATCCGGTGTAAGATGTTTTCAAGCACCTTTCAACCACTAGTTAGGAGTTGGTTTTCTCCTTATTTTATTTTGAATAATTCCGTTTACACTTAATAATAAAAAAATATATATATATTTGGAATTACCTCTTTTAAATGTATAACGACCGCTACAAGTATTCTATTTACTCGTAATTTACATTCAGAATGGACCACCTCTACAGTATTTATTATAATGTAGGTATGTATAAAATTGATATTATGATATTTAAAAAGAATGCTTTCGGTCTAAGAATGTTTTCGTCTTCGCTATAAGATATGTAGTTGAATAGCAAGTGAAAACAACTGTAACCCGAGTAGTGTTAGCTCAGAATTATTTACAACGGAGCAGTAAATGTGACCAAAAAATTCCAAGTCGGATGTGCCACGGGAGGCACATAGAGCGCGACGCTCGGCTCTAACTTAAACCTAACTTAGATGTAGGGCCCCCGAGGTGCCTCTGCGAAAACCCTGGGATCACATTAAGGTGTGGAAACATCTTTACGTAAGAGAGATGTATTGATACGCGTGCAAGTGTAAATAGAGAACTATCTATATAGGCTTCGGAGATGCACTTGTAAATCGTCAGTTAATTTGTCAATGGTACAGAATTATTCTACAACCTCTATGTTTAAATATCGAGAAGAATTAGCAAGAAGCTTATGTAAAATGTTTACAATATATATCTATACAATCCATATTTTAATGCTGCACTAATTATGACTTTGTACTTAAATAAAAAAAACACATATTTAAGAATTGTGTCTTAATATTTATAATATGTAATCATGAGTAGGTTATAGTGCTTACTTAAAGCAATTGCGTACGCAAATTATGCCTATTTCCAGCAGTGGACGTTTTTTGGCTGAGATTATGAGGTTGATGCAAATTAATGCATAAAAGTGTTTCCCAACTGTTAATATACAGGAGGTAAGTCACGTGACTATAATAAACTGGATATCAAAAAAGGATATAACGTAGTTAGGCATCTACACACTTTTCGTCTAGCGAGACACTCAAATTTAATTAAACCGTTGTTTTAAATTTAAATGAATTTCGACACGATGCGACAGCCTCAGCATGATACGCGACTTATTAAAATTACAGGATTTTATCCCTTTTGAGAGTAAGTAAAAATGAAGATATATAAAATAGTAAATTCACTATTAAACTGCGTGATTCACTGACATAACTTTTGTATATTCCTTTTATGGACGTCCTATTTTGTACGTTAAAATGTAAAATATAATGTAGATTCAAATCCAGCAACAATTTATTAATCTATTTATATAAAAGTGAATTGATGAAACGTATGTACACACAAACACTTAACAAATTAGGATATTACAAATATTTTTTGTTTAGTTGGTTATTACAAGGATAAGGCCTGTAAATAATAAAAAAATTCACTCGATATAAGACAAAAAAAAATCTACACAAAGCGTTATTTCGCAAATTCATATTATCAAATTAAAAAGATTTTTCAAGGAATACAACAGATAATATGTAAAACTTAATAATCTGTTTCAATATTATTTACATGTCTACTAAAATCTTACTTTCTATTCTATCCAGATCTTTAGGTGGTGTTGGAGTCGACTGTTGTTTTAGTCAATAAAGTGGTAAAAAGGGTTTTATGGACAAAAAAGTTATGATAACATCTGAACACCAATATTTTATTATAATTTTGTAATGTATTTCGGGGTTTTCATTACCTACCTACACGTTTTACCAGCAAATATTTATTTTGATGGTTACATAACCTGGATTCGGGAACGCTACATATTTTAACCTAGTATTTTGACTATTGATTCAGAATAGTTTTGTGAGATGAATTATTTTCTAAAAACATAATATTTGAACGGGTATTTCTCAAATAATCAAAACAACAACAAAAGTAAGTGCTTTACAAATACTCACCAATAAATAATGGCAACAGCTTCCTTAGAGACCATAAAGAACAATGGCAGTTTTATACCTGCATGTTTTTAAGGTGTCTTAAAACTTGACTTATACAAAAACGATTATTTGAATTAGCCAGATTTTTACATCATAACACATTTTTATTTAAAGGCTGATATTAAATCATGAATTAAAAAAACCTCTTAGTTGATTACAATATTAATATCTTACGGGTTTGTGTTGCCGCTTTAGAAAAAATAACACATTTATATTTTTTTCAATAATAAGAAAAAGGAATAAAAATAATTTATTTCAATGCAATGTGTACCTTAGAAATTATATATCATTAAAAATAGCACAGTGGAAGTTCCCTGCGTACATAAAATAGCGTAATGTTTCTTTATTGGTAAAAATGTAACTTTTAAAGCTGTCTCGTGTAATATTTAACTATCTGCCAATTGCAACACTGCTACCAAAGTTATTTTGACACCAGGAAACTGCAAAGCAATTTGTTTGACAGTCTATTTTTTTTTTATAGGTTTTGGCTTTGCACGGTTTGTACTTTAGCCACAGACGATATTTAAAAGGTCCAGTATTCTCATAAATGTTTTAGGAGACTGTTTATTTTTCCTCTAACTGCTTCTAAGATGACTATTTTAATAAAAAATAATTTTATTAATTACTAAAAGAAGAAAATAAACAAGGATTTGTTTTATTACCAACATAACCTCATAGTACAAAAATACTTATAACTTTTTTTTCCAACCACCGTTTGTTAAAATTCTTTTTGGAAATGTTTATGTAATGCAATTGCTAGTGTATAAGCATTTTTTAAATCATAGACGCCCCAATTTTTATCCAGGACAAACGTAGTATGGGACTTTGCCATTGTTCTTTATCTGAAACAAGCGAACCATTCCGCCGATTCGGCGACACACAAAACGTGTATAATACGTGCGTGTTGAGCATCGCAACCCCAGGACACGATAACCGGCGCACGCGAACCTAACGAACGAGAGGCGATCACGTTGTCACAATATTTGCCCAGGAATGTCCGACACGAGTTTATTAAGCCCGCGAAGGGCGTAAAAACTTTCACGTCGGATCGCATAACTCACCCCTCCAGGAATGGAAGCGTACATAATTCCATCATAAATGCACTTGTTCGTTTTTTTATTATCAATTTCATTGGGGAACGATAATATTGACTCGCATAAAGGATTTCAATACGTTCGGAATGTGCAGTAGTTTATTTTTGAAATGGAAGACCAAAGGTTGTTGCGTCAATTTGTTTGTAGTTTGTGCAATTGGATGAGCAGCGCAACTCCAATTGCATCAAAGAGAACCATTCAGAAAAATCGTAGCTTTGGATGTAAAAAGTCTGTCTAGTTTGGCGGTGGGTCGTCGCAAATTCTGCCTGACCTGGAAATTGAACTAAGGATCTCGAAATTACGATCTTGATATGTCGTTAACACAATAATACTGCTTTCAAAAATATTTATATAGTCAAAACGAAAGAAATTGCAAATGTACATTAAAAGTTTTGTTAGGTTCCTTTCCCAGAGGTACTTATACAAAAAGTTTTCTCGAAAGCTATATATACCGGCCGATATATCAACAAGAACCAATCAAGATCAATCTCTACGCGTCCGCCCTTGTTAAGAGCGGGAAACTTTTTAATTAGACACTATGTTGGCTCGCCGTGTGTCGGCGTTGCTAATGTGGGGAGTTTGATTGTTACATGCCATCAGTCAGAGAGAGATGGCAGAGACATTAAATATTTCACTATCTTCAATAGCGATTGCGTAGAGTTCTTTTTACTAACTGCCTCCTTAACTTAGTGTCTTGTAATTGTCACTTTGAGCCGAAGGCTCTTCCAAGGCTTGCAGTCGAAGTTTTGTTAAAAGGTTTTTCTGGCGTTAAATACCCCTGTGAAGATCTTAATCTTGCGCCTGACCTTATTGCGTTCGTGAGGTCACTGGAATATTTCAAATAATTACTCAATGAAATGCTCTCCTTCCGTGAATATTAGCAAAGATTTATACTTATTTAAATCTTTGTCTAGCATCTTTTGTATATGTAGTCGGATGGGTACGTACTACGTAGCCTGCTTGATATTAATGGGCCGCTATTATCTATTCCGTTAAGAGACCATTCATTTACCATTAAGCGTCGCTCAATGTTCTTCCATACCTACATTAGACTTGACTAATTTAGCCTTTTATTACACTGTAGGTAAAACACGGAAAATAACAATCCATGCGGAAACACCAACCAAAAATGTTGGCCGTATCTCAATGGAATTTCCAATATACACAATGGAATTGAATAATCTTTTAAATTAAATTATTATTTGCTGGTAAAATGATTTTAAATTAAATACATTTTATTAAAGTAAAGGGAATTAAGCCAAATTAATCGCTTTTGTATTTCAGGACTACTTGTAATTGAAATGCATGTTGCAGGTTGGTTGAATTCAACAAAATAATAAAATGAAAATATGTTTATTTCAGTTGTCAGGACCTACAAGGACCTATATCTATCCACATCTACCGACGAGTCATTTGGTGTAATGGTGGAGAATTCGGCTGTTACACTAAAAGGTCGCGGGTTCGATCCCCGCACGGCGTCTTCCCAGAGAGCAGACAGTGACGACCACACTATTTGCTACCCCCGTGTCGCAGGCAGACCGTCTGTACTGACGGTAACCCACGTGACCAATCCTAGGCCACTGGGAAGTATTGATTATATTAACCATTGTATAATCTGTTCTTCTTATACTTTATTTTATAACTAGCTTTCCGCCCGCGGTTTTACCCGCTCGTAATTTCTTTTTTAAATATCCCGCGGAATTCCCGTAAGAATTTTGTCCTAATCCAGATTATAAACTATACGTGTCCTAAATTTCTTCTAAATCCGTTCAGACTTCCACATTTCTAAGTAGAATTGACAATTACTATTCTAATGGACTAACTAGTTCGGTCTAGTCTATTCAAGCGATTAGCTTTCAACCCCTGGGATAAGCACAATCATATAAGGAAAAAAAAAAGAACAAAACGAAGCTTATCTAAGAAAAGGAGTAATATTGATGTGGTTTTCCTTAACTAGGTAGAAAACGCCCAGGGAATTAGTGCCTTAATATTTTTTGTCTCAGAGAATCCTTTATATTTAAGTTGGGGGCGCAAGTCGTAAATTATGTCTATCCCGCATTTTTATCGCAAGAACGTGCCTATGGTTGTATCTGTTTTTTGTAAAGCGCTGAAAGGTGAGGTTTATTTGCCAAGTAAACAGGTGTAAATTTAATTTTTATCCGCACAGGTGGAAATTTTGTGTACTTTCATATTAATCTCGAACTCAGCTTTCCAGTGACAATTAAATGTTTTCCGAGTAAACGGTGCTTATATATTTAATGAGGCTTGTAAGTAATTTTTCGGGTATACATGTATGTGCTAATAAATATAATTATGATTCATTATTAAGCTAAATTGTATTACCTTACAGATTCTAATCATAGCGTTTGAGGTCAGTAATATATATTTTGAGGGTGATTTCTAACGATATTGCTCTAAAAGCTAAATGATAATACTCGTTTAACCCTACATAGAGTTCTATTGTAATTTTTAATCACGAAGATCAATTAGCTCAACCCTGAATAGATTTAAAAAAAAAGTAAAAATAGTGAGTTGCAGTAAAAAATCTTCTTTAACCCTTTAAAACTTTAACTTTTTTTTTAAAACTTTAACTTTTTATAGATCAAGAAAAATATATAAATAGTTAGTTATGATACAAATAAAGCGTTTATGTCAACTGACGAATTATAATGTTACCTACATAGACTTAATATAATAATTCCATGGTTACCTATGACTTTATGCCTCTAGCTTAGCTCTATTAACCACAGGTTAATGGGACCGATCATAAAAATAAACGCAACGAGGGAACACGCAATACGCTGATTTAGATAACCCCAAATTGGTGAAGTATGTCGACTATAAACAGAAAATATTCATGCGATGTTAATCGAGGAGGGCATTCACGATATTTCACAATCAATAATGTAGTTTGAACTAAATTTGTATGTCTGGTGTTTATATAAAATAGTTTTAGTGAGCTATTTCGTTGTAACACGGCAAGGTTGGATTTGAGTGTAATTCACAGGAAGGTACAGAATTTAATTAGAGATATCAACTTATTAGAAGTGTTTAGATAACTTTACAGTTAACAACTAGTGACTTTGACTGAATTTTATAGGAAATACTTTGTATTAGGACTGATTGCATCTATCAATAGACATTTTTCAATGGGTATGAAAATTATCAAAGCTAAGCGAAGTACACAATATCAAGGTATTTTTGGTCCTTTTATCAAAATTGCCATTGCTAATACTAAATATTCTTATTCAAGAAGAATAAAATAATTCGGTTCATTCCCGTTCGTCCCACCAAGTTTGTCCCACCGTCGTTTATTAGGTCAATTAATCCGGTGTAAGATGTTTTCAAGCACCTTTCAACCACTAGTTATGAGTTGGTTTTCTCCTTATTTTATTTTGAATAATTCCGTTTACACTTAATAATAAAAAATAATATATTTGGAATTACCTCTTTTTAATGTATAACGACCGCTAGAAGTATTCTATTTACTCGTAAGTTACATTCAGAATGGACCACCTGTACAGTATTTATTATAATGTATGTATAGAATAGATATTATAATATTTAAAAAGAATGCTTTCGGTCTTAGAAAGTTTTCATCTTCGCTATAAGATATGTAGTTGAATAGCAAGTGAAAACAACTGTAACCCGAGTAGTGTTAGCTCAGAATTATTTACAACGGAGCAGTAAATGTGACCAAAAAATTCCAAGTCGGATGTGCCACGGGAGGCACATAGAGCGCGACGCTCGGCTCTAACTTAAACCTAACTTAGATGTAGGGCCCCTGAGGTGCCTCTGCGAAAACCCTGGGATCACATTAAGGTGTGGAAACATCTTTACGTAAGAGAGATGTATTGATACGCGTGCAAGTGAAAATTGAGAACTATCTATATAGGCTTCAGAGATGCACTTGTAAATCGTCAATTAATTTGTCAATGGCATTGAGCTATTAGTACATAATATTTCTATGGTCAATGGTACAGAATTATTCTACAACCTCTATGCTTTAATATCGAGAAGAATTAGCAAAAAGCTTATGAAAATGTTTACAATATATTATTATATCAATACAATCCCTATTTAATGCTGCACTAATTATGACTTTGTACTTAAATAACAAAAAACACATATTTAAGAATTGTGTCTTAATATTTATAATAAGTAATCATGAGTAGGTTATAGTAGTTACTTAAAGCAATTGCGTATGCAAATTATGCCTATTTCCAGCAGTGGACGTTTTTTGGCTGAGATTATGAGGTTGATGCAAATTAATGCATCAGATATACCTGAATGTTACTGAGCTTCTAGACACTTGTAATATTAAAGGAGTCGCAATTGCGTTGCCGATGATGAGGGCAAGATAATCACTTACGGAAGTGGTTCCTAACTGTTAACGTACAGGAGGTAAGTCATGTGACTATAATAAACTGGATATCAAAAAAGGATATAATGTAGTTACGCATCTACACATTTTTCGTCTAGCGAGACACTCAAATTTAATTAGACTGTTGTTTTAAATTTAAATGAATTTCGACAAGATGCGACAGCCTCAGCATGATACGCGACTTATTAAAATTACAGGATCTTATCCGTTTTGATAGTTAGTAAAATAGGAAGATAATAAAATAGTAAATTCACTTTTGAACTGCGTGATTTACTGTCATTACTTTTGTATATTCCTTTTATGGACGTCCTATTTTGTACGTTAAAATGTAAAATATAATGTAGATTCAAAACCAGCAACAATTATTAATCTATTTATATAAAAGTGAATTGATGAAACGTATGTACACACAAACACTTCATAATAACTGCACCAAATTAGGATATTACAAATATTTTTTGTTTAGTTGGTTATTACAAGGATAAGGCCTGTAAATAATAAAAAAAAATCACTCGATATAAGACAAAAAAAAATCTACACATAGCGTTATTTCGCAAATACATATTATCAAATTAAAAAGATTTTTTAAGGAATAGTCTTAATAAAACAACAGATAATATGTAAAACTTAATAATCTGTTTCAATATTATTTACATGTCTACTAAAAACTTACTTTCTATTCTATCCAGATCTTTAGGTGGTGTTGGAGTCGACTGTTGTTTTAGTCAATAAAGTGCTAAAAAGGGTTTTATGGACAGAAAAGTTATGATAACATCTGAAAACCAATGTTTTATTATAATTTTGTAATGTATTTCGGGGTTTTCATTACCTACCTACACGTTTTACCAGCAAATATTTATTTTGATGGTTACATAACCTGGATTCGGGAACGCTACATATTTTAACCCAGTATTTTGACTATTGACTCAGAATATTTTTGAGAGATGAATTATTTTCTAAAAACATATATTTGAAAGGGCATTACTCAAATTAATCAACACAACAACAATAGTAAGTGCTTTACAAATACTCACAAATAAAAAATGGCAACAGCTTCCTTAGAGACGAGACAATCGAACCATTCCGCCGATTCGGCGACACACAAAACGTATAATACGTGCGTGTTGAGCATCGCAACCCCAGGACACGATAACCGGCGCACGCGAACCTAACGAACGAGAGGCGATCACGTTGTCACAATATTTGCCCAGGAATGTCCGACACGAGTTTATTAAGCCCGCGAAGGGCGTAAAAACTTTCACGTCGGATCGCATAACTCACCCCTCCAGGAATGGAAGCGTACATAATTCCATCATAAATGCACTTGTTCGTTTTTTTATTATCAATTTCATTGGGGAACGATAATATTGACTCGCATAAAGGATTTCAATACGTTCGGAATGTGCAGAAGTTTATTTTTGAAATGGAAGACCAAAGGTTGTTGCGTCAATTTGTTTGTAGTTTGTGCAATTGGATGAGCAGCGCAACTCCAATTGCATCAAAGAGAACCATTCAGAAAAATCGTAGCTTTGGATGTAAAAAGTCTGTCTAGTTTGGCGGTGGGTCGTCGCAAATTCTGCCTGACCTGGAAATTGAACTAAGGTCCTAAGGATCCCAAAATTACGATCTTGATATGTCGTTAACACAATAATACTGCTTTCAAAAATATTTATATAGTTTATAGACGGTCAAAACGAAAGAAATTGCAAATGTACATTAAAAGTTTTGTTAGGTTCCTTTCCCAGAGGTATTTAAACAAAAAGTTTTCTCGCAAGCTATATATACCGGCCGATATATCAACAAGAACCAATCAAGATCAATCTCTACGCGTCCGCCCTTGTTAGGAGCGGGAAACTTTTTAATTAGACACTCTGTTGGCTCGCCGTGTGTCGGCGTTGTTAATGTGGGGAGTTTGATTGTTACGTGCCATCAGTCAGAGAGAGATGGCAGAGACATTAAATATTTTATGCGATTTCACTATCTTCAATACCGATTGCGTAGCGTTCTTTTTACTAACTGCCTCCTTAACTTAGTGTCTTGTAATTGTCACTTTGAGCCGAAGGCTCTTTCAAGGCTTGCAGTCGAAGTTTTGTTATTAGGTTTTTCTGCGATTTTCTGGTGTTAAATACCCCTGTGAAGATCTTAATCTTGCGCCTGACCTTATTGCGTTCGTGAGGTCACTGGAATAATTCAAATAATTACTCAATGCCCTCCGTGAATATTAGCAAAGATTCATACTTATTTAAATCTTTGTCTAGCATGTTTTGTATACGTAGTCGGATGGGCACGTTGCCTGCTTGATATTAATGGGCCGCTATTATCTATTCCGTTAAGAGACCATTCATTTACCACTAAGCGTCGCTCAATGTTCTTCCATACATTAGACTCGACTAATTTAGTCTTTTATTACACTGTAAAATGCGGAAAATAACAATCCATGTGGAAACACCAACCAAAAATTTTGGCCGTATCTCAATAATAATCTTTCATGGAAAGAAGGCCAACTATATCAGAGAGTACTACTTTGGGCAGCCGCTCATTCATTCGAACTCTTCATTGTATAAATTAGCAATGAGAGCCAGATCACGCACATTTTATTGCAGAATTATGTTAAAAACAGTGCAGCTACATAACGTTTTATGTTGTACATCTATTAAAGAAATGTTTCCAATGGAATTGAATAATCTTTTAAATTAAATTATTATTTGCTGGTAAAATGATTTTAAATTAAATACATTTTATTAAAGTAAAGGGAATGAAGCCAAATTAATCGCTTTTGTATTTCAGGACTACTTGTAATTGAAAAAATGCAGATTGGTTGTATTCAACAAATAATAAAATGAAAATAATGTTTATTTCAGTTGTCAGAATCCACTAGGACCCATATCTATCCACATCTACCGACGAATCATTTGGTATAATGGTGGAGAATTCGGCTGTTACACTAAGAGGTCGCGGGTTCGATCCCGCGTCTTCCCAGAGAGCAGACAGTGACGACCACACTATTTGCTACCCCCGTGTCGCAGGCAGACCGTCTGGTACTGACGGTAACCCACGTGACCAATCCAATTACATTTCTCTATTGACCAATCCTAGGTCACTGGGAAGTATTGATTATATTAACCATGGTATATTCTGTTCTTCATAAACATTATTTTTTAACTAGCTTTCCGCCCGCGGTTTTACCCGCGCGTAATTTCTTTTTTAAATATCCCGCGGAAATGAGACGTTTCCCATAAGAATTTTGTAGCCTATGTCCTAATCCAGGTTTTAAACTATACGTGTCCTAAATTTCATCTAAATCCGTTCAGACTTCAACTTTTATAAGTAGAATTGACAATTACTATTCTAATGGACTAACTAGTTCGGTCTAGTCTATTTAAGCGATTAGCTCTCAACCCCTGGGATAAACGCAATCATATAAGGAAAAAAAAGAACAAAACGAAGCTTATCCAAGAAAAGGAGTAATATTGATGTGGTTTTCCTTAACTAGGTAGAAAACGCCCAGGGAATTAGTGCCTTAATATTTTTTGTCTCAGAGAATCCTTTATATTTAAGTTGGGGGCGCAAGTCGTAAATTATGTCTATCCCGCATTTTTATCGCAAGAACGTGCCTATGGTTGTATCTGTTTTTTGTAAAGCGCTGAAAGGTGAGGTTTATTTGCCAAGTAAACAGGTGTAAATTTAATTTTTATCCGCACAGGTGGAAATTTTGTGTACTTTCATATTTATCTCGAACTCAGCTTTCCAGTGACAATTAAATGTTTTCCGAGTAAACGACGCTTATATATTTAGTGAGGCTTGTAAGTAATTTTTCGGGTATGTATGTGCTGATAAATATAATTATGATAGATTATTAAAATAAATTGTATTACCTTACAGATTCTAATCATAGCGTTTGAGGTCAGTAATATATATTTTGAGGGTGATTTCTAACGATATCTAAAAGCTAAATGATAATACTCGTATTAACCCTACATAGACTTCTATTGTAATTTTTAATCATGAAGATCAATTAGCGCAACCCTGAATAGAATTTAAAAAAAAGTAAAATTAGTGAGTTGCAGTAAAAAATCTTCTACTTTAACTTTTTATGGATCAAGAAAAATATATAAATAGTTACATAGTTATGATACAAATAAAGCGTTTATGTCAACTGACGAATTATAATGGTACCTATGACTTTATGCCTCTAGCTCAGCTCTATTAACCACAGGTTAATGGGACCGATCATAAAAATAAACGCAACGAGGGAACACGCAATACGCTGATTTAGATAACCCCAAATTGTTGAAGTATGTCGACTATAAACAGAAAATATTCATGCGATGTTAATCGAGGAAGGCATTCACGATATTTCACAATCAATAATGTAGTTTGAACTAAATTTTTACGTGTGGTGTTTATATAAAATAGTTTTAGTGAGCTATTTCGTTGTAACACGGCAAGGTTGGATTTGAGTGTAATTCACAGGAAGGTACAGAATTTAATTAGAGATATCAACTTATTAGAAGTGTTTAGATAACTTTACAGTTTACAACTAGTGAATTTGAATGAATTTTATAGGAAATACGTTGTATTAGGAGTTTAGGACTGATTTCATCTATAAATAGACCTCTTTCGATGGGTTGGTTCCTTTTCTAAAAAAGCAAGCTTTCTTCAAAGCTAAGCGATGTACACAATATTTTTCTGTTCTTTTATAAAAATTGCCATTGCCAATTCTAAATGTTCTTATTAAAGTAGAATAAAATAATTCGATTATAATAAAGGTATTTAAGGTATTTAGTTTTCGGTAATGGAATATACAAGGAGAATGAATCCGGAATCTCGGATAAAAAATTTGACGATAAGAGTCTGTGAATACAAGTATTCGTTTTTGAAGCAAGTACCTGGTAATTAAACCTCCCTGCTACCGAATGTTGAAAACCTGAATGATACTTAACAAAGCTCAAATCTCCTTAAAATTAAATGTCAATATTTTATTATTTTCTTCCATATCAGATCCATTAGCATTAGCTTAACTACAAATAAAGTTCATAAGTTTAGAATAATTGAAAAGTTTGCCGAAATAAATCAAATACTCAGAAAAACGAGAGAAAAAATATTCTTTAATTTGGAAGGTTCGTCCACAAAGTAAAACGGTTTTTGAAAATTTAAGATAAAATTTCCATAATAACTGGTGGAACCCTCTCGAGCGGCGGCCGAACTTTGTAAAAGGATAGGAATGATTGTTTCATGCCCGGAGTACTCCTGTATTTTTGCTCATTAACTTTCCCGAGCTCAGTCAAGTTTATTATTAAAATGAGTGGGGATGAAAAGTCGAACGGAGTATTGTAGAAGATTACTTGCTCAATATACTTATAAGTTAGTGAGGAAAATTAACATAATTTGCTAAGATTCCTGCAATCTTTTAATAACTCCAAATTGTTAAAAACGAGCCATTTGGTGTAATGGTCGAGAAGTCGGCTATTACACCAGAGGTCGCGGGTTCGATCCCCGCACGGTACAAACATTTGTGTGCATGAACATGTCTGTTTGTATCGGTCTGGGTGTTTCTATGTATAATATGTATGTATTTACAAAAAAAAAAAAGTATATAAGTAATGTTTATCCGTTGTCTGGCACCCATAGCACAAGCTAATGCTTAGTTTGGGGCTAGATGGCGATGTGTGAATAATGTCCAGAGATATTTATATTTATTTATTTAACTCTGCCCAATCTGATTAGATAGCTCTTAATTGTTTTTAAATACTGCCACGCGTTAAAATGCACAAATGTTTGTGATAACGTCGTAAAGCAAACGTCCTCTGTGGAACAGTGGCTTAGTTTTATTTATTTATTTGTAACCCGGAAGTCCCGTGTTCAATTACCACCTGGTTGGTGGTAGGACTTTTTGAGAGTCCGACTGGCTAGCTTCCACACAGCCGAACATAGTACACAGTAAAGTTAGCCGCCATAACAGCACCATCTGTGTTCCGATAGTATTAATGTGGGAGCCAGTATACTTGAAAAAGTATATTGGCTCCCACATTAATACTGCCGAGACAGCTACAAGATCGATTGATTGATTTCTCAAAGGCAACACATTAAAGGACGCTTCCTGGTGAAATCTCCCTCCACTAAATAGGCGGCAGTGGCCGCTAACTATCAGGTGACCTGCGTTCTGGTGTCTGCCAACTGATGCTTGTTAGAAACCTCCTTATACTTCTGACGAAAGTTATAACGAAAAATTTCATTTTTTTACATAAAAAACGAGGCATCTGTAGTTGCTTTTGTACAGTACATATTATTCTTTGTGGGACAGAAATATCTTGTAGCTGTCTCGTATTTTGCTCATACTAAGCAATTTCTGCCCGAATTCCAGGGACATTTATTCTACAAATTGCCTAGTAGCTTCGCAGACTAGATACAAATATGTATTATAAGCACAAGCCAAAATTGTTTTTAGTATGATAATAATACCACTTTATAAAACTCGAGTCTGGTTAGAAATACTCGTAGTACCTAGATCCTTTATATTATTTACATTATAGCCGTTGTTGTATACATTATAATGATAATTATCGTTATAAAAGTATAGACAGTATTGACAGGATTGCTTAAACGCTTTTGTCTTAAACATTTTGCTTCCATTGGACGCCAAACTGTAAAGCAATTTTAATTTCCAGTTGGTTGCTAATCAATAAAACGAAATGCTAAATAATATGGCTAATTGAATACTGTTTCAGCTCTCATATATTTTATTTCCCATTCCTGCCAAATAGGGATAAGAGTTACAGAATTTATTACTGGATACTGTTGATACAACGTGAGGGTTAAATATGCAGTTGAACTTGACGTCCGTGTTGTGCCAAAACATTCACGGGAAATGATATGTCCACATTGTCCACAGTCATTTAAACATTTATCATGACAAAGATATGAAAAGATGGTAGGCTAGTTCAGTTGACAGAGAGGCACGCAGTCCTCCTGATGGTAAACGGCCACTGCGGCCTGTTTTATTGAGGGACACTTTGACCAGGAAGTGTCGTTCAAAGTGCTGCCATACTGTAGAGTTATCTGATTTAAAGCCTTTAATTTCAAGTGTACTGGACTGGATCCCCCATTAATATTGCCAGAGATGTTAGGGCGGCAGTTTCCTACTGTGGGTATGGTAGCTAGCTAGTCTGTTGGACTCTTAAAAAGTTCTACCACAAACCAATAGGTAAAGAACAGATATAGAAAACGTTAATTCTGGCTGACATTCGAAATCACATTCCATTGGGTTATTACAGACGTTTTCATGGGTATATTATTACCCTGACGGGTAATTTACCCCGGACAGTGTGAACCGGAGTCGTAACTCATAACCAGGTGTCCGGATTTACGCCCGCACAATATGTTATAAAATCCCGCCCATTTTATTTTTAGGGTCAGATGTTATAGGCCTTTTATTTCATATTTGGTTTAAACATCTTTTGGGTGTGTGGTCCATTTTCATTTTCTATTCCGGATCAGAAATGTCTGTTCAGTCAGATTTATATTTAAGTTTGATATTCGATTTGTATTTCAAATATTTCAATAATGGGGTTATGTAGTTTTATGATGTAAAATTACACAGTAGTTGCATACATTGATCTGACAAAGTGAAAACCTACTTGTGCAGTGGGTCAAGCTTAGCCCAAATCGAAAACTGATCAGTACTTCGAATCGAAAAACTACTCGTAGTATGAAAAGAAGAATTTTAGTGGCGGGACTTTTTGCTTTTTTATAGTTGTTCGTGCTATGTCTAGCTCTACTGTAGACCAATAAACAAACATATTTAAGAATATTTTTGATACAGTGTTTTTTTTTATTATCTAATAACAAAATGATACAAATAAATATTCATGTATAATATAATCATTCATGAGAAAAAGTTTCCCTTTTAAAAACTTCCAACAGTCTCACAAATCCAACAAATCGAATCTTTATCCCTGTATCTTTCACGTGCAAAAAGAGGAGTTATTGATAAAAATATACATTAACTCCATCAAAGCAAACGTCAGTTATTGTTGAATTTCTTTTTAAATTGAATCATTTATTTGTGCTATCTTTGACTAATTTGACACCCAACGCGCACAATTTAATTTCAGGTGGATGAAACCCTTTGAGCAGACGGACAACGCCGCATTATTCATAATTCAAAACAGGTGGCTAAAGGCAGCTTTACACAATGCGCTCATTTTTTTTATAACATAGGCGTATTGTTAATGGTTTTTAAATAAATCTATAAAAGAAAGTCGTGTTTGTTACAACACTTATAACTCGAGAACGGCTGGACCGATTGCCATGGTTTTTGATTTGTTGGATTTGTTTCCGTCCCGAATAGCAGAATACATCTTAAAAAAGAAAGGATTTTGATCAATTTCCACGGGAACGGGAACCACGCGGGTGAAACCGCGGGCGGCCGCTAGTATATTATATAATGTGATGTCAATTAACGTTAAATTCATTTATCATTAATCGTATTCCTGCCCTTATTCCACAGGGAGTAGGTTCGGAGCAACAAGATTTTTCCTTCAAATAATTCCTATTAGCCGTCCAATCCAATAACTTTCACGCAATCTATCCATAATTTTTCAGTCTTAGTCCGTCTACATACATATTTATTATAACAAAGTATCGTAAAATTACCATGTAACATTAATTAAGTAAAATGCCTGTAAAACTACCGTTAAATCATTCATAGTACGAGTAGTAAGGTTATTAAAGACTTTTTAACAATTCTACAATTCAAATTCTACAGAAAAAATCTACATGCATTGCAAGTCATAATGAATGAAAAAATATGAACATTCACCCTGTAGCTGTGTGAATAATGTCCAGGGATATTATAATTTTTTTATTTTTTTATCTTTACTTCATAAAGATTTAAATAAAAAAAAAATAGAAATATATAACAAAAACTACGCCTTTGCACAATAACAACCCTGAATCGGAAATGTAAAATGCTATACTTTATTGCAATTTAATTAATGTAAATAAAAGATAAATAGTGTACATTTATTCAATAAATGAAATATTAAGTGCTTTTCATAATTTTAAAGCAGAAAGGTGACATGCTGATATTAATTATGGAAACAATAAAAACAAGAGGCTTGTTTTATGTGTCATGTTCCATTTTATTCTCACATGGTTTACATGATTTCCGTGTCACATAAGCCTACGTGAGCTCTGTCGTTAAAAAGTTTGTAAAAGTTAAACGGCCTTCTGTGAGGTCAGACTCAGATGGGTGAAAAATATTTTAAACACCTTAAAAACCTAGTCATGCGAGAGAAGTCTTGATGAGACTAATTTGATGTTTGTTTTTTCTATTTCAGTTTGACTAAGCAAAATAGTTTTTTTTTAAATTGCATAATGTAAAGGAGGTTTGGAGGCAACAAATATGAAAATATGTATAATTCTAAAAATAAAATAAAATATGTATTCTTTTTAAAAGTCGATTAATATACCCGTTATTATCGTATCCAGCTACATATGTTCGCTGGGAGCAACTCCTGTCAGACAGAAGGAAGGATTATAGTTACTCATTCGTATAATCTGGAAGAGCTGTCTTCACGGACAGTTATTTGTAATCGAGCCTTTAAGAGCTTACTTACAGTCAAACAATCGTAACCAGCAACCACTATTTGTAATAAAAAATATCAGCCCCTTAAATGCCTCTTCAAGTGATCAAGTAGTCGCTACAATGACGGGGACTGACTTAACTTTTGACGAGCCATTTGGTGTAATGGTCGAGAAGTCGGCTATTACACCCACCAGAGGTCGCCGTTTCAATCCCCGCACGGTACGAACATTCGTGTGCATGAACATGTCTGTTTGTAACGGTCTGGGTGTAATATGTATAATATGTATTTATATTATACATATGTATAATATGTATTTATATTATACATATGTATAATATGTATTTATTAACAAAAAAAGGATATAAGCAATGTTTATCCGTTGTCTGGCACCCATAGCACAAGCTAATGCTTGGTTTGGAGCTCGATGGAGCTGTGTGATTAATGTCCAGAGATATTTATTTACTACATTTACTTGCCATATCCAGATTCCCGATTCCAAGCCCGAGCTGTTTTCGAAAAATTCGACACAATTTTTTTCTGAGCTCTGGAATTTAATCCAGGGCCCCGAGAACACGGCCTAGTATTTAAATCACTAGGTCATTAAGGCGTCATACTCATACCGTATTTTTTTAAATTGTGTAAAAGCTCCATAACTGAAGCACGGACTGGCATGTTATGACGAATGAGTGAAAGGGCCGGACGGTCAGGCGGCATTTATTAGACGAGGATTTGTTGGGCGTACACCATATTATGAGAGATTATTTACAGGGATAATTGCCGAGAGAATGTTTACAATCTATTACAAAAATCAAATGCATCATTAATTATAATAAAGTGTTCAGTGATGTCACGGTTCTGTACGATCTTTTCGAAGATTGTCAAAATACGTGATTTGTAAACGTGATGGTTGGTCCATGCAGCCAATATTATCAATGGGATGAACGTTATTATTGCGAGTATTTGATAGGTATTTTGTTCAAATTTTCTTGTCTAGGATGCACCAACTAAAAACCATATTAAAACGACCAATACTTTTGTGGCTTCTCCCCTTAACCAGAACGGTAAGTTGAGTAGGTCAAAAGTAGGTAATAGGCTTCGTGCCAGTCACCGTGACTCCTCCCCACTATGGACGATGAGGGAGCGTCGCAGGGGTTTTAGTGGGTAGGCCGTTCTGGGTAGCTTATTCTGTGCATCCCAGACGGAGAGCCCCACATAACCTGTCCGCCCCCCGGCGGCGGGTATGCTTAAGGCAGCATTTCCCCTGCGTCAAAGAAAAAAAAGAAAAAAAAAAAAAAAAAAAGGTCAAAAGTAGGTATTAGTACCAACTAGAACAGCAAGTTTAATTTTGGTTTATATTATAATGTTAGTATCACTGGATAGTACACCTGTCCATCCATCATCAGGACTTACAGAAGATCTCCGTTGTTCAACGTTCTTGACAAGCTAAGCCTTCTAAGACCCAACACTCGAACCAACGGCAAAGGATTTACATAGGTCGATCGATTTGCCAAAGTACTAAAACTGTTTCCCACTGATCGCGTGTGAGGCTGTCGGATAGAGTCCGCCGCACTTGAACCGCTCCTACGTATACAAAATACACAAGCAACTTCCCGCGAAGTGAATTCCAACTTGCGGATACATGAGCAACATAAATACTGACTAGTTCGCCAACTCTCGCATAACCACATTCACGCCTGAAATATTAAAGCCTTGAATCGAATGTACAGAACAGTAATACGCAAAACTGTACCTCAAAGTTCAATGGGTCGTGGAATTTCGGAGCGTTAGTTTTATTGATATCGATAGTATGGTCTTTCTAGGCCATAGATTGATATGCACACAAATAACGATAAATATCTAACCATATCAGTACAGTACTCGTATACGAATTTCGATTCTGTCAGTTATCGAAAAAAGAAGATAGAATTGTTGCAATTCTGACAGGCCAATTTATAGACCATCGTTCCTTTGGTGTGTCATTACCTATACCCTAGCAGGCAACTGCTCGCACCTTCTGTCATCAAAATGTGCCATAAAACCAGCCAAATATATAAACGGGACTTTATTCAGTAGCAGCAGTGAGAACCCAAAATAGTCATTTTAATATACATACAAGGTTTCCAGTCTTCTAGTATTCCGCAGTATTCGACGTTCAAAATACCTTTTAAAAATTGTAATAATCACACAATGTTATATTTTTTATTATTGACATTGGCAATTGCCTTCCTCCTAAAAATAACTGAGCGATATCAACGTTTGCTCGGTCGGTTCACAGAAATATGGAATCTCAGAGGGGCAATTGAACGTTGGTCGATTCTTGCTCGTGGCGCTTGCTCGTGAAAAATAAAGAAGAATTCTCGGCGAATAGGGAATATGGGCTTGCAAGTTATCGCGTCAAATATAAACTGAAGAAAAATAATAATGTATCTTAATATATTGGATGGACTCGATATGCATTAACATGTTGCGCCGACCTTACCTACGTGGGATAAGGGCAAGGAAATGATGATGATGATATTGGACTCGATAAAGTGGTTAAATCAGATGCAGTATTTGAAATCCTAAACTAGATTGCAACCCTTGACACTCGGACCCCTTAAATCTAAAGTGGTAATATCTGCCATAATTATGTAGTTCAATGTAATATTATTATTTTTTAGTTTTGCAAAAACTGAAGATATCAACATTGATATTTATTATTACATAATAAGAGCAAATAGAAAAGAACAAAGAAGACTTTTGGCACTCTTCTGTTTATGATTAAGCTATTTTGAATAACCGTCATTTTAATGATTTTATATTTTAAAATATTAAGAAAAAATATATACATATTATTTCTAAAACAACATATACCTACTAAATCTTTAGAGGGATCAATAGCTTCAGTATATTAAATGTATACAATTATCTAATTTGTGTTATATTTTCTACAGACTCTCTAAGGGCCTCTTTTTACCCTGTTAGATTAAAGTTAACATTTAGTAGGTAAATGACGGACGATTTTATTAAACCTAAATACACTCCATAACTAAGTACCAATTATTTCATAGCGATAATCCTTGATTAGCAGTGTACCGATTTGTAAAATAAGCCCGATTCAAATAATAAACGCGGGTAATTCGTTCGATTTTAACCTCAGTTTCGAGGTTTAATCGATACACATGAACAGACGGCTAAGGCTTCTTGTGTTATTTCTATAAGGTCCAATTTTCAATGCAAATCTGATTTCCTTTCTCGATACAGGGAGTTCTTGCTAATTCCAATTCGCATGTGGCGATGACGGCAACTTTTATTTTTTGGTACTTCCCTATTGGAATAGCAGAGCTAGTAATGTTTAGTTTGGGCTCATATAATATTAACACACTAGCTTTCCGCCCGCGGTTTTTATCCGCGCGTAATCTCTTTTTTCAAATATACCCCCTTCCCCCGACATTTTCGGGATCAAAAGTACCCTATGTTCACTAGGGATAGTGTAGCTTTCCAACAGTGAAAAAATTATTCAAATCGGTTCAGTAGTTTCAAAATTGTTATTCCCGCGGGAATGAGACGTTTCCCGTAGGAATTATATAGCCTATGTCCTAATCCGGGTTATAAACTACACGTGTGCCAAATTTCATCTAAATCCGTTCAGCCGTTTAGGCGTGATTGAGGAACAAACATCCAAACATCCCAACATCCAACCAAACATCCAGACTTTCGCATTTATATTATAGGTAGGATAAAAAAAATATGCGACGGCGTTCGATTTCAAAAAAAAAGGCAGTTTTTTTACTGCTTACGTATTAGATCACTATATTGAGTAAAAGAAAATAATTCCTTATATTTAATAAGCTCGCTTTACAAACAAATTAAGCAAACCATGCTTAGCTTTAAATAGTTTATTTTACTAACCAAGAATTTATAATATGTACTTAAGTTTTGTTATTATTGTATTTTGTAGTAATTACTTCCCTTATTTATTCAAGCAGACCCACTATTGCACTATAGCATGCGACTACATCAATTAAAATTTCTAATTATGCAGTAAAACTAGAAATTTAAAGTAACCTAACATTAAAACAAATTAATAACATCTAATGAACATTCGTAATCTTTTGATGATACCGAACCATGAAACGTTTTTCTCGAAGAAGGGTTAAATTCGACTGATATCAAAATTGGAGATTTTGGTTGCGTTTCATTAAATTGGATACGAGGGGTGAGGTAAATAGGTAAGCGTTTTAACTGAAGCGGAACGCAGTTGGGGGAAGTAGAGCGTAGAGGCAATATCTTGGGAAGAACGATGCACCCTAGGATAATGAGAAATCAGGCGTGATCTTCGCATTTCTTTGCTCATTTTCTCAGTCATTTGTAAAACACCCGCTTACATTGGATGCTCCATACTAATGATAATAAGCAATAAATAAAAGTTAGAAAAAAATACCTATCAGCGCTGAAATAAACTCTAATATTTTTTTTGTGTAGAAAATGATTATTTTTTCTGTAAGAAAATGAGGATACGCCTCAATGGTTAATGGTCTACATGGCGTTGATCTCGGAGTCCGGGGTTAAATTTCTGGGACTGGCAAAAAATATGTGGGATATTTCAAACGCAATATAATCTGGATTAGGCAGCGTGGTGATTATCGGCGGGTCTCGAAGGCTTACTATGGTGCCTAATACATTCTCCTACTTTAAATGTCTTTATGAATAAATATATTTTTGTAAATTGAATTGATTCTCTATACTTGATTTGGTGAACAAAAGTCAGTCGTGTCTGTCGGATGTGTAGTTCTGTGCTAGTCGCCGGCAGCGAGTGGCGCGCAATCGGCCCTCCCTAATTACCGCCAGTAAAAACTAATTGCGAACGACCGGCGCCGGGGCCGGCTGTTATGTACTCGCAAATTTCGCTAATGCACTGCTTGAGGACCCTCGTTCGGTCAAGCGAGGTTTTAATATAACAATGATCATCTTTTTTATATTGGTTTCTATTGGATTGACGTATATCCCATGCGATGCAGTCTTTATTAAATAGAGTAGGTATATGGATGTGATTAAACTGTCAGAAAGTAAAAAAAAAATGGCCGTAACTGGGGGCAATGGGCACTGGGGAGTGATGCGGATAAGGTCGTATGTATAATACTTGGTTATCACTTACCATTAGAGTGGCTGCATGGTAAAAAAGGTGCTTTGTATTAAGAACAATAGTCTTTAAAAAAAAAGCTGTAATTGCAGTTAAAAGATATAAAAGATAACCATTCTTTTTTATTTCCAGCTACAGTTATACTAAAAAAAATGTTGTTTTAGTGAGGTAAATGAGAAACAAACAGCGGAATTTAAACAAAAACGCCAGCAAAGCAAAACCTCACGTTTCCTATTCTGTAAATTGGCAATTAGGTACAGCAGACATGGTAAACTTAGTTTTGTATTTATTTTTATATTTCAAATATTTAGCATTTCTTTTAAATACTTTACATACTCGTCAAAGACAGCTAAATTAGTAAAGGCACTTTAAATTTGGTTTTTAAACGTTGCAAAGATAAACCCGAATTATTCGGGATGCTATAATTGAAAAGTTTAGCCAATGTTAAATTAACTCAGTGTCGGTGAGACGGACAATTTGCTTTAAAACATGACTACTGAAAGCATTTTTCATTAGATAAATGTATGGTCTACGAGTAAAGGTCGCATATGTTTCAATCCCCTCGGAGACTTGTCGCGACAAGAAAACTGGAGACAAGTAGTTTCCTAACAGTTGTGCCTTGAAGAACTTAAGACAATTTTTAAAAGTTCTCCGACCTGTATGTCGTTTCAATGTGTCCATGATATATCATGGACACATTGAAACGACATATAAATTTATTATAATAAATGAAATATTTTTTTAGAAAAATGATGAACTTGAAACGTCGAACAAAATGTTACATGAAATATGCTATGTTACATGAAATATGCTACCATAAATAAAAATAATAAAAAATTAATATTTTAAAAGTACTCAGTGATTTTAGGTAACATTCGAAATGTTTATTCTCAGAAACGACTCTTGTTTCCGAGAATAAAAATTTCGAATGTTTACAATTTTATAGCTTTCATCAAGTTAAAAATAAAACCGTTTCAAATTACCTGTTTGCAACAATACGAAAAAATTGAACCATTTCAATGTTGACGTTTCAGAATACGGCTCCGTAGTTCAAATCCCGGTGTTTACAACTAGCTGTCGACAAACCGTTACCGCGAACGATGCAATTTTTGCAATATGAAAAGGTTATCTTTTTGGTTTGTAGATAGGTACGCCAGTAAATTGTTGAGCTTGCACTTTTTCAGTCAACGAATTGAAAGAAAAGAAAGAAAGAAATTGTTTATCTAGACGCTTTTCACATAGTAGGTAAATAATTAAAATCAACCTATGGACTTCTGCTACACGAGTATAAAACGAGTACATACACGTACTATTTTGAGCTCACTTGTATAAAAAAATTTGTTTCTTTGGTTGGTACTTGATCAGAATATTAATAATAACTATTATGAATTATATTTGTTGAAGAAAAGGCAAATTTTCAACAATGCAGTCACACGTAGTCACCAGGAAACTTCTGGCACGTCATAATTGACTTAACATATTTATGAAAGCAAAACGGAACTGAATTGTACTATTATTGTTGTCTCCCCCAAAAATTCGAAATCAAGTACTTTTGTATTTCATGCAGACAGAATACACAAAGTAACTGAACCACTAACATTCGACTTTTGCATATTATACCCAGTGTAATTCACGATACAGACTGGAACCGCGTTGTACCGTATCCGGACGTGACGTCACGCCCGCCATTACACGTGCGCGGCTCTCAGTGCGGTATTGCCGCACGCTACTTGATATTCTCATCCGCACCCCACCACATTTCACCTCGGCGCCGGCTGGTCCTAGGATCTTGAACTTTGTTGTTTCACGTACAACGCCTTTTCCTTCCCGAAAATGCCTTTGTAATTTCATTTTAAAATACCACCATATATTTCTTAACCTTCCCCTATTGAGTTCTCAAATTGTTCTCTTTTAATCTGAAATGTGGGTGATATTGTTGTCTTATCTTTCCTAAAGGTTTTTACAGCGACGTACCTCAATATTGGTTAATTTTTTGTACGTCTTTTTGTTCCGGGTGATTTGGCATCTGCTAGACTAATTCTGAGGGAATTCATTGACCATACATTTTGTAAAAGCCATGTAAGCCTTTACAAGATACTATGGGGTCGAAGCTGCGGGCACAGGTAGCACATTGTAGTGAAAGGTATAGCACAAAAGGGAGTACACTTATCATTAAAATTTAAAACGATCTTGTTTAAACAAAAATGGTTTTACAATAGTAAATGGAAATAAATGTGGTTGATTAAACCCGCAGGCTGTGTTCCTACACGCGAACAAGGCTTGCTTCGAGCTATTATTCTTTTTGGTCACTAAACCTTATTAGTGATGCCTATAGCCAGGAAAAATTTACTTAAAGTTGACTTATAACATAATGGTGTTGTTAACAATTTTTTGTTAAATTTATAGACCCGTTGGCTAAGTTTATACTGATTCTTTTGATGGTATTATAGCTTGCAGAAAGAACATAGAGTATATTTGATTGGATTGAAAGTCCCTTAAACATGAAGCTCTGTTCAATGTGCTTCGGTACTGGAGGCGTTCCTCTGATATTTCATAGACCATTTATATGGCGACATATTTCACCGGATACCTCTTAATCCATCAAGCCCCGGAAAACCAGACACAATAGAAAATCTATTGTTTACGCGACACCCGGCTTTCGGTCGGGTGTTTATGAGTTAAACTAGTGAAATAAAATTACTGCTGGTGTTGTTCCAAGAAGTCGATGAAAGAGTGATAGAGTACGTTTCGGTGCCGCTTGTGCGTTGTGACTATGTGCCTAAAACGTATTTTTTTTTTATACAAGTCTTAAGCTAAAAGGACAACTAAGCATCGCACACAACTAATTTAAAAACGTTCACGTTTGGCCCATTAAAGCATAACGAATGCGGAGTGGAAACAAACGGGGTTGATTCCGTTTGCGCGGAACACACAGAGTTCGTGCCCGCCTCTGCTCTGTTGTTTCGATTATTTTGGTTGTTAAACTTATAGCGTTTGTTACCTGATTACTCGGGCTGTGATTCCCACTTACGAGAGTACTCGTTTTTGGAACGACGATTGCATTTTCAGATATTTTAAATCTTGCCGGTAATATAACTTCATTTTCTACATAATAAGAGTAAATCTGTAAGTGTAAGTCATAAAAAATCTGGGCCCAACGTTCTATGGATGTTCGCCCGTCTCCTTTAGGTACAATTTTGTTCATGATTAATTAGTAACTCGTTGCAGTTTTCGTGCGATCTACTATTAAAACTATTTTAACCTTAAATAAAATAGCAAAGTAATGAAAAATCTAACGTAATAAAAATTCAGAAATACACAAACCCGAGCCGTGCTGTGCGAAAACACGCAAACAGAGTTTGCGTTAACCCGAACTCGCCCGGTTTTGATTCTTTTAGTTCTCACTTAATTTGTGTAGTTGTTGCACTCTGCATGCGGCTTCGCGGAATTCTAGACACGAATTGATATAAAGCACTATGTGACTGGCGTTTTCAGGTCATACATTATCTAGTTTTAGTTTTTATTTATGATTCACTGATGTTTTTACGAATGGTTTTGCACTGTAAATGTTATTATTTTGTTATTGGACTGAATTTTAATTATAGTCTTATTCTTTGTAGCTTTATTAAATGAGGTTAGAGGCGTAATTTCGGTTACCTTACTCTTGCGTGATGTATCGTATCTTTCGCTCAACTCATCGTGAAGTTCTTTAAACTTTTAAGCTCGAATCAGTTTGTTTAAAGTATTATTGCATTTTGTTTTACTTCGCAATGACTGTTTAAAAGCAAGTGAATAAAAAAAGCAGTCAATTATTTAAGTTTTGTATTCTTTACCCTACTCATTTTTGTTTACTATGATGTCACACGACGACTGGCGATTGTTTGCCGCCAAAATACGTCTGCATCCGGAAAAGTATTTTTTTATTTAAGCCATGAGGGTTTTATTCAGGGCAGAGCGCAAGGAAACTGGCAAGGATACGTTTGCAAGAGTTTATGACGGAAGGCACGTGACCTCACGTTCTGAGAATGCGTGCCGATCAAGAGGGGACAATCTTTCTTGTTTACTCTAATTTTGGATTCTATTTCTACCTTTAACGCTTTTAAAATCTAATTTAAATAATTTATTTAGGCCCTTTTATAATTTATTCTTATTTATTTACTAAATACAAATTAATATGCTAGTAATATCTGCCGTTATGGTTCAATATACATGATAACTGAAGTTTAAATGTTGGCTAAGATTACACGCGCTATTTTGAATTAAACATATTTTTAAATTGTAGCCAGTAAAGTGTTAAGTGGCACGTTTATTAAAACCGATTATTGTATGAAATTACGGATTAAAAACGTGGATCTGAATAATCCATGAGTAAATTAATTTCTTTTTATTTATTTTATGAGACGAATAGTATTCACGTATTATTACTATTATTTTATAGCATAACATTTTGTTTACAAAGTCGAAAACTATGTTAAGACTATTACCCGCTAAATAGCGCCCTAACACCTTTGGGAAGCGACCAGAAAAGTGCCATAGACATTATCTACTACAAAAACATTGTAACCACAGTCGAGACTTTATTTCTTTTAAATTAAAGCCTTTTTTACTTTGTACATGAGCAAAAATAAATATACACTGTTGAAACCTCGGCGTAAATCAAATGTATTTATAGCTAACTAAACGGCATTTTCCAATTTAAAGTTTCGATTAGACATTTAGGTACTCCTGTATACGAGTATGAGCCTGTACCTATTTTATAAGCGGTCCCATTCTGCGGTTGCAAATAAGATCACAAACTTCGAGAAATGGCGTCACAAGAGGAATAAATCAGTTTTCACGACTCTGATGGCTCGTGTCTCACACGAATAAAGATTTACCAAGTCAAGTCTGGGGAAGTTAAACGCCTCTAAATTTAGGAGCGGCAATCCCCCTCGCGTTCAGTCGTTATGTAAGGCAGGGTTCCTTGTAAAGGCTTGCTCCTACTTAGCCGGCCGGTATCGTGATAAAAATACGCTTAACGATGTACTATGAGGCAATTTGGCTCGCACATTACTGTAAAACTAACAGAAACTACTTGATTCAGTGGAAAGTAGTCTAGCGATTGACGAATGGTCTATTGCTTGTGGAGGCTATCGTAACTGCGTCATTAAAGTTGTATTAAATTGATAACTAGCCATATTTCGACGTATAAAACATGTAAAACTTAATAACCATATACCAATAATACAATACTGTAAGGCCAGAATTGCTTCTTCTCACAGATTAGTAGAAATAGTTTTCCACTTAAAACAAGTCAGTGGGTCATCTCCGAAAAACGTGTAAATCATGCGATCTCATTATTTTATTCTATAAACGAAAGAAAGTAAATACCTAAAAACAAAACAACTGTACCTGTGTACCTGGCCGTGATTTCAATTCCCAGGTCAAGCAAACTTTTCTAATACATAATCCGCTTTTGGCAAGCGTGGTTATGAAGCCAATACCCATTGTTATAAGTGGGATATAAATAGGATACTTTACCTAAATAACTTCAGACGTTAAATTGAAAATAACAACACTCAGTCCACGAAAACGAGTGGGATGCCAATAGGAGCAATAAGAGATGTACGAGTATCTCGTCTGAACAGCTCTTGACATTGTTTCACGGTACATTTTACGATGAAAAATTCAGCAAGCCTCCGATTTCCTTTTTTAATATCGCCCAGACCTTTTTTTACGATTCGTCTATAACTGCGACAGTTTTTCATAAACAAACCGCGTGTGCATGATTCGAGCGGGTGACGCACAAGTTTAATTTCATTCGGTAGTACTGGTATTGCCAAGCGTAGTTATGCTCTTTCAAACTTTTATGCCTAAACTTTGTGTATTACACAGTTCTGGCCTACTTTTCCTGGATTTACTGACAGCATATGTTTTATTATTTTTTGCTACGAATGATGTCGTGTACAGTCTGTTCCACATAAGTTGTCCTTTAGCCGCTATATTGGTAGTATTGTTTTTCAATACATTCAATCTGTTTTTTGACAGCTTTACAAAGCGTAGGCAATGCTCCCAATATAGCGGCTAAAGGACAACTTATGTGGAACGGGCTGTAGTGAATTATGGCATGTTTATGTGTCATGGCGGAAGGTTATTAATTTAAGTCACGCACGACCACATTAGTTTATTACATAATTGGCTATATTATTTATTCATTTTAGGTAATTTCATTTGCATATGTAGTGATATATTACTGAAGCGTGTAGAAGTTGTCCGACGCCTGCCAAAGGTAATGACCTTTGGCTTCACTTTTGCTTAAAATAACGTGAACCAAGTGTGACATTTTTACTTTCGTTATAGAAAAAGGATATCGATTGAAAAAAGTTAATTTACGCCTGATAACAATTTGAGCAGCAGATATTTCAAGAAATTAACCCCATGTCAGTAATGTATTGCTTTATGTAAGCTAATACTGTAATCAAAATATAAACAGAGAGCAGATCATACGTTTGTCTGATTTATTACAATCTACATACATACTTATGACGATGCCCGCGAATATTACGTACATGATTTTGTATGGATTCCATCGTTCTTGGAAATTACGACATTCGCCGCGTAGTAGTTTTAGCGAAATTGACACTGAAGTAACTTCAAGCGGTGTTCGGTTACTGTTAACCGAGATCACAGCTCACAACCGAGTATCTGTTAATTTAATCACAAACAAATTGACAGCGAATTCGTAAATTCCATTTGCCTAACCTGATTACCCTAGTGATAGGACATGATTATAGTGGTGTATGTCACCTTTAGCCGCTCGACTGTGATGGGTGTGCCGTCGAACCACCAAAGGGACTATGGTGACAAATCAAAGAAAGTTTTCTTATCATGCAATTTATTTTCCTTTTGATATTACAAGATACTTGTCAATTTATATTGAGGTAGGAAACCCGTACCTCGCTTACTCAAACACGGACTCTAATTACACACAGGGCGTGTTATCGATTCGTCAGACATCAAATGCTCAAATGATTCTACTCAATTACTTTAGGCACTAAAATTACAATCTTGACATCCCGGCAGGAAGGATCCTAACCAGACGAGTGGAGACTCGGTCTACGGCTAAAAGAACATGAAGGTTACCTCGGTTACCGACCCATGAAGCTACGCTGTCCTTAGTGTTTAAGCAACCATGCTCCTCATTCCGGGATGGGTTCAGCTACTTCAGTCTGCCCAGATCCTCCAGCAGGATATATCCGAGTAGCCAGCGACCGGAGACGTAGATGAATGATAAACGTGGAACGTTTATAAAAATATAAATTATTTCATTCCAGAATGAAATAACAATTACAAGATTACAATCGATGAAACGATGATTATTTAAATTAACGTTGAATGATTAAACGATGAATTAATGATGAATGATTAAACCCTAGGAAATCCATGATCAGCTCCTTGCTGGATCATTGCCGGATTCCACCCACCAAACCCAGGGGTACAATTCAGCGTGCTGGAAAGACAATACCATGGTAAGCACGTGTCGACATAAAACCAAATCTCGAAATTCTCGGAAATGAACTTACCAGGGTACTTTACGGATGATCATCACTTGATCACTCCATGATTTAGGCCGCACATGGCCAAGTTTCCTGAGAAACCTTACATTCCTCCTGGAGAGAAGTATGCGCACCAGGCGCTTGAGCGGAAGTGCTCAACCCTCTAATGTCAAAACTGACAGGAGGTGAAACCAAGACAATTATTTTATATCGAGGCAAAGACAACGCACAGTCGATGCCAATCGTTGAAACGATACGATCAATGTTGAAAACAACTAAACAAATGTTTACGAAATAAATATGTATAAATATGTAAAGAAATAATTTAAGATTTCTAATTTGATTATTTTAAGTTTTACAAATCTGGCCGCTACACTGCTGCCATCTATTATCAATCAATCGATTAATATCGAGAATAGAATATCTGTCGTCGAACAAATAATTGATCACTCATGCTAGGTGGCGCTACAAGACCATTTATTTTTAACTGAGAACGGAGCAAAATTTGTTCCGTTACACGTTTTGTAAACAAGATTTATTTTAACATTATCAATGGAAATTATCTGTTACTTAAATGTAATAATAAAATAACATTTTAAAGAAAAGTGAAGCAGGATACTATTATCGTTATCTTCACTTTAGAGGTCTGATCAAGTGGTTTTAAAAAGCTTAAACTGAAAAAAACCTTAAAATTCCTGTGTTTGCATGCTACTTAACTACTTATGCTAGTGAGTCACATTGCTTTTTGCTTTGCTTGCGCGATGCAGCATTCCGTACAGATTAGGAATCGTTGTTCAGCGCCATCTATCACCAGATGGTCAAACTGTTTGTAGCATGCGGGTACTTGATGTGTTTGGTCACCACAATACCATAGACGAATAGTAAAGTAAAAGGGAATTTAAATTTTAAAGATTTTTGTTAATATTTATTGAATAGTGCACCGCGTAACATATGTTCTTGGATGTAGCAATAGTTCAGCGGCATGTCCCTGATCTGTAACTAACTAATAAAAGTACCCGCAGTGGCGGATTGCACAGTGCACGCGCCGCCGCGTCTTCTTTCCAACTTTTTATTTGTTTGCCGGCTCACTTCTCTTGTACTATAATTTTTGTTAAACAACTTTGCAACAGTTTGCGTTGGCCTCACTTGTGTACCGAATTTGGAAATGGAGCCAATTTTCTTATACACTCCTTTTATTACTCATTGTTTGAATAAAATTGCCGTAGTTTTAGATAAGGTCAGTTTGGCAAGATTTTGGACTAAAACGACGATTTTTAAAATGAGAGTGTATTACTTTTTCAAATTGGTATTGTATGTAAAACATACCTATAAAGTCTCATATTAATCTAAAAGTTTAAGTTCTTGATATCGTGACGTGGTTACTAATTCGCGAGTCAGTTTAAAAAAGTTCTTTATTTTTGAACTGTCTCACTCAGGTTTGTCATCATTAACAGTCAGTCTCATTTAGTAAGTCACCACATTCATCAACACAATGTATTATAGTGATCTACTTTTTTTTCTTATAAAAATATCTTATTCTATATTCTGACAAAGTGTGTTAGTCTTCTTGTCAATGTTAAGATTGGATATTTTGAAGTTGCTCTTTATTCTAAAGTTATGTTACGAATTTAACTGACCCGATTTTTGAATGTTGATGCAACTAAGTAAATATAATTAGTGAAGTTAGTAAGTGAATGTAGCCTATTATTGCCAGTGGTTTAGGTGCATATTTTTTCCACAAAGCCAACTGACACAGCAATTGTAGTTATTAACACACAAACAAGGTTAAAATTTGACGTAACAATATTTTAGAAACAATTAAAGGATAGTGAAGTAAAAATTTTGACGTTTTCTCCTAGGTGGGTTAAAGAATTGCAGTGAAGGATAATTAGAAATAATGATTTTTTACATTTATATTGTGAATTGAATATTACTACAATTGCAATGTCAGTTGCCTTTGTGGAAAAAAATATGCAGTGAAGTTAAATAAAAGGATTTACCACCTATTGCATATAATACCATTTTTTATGAATCCTCTAATATATTTTTGACCACTTTGTAAATCTAGTGCTAGAGTTTTATCAAGCTGTATATTACCTTTTCATGCTACTTATTATTATATTTGTTAATAGCATATTCTATTGTAGTAGTGATGTTGATATTTTGTATCGAAAATAAGGTTATATTTTTGTTGAAGGCAATTGTCTCTATTGACCGGAACTCTTAGCATCAATGTGATTTTTATTATAAAACATTGGTATTTGTTGTTCCAGTGTTTAAAAAAGCCATTGAAAACAGCTTGGAATTCCACAACTGGTCAATTCAGTTAGCTTATCAACAAACAGCTTGGCACTGGAAGCCGATATTCCGGACAAAGTTTAAAATATTCAGAAATGAGAACAGATCGCAGATACGCTGTAAAAATATCATAAAAGTGAAATGATAAATAAGTTGGAATGGATCAGTCTTGTTAAGGTTTTAAGTCGTACCAGCAGACATTAAAATTTACTATTGATTTTTCAGTAAACTATTTTACTCTTTTATCATGACTTGATATTGACGCTTTCTTACCCAAATTGGGGACATATTTTTAGAAACTATTTTTAATTAATCCTCAGTTTATTAAGACATTATCACTTATCTATCTTTTCTTAATCTTACAGATTCTTAAGACTAAAGCATACCAATTTTGTTTGGTCAAAAATATCAAAAAATATAAATTAAAGTTTAACACGGTTAATTAGTTAATGCATTAAGTTTTACTTAATTAAAGTAGGTGCGTAAACAGTTTTTACGAGGCGACCGAATGGGGCCTGGGCAATTTGCAAAGTGGAAGTCCTTTAGAAGTTTATCCTCAGAGGAGTCATGCCGGGCAGGCAACAAAGAGTTGCCCTGTTTAAACTAACTACGTTATGCTTGTAACGAGGACACTATACATGTATTATTTTAAAGTACAATATTTGCTTTATTTAGTTTAATTTTATGCCATTAATTGGCTGATGAGTATGAATGCTATAAGCACCACTTTTGACGGCTGTTTATTTTATACAAATCTCGGTCCATAAGTTTTTTCTACGGCTTAGTACGGCATTGTAGCGCTGACTCGGCAGGGAAGGAAAACATCGTAACTAAACCAGTTTGGTAATTCTTAAAATGTGGTGCTTCGGTATCAGCTTATACACAAATATTTGGGGTTGTTTTAAATTCTCATGTTAGTTAATGGGTAAGACCCTATTTTCAGCTTTAAATATACTTTGCTGGCTACGTCAGTATAATTAACATTTAAAAAGCTATTTAACTATTCATATTTAATCCTTCTAGCCCCGGAAAACCAGACACAATAGAAAATCTATTGTTAAGCGGCACGCGAGTGCCGGTTCGGCTTTGAGTGGTTAAAATGTTATTTAGGTATAAGGCTGCGCCCCAGTAGGCAAACTGTTAGCGGCAGACTGAGTTTGCGGCTTATCGATTTAGTACGCCTTTCCATATATTAGAAATGGAGTGTCCACAGTTTGCTAGTTTTGTGCTTACTGTACGCAGTTTGCAGCGTTACGCGCGTCGACTATCTCAGTAAGCGGCCGACTCCCAGCAAAACCGGTTGCGACGTATTTCTGTTCGTCACTTTGCGGCTCACTCAGTCTGCCGCTAACAGTTTGGCTACTGGGGAAGCAGCCTTAGTCCACGAACTGCCTAGATTGCGCAATTGGTAGTGACTTACACTCTGCGTCAGAAAGCGTCATCACCGGTTCGAATGTTAGGTACGTTTAAAACATTGTAATTTTACGTAATGATAAAGCTTAACCTGGCCATTTTAATTTTTACTGTAGCATAAATACATGCAATAAACTTTGTACTCTGTATTAACATTATGAAATGGATAGTTGTCTAAAATCTTAGTCATTGTAAATGAAAATTCTCTCCAAAATAAACCTGAATTCATAGCGAGAAATTCCAACGCTCTAGGTAGTTATACCATTGTGTGCTTAGCTCGGATCTAATGTGATATTAATGATATTCGCGCTAATTTGCCGCGCGAAACCGGGTCGCGGCAAGTTTTAGCTGTCTAAATAATTACCAACTACTCCCCGAAGTCTGTGAAGATAGTTTTTAGTTTGGCGAGTAGAGTATGTAGACTGCGAATATAATTTTTGTACCTACTAATGCTTATAATTCTATGATTGTTGAATTTAATTTATCGTATTATGGGTAATATATTATTTTACGTCTTCCCTATTTTCAGTTTTGAGGAAAATGCCCTTGCTATATTATAGGTCGCCATGGCCGAAATCGGCCGGAAGTTAGTAGTAGTAATTTTTTATGTACATAGGTACAAATATATATAATATAAGTATATATATACACAAGGGGTCAACATTTATTTGCCTTATTTTCAAGGACAGTGCCAGGCCATACTCCGCCTTCTTTTTTTTCCACAACACGGAGTCCCGACCTTCACTGCGCATTCTCTACCAATTTTATTAATGTTCATAAGTTCAGGATTAAGATCACCAATACCTGCAATGTGTCCTGCAGTTTTTATCCCTGTGTGCAGCTTCAATAGTAGTCAAAAATATCTTGGCATTAAAGGAAAATTATCTCTAATTACACCCAAGTAAAGCATGATTTTGAGTGTCAGAAAATCTTTAACAGTGCTAGTCAAAGTCCAACCAACGCCGGCAGCTCATTGCAGATGTGTATGATGGGCGGCGGTTGTCACTTTCCATCAGGTATACTGCATGCTCGTCTGTCCACTATACCATAAAAAATTGTCTTATAACACGGTAGTTATAAAGTACATTTTCCTTTGATGCCAAGATATTTTTGACAACTTCGGGCGCTTAGATATTATTGAAGCCGCCTGTACTTTGTATTAAATAAGCGTCTTAAGTACAAGGACATTCAGTTATTGTCAATGAGAGATAAGTTTTACAGGGTAGGTATGTTCCCGTTTCCTTTGCATAGAGAAAGATGGTAGTACTCACTTTGAACTACTTACTACTACCCACATTCGTTTGATGTTGATTTTATTACTTCACATCTTGCAGTTTTCTCTGCAGACATTGCATAAGCTGATTATGATTTGAACATGTAAATAGATACTATGAATTTTAAATCTACTTATGGAAGGCAAAGGTACTGGAGTCATTAGGGAATTCAACATACTTCTTTATAGGATTAAATACGAGTATACAGTACCTACGTACGTACTTATATTTTTATTACCTATTCATTTCACAGTGTAGAATTTATTTTTGTAGTTGTGACATGACTGTTTAGGTGGCATGAATGTACAAGGTACGAGAATATTACCGTTAAGTAGTTTTATTTATATAAGTAGTTGAATTACCTTGAATATCACATCTATAAGTCCCCTAATCCATTTCTGTTTCAACTTTATAAAATACTCGTTAATCTCCTTTGTAAGAGTTTTTAAGGTAGGTACTTGAATATGTTTTTAGAACCAGGTTAACAAAATGTCATTTTAACAGTACATACATATGTGTTCTTAATGTTCACTGTTAAGATTTTCAGTCATATACTTACGCTGCAAACAATACTTACATCATTTGGCTCGCCGTTGAAACTGGCTACTGCTTGCATTTGTGGTGCATTCTGCATCTCCAACAGGTTTTATCATCAAATTTATATAACAGAGAGACTTTGAACAAAAGTTACTAGGTGTTGCAAATGTTTTTTTCCATTGAAAATATAAAAAATCTAGCATTAATTGTTTTTACAAAAAAAAGTCTATTATTCTGTCATATCATTTTATGTTTATTATAACAGAACGACAAATAGATAGATGAAAACTTGGGTTAAATTATAGGATCTGATTACTTCTATTACTTTCAATGCTGTATTAATTGGCATTAACATATCGTATGCAATTAGGAACGATATTTATTTTATATTATGTTTGTTCTAGAATAATTTTAGTCTCAGAAATAAATAAACAAGAATTTTAATTTGTCACATATTTATTCCCAATCTTTGGACCCTATAATGCTTTAAAACTAATAATAACATAAATACAACACTGCCATACGTTAATTATTGAAATTAGGAGACTCCACAGCTTTTCACCGATAGATTTAGGTACGTCTTCTATGTAAAACTAATTCATTTTGCCTTTTCGGCACAACTTTATAAAATTTTACTGAATTGGTTTTACAAGAAAACGCACAAAGCAGATAAATCTACAAAGCAAAGTTCCAAAGCTCAACTGTTAATTATTATATCTAATTTCAGTTATCCTAATCTAGACACCTATAATTTTAGTACTAAATTTTGATTATTACAAGAATATTGATAGTTAAGTATTCCAAACATATTACGAACCTTTGAAAGAATCATCGAAAGGGATAAATTTAAATTTTATTAAAGATCAACAAAATATCTCTTAGGTTGAATCAGATTATAAAACATGTCTGGGTTACTTTTTAGAAATTAGAAAATTTTTAATTCCAATATTCATTTGGAGACAAGAGTAATTTAAAAAGGGTTCTCAGTGGAATAAAAACTTCGTTTGAGGATGAGCTCAAATTTATTTGAATTAACAATGACGTCTCCAATGCCACAATACTCCATAAAGTAAGAAAAGAAATTAATGAACATCTATAAAAGTTGTAATAATGATAATTAAGCTAAATTTATCACTATTTTTACAATGTCATTATGTTTTTCTTAAACCACAATAACACTTTACCTCTGCTCTAAAAGCATTTAAATAATCCAAGTCACACAAATCTAACAATTAATTACTAACTATATAGTTTGTATGTTTAACTTTGCTCGATATACAAATAAGTTTTTCAGCAACGCTCTAACTCTTGTCACCGAAAATTAAAACAATGTCACTAATACTGGATCTTAAGCGAACTGTTAAATCAATTTGGTTATTAAGCCATTTATTAATCTAAATAATAACAATAAAATAACATTTCAAGTCTACGGCGATAAGTTAAAAGTAATCGAAACTTGCGCGACACTACTCGGGTACTATGCGTAATTCACGTTATAAAACACAATCTAATCGTCGTTATTACTTAGTACTTCATCAACGTACGAAAACAACACTTATTAGGTATCTGATACTCCGAACGATTATTTTGTCTCTTTATTCTATTCATATGTATCTCTTAGTATTTAACTAAATTTATCAAGGGGCACAGAATTGATATGTCTCCGATGCACGGCGTTTGTGTGATACCGTTCCTTAATCTAACTTGCAAGGCGATGCTACACCCCTACTCTACCCTATCACATGCGGGCCATGTCACGCGCCTCGACGGCGCCCTTCCGAACACCATCTCCTCGATTTCACAGTAAACGTTAAGAAAATATCGCTTTAGGTTACACGTATCTGTCGTGTGTTTCGATTTGTGAAACTAAAGATCACAGCGCTAAGCGGAAATCGAATCGAGATACAGGACACAAATGCAAGCGAATAAATCGAGAACTCAAGTTGAATTGGTTTTAGCGTGACATGTAGCCGGTTGCATTACAAATAGTAGACGAGATACAGAATAAACGTCTCTATGAAACCGCTTTTTACTCCTAATTACACAATAATATTACACGATGATATGTATCGAGTAGTCCCGCAAAAGGTGACGTAGCCGTGTCCGCAGCCACTGGACGTCTCTTACTCGCTATCTACGGTTGTTGGACGGAATCATGGCGGCGTCGGACTCCATTTCTCACTTCGTGCAAGCTCGCTGCCATTGTGGTGCACGCGCCATTTTGTTGTTACAAGTGTGGTGCCCAAAATGGCGGACGAGAAAATTGCGCGCAAATCAAAAGTGCCAAGAATATTCGATGGTCCTGAAGTTACCGTAACAATTAACAGTTTTATTTTAGATATTTTGTTAAGAGAGCTTATTTATACAATAGAACCATCGAATAATCAAATAGCAACAACTGAAAAGAAAAAATAAACTTTTCGTTGTATTTCAGTGTGCAGACATGGATGCCCGACGCCGAAGGTATGGGAGATCACTACTACATTATTACACAATTACTTACATACGAATTAGCATTATATCGAATTAAATAAGTAAACATTGACTTAGCTTAGTTAATAAAACCGACAGTGAATGACGAATATATAAGAGAATCCGAGATTTTTTAGATGTCATACAAAATTTGTCACTGTATCCATTATTATCGTTTGTTCTTTCATTTAAAATTGTTTTATCAACTTAATAAAAGTCTAAATTTACATAGGTAGATAGGTAGATATTTATAACTTTTGGTTCTAATAAATAGCATAGTTAGGTAACAATTAAGATAGTCTCGTTGAATGCCTGTACCAGGCGTCACCCGTAACGCAGGCGTCTGCCTCAACCCTGATTTGCGCAGTTTTAAGAAGCTTCCAAACAAACCGAACGGTTAAAACAATGTTCTCTTCTTAGAAAAACGTTATTACCAATACAGATTTGCCTAAAAAATACAAGTTTGGTACGGTCTGAGGTTAGTATTAAAAATTATGTAAGTATATCCATTATCTTTGGTCTATACGCCACGACGCTCGGTAAAATGTGAAAGTCATAGTCACTATAAACAACGTATAAAATTTTGCTAAGTCAAAAATTGACGAAATTTCTATTAAATATTGACTAAGAGATTTTCATAAGAATTCACATGCGGAATCTCCGGCCACTGACCGATTTCGGTCGCGTGAATACCTCATAGATATCTGTCGCGTCAAGATTTTAATCCAAATATCCGAAACCTTATCATTATAGCCTAAGCAGGGATTTTTTTTTTACTTTTTTGTATAATTTTTACATGTTTACTTCAGCAGAATACGTCACTAGGATACCTATAATAACATTAAGATTTCATTTTTGGTTTATTGCTATCTCGCACTGGATGTACTTCGATCGTCACCGTGTTTCAGCAAAACATATAGGTAACTAAGTATTCGATCTGTATGCGATAGTCAACTAGCTAAAAATAAAAAATATATTAATCTTTCCTTTGATTAACCCTAAAACTTCAGTAAATTTAAACTCCATTACATTGTTTCATTATTATGTATGAATAACTTTAATTAAATAGTAATGTAACTATGCTGATTCTCTACAATAAATACCCTTATCTAGTTATTGACCTAACGATTACACAATAAAAGTAACTACTAAATTTTAAATTAGATTATTACCAAAAAGCTCGTCAAAGCATGCAGATAGTAGAATAATTGTTTCACTATTCAGCGTTGGCGTGCACGACGCCATCATTAATTACTATTAATTAATATAATGATTACATTTATTATTTAACTCTCATAAGGCCAAGGCTAAATTCTCGCAACAAGACTGAACTTATCTCGATTGTGTCGCATCGCATACTAATCGTAAAGACAACAAGAACCCGTAAAGTTTGTTAACAAAACTTTCAATGAAGAGCTCCAACTAATTAAGAATATAATCACGAAGGTTTAGATTGAATCGTAATTTTCTCAAGGCACAAGAAATTTTGGTGTCGCCTAAACAGGAAATTGGCTAAAGGAAGGGGTATGTCAAACGAGTCGGGGCTTGGATGCGAGCGGGCGACGAAGTTCAGCGTGCATCGCTCTCGGGTTCGAGCCCAGCGGCCCCGAGGGTCCTCGAGTGGCCCAAAGGGGACCCGATTGGTCTCGAGCAGCTTCGAGGGACCCCGAAAGAACCCGGTTGGCCCCGAAGGGCGCGTTGTCGCACTACCACTGCCCGAACGACCGTGTACAACATTACACAAATCATTGTATAACTCCAATTACAGATAGAATGGATCGAAAGACCAACACTAGAGTGCCAGCGCTTTAACGAGTGATTGAACATTATAAAAATTACTAAGAAAGTATTAGGTAAATATAATTTGAAATAGTCATGAAATTCATTTAAATACGCTAACATTATCGAGGCTAAAACAAAAGTATCGTAATTATTACATACAACTTTATTTAAAATCATTCAACTTGAAATATTATTATTAACAAAACGTAATCTTTCTATGAAGGGCACCTTTGGTTTTTAGCTTATTCGAATGAGATATATCCTAAAATGTTTAATTTCTGGTTAAACGCTATATTCATAATCATAACAAATCCTCTCAGTTGTATACATCGGCCTTGTAAAAACAAATATACAAACTTTCCATACAATAAGTTAGTTGTAAATAAATCTTATATTACATAATAAAATGAATAATATTAAATAAACAGATTACATTTATAGGAAAAAAAAATAATTTCAAATTATATTACTTTAAATTAGAACGGTAAACAATAACCTGGAATGTTAATACATAATAACACAATTAACACATGCTACATTTGGTATAAACGAAAACACACCACACCTCTGACGCTGATCTCAAACAGAAATTGTAACTGAAGAGGAGATAGAGCTTATTTTACTAACTGTAAAAATAGGGGTCCTTATACGTGGACCCGTGAATCTTGATCCATTAGCAGCCGTAGTGTTGACACATGCTGTAGTTGGTGCCCGCTCCATCTCCCGTGGTTCCGATGCGACTCAGAGGATCAAGATTGCGCGTCCCTCAGTTTGCTGGTTGTCAAGTGCCGAGAGCCACGAACGAACTAATGCTGTTCGCCCTCTTCTCCGCCTTTGGCTCCCTGGCGATAAAGACAATCTTTTAGTTACCTTTAAAGTAAAATATTTTTCCTAATAAAATTATTCAGGCATTAAGAACTATTTGTGCGAGGTGCAATGGTGAGACATTAGTTACTTTCATATTAATTAACCTTCGGATCCCGATAGTGTATTAAACTTTTCAAAGTTCCATCACATGACAGGTTAAATTCCATTATTTCAAGTTTCATACACTCGAATCAACTAAATCTAATGGGTCCAAAGAAATACATTTACCCTGTACCCTTAAACGTCGTATTTAACTGTTTTCAATTTAAATGTATTTATGATATTCAAATAATCAGAAACCAACAGTGGAGTACGTTGTTTAAAGTTCCAGGGTGAATCTACACAATTGATAAATTATCCACATCAAGCTGTGTTTTGTTTAACGGTAATAGTGCGCGTGCATACTTCATGTGCGAGAATCCAGCCGTTGTGTGCCATCTTATGCCTTGCGTATTCGAGATGAATGGCCCCCTCCGAGCTGAGTAGAAGCGCACCCTGTAGGCGGGCTAGGGCGGCGGCGGCGTCCGTCGGGCTAGCGAAGTCGACGAATGCCACCGGGCCAGAGGTGCCCCCCGCTCCGCTGGTGAGGAGCCGCAGCCGCGAGAAACCCGGACAGCTGCACCACCATACTTAGTTGTGCCCGCGCTCGTACCCCCAATTGACTTTTTGTGTTTTGCAAAATCACATGGCTCCAGGAAGTTACCCAAGATTTTTGAATGTTTGTGATGAGGCTATGTTTTGCACATCAAGCCGACAATACACGAGAGGCATCTCATGTTCTACATGATACGAGTATACTTCGAAAAAGTTGCACTATACAAGCGTCTGCTATCGATATCGTAAAAATATGATATGAATTAAATAGTTGTCTCACTGACGACAATAATTTAATGTAAAAGCCTATAGTGCACGAAAATATCAGACTGATATTATGCAAACTAGTAAAATTGTTTTTAGTGACTAAACATTTTATTACAATTATAATTCAAAATGATTGCGAACGTAATGAAAAACATGAAAAATTGTCATGAATGTTCTGAATGGTTTCTTTATATAAGCAGAAAAGCTTTCAATAAATAAAATATGAATACATTATAACAATACCCTAACTCGCAACTCACGCATTTTATACATGATTAATGTCAGAGTTTCCAATAATGTTCCGGGAGTTATTTCACCCCACAGAAATAATAAAAAAAGCAATTATTTATTTCTATTAATTGACGCTAATGTAATTTTATAATCTAACTATTATTCAGCAGTTCCTTCCAATGGAGCCCTATGATTACTGTTGTATGTAAGTAGGTTATGTCGATATTTATAGGTTTATTTAAAGATTTAACTAGGTATATGAACGTTATTTTAGACCTGAATTTTGTGTTTGCTGAAATTTAGGTGAAAACAATGCTTTTACCAGTACTTTTTTTAACAAAAAATATAAAAAAATAAAATGTGTGTGTATGTGTTATACGAGTACTCAGTGCTGATAAAATACGACTAGTTTGTGACAAGTGTGAAGTCCTCTTTACCGAAACTTAATGAAAATATGAATCGAAAATGTCCGTACTATATTTGTTTACAGATATAATTGTTAATCTTTGCAAATCTTAATTTCGGTAAAGAGAATAGTGTTCTTAGATTGTCATGCTGGGTGGTACGGGTGCAGGCTTTCTGGTTTCACACAAACTAAATATTCATCAGATACATAGTGAAAT
The DNA here is from genome assembly GCA_949319885.1 of Mecyna flavalis. Lineage (NCBI taxonomy): Eukaryota > Metazoa > Arthropoda > Insecta > Lepidoptera > Crambidae > Mecyna > Mecyna flavalis. Next base: position 10,231,436 of record OX439437.1, read on the forward strand.
TATTTTAATTCTCAGAATATTGTTTGTGTGATTATTCACAGAATGTAAAATTACAGTCATTAATGTTTATGTGGACGACAACAGTGACATTAGGTGCAACATGCACTGTGGAGAATACATATTATATCTGATTAAATAAATGTACTCTTAATATTAACCTGTCAGACATATTTTATCAATGCTTATTGGATCCTGTGCATGTTCATGCGCATTACTTTAAACCAGATTTTTACAGGCCGTTTGAGGCAATTGCTTGTTAAATTTTAAACATTTCAATAAACGGTCTGGTAAAAATATGGTAGTATTTCATTCTATTTGTTTCGACAGAAAATAATGTATGGTTTCCACTTGGGTGACTCGTCTTTCTTAATTGATGTTTTTTTAATTATTATTATAAAAAAAGGGGTCGATAACAAATAAAATGTTGTCAAGTGTGTTGTAATCTTATTGATCCTGATTTTTACGGCCCTCAAAATGTCGACACGAGTAAAATCAAATATATCTCTGACTTTTTTCACAATCGAATGCAAAATGGTCTTGAATATTAGTATTACTTTTATTATTAAAATCTTCTTTACACAGCCTATAAATAGGTGCATCATCATCAAGTGACAGTTTGTCTTGGGTGGGATTCGAACTCACGACCTCATGGCTCCAATAACAAATTCGCCATAAAGCCAAAATTATGTGTATAAAGTGGTCTCACACCCATAGTGCAGACTTTGGTTAGTTTGGGACTAGATGACGCTGTGTGAAAAATGTCCTTTACTTCGGGCGCTGTTTTCGAGAAGCATTAAAAAAATTCATGTGTCCAATATTATTCAATTAGATACCACTATAGTAGTAGCAAGACGTACCTGCTGAATATTTCCTTGAGTTCATGCTCGGAGACGAATTGTCCGAGGTTCGCGACGAACAACGTGGAGCAGGGCGGCGCGGGGTGTGCGGGGTGCGCGGGGTGCGAGGGCGGAGCCTGTGCGTGCGGCGGGACCCCCGCGCCCGGCGAGCCCAGCGCCGGCGCAGGCAAGACGCACGCGCCCAGCGTCAGGGGGGTCTGTCAACGGATTTACTAGCTTAATTATTACTAATTCAAACAATGGTTTCCTATTTTGACGTGATTACGTCTTATAATTCGATAGAGCCGGCTGCACGCACGAAAAACATGACGCAATGCGTCGTTCCAGTGCAAGCGAGAGCGCGCAGTTCGCTCCGCGTTCGGCAGCGTTCGACATCTGTCTCTCTCCTACTTGAGTGAGCGATGCGTCCGCGTGGACAGCTGCTATACAAAATACATTTACATGGTTATCTTTTGAAAAGTTTCCCAAGTTCAACTATCGTCAGTAAACCGACTTTAAAGACCGACAAACTTATCTGTTCCGGTCGCCACCGGTACGCCGCCGCGTCGCTACTATCTATTTAGAACTGTCATTAAATATCGTTTTTGCATTGCATTTCACGTAGTTCCAATTTTGGCCACCGGAACAGATAAGTTTGTAGGTCTGTACAGACAACCGATTTTTCAAGTATGATAGAGTCATAATGACAATAGTTGTTGTCTGTCAGTAGAAATGGACGGGCTCGATCAGGAAAGTACCACCGGATCGGTAAAGTAAGTGCTAGAGGCCCGAACTCAATTGTTCGATATTAAATGGATCCAAAAGAGGATTCTGTTTTTAAGCTATTGCATAGCTTTTATCGCGGGCTTTGAGCGCGGCGACCGAACCAAGAAATTCCGTAACGAAAATCTTTGTGACGAAAAAACCTGACACACGTCTAACGTCCTTTCAGTTCGGCAGACTTCGGCACGGTGACTGTGTGCGTGCGACTAGAAGTATGCGTGTAGAATGTACGAAGCTCGCACGGATCGAGACGAGCTGTTCGTTCGGAGTAGTTTTTTTATAAAAAACAGTAACATACGTGGTGTGGCCTATCGGCGGCAGCTAGTCAGAGGTAGGAGCGCACCGGCGCCATCTGTGGGTGGATGGCGGGATGCACGAGGCCGTGGGACAGCGTTGGCAGTTCGCCGCCATACGCCAGCGGGTGGTGCCACAGTTCCGCCCCTCCACCGGGGAAGAACGGACTCGCTAAGTCTGTATCACACAAGTTTACATATCAGTATAGTCGAACTTGAGGCTTGAGAATTGCGAACTTCGATTTTCTTATTGGCGGGTACAACATGTTAAATGCCAACTAAGATTGGAAATATTTTAGTTGTCAATTTTAATTTGCTCTCTTTTGTTTACAGCTCACTCAGTATTGAATGAGCCGTAATTAAAACTAGATAGAAAGGGGAACGGCGAAAATGGGCCTGATTTTTAGTGTTCGTTACACAATTCAAAATATATTTAATATTCGTTACAATATTTTAAATACTAATTTACAATTTTATTATATTTTTTTACCAAGGGATAAAAAAATAATCTAATAAATGAAAATACTATTGTTTTTGTAGTGCATCCGGTGTGTTGTGTCCATAGTGCATAATATGTCCGGTAGAATATCGTAGAATAATAATAATGTTGCTAGTTAAGATACTTAAATACTGGTTGTCCCATTAGATCCCATACAAATGACAGCTTAGAATAGAGGCACGGTATTTTTTCTGAAAACATTATGGCAACAGAAAAGTAAAAAAAAAATCAAATGTCAAACAACGTTTGTCAATCATTAGTTTCTGTTTGTTTTGATTTTCATAAGTGAATCCTATTTCTTTGGTGTTATTGTTCGAATGCTTGGTTTATATTATTGACGTCTTTCGCTACGTTTAAAGGACGGTTTCAGCGTAAACAAACGACCTAAGCTTTTCTCACAACGGACCCAGTGAACTCGACAATTGGGGTTATTTTGTGGAAATCAAAATCATCCTATAACTATATTTTCCCATGGAGGGGGATCTATAAATTGTAGTGTATTTGAAAGAATACTTTATTCTCTACATCATAAGAGTAAATATGTAAGTGTAATCCTAAAAAAAATCTAGGCCCAACTTTCTATGGAATTTCGCCCGTCTCCTTTGAAACATCTTCAGTTAAAACATCGAATAATACACTTTATTAAATGGGGGAAAATAAATTTTCTTTAACCATGGCAGGTTACATTTTCTCAGAAAGAAAAGATAAAATGACATGCCTACTTCTCTCTTCTTTAAGAAATCTATTTAAAAAATCAGACAAAACACATCATTTATTCCTTGTTGTATCGCCAATAAGAAAGCAGCATAATCTTAAGTGCACTGCAAAATAAATAGTATTCAAGTATTTATCATAAATAAGTGATGCTGTGCACCCAAGTTAGGCTGCGCAATCTTCATACTCACTAATTGTTTAACGAAGTTTTCAATAAGTAAAATTAGGGCTGCCAACGTCATGGTAAATAAAAGACAAGTTACATCTAATATGGATAGAATAATAAACAATCTCCTTTCAAAAACATTGGCTAATGTCAATTAGCAGCCCTAAGTACGTAATGTGGTCTAAATACTTTGGTATTTCAATGATCGGCGCTTTGCTTTACTGCCGTATAAAGTTAACTTAACAAAGTTTGTACTTAGTAACACGCTTATTTTTCAATAAAATGTGTCTTTATGATTAATAAAAATCATCAATGTAATAGCCATACTTGACTTTGTAGCTGACATCTAAAATTGTGAATTAGGATACTGCTATAGAAATTCATTATTTACAAAGTGCTTATGACATGTTTTCACGTTACGTTTATAGACAGCCTGTCATTATATTTATTTTTGATAGAATACAAAATAATATATTTCTACTTAATGAGTAAGGCCTTGTCCAGAACGGCGTTTTTAAATCGGCCGCTGCTAAACACGCGCGATGCTTGTGGACGCAATGTGTTGAGCTCTTATAACTTGCCAACGCGCGTTTTGTGTTTGCGCGTATAGATTCGCGACGGATTCGCATTTCTGGACAGGGCCTAAGTAGGTATTTGAGATTCAATGTTTTTATCATGAAAACATGTAGCATAAAGTAGACAACAGTGGTAAAGAACCCGACAGATCAATCAATATAGCTTCGCGGAGCTAGGCTTTGCGTGGTACGTGTAAGCGTCACAGATACTTGCCCTAGCGGTTGCTCGACAGCCCAACCCCCACTGGGGAGGATTACTTCCTTTAAAATTTCATACAAAAAACTTAGAACCTTCTAATGAAATGGCATTTTGAATTTAAAACAGATTCAAACGGACAGTGAAATGTTTAAAGAATGCTTTAAGTCATTCAGATAGTTAGACATTTTGGAGTTCAGTAATCCATAATCTGTCCTAATCTAGTTCAGACTTACCAAAGTATTGTGTTACTTGAAACAACAATATCTCAATGAGATCCAACAGTCAGTCGTTTGTAGTTATAATACTAAATAATATTCGATATCCCTCACAGAAAGTAATTGGACAAATGGCCGAGATTTATTTTGTAAAAACCTTAATCTCCTACCTTAGTAGAGACATTACAATACTTATCTTAATTATAGTTGCCTAACGTAATTCCCTAAATTAGGTCTTATGATCGTTTGAAGTCTTTTTTAATTTTCTGCCTAACAAGCATTGTCCTACAGCTTGATTACACAATAGTATGTGTCATTTCATCCGTCGTTAAAACTATTCAGGATACTAATAAGGGCAAGTAGGTCCTAAGTATTTTGTATACAACGTGGACGAAGCAATTTACTTTAATCAAACCACGTAACGGCCGAGAGAATGTGAGGAAACGAGCATTTTTAGTGGAAGGATGTCCTCTGAGAGGGGTTGTGAGATCATTAGTGTGGTCGACATGAGGCGGGGGAGCGGGTCGGTCGAGCGAGCGCCGGGCGGTGTGTGCGTTCGGCGGTACTTACGTCCAGTGAGTGGGTGCATCAATGCGGGGTGTGCGGCTGGCGCGGCGGTGGCAACTGCCGGCTTCGGCTTGCTGACCTTCGTGTTGCTTTTAGCGAACTCCAGCCGAATCGTTTGCGGCATGTCGGGGTCGAATCGGACGCCCTGCTGTGAACAGCCGCGAGCGGTGCGGCGCTCCGATATAATGACGATGGAACGGCTACCGCGGGCTCCCAACGGACTCGGGGCCCGCTGGGGCGGACGCGCGGGGAGGATACTGCATTTGGACTTGGCGGACTGACAACTTACAAACCATTTGCAATATCCCCGATATTCAAAAATTTTGGAACGTTGTCGAAAGAGTAACCGTATGAAAGACGTTTCTAAGACTTTGACTTATTATTATTTAAATGTATCTGTTCAAAAGTCCGCGCCCGCGCCTGCTAGAGTGACAGAACACAGTGCTCGGGATGTGACATCAAAACCTGTCAAACAGTGACATGCAGTTGCGTATTTACACCGTAACTATATAGTTCACACTTCGCGTCGGGAGGCCCAGCGTCTCCGACGATGACCCATTGTGGTCTATTCGACATGTGCATGGGTTTAGCATAACTTACGATGCGGTTACTCGAGTCAGGAAAATGTTATTCCAAGTCTACAATGAGAATATTAACTATAGTGCTCATTGGCTGTGTTGAGGCATGTGATGAGAAGAGGTTTAGTAACACCGTGCGTCTTACATGTTTTATTAGTAGGTATTTACAGTAGCGTTGTAAGGTTTCATATTGTGTATCTCAGTCTCTTCAAGAGATACTAATGTTTGTTTTGGCTCGTGGTATTATACTGTGTTTCAAAGCCATTCAGGTTTAATTAGGCGGTAATATTGTGTATATATGATTTCATTTTACTTTTGTTGTGTTATTATTTTGCATCATAGAAGTTTTCAAGTATGATAGAGTCAATGATATATTTCTTTATCTACTCCTAAATACCGATAAAGATTGAGCATGTTCCAACTTAGATAGAACAAATTAAATCTAGTTACTTCAAAGACAGTTAAATTTAAAGAAATAAGTCTTAGAAGATTGGAACAAACTCAACAAAAGTAATTGAAGTACATATTAGTTGTTCGTAGCTAAACAATGTTATTGTAACATATGATAATACCAACCTGAAGATCTTGTTTAGCTGCCTCTGCGCCTGCCCGGGTGTGGAACGTGACGAAGCCAACAGGCTGCGGAAAAATCGTCTATATAAGTATACACGTATAGCAAAAAGTAGTTAAGCATTTTAATAAAGAAGTGAACTCACGTTTGCCTGTGAGTATTATAAGGTTGTCTAATCTGATTCGTTGTAAACATTTGGCGACTAAATTGCAGTGTAAATCAAATCTTAATAAGCGTACATACTGTTGTTTTTTCATTAGTATGGTTAACTATACTATCTTCAACTTTCCATCGTAGCACATGTATGAAACCAGTAATAGGTACTTTAAAGATTCAAAAAATTACTGTCGTAATTTAAATTGTAATGATTAAATACTTACCGATGCTGTTTTTCCATTTTTACTGGTAACCTTTAGCAGCGAGCCTTCGTAACCCTGTTTAAACAAATAAGCAACTATGTCAAATAATTTTTCAACAGCTAACCTAGAATTAACGTTCATTTATTTTTCTAAAGTTATTACATAATGACTTCAATTGTTACTGTCATCAACGTAAAACCGGAATTCTCGTCCCATTCAGTAAATATACAATTCAGCTAACGGAAAAAGGTGCCGGTTCGTGCCTGGCACGATCACAAACACGCGATACACTAAAACTAACCCCGGGTATAAGTTCGGGCACCTTTATGGCGGCGGTGCCATCCGTACCAGTCGAGGATCGAGTGTAATCCCCCTTATCGGTAGACGGAATCGATTCAATCCGAATATTACGAATCGGAGCATGACATCTGATATTTACGACGCAGTAATCCGAATCGATATCCTCGAATCGCGTGACGGTAGTGGTGGCGCTTCATTTTCTTATGGGGTAAATATTCCGGCGTATTCGAGATTCCGTTTGTTATGAAAACCGCTATTTGAAGCGTACAAATTGTCTCTATAAATAACTCTAAAGATTTCAATCGACATACAAATTCTTATTGGAATACATAAGTAATGAGTTGCATATTTGAAATGTAGACAAAAGAAAATGTAACATCTTTACATTTTACCATATATTCATTTGTATATTCTTTAATCTTGATATACTACACGCAACTGGCAATAGTGTATTTTTTTTTGAAAAATGAGTTTATTTTGTGCATAAAATCCGAGATTGAACTTACAGCAAATGGATCTAAATATAAATCAAAAAAATACAAGTGTACCTTTGTAAGCTTATTTAGAAAACATACTAGTAGTCAACTCATGCAAACTAAGTAATATTGTTGTTTTATTATTCCTTTGCTCTATTACAAAAGAAAAGGGTTAAACATTGCTTTGCCTAGTCACGGTATTTCTATTAAGAGAAAGAAAACGCGTCTAACAGGTAACGTCCTGAGAGGATGTCTATCAGGAACAACTTTAGTACATGTGATATTTTTGTACCCTAGGAATGCTTTTTCCAAATGAATATTCAAGCGATAAACTCATATTATTTACACCGAGAAGTATATATACCATCATGACGTTTACTCCTGGAGGCAGGTCATCAACTGAGGGGATATTATATCGTATGTGATACTTTTTATTGTATTATGATTTGTAATTTGAATTGTAATTTGTAATTAAAATGACGAGCCATTTGGTGTAATGGTCGAGACGTCGGCTATTACACCAAAGGTTGCGGGTTCGATCCCCGCACGGTACAAACATTTGTGTGCATGAACATGTCTGTTTGTATCGGTCTGGGTGTTTCTATGTATAATATGTATGTATTTACAAAAAAAAAGTATATAAGTAATTTTTATCCGTTGTCTGGCACCCATAGCACAAGCTAATGCTTAGTTTGGGGCTAGATGGCGCTGTGTGAATAATATCCCAAGATATTTATTTATTTAATTCTAATAATGAAGAGTTTACTTACTTCATATGCCCGAAACAGTAGATACAGTTCTCGTGGCTTTGCATCCATCGGCAGCCCGCTTACGAACAATGTCCGCACCTGAAACAATTTACAGTTACATTACACACCTAAAATATTACATTACCTTAAGTTAGTATAGCAATAATTTACTATTTTTAATGAATGACCTAATTAATAATTGTAAGTCTTTATTTAAATACAAATACATTGATAAAAATTATGTAAAAGTTTCCTTGGAGAATTACGATGTCAAATAAAAAGTTGAAGATTGTCATTTTTCAATATTTATCATAAACGTCATATAGACAATATTATTTCCATGATATTTATGCACGTGCATATTTAAAATCTTTTAAGATATCCATTAGTCCAGATATAGCTTTATAAAAACCGAGAGTGAAACTCAGACGCATAAATAAAGAGTGCAACAAGATGGCGGCGGCCGGTGTTGCCAGCAATTAATCTCCATTACCCGCACGCGCCAAATCGCGCCCATTACGGCGTGTTTTATTTCATTAAATGGACCTCCGAATTAATGCGCGGCGCAGTTTACAAAGCGGGCGAAGGAATCGAGAGCGAGAGAGCCATTGAAAGATTTCTATGCCTCCTTTGTGGATGTTCGGTAAAAACGCCGGTATCTTTGTTCGGGGAAGGAAAAGTGGTCTTTAAAAACTTTAAGAAATGGATAATCTGAATCTTTTAGACGGTTTTGAAAGATATTTTTTCTTGTTATATTTAAATAATGATGTAGCAGACAAACACATTTTAATGTACCTACTGTTCAGCTCATGAAATACCAGGTTATTTATTTGTATGAGTGCATTTCGTTGTGTATGCTGTATGGTTTTGAAATAAAAATTGTAATAAAATCGAATGTGAAGTCGATGGTATGAATCTCGAAGCGAACCTAAGTTATTTTTATGTGCGTATTTACCACTAGATTGACAGTGACGAAAACATCTTGAGAAAATATGTTCAGCTAGATTACAATGGCCGCGTAGTCATAAACCAATTGGTCTGCTTTCCCAAGGGTTACAAAGGTCAGATGGCAGTTGCTCCAACGTAATAACTGGACTCCCCAAATCATGGATCATGTAAGCTTAAGTACCCTGACTAGATCAAGACAAAACGCTCGGAGAGATGACCGTTAGTAACGTAAAACTTGTGTCCTCTATTCTAAATTTTTATTTTTATTGCAATGTGTAACAAGACGAGCAGATCATACACCTGATGGTAAGCGCCACGTCTGCCCTTAGACAGTTCAGTGCCAAACAATAACTAGTTACTTTCTAGCACTGCCCTGCGCCCGCTACATCGAGACAACAGTTATTAGATTTCATATACCCAGTAATTCCACTAGCTTCAGTGCCCTTTCCCCGAAACACAGGAGTGCTTGACACACCTCTATTTCACGAAAATATCTGGCACTGCGGTGGTACCCACCTAGACGGCCCAGCTGTACAGGAACCTACTACCTGGTAAAATCTATATCCTTTAGATATATAGAAATCTATATTCTATTGTGATTTTCCGCGGCTGCGTGAGGGCACTCGATCACGCATCCCGCTAAAGGCCCTCGAACACATTTCGCCGCGTCGCCGGACGGCCGACAGTCCCGGCACCGGTCCGGCCGCTAGACCTTTATGTCCGCTATTTTCCGGTCGAACGAACGGGAATTCCCAGTTACGGCGAATACGGCGATACGAAATATTTTTACAGTGACCACTTTTAATATTATGCTCTTTGGAATCTACGGAAAATATGCGGCTGATATGCGGTTTAAAATAAAGGCAGCCAACCGATGTAATTATGGATGTCGTGAAATTAATGTTATGAGTGCTTCATTTTATATTAAAACTCGTGTTGGTTTTGGAAATCAATTTTATATCTCTTGTATATCTTACAACCATGATAGCTTGTTTATGAAATCGAGAGAGTATCTTTCAACAAGGATCATTATTTTCGGTCTTTATTTATATTGGCTCATTATAGTCAGTTGAACGAAATGTCCGTGCCATTTCGGGCGATCAATGTCACTCTGAAGAAGGCCAAAACTTACAATAAAACAACTTAAAAGTTTATTTGCCACTTACACTCGTAATACTAAAAAAGCTATCAAAAATTTTGTGTATTTGTTCGTCCCTTCTAATTTCCTAAATTTCGTTTAGATATTGATTAGACTAGCACTAGAAGAAGCATATAATATAGGGAGAAATAAACGCTATAAATAGTTACTTCATTGGTAACCCTAAATTTCATGTGGCTAAGACGCGGACTTGTATCAGAAGAAAAATGAATTCAAAAACGTTTTTTTTTCCTGTCTCGAGTTTCATTAAACGATCTTGCTATACTGAAGTAAATAAAGTACCGCTAAATAACAGTGTACAATAAGAACCAAGAGGTAAACCAAAGACAGAGGGGAGATAAAATTACAACATGTTTAAGGCTCGCATTTTTGGACGGGTATGTAGCGTTTATCCGCTCTTTCTGCTATTTTCCAAGTGACTGCGTCTCTTTGCCGATGGAAAATATTTTACTACGACATCGTGCAAACATTACTTAACTATACATGTAGCACTGGAAAATTTACGTAAAGCTGAAACATTTTATCATAGTTGTGACACACGGATTTTTATGTTTATTTAGTAATGAATTGGTTCATTAAACGTTTCTAAAGTCAATCTTTAAAAATAAAAATTATTACTTCTGTAAAGAGCTTCGTAATTAGGCTATTATTTGGATGAATATTTCTGTTTTAATCAATGTTTTTTTTTTAAATTTCTTTACTATTTGAACTCAAAAACATTGAATTTACCAAAAGCATTTTCAATTTACTATTTGTTCAAAGTTACTATCATTCCCAAAGGCAAAATCAGTCGCCGTAGTTAATAGTTTCATCTGTGTTTCCAACTAGCATATTGAAATTTTAGGCTAAAATTTTAAAGAAGGACTTAGTATTTACGTTTTCTTATCTTGTGTGATAGGCGGGAGTGGCTGTTAACTTTTAGGTGAGGGCGTCACTATTGTAGCGAACAACTGATAAAAACAGGTGATTCATCGATTCGACCAACACTATTTTTCATCTAAATATGTAACCTAGGCTACGAGATAGTGAAGAATGACACGGCACAAACGCACCCACATCGCTACAACCGCCGTCAAACACGCGCGATCCTAACATATTTCAGCCGCGAGGCGGTGTCCGGTCAGTTCGAAAATGCCCCTTCGTGTCGACCATTTTACACTCGGCTGGCTACGAATCCCTGCCCAACTATTTAATTGAGTTATGTTTCATAGCGAGATGGGAGCAAGGGGCGATTTGCGCAGATAATACTGAGGGCGTGCGGTCGGCGGTGACGAGAGGTTTGCGCGGATTGTTCTGGGTGTTGTCTTTGTAATTTAGTAATCCTGTAAGCAAACAAATACTCAAAGGATGAGGGCATGACTAAATTCAGGTGAAGTTGGTACACACGAAACTTAGCTTAGACATTATTACAGAGACCGAGACCGAGAAACCCTCACAGGTTTCATCTATTTACCAAGATATTACGTAAATATAGTACAAATACCTGCTGTTTTAAGCACTGACCGTTTAGAATGAAAAACTTGTAAAGAAAAAGAAAATAAATCCTACCTATCTACATTTAAAAGTGTCGTAAGAGAGATTAAGCAAGCAGTTTTTTCTTCAAAAGCTTATCTCAATTTTCCGCCTTCACGGCTTCTAAAGCGAAACGCTATTCGATTTGTCTACTAAGGTCAGATAACATCTATAGGAGACATTAATGCAAGGAAAAGCTGGGATATTTTTTCAAGTGTAAAATTGTATGACGAGATCACAATCTTTTTAGATTGAGCAATGTAAACTTAAAAAGTATTGTACCTAGCTTAAAATAAATCATAAACTTTTCTTTTGTACAATATCAATTCGAAAAATGTAATATGATTATAATACACATAAAATAGAAGATATAAAACATCTAAATACGGCAGGATATAGAGCTGTTTTTTTAGCAGTGTCTCTCAGTAGCATATCTAATGGATGTTTTGTTGTTTTTTTTTTGGACTAAGTGAGTTGTAAACAAAAAGAAAAACTTGATATCTTTGACATTAAGAAAGATAGAATACTATTAAAATTACGTTATTGAATTCCAGCTATTTGACATGATTGGAAGATAAGGAAACACTTTATAAAGTGGTGTTCATCGCAAGAGCCAGTTAAGTTGTAAATGTAATATCATACTCCACCCGAGGGCAGTCATTCGACACGATCGGTTCACCCGTCCGGTGACCAATCGAGTGGCAATTCAATAGGCAGAGAGCAAGCGTTTGAAATCGTACCCACACTCGTGTTTACTCTTAGGACAGAAACAATGAAATGAAATAAATGCATTATAAATATACCGTGTCATGACAAAACATTTTAAACAGTCTTGTTACTTACCAACTCTACTTAAACAGTGCTCAAGTTGATTGTCAATTTTGATGCGGTTTAGTTAACCCTTTCCCCGCCACGCTTTTTTCCGAAAATGGTGCCCCACACGCCACGACCATTAAAAAAAAAATTCCAAAAAATTATTAGGTTATACTCAACTCATTCAGGCAAGTAAAAATACAACGTTTCTTGATCATGTTTTTTTGTCTGATATATCAGACATTGGCGTGGTGGGCACGAAAATGGTTTGTCTGATATATCAGACATTGGCGTGGAAAAGGTTAAAAACGTACTTAAAGTTTTTTGCAATAACTCGGATGCTGTTTAAAACAGTTTTAACATGTTAAAAACTTTCAAAAGCTTTAAGTTTGTAGTTTTAATATATATTTTTTTATGGGAGATAAATATTTTGTTGAAATAAGAAAAATTTGCGATTGGGTATTCAAATTACTTACCTTTATAACTTTATACACTTTAAAAAAAGTATTTTTTTCTTATACATAAATAAGCAAGTTAAAATGCTAAAAAAATATAAAACCAGCTCCGAACATTCGGTCAGTATTTCATTCATCTCAATCATCATCGTATTTCGATCCTCCAGTTAAATTAATTCAATACATATGGCCGGCGTGTATGTGATAATTATAATAGCGCATCCCGATATTCCCGATCGCACGGGGATTCGGGAACGGGCCGTTAATAAAGAATTTGACTTTCGGGAACACATCCAACCGAATTTCACGCGAGGGAAAATTCCCGAGCCATGGTCGATAATTCTATTTAGTTCGCGATATTTGCATGTTAACGACTGACGGGAGGTGCATCAAATTAGGCTAATTAAGTAAGGCAGTCTCGTTGCGACCCGCTTCGGCTACGACGATACGCGTTATGACCTATTTATGCTGCTATTTTCGTGTACCTACTTAGTTTTACCGTCGGTAAAACTTCGAGTATCGTGAGAATAGACTTCTGGACGCGATTCTCTCAGCGGATTATACGATATTTTCTAGCAAGTGAATGTCTCTCCAAATGACAATTCTCGAGCTTCCAAAAATGGAATTGATCTATTTCTCCCTAAAAGAAGGACAAATAAACACACTTTCTCATTAGCATGGATACCTTGTTAATTTAACATTTTACACTTTTAGAATTCTTGAGCATTAATTGTGTTATAAATAAAACTACAAAAAAATTTATCTATTCTTTCTGTACAAATTAGAGGTTAACAAGGCTGCTAATAAAACTTGAATCACTCACGAAAATCTCGTCAAAGTTGCAAGACGAATCTGCAAGTGCACTTTAATAGCTCAACTTTTATGCCTGTATAAAAATTATACTAAATTAAAACTTCAAATTCTAATGATACGACTTTCCTGTTATATAACAAGGCCTTATGAAATATCTCTGGTTAAATCATATTGGAAAACTTACGCTTGTTGAGTACATTTTATTTAAAAACTTAGGATAATTTCCATTTTCAAAACCTGTTTTACCTTTAATAATATCTCTGGCCATAATATCTCTGGACATTATTCACACAGCGCCATCTAGCCCCAAACTAAGCATTAGCTTGTACTATGGGTGCTAGACAACGGATAAATTACTTATATACTTTTTTTTTTGTAAATACATACATATTATACATAGAAACACCCAGACCGATACAAACAGACATGTTCATGCACACAAATGTTTGTACCGTGCGGGGATCGAACCCGCGACCTCTGGTGTAATAGCCGACTTCTCGACCATTACACCAAATGGCTCTTCAAACCTTTAAATAAAAGTACGTCAAAAATAAAACTGACATCCATGTGCTGGCTATAAATAAATAAAAAATAAAAATAAATGTCGGCTAAAGGTGTATTCACACGATCGATCGTGCGGGGCCTGCATCCGAAGCGAGTGGAGCGGAAGAGCTCGGGGCACTGCACAGCGAATTTATCATACGCCCGTGTGTACAAGCCTAACGTTCAACGAGAAATATATGAAAACTGACTATGTAATATGTGGACTAAACTGCGTCGTCTATTTTTTTTCAGGGAGGGGAAATTAAAAAATGAAATCGAGTTATTTAGCACTTCGCTCCAGCGTTTATCCGTCGATGTAGTTTTCAGTATCGAGTAAGAACAGTTTAAAATAATTTAGCCACCTTTTTTAATCACTTAGCTATTTTTAAATACGAAAAGAAGACATAGAAGCAATAAAATATGCTCGACGAGGTGATGTATGATTTTTTGATGAAGTAGACTTAATTTATTGAAACGTTTTTAATGGTTTCGTCAAAAAGACTAGACTGACAATGACGAATGGCTTGATTACTTCTTTTAGGATAGAAAATACTTAAAATCACTACTAATGAACAAGGGTCCCCGTCGTCCCAACACAAGCTCTACAAAGACGAATGGAAATTAAATGTCAACCGACCTTTGCTCACAAAAACAATTGATTCTTTTTTAAATTCGCGAGTACTTCAATATTTTGTACATGATGTCACGTTGAAGAGTTATAATTTTCCATAAACTTATTTGAGTCGAAGATCGAGGTTCATAATTTCATTAACGAAATGCGATCCAGCAACTTTGGGCTTTGGTAAATACTACGATGAGGCTTAATATAAAAATGGTATAATACTATGTAACAACAACCGTGAGATTTCTTTTTCTGAATTCAGCAAGAAACATTAACATTTATCTAACGTGTACAACATATGTATGTTCAACGTGACGTTTAAGTTACTAGGCACACAGCCATAAGTATCAAGTGCCCATTCTTACTAAAAAATACCCGCTAGTCTCAAAAAGAACAAATCTAAATGTTAACTTAATACAAAGAAGGCAAGGGAGTCATTCCGATTAACCGACACCGATTGGCTTGGATAGAGATATTTCTAATTTTTCGGTTGACTTGCGCCGTGCCGAGACCGAGCCGACTGTTGCGTTTAGAGAACACGGAAAACAAACGTAAACAGACTGGAAATGAAGTAAACTAAACGGAACTAACGCAACTTTGTTTATAGAATAAATCTTTGTAGATAAATTGAAAGCTGATTCTTATATTTTGCACCTTGTAAAGTATTATTTTATTCTATTTGAGTCAAGAGGAAATGTAATACCGCGAGTTATTCCGTTTATTTTTCTGTTATTTCCATCAGTCATAATAACTTGGCAGAAAATAAAAACAGTTCAAACATAATATCTTAGACTTAAATTATTTAAGTTAAATTCCCAACGTCAAACATCAGGAACTTTCTGTTAACTTTGTGTAAAAATTAAATTACTTCTGTATAACTGTGGGCCGAAAAGTCCATTTTTCACTCGAATAATAATCTGAAAATAGCAATACGAAATACCAAAACGGTTCATAATCATAAATCACAGCGACAGACATACCAATTTAATTGCAAAACGACCATCAACATTAATCAAAACAATGGAAAATTAAATCAAAGTTAGAGAAAACAATTAAATCGCCGAGCGAAAACGCAGAAAGAGTTCCGTCGGAGCAATATTGTCGGCCACCTGCTTCGGGAAGATAGGGATCATAATGTTAATTTAATTAAAGGACTAATCTAAATTTCAGACGACCCGACACTCCGCCGACCATTAAAAGGATATTTCGCTGGAGACAGCAAGTTGGGAAAAGTTACAGACTATAAATATCTCAGGGAACCAGTCGGGGGCGACGATTTACAGTAAAACATTGAATAAACAAGACTCGGAAAAATGTTGCCTTTTAATCTAATGGCGGTGTGGATTTAACGCAATTATTTTAATACAACAAAACAAAAATGTTTATTTTGTCGTTATACATAAATATATCTAAATAAATCTTTTAATTTATAAAGCTTAAGAAATTCAGTTTTGTTTTTGTATTAAAAAGCACCGGTGGATTTTTAATTAATGGTATATTTCTGTTAAAGGTAATTCTTATACATTATTCCCTTGCTCTAGAAAGGGCGGATTTTACAAACTATACCCATATATGTGATCCTTGTCTAATGGGTGGACTTGCATGGGAGACGATTGACGTTGAGTTAAAGGTCTCAGTCATTGTAATAAAGTTTACTTAAAATTTAATTAAACAAGAAATGAATAATGTTAAAAGGAGCAAAATTTTTTATGTTTTAAATTAACATTAACATTTCTTCACTAGAAATCATACTCATACTATTATCATATTATAAAGAGAAAAGATTTGTTTGTTTGTTTGTTTGTATTGAATAAATTTCGAAAATACTGAACCGATTTGAATAATTCTCTCACTGTTCGAAAGCTACACTATCCCCGGTGAACATATGGTACTTTTTTTATTGTGTGGGGAAGAGGGGATATTTGAAAAAAAACTGAAAAGCAAAAAATAATTTTAATAAGACATTCATCATTGTCTAAGCCTATTAATTTAATTGTATTTTACGTGCTAGGTAGGTACCTACTAATCTGTTTGAAGTCGGTGCCAAGCCAAATAGTAGGTACCCAGATTACGTACCTACGTCCGCGGATTAATAAGTAACCCTTTATAATACATAATAATATTATATATCATTTTTTATTACCTTTGGCTTGGCACCGACTTCAAACAGATTAGTAGGTACCTACCTAGCACGTAAAATACAATTAAATTAATAGGCTTAGACAATGATGAATGTCTTATTAAAATTATTTTTTGCTTTTCAGTTTTTTAGGTAGTTTTTTTTTTGTTTCTTTTTTTTTTTGAAGTCAGTTTAAATTTTTTTAAAAAAAGTTTGTTTATTTTTCTATTTTTAGTGTGAATAACACGTAGGTAGTGAGTAAAACTCTTTCATAATAATGATAGCGAAAATACAAGTAGAATTGTATTATTTGATAATAATATTAGGTATTCATTGAGTGTTCAGCACCATGGGTAGGAGGAGAATGCGTTTATGCACCATAACCGCAGGCTAGCTAGACCCGCGGCCGTGTGTGGGACTCGAGACCGAAGCGTCCGCTACCCACTACACTCCCCCGGTTTCTCCTTCACACCCGATTAGGACGAGCCGGTGCTAACCTTATTGGCTAGTGACCAGCCCATCCCCGGGTAATCATCAGCTTAGCTGCAAAAGTAAATGAAATACAACTAACGTTCCACATATTCCTACAACACTGAAAGAATTATCCCCTAACTCCTAACCGTTAAGGAGTTGTACTTTCCATCATCACCTTAGCTGCAAAAGTACATGAAATACAACTAACGGTCCACATATTCCTACAATACTGAAAGAATTATCCCCTAACTCCTAACCGTTAAGGAGTTGTACCTTCCATCATCAGCTCATCAACATAAAATGATGTCTATCGGACGCAAAAACTTGAATGGCTTCAGAAAAAACAAGTAACGCGTAGGCGCAGCCTATAAAATTTGAGGTTTTCCCTTGATTTTTCCGGGATCCCATCATCAGATCCTGACATGGTGACAATGGGACCACCTCGGAACTATGCACTTTCAAATAAAAAAAGAATTATTTAAATCGGTCCACAATTGACGGAGAAATCGACGGACATACATAAAAAAAAAAAAAAATACATACAGTCGAACATATAACCTCCTCCTTTTTTGAAGTCGGTTAAAAAAGGAATTACTTGATAACTATATAGACTGCGTAAATAGATAGTCAAGATGAATGAAGAAACGTAATAGCAACGACCTTTTCAAAGAATACCTAGCCGGCAGTGTCACAGAAAACGCTAGGAAAAAACATTCAGAAAAATTCGAAACTATGTAAAAGAAAAACAAAACTTTAAATTTACTTTTTATTACTGTCAAACTTTTGCGGCACTTTTGCAAACTAAGTGCTACTTTCAAAAAAAAAAAAAAAACAACATAACCACGAAGGTTACATCAAATTACCACATATTGCAACCAAGCAGGTTAATATAAGTTTTTAATAATTTAATGCTGGCAAAATTATTCTGAAAAAATCTATACGCCATTTAATAAAAAAAAAATTTAATTTACTTTTTATTGCTGTCAAATTTCAGATGCATTGTTGCCAGTGCCTCTTTAAAATAAAGAAGGTCAACGCCTTTTCAAAACTTTTTGATATTCCTTTTAAAAAGAAGATTTGCTTTTTATTTCTGTCAAATAATTCGTAACTCTGATGCCAGTTACATTGAAAAAACCAAGCAGGTTATTATGCAAATTTTTCATGTGATGCTGGCTAGATTCTTCAGAAAAAAAATCTAAACGCCTTTAAAGGAAAAAGAAACAATTATGTACATATTCTCTTTTTATTATGTACTGTCAAAATGGAAATATGCTGCTAGTTTTTAATGATCCAAAAAAGGTTGCATGTTATTTGAAAAGAATGATAATGAGATACAAAAAATTATAATCGACTACTAAAATATTAGTATTTTAATACATAGTCGAAACAGATTAAATATTTGGTCATCAAAACTACTGAACCGATTTGAAAAATTCTTTCATTGTTGGAAAGCTAAACTATTCTCGGGCGACATAGGGTACTTTTTATCCCGGAAATGTGGGGGGAAGGGAAGGGACATTTGATGAAAGAAATTACGCGCGGGTGAAACCGCGGAGGCGGCCGCTAGTGTTAAATAAAGCGTCAGTCTCACACGAAAAAAGTTATTAATTGATATAATTTTTTAAAAACTTAAATTATATGAAAATAAAATTTGTAATAATATTTTATCATACATATTAAACAGTTACGTAATAATGTTAATAGCAACAATTAATTAAAGATCAACTAAGGTATTTATCTAAATTGCAGAAGGCCGGTTTGAGTTTCATTAAAAGGGGCCCGGAGTTGGGAGTCTCTACACAAGGAAGAAAAACTTTTGCAGCAAGATAAAGCTGCCTTTCATCCTGAAGGCAGGCGAAACTCGCTGGGATGGTGGGTGGAAAACAATTTATTATTTCCTTTGATGGGAATCTTACTGGAATCTGCTAATTTGTAAAATTTATATTTTTAAACTAGCAGATTAATTTAAACGTCACTGTTACTCCATGTCTGTAAATCGAGAATGTAAATAAAAACAAGGATTTATAAGAGTGAATTCGGGAAGAAATTACTGAGAGATTGCCCTCATAAATGGTAGTACGACACTACGATAAATGGATATTGACACAAATTTTAAACATCAAAAATAACTTTAACGGTAATTTTTTACATCCACATCTTATCTATGAAAAAAGATGTTTGAGGCTCAGAATAAGGACTATAAGCATAGAAGTAAGGCTAAAATAAGAATTGAACAACTGTTATCTTACTCATTTTAACTTCATTAATTCGGCCATAGGAGTGAGTGAATCAACATGATCCGTATTCGTTTCTGTTTTCCAAGGGTCGTCGCTAGTCTAATGTCAAACGGATGTCTTTGGATGTCTTTTAACTCCACCAAATTAAAAATGCGTAGGTTGTTTCCTCATGCTGGGGAAAAAGTGACAACTTAACTTAGTTACATCATATTGACAAATACTTTCGCACAAAATTTGAGACTCCTCTGAACTAAATTAATTTAATTTAATGCTATTATTCAGTGCAAGGCTTGAAAACAAGATAAATCTTGTTTTGTGATAGATACTCGGTGCCTGTGTAAAATGTCTTGTGTGATTGAGGGCTGTAAATCACACACTGGAAGAAAAGAAAATATTCAAGAAACCGTAACCTTTCATCGGTAAGTTTAGATTGTTTTCGATTATTTCAATTAAGAAAATAGTGTCCTAACTTTTAAACTATGCTTAAAGTTTTTGATTATAGTTGTTTTTGTCCAATTCAGTATCGAATATTGCTTGAATCAAAGAAATTTTGTTCAGATCTTAGAGGTTATATTATTTCGCTTAGTGATGTGCATTTCTATATCGATAAATCAATATTAATGAGTCATTGGACTCATTGGTAAAAACTAAACCATTTTAGGACTGGATTGGATTTATCTTTCAAACAATATGTATCATATTTACTTTTACTTTTCCTACACTTTGATTAGATTCAAACGAATTGGTTAGATGTTTATTTAGTGTTTATTTCTATACAATACTTAATTCACTAAATGGTTCAAATATTTTAAGATTTTTTTTAAACATTAGACTAACATATAAAAATGTAATCATTGATGTTGAAAAAAAAGTAAGAACACTGTTTTGTGCATTTATTTATAATAATAATAATAATTCTTTATTTCAGATCAAAATCCATATCAAGATTTATATTAGAAGTGTATTTATCCGGTGTCTAATTTACTTAGTTCTCTAATCTAATTTAAATAGGCAGAAATTTGACCGCCATCTTGCCATTTATGAAATACCAACTACTACAAGCTTAATTATTTGTATTTCAGTTACCATTGCCCAGAATAAGACAATTAAGCAACACGTCTGCAGAGACTGCATGCAGTCGTCATGAAGCAATTATTTTAAGATTGCAGCGACAACTAGCAAGAACTAAAAATAAATAAATATTGTAACCGTGTAAATGCAATAAAGAAATAAATAAATAAAATAGTTTCCCAGCGACGCCTTCGGAAAATAAACGCACTTAATAAAATCTTTTATATATTATTAACCTTGTAACAACCTCTTTTCACAAAACCTCAAAACGTCAAACATAGTTAGTTTATTCCCGCGCCAATAGATGGCGCGCAAAGGACTTTAATTATACCAAGCGTTACGATTTTTCCATACATTTTGAACTTTGTCAAACATTATCAGTAGATTGCACTCAAAGTAGCTTCTAATCGTTAGGACTGCTTTGAGTATCTAATTGTTATTGTTATACGCTCCACTGTGTACTAAGCGCACCACGCCTCGTGCTTTTACTTAGTAAGACACGTTGCGGGGTCCACCTATATTTTATGTAGCTTCGTAAAATACACGAACTACCCAACGTTGGACGTTTTATTCCTGCTCGCCACCGCCGACCTCTTCCTCACCCGGCTACCCTGTTACAACCTATGTTTTATAATCTTTCAAATATAAAATCTCTACCATAAGGATGGAACAAACAACTCACTTTCGCATTCATAATAATAAGTAAGGACTTAATCTTACTAATCAAGTAGTTTTTGAGTGAAAGAGTAACAAACATCCATCCATATATACACACAAAATATTAGTAAGTATTTCGCCTTTATAATATTAGTAAGATAAAATATAATATTAAACCTAAGTCGTAACTTTATCTGTTAGGTTTATTTTTTTCGACTTTAAGTGCCGACAAGGAACGTCACTACCGTAGAAAAAACTACGGACAACCTACAGAAACTGACTCATGACAAATATTATACATCCCTTTCTAACGCATTATTGTCATTCATATGAATAAAAAGGATGAGTATATGTCTTTGCTTGCTATTTTAGTCAGGTTTCTATGCTTATAGTCCTTATTCTGAGGTTTGAGGCTTTTTATTGACATGCCCAGTTTGTCTATATACCCAGTCACCCACAATAAGGCAGCGGGTTATGCGTGTTAAAAAAAATTACTCATCAAAACTAAACGTCCGACTACCAACCTCATTCCAGTCCTTCGTATCTATTGTGTCACCTGAACTAAAGAAAATAAAATGAAATAAAAACACAAATCCTCTTTTCATCAACACCAAACAATTGACAATCGCAACAACAGAGACGCGGAAATCTAAAAATAATGTAAACAGAAAATCAAACATCGAACATAAACGAATACAATAGTCTGGTATCAATTGAATCAGACGGGCTCGGGCGCCTGCGGTCCGCTACAGGAGCGGCTCAATGGTCCGCCCAAATTATGTTCAATGGATAATTAATCGTGCCTGTTCACTCCAATAACAATGGCAGCCATATCGAGATCATCATTATAAAGCTATAACGCAGGGATGGTATCGCTTTAACGGCGTCGAATTTCCCAGATACGATTTTACAATTTCTGTTACAAATAGAATTTAATCTGTCTGATAAAATTGGCGGGTAACATTGAGCAAAATATGTAGAAAGAAAATCTAAGAGTATTCAAGAAGTAGGTATAATTTGTTCACTCATTAATAAACTTTTTTTTTGATATGCTTCGCCCCTGTTTTTGAGTCAGCCCATACAGCCGTCGTCTGCAGTATTATTAATAAACGAGTAATTTAACTTTACTATGTAATTACTGTTTAAATTTTAATTTAAAATTTAACTTTACTATGTAATTACTGTGTTAAAGCCAGATAGAACCTTAAGGTTGAAATAAAAAAGGCAAGTTAATTTATGTTACTTTCGACCATATAACAAACTCTAAGAGTGATTCACATAATTAATAGTATTAAAGACTAGGTAATCAGCTAAGTGCAGATTCACTTACTAGCTGGCTGAACTTGCAAACGTGAGAAAATAAAAAGGAACCGAGTAGGATTGAAAGCGAAACTTAGTCTTGCAGTGAATGGTCTAACACAGCGAACTTATATGACATCGCTGGTCTAACATACTTCCTCTTGAACAAGGAGTATGAGACTTTATTTCTACAATTTCATTCTTATAGATTTTTAAAATTCCTGTAGGGTTTTTAGATATATTTTTTTTCATAAGATTTATAGGCATTTTTGTTATTGTAAGTAATAACATGTTATTAAGTCACACATTTTAGAAGTTAGGGAGCTGATAAGTTTGGACAATCGGACTAACCCAATTTTAAACAGCAAATCTTTGCTGTTCGCTCAAAAAAAAAAGTTCTGAAAAGTACTTAAAACATTTTTATATACGTAACACTTTATTTTAAGTATCCCCAGGTCATGTTTCTTTCTTAGCATTTCGTCCTTAGAGAAACACACTCAGGTCGTGTAATATCATTTAATGCACCCCTTAGGGGGTGAGTGCAATTAAAATATTGCATGTTATTAATTAACGAGCAGCAAAGTACGTCGTGGGAGTATTTCACTAACCGTAGCCTTTACCAAGCCTTTAACTTAATATCTACGAGTAAATAATACGTTACGAGGATATACTTTCCTTAACAACAAGATCTAAAAGCATCGAGGAAGTGTATCAGGATTAAATTTATTTCCAAGAAAACATTTGTGATACGGAAACACAATGGGGATAACATACATAAATATTATTTCATTGGTGTGTCTCGCATTATATATTTAGTTCGTTTATACACAAGCAGTAATGATTGTGGATAATAAAGTCCAAAATAATTTTATCATGTTCCGTATGCAATATAAGTCGAATATAAAAAGTTTATTACCAAGTCCCAATCCCAACCATAAATATGTAAACCGTTAAATGTATATTCTATGCTGTAAATTCGGGTAATCGACACAAATTGGCGCCATAACTAAGCCATGAGGCCAATCCGCTACAGAACCGAGGCGTCTCGAAAACTATTGGCGACGATAAACACACAACGTTACAACGGAGCCTCGTCTCGGGTTTGTCTCGTCTTATTTGAATTTCAAATCGAGTGCAGGTGAGGATACGATTGGGCCCAACTTCCTATACGGTTTAGATTTGCCAGCCTCAATTGAATTTACACCAGAACTTGCACTGCGCTGGTAAACTTGCCTATGAAATAGGGTCCTATCACTTTATTCGGAAAGATTTGTTTGCACACCTCAAACATTTTATGCGAGTGAACCTAGTAAAATAAATTGGTATATTTTTTGTACATTTTAAAATCATTCCAGATAAAATTAATATAACAATTTATTTTATTAGACCATATTCGGCAAAATTGACACGCGAACGTAATATCGTGAACATTGAATGTAAATATTATTATGTGATTCATATTATTTTCCCAGCGATATCGTTATGATAAAACGTTTCGCGTGACATGAAAAGGGTTCAGAGTAAACAAACTGGTAAAATAAATAAGTGGAACTGAACAAACAACGAAAATCTGTTTTGTTGTTTGTCGGAACAATCTTTCTTCCTTTGTTTTAGGACATTTCGATTTCACCGATTGTTATTATTGAATAAAATGTTCACGAATCTAAATATAAATTACACGCAGAGAAATAGGAAATACCTTTTTAAAATGATATGAAAATACCGTGATTGACGTAAAACAATGCCCTATTGTATCGTCTATCTTGTTTGTGTATTGGCGAAATGTTTTTTTTTTACGTTTGTAAACATAAGATATTTCGTCTCAATACCTAACACAATTGTTTATTCTACTTCCGAACGAAATCGGAAGGAAACTTGATAGGTTTATTAATAATCGTCTGTAGTTATCTAATCAGCTAAATCCCCTAAATCTTGCGATTTTATTAACCCATGATTTTATTGAGTCAGTCGATTGTAGATAGGAAAAAAACATAACACTCGATCGTGCACTATAATAAGGAAGACGGTAGACATTTGTTTACTAGAAGAAGAGGAAAATTGACTTCTAAATGTAGTTCGATGGTGTGACACTGGTTAGTTTTTTTGCAGTGTAAAGTTGGCCTGTCTATGAGTGGTCTTTCGATAATGGAGAAATTATCTCCAAGCAATCCATCGAAACAAGTTGTACTGACGCAAACTGGAGTACTTGTGGTCCTACTTTTATTCTGTCTTTTACAAAGAAAGAAAGAGCTAACATATAGTGGAAATGGTTTTAGGTTTCATTGGAAATAGGAACCGGCGACACTGAAAGTCTCGGCTACGGGAACCTAACCTCAGTGCTGTTCTAGAAACAACCTTAGCTGAGGAGTTTTAATGACTGGTTCAAATAGAACAAGTTAATTATTCAATGTTAGTGTTCAGTTCCGCTCAGAGCTAGTACTTTAAGGCAAGGCACCAACAGAACTATCTCAGCAACCGCTTTCTAAGTAGACCATCTGATTGATTGCTCTAATCTCTACAACTATAGAATCCGCACGAAGATAGATAACCAGACTAAAGGATGGTGGAGCTTGCATGGTAGGTAATATTTTGCGAGAGAAATAAAGCAGCATCATATATTTTCCGGAGAGTTGGTTTGATTTACGAGATAAATGTCCATTTTTCGTATAGTAAATTAGAAATAATACAATGAATTTTATTTCGGTAGTACTTTTAGACGAGATCATCCTCAAGAAATTGAAGAGAATGATGAGAAGCTAATAGTACTCCAGGGGAAAGCAATTAGTACACTTTGTAACTCACATAGTTAACTGTTCGAAACAGGAAAGATAGCCGCACAATCAAAAACTTTTACTGTAAACGTGGTAGGGCGGAAATGTTTGTGCAAGTCAATTTTAAGAGTGAATTCAATCAGTCCAAACAAGCAGAAAATCGAACCCCAAATCATCCAATCGTGGTAAATCTCAAATTCGGAGTACGCGGCTAAGGAGTCGGGGCCGTCCCAACCAAGTCCCTGATTTAAATTGCAGATGCCCGACGACGAACGCCGACTGCCGCGATATGCTAATCATAGTCAAGCCAAGGATTATCCCTGTTTACACTCAACAAACTCACTTAATTTCGCGCCGACCGATGTCTCCCCATATTTGTTTCTCCGATTCAAACCGAGATATGCCAAATATGACAGGGCAGTTAATAACCCACACTGGACACAAAAGCCTGCTGTCAACTTATCAGCGAATACAGTATGTAATCCTCAGAAGAAGAACTAAAGCATAGAAACCACGCTAAAATAGCAAGCAAAGACATATACTCATCCTTTTAATTCATATGAATGACAATAATGCGTTAGAAAGGGATGTATAATATTTTGTCATGAGTCAGTTTCTGTAGGTTGTCCATAGTCTTTTCTACAGTAGTGACGTTCCTTGTCGGCACTTTAAGTCGATAAAAATAAACCTAACAGATAAAGTTACGACTAAGGTTTAATATCTATTTCTCATAATCAGATCATTTATTTCGCTCTAAATATTTGTTGTCTTTCTTCTATGTTTACGAAGTTTCTGTAGGGCTAAGTATTTAAAATATGAATTTTCTAGTAATAACGCAGTATATTTGCCCATGGTTAAAACACTACTGCCGTGTTTGTCGCGCACGGACATAGGACACACGTCGCGTGAAGTATTGGTCGCATTACATCGCATTGCGTCGCGTCGCGTCGCGTCGCCCACCTAGAACAACGGGTTAGACTAGGGAGAAAGGTAATAAAACATAGGTTATTAATATATTAAAGATTTTATTAATTCAATCATTTCAATGTCGCAAAATCACTGTACTTTAAATAAAATTGTTTTTGTTTTAAAAACTTGTGTAAAGTGTTTGGAACAAATATGACTACGTTTATTCCATGTCCAATTTGCTCTTCTTACACAGTCATTGTATACATATATTTTTCATGTCTTCATTCTTTGGAAACCTGTAACCAAAAAGTAGAAATGTTGAAACAAGTTGTAAAATAAATAAATAGCAGAATAATCAACTAAAATAAAATTAAGTAATATCAAGAATAATATAGCCTCTATGTAAAAAACTATGACCATGATCTCTTAAAAAAGTAAATATTATATTGTTTGAAAGATACATAAATGATCCAATCAAGTCCTAAAATGATATTGTTTTTACCAATGAAACATTAATATTCATTTATCGATATAGAAATGCACATCACTATGCGAAATAATATAACCTCTAAGATCTGAACAAAATTTCTTTGATTCAAGCAATAATCGATACTAAATTGGACAAAAACAAATATTATCACAAACTTTAAGCATATTTTAACAGTTAGGACACTATTTTCTTAACTGAAATAATCGAAAACAATCTAAACTTACCGATGAAAGGTTACGTTTCTTGGATATTTTCTTTTCTTCCAGTGTGGGATTTACAGCCCTCAATCACACAAGACATTTTTACACAGGCACCGAGTATCTATCACAAAACAAGATTTATCTTGTTTTCAAGCATTGCACTGAATAATACCACTAAATTAAATTAATTTAGCTGAGAGGAGTCTCAAATTTTGTGCGAAAGTATTTGTCAATATGATGTAACTAAGTTAAGTTGTCACTTTTTCCCCAGCATGAGGAAACAACCTACGCATTTTTAATTTGGTGGAGTTAAAAGACATCCAAAGACATCCGTTTGACATTAGACTAGCGACGACCCTTGGAAAACAGAAACGAATACGGATCATGTTGATTCACTCACTCCTATGGCCGAATTAATGAAGTTAAAATGAGTAAGATAACAGTTGTTCAATTCTTATTTTAGCCTTACTTCTATGCTTATAGTCCTTATTCTGAGATGTAATCATCATTGCCTTTGACATCGTACCCTTTTCCCGCACTAAGTGGGGTCGACACAAAATATCTTTTCCATTTTTTTGTAAAGATAAACAGTTAATTGTTTGGCAAAGAGAACATATTCTGCCTGGTTTTATAAAGTGAAAAAATCCTCAAGATAGAAAATAAAAATGACTTATTTTGATTCTTTAATTGGCAGAAATAATTTCGAAATACGATCTATTTTGACTTTCATTTGTATAAGAGAGTAAAAAGTTTTGATTCCATTATTTCATCTGCTGGATTCGTCGAATGTGACCTAAAAAGTCGTGCTAACTTTTGGAGGTAAAAAGTTTTGATCGTATTATTATGAATAACTGGTGTCTTTAATGGAATATTACGGAAGCTACGCGACTTATCGTCTCTGCTTCAATATAGTTCGAGTTTCAAGGTTTTAGTAGAAAACTTAGACAGGTTTATGATTATAAGATTTATAAACCGCCCTTACATTACGATATCTTTAAATATTATCAGTAATCTGTAGCGCGGATTCTTGATAAAATATAATATGAAGACAAAGTCTAACCAGCTCTTCGAAACTAGACGTACCTACCTACATACTTAAATGTTGTTGTAAAACACGAATAAACGGATTAACGCGCGGATTCTTTTATACTTACAATTTTGTTATTCATCCAAACCCTATTTTTATTAATATTTTACACGGTATAAGCATTAAAATATGTATCATTTACAAGCATAATAATATCACCTGTGCTAGGCATACATAAAAGGAATTGTGTTTATTTTTTTATTATGTAGAAGATTTTATATCATACCTAGCTAATCTGTTCCTGAGTCATCTTTATCAAATATTTTGCTAGTTAGTTGGATGTAATTTGAGTGTTCTCATTTAATTTTCAGGCGAGTCAGGTACACCTACTACGATGTCGCCATCGCCTGAAGTTCGAGATGAAACTAACTTTATCATTTAACTTCCTCGCATCTTCAATAATTTTATCTTTGAAGTCATTAGTTTGGAGTTAATATCGAAAATTCTCAATGTGTTTATTTATAAAAATATATTAAATTTATAATAAAAAGTAATATAAATATCTATTGATAAATTTTATAATAATTGTATTCATGTAAAAATCTCTTTTTTTAGAATACTTAAAGTATGAAGACACAGCTTTGTTTGCTAGTTTCCAAATAATTCAATATACCACTACCGCTTTTCCGGTTAATGCTGCATCATATTATTTTTCACTAAACATTTAAGGTGCCGAGCAAATATCTAGAGCGGCAGTAGGTACGCCTGAGGCATCGTAAAGTCGACCGGAGGAGGCACTAATACGAATTTATGTCTATGGACCGCGAGGCGACCGCCCCTACGATATCGATCCTCTAGTAACCCATAAATGTTTCAATTTTCAAACCGATCGTTTTATGTAAACCGCGCTCACTGAGAGAACGCTGTCACACGAGTAGATATTTCATCGCACTCCCTTTTTTTAAGAGTTGTTATTTTTATTGAATAGTTTTATGATAGCAGGGTGACGTAGAAGAATACTAGTGAATACTGTCACATTTTTTTGGGTTTTCGAAAAATGTTTTAAACAAATGTTGAAATGATTTTTAACCATCTGCGGTTATGTACTTAGTGCAGATTCTTAAAACAGAAGATTTTTTTTTTTAATAAGAGTTTATTAATGTCGCAATCTATTTGTAAACCATCGAATTTGATAGAGTATAATTCAGAAGAAAGGACTAATCACAGTGAGCATTGTATGAGAACAAGGCAGTAAAACAAACTAAAATTACATGCATTTATGCACGGCTCAAACCAAGTGAGCACTTCTCTAAGTAAGCTAAGCAGCTTACTTAAGAAAACTTAAATAAAATATTTAAGTTTTACTATGTAAGCTTCTATTAATAATTAATGGCGGGAACTATAAGAATTTATTATCACTAAGCATCTGAGTTCACAAAAATTGCTACAAAACTACCAAGAATTTATATCCGAATAACTTCTCAATAAGACACAATATACAAAGTCATTACACATAATCCTAAGCTTTGCGATCTCAGTGTGAAAGGATGTCAATGATTTCGATTTAATCATATACAAGATCGCCTGCGCTCAAAGCCTACGCCAGTATGTAGGGCTCTCACTCCCGCTCGAGCCGATAACGCGCCAACCCGTCACGTGACAAGGACGCCTTACCACGTGAATTAATTCCGAGGGATTTAACATCTTGATTGTTTTATGGATGTACCTAGTTCAGAAGCAATAAAATCATTGATCGCCCGATGTACGTTTAGTGATTCCATTAGATAGGCTCTCAGAAGACAAATTAATTTCGTATTCGCCAATACCACTTAGCTTGTACGTAGCATACGTCAATACATCCTTTATTTTATTTTGTAATTTTATTTTTCATCACAAGGTTAACTACCCACAAAACAACGTTTGAAAGTTTAATCTCAACTGTCGATCCGCAACAGTTTAGGTTAGTAGTACACAACGACAAGATTAAAGGATTGACAATGAGAGATTCTAATAACGTCTTTTAAAAAAATCCGTTATATCTGTATCGTCTAAAGAAAAAGAGAGTAAAATATCGTATTGCACAGAAACGAGAACAATCTAAATTAATAAAAATTAAAACAAATAGAAGTCCGTGAAAAGGATCTTTAATTTTCCATCGGCGACATTGAAGCCCAGGAATGTTTTATTTTTATCAAGCGTCCGAAATATTAAAGCGCCCACCATCTGTCGGTATTGACAAACAGGAGCGCGAAAATCCGTCGTTTAACTTATATATCGAGCTCGGTGAGGAAATCTCGGAAATTTACATGAGAAAGCTTCGCAGAAAGAGGACCGGGCGGGTACGGGGTCTTCCCTCCTAACAAGAGACGGGAATGTTTGAGGTATCCGATGCAGGCACGCGGAATACGACCCGAATATTTGATTTAAATCTCCTGAACGCAGACGATATGAAATTTTTACTTGATTGAATACGTTCCGAATTAAAATTAAATACCAACAGCAAGACATTGATTGCCAGTTATATTCTGTTGGAATAGAAGCTTAATGCTGCGTTTTTCCTGTTGTGATAAACATTTTGGGCAGACACATCAGATTTTATAGCGACATAAAAAAGGATATATATTTTATTTGTATACAAAAGTAGTTTACCTGTATATCGACGCAAAAAAGCGGAAACGTAGTAACCCACACCCAAGCCAATTTTTTTTTATTGCAGATTCGGAATGAGAAAAAAATCCTCTTTCAAACGGTCTAATACTCCTTGCTCTACGACTAATAGAAGTTTTTATACAGCATTGGAAATTAGCCTGCTTTTTCGAAAAAGTAACGGAAAGATTGATGTAAATAGCATAAAAAAGAGTGTTTTTTATCACTTTACATTTACTTCAATTCATATTTTTCAAATGACATGATCTCGGTTTGATTTTGGTAGTTACAGCGCGTGAAAATTCTGACCAATGTGGGTTACAGCGTTTTTGCTTATAAGGATTTGGTAACGCACCACGTTCACTACATTTCTTCGAAAATAAAATGGTTATTCGTGGCGGTTTACTACAATCCTCGCATATAATAATATACGAAATCGTCGGATACGCCAATATAAAACTTCATTAGTTTCCCCGATTTTGGTCGATTACCGCGTCGTTCAGTCACTGCGCGCCAGTTGAGGGAGTATGATTTGTGTGTCGTAAACGGATTTGACTGCGTGACTCGACTCGTTTACAATAATATTAAAATATTACAATGATTAAGGTTATGAATGTGTTCGTACTTCGTAATAAATGGCTTTGATTGGTTTATTCAATAATCATAATTTTATTTGATTTGTGACTTACAGTAGAACCAAAATGCACACAAGCTTCAAATTAACAAATTACAAATATCACCCTACACACTAATTATAACAACACAAAAATCATTTAAAAAGAAAAAACCAAACCATACAAATAGAAAGAAAAATTAAATAATTAATAAAATTATACCATGTCAACTAATCAAAAATGTCAAAAATTAATACTATGTCAGAAATAACAAAAACAAAACCATACAAATAAAAAGAAAAATTAAAGTATCAATAAAAAATTATACAATGTCTACATAAAAAATGTCAAAAAGAAATAAATGTAAGTTAAGTCCATTCAGTGTAGTTGTTTACATAGATATATTTCATTTAAGTCAAAATGTAGACAAATAAATATGTATGGAACATAGTTACAACAAATTTGCTATAAAGGAAAACCTTCGGTTTGTAGTCGCCTATACATTTATCTCGTTCATTTACAGCGTTTTTGCGTAACAGAAAAAAAAGTGCTATTGCTGTAACCCACACAAACATAGATTAAAAGTAACTTCTAAAAGGTTAAATGTATTTGGTTTGATAAAAAATCCATAAATATATTTATGTTAAAAAATTCACATGTGTGGCTTTCATAGTTACGGAGATATCATTTTTTTTCTGAAATTTCGAAATGTTTTTGGCTCTGGTGAACACTTTGCATTTTGTGGGTTACTACGTTTCCGCTTTTTTGCGTCGATATACAAAATTATTGCTATTTTAACTCATTAAACCAGCTGTGAAATCTATTTAGATATGTAAAGTCCAGTTTTACGTCGTCACTTTACCAATCACAACACAAAAAATATCATGAAGCCGATTTAAACGATCTATAAAATATTAATAACCAAATAAAACTTTTTTTATTATAGGAGTTTGTGCACAAACCAGATTAAACTCCCTTAGCTGACATTAAAAGATAAATACGGCAGTGTAGGCACCGCGTTGGGCGCCAAAGTTCGCGATATGTGGCCCGCCACATGAGTAGTAATTAACACCGCCTGTGCCCCCTCGCACCTAGCACTTGCCGACTGTTAAGCTACCCAGGGTTGTAACCAGGGCGAGGGAAATAGAAACTAATTTCCGAAAATTGGAAATCTCCAACGGAATTTATTGACTGTTTTGATGTAAATCGTGAAACATATTCGTTTTATGTTTGGACTTAGTAAAATAGTGATGATGGTATTGAATTTTGCGTCAAATTTTAATAGTTTGGCGAAGTTCTCTTGGCAATGATCAGACCCTCAGTATTTAGTATTACTCCTAGATGCACTAGCGTTGGAATACTTATTAAATACTACAAATTTCTCTGGCGTTTTTATTTGCACTGCAGATTTTTTTAATGTTGGCAAGCTTTAATTATTATGAGTTAAGACACGTCAATGTTTGGATGCTGAATGCTACATGTATATGGCCAAGCATAGAACCTAGAGGATTTTTGAGGTAAATTGGGGAGTAACTCTAGCACCCCATCCTTCTCCGGAAGAGGGGGATGTAGTGGTGCAAGAATTCACGAGTAATTAACTCTACCCATGCTACGTCATAACTTGCACTTACTTCGTACTACCAGTGCCGTAACTAGGGACGCAAAATGAAGATCAGACTTTTTATAAACAGTTGAAAAACAGGTATTTCAGTTGCGGTTTAATAATGTTGGGTGTTTATTATATACAAATAATAGTTTTGCAGGTGTAACAATTGCATGAAAGTTTGCGGTATGTGCGGTCTGCCACATGAGTTGTAATTAACGTTCCCACGTATCTCGCAGTTTCAGAAAGTTCTGTTATGTGCCTACATAACTACGGTAAGGTAAGAAAGTAGCAGTATAGTTGAAGGAATTTAATCAAACTAATCAAAGGCACTATTATTATAGCATTTTGAAATACATGGTTTCCAACTAAACTTATTTACTAAGCCAAGTTGTGTCTGATCTGTTCAGCAGGAGTGAAACTCAAATACCGTTTTAATGCATAGAGGGATTTCACTGCAACCGATGTGTCGTGATTTTTATTAACTCGATGTATGCGGTTTCGACCACAAGATTTCATCGCATCAAATTGCTTGCACAAAATACACTTAACTGACAGATCTACATTTAAACCGTTTGAATAGCGACTTAGTGTCAAAGTTCGCGATATGTGGCTTGCAGGCCGTTAGGTAGTAATTAACATGCGCTACTTCCCTCAGCCCACTCTAGTGCTTTGGGAAGCAGAGCAGCCACCAGGGTTAAATAGGGCGCATTATATTTTAACGTTGCTCGCAGTAAATATTATACTTGCGGTGCTATTTAAAACGAAAGTTGTAACTTTGTAACAATAAGTTATGGTTATTTTAGTTATTAAAAGCAGTGAGAGATGTTGCTTTCATAATATTTATTGTTAGGATACTATGTTGTACAAACAACACGTTGGGCGCCAAAACTAGTGATGTGTTCATATTTCCTTGTTTTTACATTAGGCTAGTTTTGAACACGAATTATCCATTCTATGTGATTAAATATCTCCCTGATTACACCCCACCGCTTGCCCCCCGAATTCCCGTCCTCCACAGTGGGGCATACCGATTGAATTAAACTTGGGCATGGTTGTTGTGGTTCGGATTCGGGTCGGTTTTGTCGCCGGCGTTTTGTGCAGCTGCGATTTAACCGGCAATACTTGTTCGACGTTTATTAGTTTTGTCACAGTGTTTTTGTTTATATCACATGATGAACGGCGCCCAGTTAGGATGTATTATGACTGTCGAATTGCTAGAGGGGATAGTAGTTTCGGTAGTTAATATTATGACTGTAATTAATGTCAGCATATTAGAATAATCTATTTCTACCTCTATTTGCAGAGTAATAACTTTGTTTGGTTTTTACCTAAAAGAAAAGGTACCTCATGTAAATAAAGATGTTATTATGTAGGTACGTTTGCAAAAGATAATTATAATGGAATAATCTTTTTCTGCTAGAGACATTTTACTATCTAAAGAAAAATATAATTGTTAATCACGAGTAACTTGGTAAATATTCGCATATTTTAGATACAAACTCATTTCAAGAACAGACGTTTGGATATTTTCTTTTGTATGACTAAAACATTGAATAATTTTTAATCAAACATTTTCGATAAAAAATAATGTTATTTAAAATTATTCTAAGCAAAAGATTTAACATTTGCTACTTCAGCGTTTTGCCTCGAACTTGTCGCTAAAGTTGCTGAATAATGTAATATAGTCCCAAGTTTAAGTACTGACATCGAATATTTAAAATATTGACGATGCCATTCGAGTGTCGTTATTTCCACAAAACTGACATCGTAAAGGATTGATGCCTGTATTTATTAATATAACAACAGAGAAGGTAATAAATGACGGCGGTCGTGGTGATTCGGAACCCCCGTGGCGGGCCCACGTTGCCTTTAATTAACTTACGGCCCCATGAATCACCTTAACGCGAAATACATAGGCATGTGATGGTAGGCAAATATTATTTTATGGAACACTGTTAATAACAACGAGAGATATATGTGACCGTAGAAATTTCCAAAATCATATTTTTTTTTCACTGCTCTTATATCTTCATCAACTTTTGTTCCCACTTTTTGTGGCGCAGTCCTATCGTGTATTGAATTTCGTGGTTGGAATTCCAATCCACGACCCCTAGCGCAGAGGGCAGAGGCACTACTAAATGCGCTATCGAGACATTCAATATACGATGGAACTGCGCCACGAAGAGTGTATATGTGATGATCATTTGCGTATAATCTGTGTCTGCAATTGTATTTTCGTAATTTTTAAACCAAAAATATGTAATTTTTGATACATTCGTTGTTTCTGATAACCATCATACAAGCGTCAAGCTAGTTACTCTGGGGCAAGACAAGTCAGTGTACCTAAGTGATGTTGTCCAATATTTATTTATTTATTTTCCGTTAATCGTAGCTTGCACTTTAGCGTAAAGCTAAGCTTGCTACGTTGCTAAATGAACCGATAGAAATTATGATTTCAACTATTCTGTCAAGAAAATTTGAATTACTGTCTGCATTCTAGAAGTTGGAGATATATCTCTTACTTCAAAGTAAACACTAATGAAGTTAATTAAAATAACGAGTGCCAGCAAAGTACGAAGACTGAAGGACTGCATTTTACAAACAAATTTTGAGCAGTATCTCAAAGTTGTTTAAGACAGCAATAATTTGTTCAAAGTCATCCCGCTAACGATGAAGCAACAGAAATAAGGGAAACAGAATTAAAAAGACAGTTCTTTTATTCGCCTACACAGCGCATGAGCTCAATGTCAACAGTTAGAAAACTTTTTCTCGAGGTACAATGAGTCTTCGAAACAAGAAGTGTAGAGCACTAGGTGTAGTGCAGGCAGGGTTGCCAAGAATTCCTCAAGAAAATAAAGCATTTTAAGTGGACATTGAAGACACACTAGGTATGTAGCATCACTCAGAAGGAACTGAGCACTTGGAAATTGTCCAATAACGTCGCGGTCGCGTGATATCTTCATTTAAAGTTAGAATGCACTTCCTTTTTCAAATTATACGTTTTATAAGCATTTTCGATTGGCAACGATTTGGAGCAATGTTTAACCAGCAAGTAGAAATATTTGCAGCAAAATGTTATTGCTGCTGCTTATATTATAAATTGTTAAGTTACTTACTTTGGGATCAGAGCAATTCAATATTTATTGTTGTCCGTTATTTATTAATAAAGCTCGAGTTATGTTTATTTATTATTTTATTCTTTTATTTAAATCATTTAGTTGAATGTTACAGAGTACAAGAACATCCATTTTAATCCGAAATCCTTTCGTTCGTTTCGCATCAAGAACAGACTTAGGTACTTCTATTGTGCTCGTATCCAGTTAATGAAAACACTACTTTACAAAAATAAAATTTTTCTTTTACCCAAAAACAATTAATACAGAATGTGGTTTCTACCTACCCTCTTATCACAAAAATATATGTCTTATATTTTTATCACGTCAAGTTTTTTAAAAACACCCTTATTAACTTAATTCGTTAACTTGTTACTGGTTCTGACTTAATATTCGCTTTTGTTGTATTAATCTTATAATTAAAAATTTTGATTGGTTTTAAAATCGTCTCAAGACAGTGTAAATTAAATCCAAATAAGTTTTGCTATGTTTGTGGTCAAATTATTCTATCAAAAAACAAGAGATATATTACTGAAGCACTTGACAAAGATGGACCTGCTTTTAAGTACTTAAAAACCACTGTTCCTTATCTTTCAAAGTCAAAGAAGGAATCTTTGTGGGCCCCCAAATAAGAAAAATATTAAAAGATGAAAATTTTGATGGTCATTTATCCAGTGTCGATAAAGATGCTTGGTTTTCATTTAAATCATAGTACTTAATAAAATTCTTGGACAACCATAAATCAAGACTATAAAGAAATTGTTTCTAATTTGTTGAAGAATTATCATAAGATGGGGGTGAATATGCCATTAAAAATTCATTTTTTACATTCGCACCTGGATTTTTTTCCTTAAAAACCTGGGAAGCGTAAGCCATGAACATGGTGAACTTTTTCATTAAGATTTGAAGAGGGGTATCAAGGGTTTTGGGATAAAAATATGTTGGGTGATTACTGTTGGTCTATATTAAGAGAAACTGATGCTAATCAGTATAAAAGAAGAAGTAATCTGTGTCATTTTTGATTTTTTTGTAAGTTAAAAATCAAAAATTGTTAAAAACAAATATAGTAAATATTTAAAAAACTTGACGTGCTATTTTTTTTTCCACTTCAGTATCTAACATAGGGTTTATTACTCTACCGATTCAGATTAATTTCATCCATGGGTAAAAAATCTTGTAAAGTAGTGAAATTAGCCAACGCTGTGCTAGTGTTTTCCTTCTGAAAATCTTTCTTCATAGTTTACATAACAAGAATACCAATGTGGAATATAGCTCAAGGTTTTCGCTAATATTAAATACCCATTTTTAGCGCTTTGTTTATTCTATAACACATTTCATCGTGAATCATAAAAGTTATTTTTAAAGTATGTAAATACTCAGAAACAGTTTTTTTCGTCGGAACAGCTGAGGAACTGTATGCCGTGTTCAGAAAGGTTATAAAACTACATATAAACGTACATCCGGTCGTAAAAATATTTGGTCATTTCAATTGTCAAAATGCCTTATTATCATGGATATTTATATTGATAAAACATGAAGCATTTTTTTGTCTCACTATATCCCATAAGTATACGCTAAGAAAGTGTTTAATAATACTGAAACTTGTTATTAGTACTTAAGAAACTGTAACTGAAGAGCGGTGCCTCCTGACACAGGCTTCTATAAGCATAAAAGAGACACCAGCTACTATTTTGTAACCAATATGTTTGTTACTGAATAAACAATTTTATTTTATATATTTTATTATAAGTTATCTTAATTGCTTAGATGCAGCCGCCTTGAATGGACAGCTCTCATTTTGGGTGTGAGCAGTACCTCAAAAAGTCGAACTATTTAAAACTTCATCACATTTTTTCTCTGCTGGGGTTTCGTAAAGTAACCATTACGCCCCCGCAGCAGCCCTAAGTGGGGGCGGGTTATGTTCTACGTAGAGGACAATTAGCGAGCGCAACTCAACACGACTTGAGTTTTAACAACATGCCTAGGAATACTCGGCATCATTCACACGACCCGCCCGCCCTGCCTCATTATCCTTGGGCAGAGTTAAAGGACCGCTACTGGATTTTGACACGTATTCTTAAGGCACTTAGAGCTTGATTGGCCAGTGTAAGTACAGATTTTTAAAAAGCAGAAACTATAGTGCGTGGTTAAGGCAAATAACTGAAAGAACCCGTTAAATGTTTTGCAGTTAGTTAGTAGGCGGGGTACAAACATGACTAATTAAGACAGCTACTCAGAGTATTAAAAATACTAGAAAAATCTAAGGTATTACAATAATATTTCCGCACATGTAATGTGATAGAAGCCACTAAGTACATTTGAAATATGTACTATAGAAGATAGTGAAAATTAAAAAATTAATGGAGTTTACAAATTAAGCGATGCTATTGAAGTTTCTGGTGAATATGCAATAGTGCAAGCTTTTCATCAGAATGACCACCTATCATTAGGTAAAACCACACAGTGGAATCCATTCTTCTATAAAATGACAACACCGTTTTATCAAATAAGCAGAGAAACGTGCCAACATAATAAAAGTACTACGTTTTAATTGTACGGCAAAGGTCCACTTAATTCATGAAGACATTCATTGCGCACTGAAAATGTGTTGACATTCATTGTCAACCTTCGCAGATTGTTTAACAAGATATGAATGCCTAATAGTGCACCATGCGGTAGCTGGAACATAATAGGCCGCCATAAGCAATTAGCGAGATAACGAGAAACACATAAGCTCACGAAACTCCTAAATCTAACTGGTAATTAACACTAGCAGTGCAAACACTTGGCGTCTATATTTTATTGTGCGCTTCCTACAATATATTGCTGTAAAGTTGAATTCCTTGCTAACAAGAAGCGTAATTTAGATCAGTTCCGTGTATCCATTTAAGTGTTTAGCAATTGAAAAAATAAAATTGAACACGAAGTTCTGTAAAAGACTACGAAGAATTTGCTATTTATTAGTCGAGTCAAAGAATTATATTATCACTAAAACATTTCCGTTATTTACACAATGAATAGAGATTACTTCAATGAAATCTCATTTCAGTATCAGATTATGGCCAGGAGTTTGTAAAAAGAAAATTTCGTTATTTGATAAGATTTTTGGTGCAATGCTTGGGTGACCTCTATTTACGTTTGGTAAGCGTGATGATCAACTGGAATACAGGAATTCGTTTAATCTGCTAATTGATACACAGGTGAGTATTTAAAACCATAACCACTATCCCAACCGTAGTAGTAATTTATAATTAGCAAAGTTTACCTTTCCACAATTTTTTTTTTTTTTTTTTTTTTTTTTTTTTTATAAAGAGGCAGTCAGGATGACCTCACTCCACCTGATGGTAAGCGGAAGTGAGGTCCAAATGTAAGGTTGACTGGCTCAATAGATCATTTTTACGTGTGAATTACCACGAAAGTTTGTTCGTGTTTATTTGCAAATGTGTTCCTAGCGTGGCTCAGTTCGCAACGAGCTCGGTTTAGAATCGCAGAGTAACTAGCTAGTTCGTGACCTCCCGCGAGACAAAGTGGAGGCAGCGACGCCGCGTTAATTACACAACATCGTTGACACCCAATTTCAACACCATGTTTGTGTTATGAACCCTCGGTGTGCTGTGGTCTCACTGCGTCTTATCGAAGTCACTAAACACTACACGGTCACTGTGATACTCGTATAATGCTTTTTGTGTCCGTGCCGCAGTAGGTAGTAGTCGCACTTTCAAATCCAAGATCGGATCAAAAATTTTGTTTTTTGTTTGGAAAATGTTCAATCACAGTCTGGCGATAAAAATAAAAACGAATGTTTTTCTCACAGTTTCAAAAGACATTTGAAAAATTTACTACTTTTATTTTAAAAACTACCTGAATATAATCAAGGTAGACAGATAACATAAAGTAAAAAAATGTACTCAACAATTTATTTTTCATCAAAAAATACGTGTAGTCACGACACCGCGGTGTATTCGGGACCGGGGTCAAACGACGAAGCCCCCGTAAGCTAACAACAGGGTGAAAATATTGAATAATTATCTCATTTTACTTCAAGCACCTATGATATTCATCACAATAACGACTAAAATTGAAAACCGATTCATTAGCAGTTGCAAATATCCGTCTCTCAACGAAAATAGTTTTCTTAATCACTGCATACAAAGTACGAGACGCGTCGAATTTGTACATTTGCGTCTTATTCTTAGAAGGCCCACTTTACGCAGCTATGAATCAAACTGGGTTATTAACGATCATGTGTACAAGTCGCCACTCGCTAGAAACGGAACTTTGTCTATCTATTTTGAGTCTTATTCCTTTGACATAAGATTACACGGGGAATGGAGTGGTTCGCGAGCACGGAACGCGTACTTGGCGGGTGCTTGACTAGCGCGAGGTCTCCGGGCCACTCTAAACTCCTTCATAAGCCGGATAGTAACACCCACAAGTCTCACTCTCCCCTAATACTTGCTCACTTACTCCTTCCCTTGTTTTTATCTTAATATCTGGCTCGCAATAAAGTTTCTTCACCGAAAAAGTTTTCCAGTCTACGAGTATTTCGACGAAAGTTTCTAATATTGTCATTTTTTAGATTCTACTAAGTTTTAATTCTTCCTGTAGAACTTTGATGGGACTTATCATCTAAATGTATTGTGACTTTTTTAACCCTGTCGACATTTGCTCCATTATCAGCTACAAGACTGTTTAGAGACGATTTACATTATTATTTTAAGAAAAATACTTAAGAAGTCATTGCGTATAACATTTTCAAGTCACTACTAAATAATTTAAATAAACTGAAATGTAGAGCACATTTATTCAAATGAAAGACATGTTCACATTTCCTATCCTCTTCCGCATTGGAATCAGATATCGGAATGGAAAGTACGTATTATCATCGGAATCTTGCGAACAGCGCAACTGGAGTCTGCGTTATACTTGTGTGGAACTACCGGTACGAGTATGTACGTAGTCAACAGTCAATATTAGGTAGACGCTTGAAAACATGGTCCGCATTATCAGATCAAACTGAAACTCTGTTGTAACAAGTTGAATTCGGCTCCTTAAGGTTTAACGTGATGGCATAAGACTGAGTAAAAAGACATCCGATTTAATAAAAGCAACAATTATGTTGAACTATAAAGACACTGTTACTGCTTGTTATGTTTTAAATGTGTCGAAAAATTCGAAAATTTAGTGTAGTCTTTTTAGCAACAATATTTTAAAACCATTTGAGAGCTCTCAACTTTTCAATGGATTCTGTATATAGATGTTCAGCGCAGACTTGTTAAGGATTAGTCGAAAATCTACTTAAAGTCCTTTTGAGAGTAAATGTGTAGGTGGAGCCACGCCCACGTGTTCATCACAAGTCTAATTTTCCCGAACGATGAATGAGATATTACAACTTCCTTCAGATCCAATATTCAGAGTAGTTACAGAGTATTTTTAACCGTTATATCTTGCCCGCTTCATTTAACCACAAATGCTCTTTTACGCTCATTTTGGACTTAAGTTAGAAATGCTAACACAGGAAAGTTTGTATGCACATGTTGAATCTCCAAGGTGCCGTTGGATACAGAAATTCTATTTGCGGGAAATGTGAGGGCGAACCGACCCCCAGCCATATGAGAGTTCCCTAATATCATATGCTAAGGCAGCGATTTCAATGCGACGGCTGAGCCACGGAGTACAACAGAAGAGTCGTCTCAGAGAACATTCTAGATATTCAGATGACTTACACAAATTAATGCTTCTACGAGTAGAGCTTCCTTGTGAATGTCTAAGGTTTAAGTGCTGATAACATTATAACTAATATGATTGATTAACAGAAGATCATGACTAATTGTGAATGTTGTATAATTTTTTGGCGATTAAAAAGAGTAACTGTCGAGTTTTTTGCCGGTTTTTCTTGACAGATAACGACATTCCGAATCCGGCGGTAGAATCCACTCTCTGTTATTGATAAAATCCATTACTTTATTAGAAGTTTACATGAATAAATAATATTTTGATTAGATTGATTTAAGTCCACTAATCCTTTTAACCTATGATTAAAAATAAAAGGCAAGGTCTTGCATAGGAAATGTAACAAATTTAAATTTGAAAAGATAGATTTTTTTTTTAATTAACTTTTGTTAACATTGTCACTCCTCCCGCAACGCTGTGCTACTACAGGAACCTCTACGCCTGTAGTACTAAATAAATAAAAACGATACCAAGTTGACGGTACGATCACCATTAGGAGCGTAGACGTCGTTCTATCCGACCAACAGGTCTGCAAGGGGTTCAATTTTAGATATCCTCTTCCTAGCTCGCTGAACTATTTAACTATTAAACCAGGCCAACACGAGCTTACGTATTCATGACTTTGTGAATACCACCCTCTTCTTTACGAGCGGTGGTTGCAATGAATCGGAAAGGTAACCTATTCGGGACCCAGTCCATGTGAAATATTAGATTGACATATGGTGCGTAATTTGAGGGATTCGCGTAATGGTATTGTCGGATAGCCGCGATAAATTGGTATATTTAAGTGTATCTTTCGTTCAATTAACTTTTTATTTTGGACTTGTCTGGAATTTACGATTAGGTATCTTAACAAAATTTGTATGGATGGATGTTTGTAACTCATTCATGCTAACAATACTGAACGCATTCAGATAAAATTTAACAGAAATAAAACTTTTACATCCGAAGAAATGAATAGGCGGGCAAACTTAAGCTAGTGTTTCTAAAAATATATACTGAAAGAAGTCACGACAGTATGTGTGTGTAAGTTTTTATATGCAAAACGAGCAATCGCATGTAGCTTTATTGGTAACTTCCGAACGAAAATGCAGGAAATAACATGTCGATC
Organism: Mecyna flavalis; assembly: GCA_949319885.1. Lineage (NCBI taxonomy): Eukaryota > Metazoa > Arthropoda > Insecta > Lepidoptera > Crambidae > Mecyna > Mecyna flavalis. The sequence continues at coordinate 10,274,258 of OX439437.1, forward strand.
TATAATCTTATCAAGATGTGAAATGGAAAAGGTTTCTACAATCTGTAACAACATTGAGCGAAAGTTAAGGACATAATATTTATAGGATTATTTCAAGTTTGTCAGTTACTATTAAATAACTGAAAACATGAGTGTAGTCTTTCTTTTTAGCTTTACTCTCGCATAGATAAATCAGTTCATGTATATTTTAAGGTCTTAATCATTTACCTTGTTAAAACTTTACGAATATTGCTAGATCCCGAATAGAAGATTAAAATATCCAAACTAGGGAATGCAATCTCGATCTCGCGAGATCTCGTTTTTACGAGATCTCGGCCTTTTTTTGCGAGATTGAATCTCGGTCGAAAACAGGACGAGATCTCGCGAGATTAACGAGATTGCACTCGAGCACAAAAACCTCTTCGAAGCCCGAACTGACACGGTCGGACTTGCGATCTGTCGGTTTCGTTTGGTGCGGGTGAGGCGGCGGCTTGAGATTGAGATAGTGGTCGTGGGAGGAGGTGTCTCTCAGTTTCGTTCGTGTCGGGCGTGCAACAATGAGGCTCAGACAATGTTTGAGCCTTGATCATCGAAGGCGGATTGCTTGCCTCTCTGTTTTTTACAGACTCCACTTTGGCGAGTGTTTTTCTCAACTACACGACTTAATTTTGCCAGCTCCGTTCCATCACTGAACGACTAGACTGAGAGACTCCATCCGTATGCAGTCGAGAGAACCACGGACTAAGCGATTTGCTTCGTCTTTTTTGACACGGCCTGCGCGAAAGTGGAACTCTCTGCCAGGGTCAGTCTTTCCTACCTATCCATTAAAACTTGGGGCTCTGCAAGGCCAGAATTAACGGGCTTTTCCTGAGCAAGTGCGCTCTATTGTAGACCGCATGGTTGTGAAACATCAGGCAACTGTGTGGTCAAGTGCTGGCTTAATTCAAACATAAAAAAATATATATTGAAAAAATCGTAAAAATAAATACTGGTTTCTGATGTTTACGCGGTTACACTCATTAAATAAAACAACTTAAAACTGATAAAAACTCGCGATATATTCTACATTTTAAATTTAAAACCCGACGTTTCGACCACTTTTCAACAGTCGTGATCACGGATTTTAAATGTAGAATTTATCGCTAGTTTATATCGGTTTTAAGTTGTTTTATTTCGTGAAAATAAATGTTTATCTTATAATACTTATGATTTTTATTATAATTTTATCCTAATGTAATCAAATATTGTGATTATTTGCAAAAAAACACACAAAACTGCCAATCTCGCGAGATCTCGATTTTAGCGAGATCTCGCAGCACTGATATTCATAATCTCGCGAGATCTCGCTTGAGCCCTAATCTCGCGAGATTTGCATTCCCTAATCCAAACATTAAAAGACAAGTAGGGTAATGCCATGTTTGTATTCGGCGGAAATAATTCAATCTCCATAGCATTGGTCGGTCCCTCCCCCTCACGGGCACGCACAACTCCCCCCTCACCCTCGGACCACCTCGTTACGCGATTTCCGTTTTCGACCTTTATTTATATTTGAACCGAGCTGTCGACCAATTAGGCAGCGCTGAATCCAAATTGGCAGTTCATGTTGACAGTCACCAGGTGGCGCTCTCGGACGATGCACGTCTCCGAAACAGAAATTTATATGTGCGTGACATTTAATGACCTCCTTTGAAGTGCTAGAATATGATCGTAAAGCTATTTCGGCCACGTGACGAATTTAAACGTTTGCACTGAAAATGTTTCAACAACATACCGCAAACTGGTCGCGATCAAAATAGTTTATTACCTGTAAACAAACAAAACACCGTTAATAAAACACTTTTGAATCTATACAGTTACAACTGTTGCAAGACAGAAATGAATCATTCTTTCATAAAATTTTTATTCTTTGAATGAAAAATATCAGAACAACATGATTTAGCGTCCATGGAGAAGTGTTATTTATTAAAAACTCGCATAAAAGGGATTTCTCTTTAGAGAAAACACTAGCAGAGGATGCTGAAAAGGTTCTGAAACGGTTTACTGACAGTTTTTTTTTTACTTTATGTTTTTTTCTAGGTAACTTAACAGATAAGTCCAAGAAAACGTCTGAATGGATAATGTTTAGGTAAAATATAAATAAGCAACAACCCACCTGGCATTTAAGTAATTAGGATTCAGAGTTTTATCTGGAATCATGAAATTGTGTATAACGACCTTTAGAAAGTAAACCGTGGATCTGGGTTGGAAATGTACGAAATTAACTTATTTTACTGCCAATCAATGCCTTATTTTTGTGAGAACTATTTTAATTAGATGTGTCTACACGATCATTGTAGATTTTTTTTTTGCAATGTGTAACAAGAGGACCAGATCGTACCCCTGATTGTAAGCGCCACGTCTGCCCTTAGACAGTTCAGTGCCAAACAGTAACTAAGCAGTTACTGTCTGGCACCGCCCTGCGTCCGCTACACCGAGACGACAGTTACTAGGTCTCATATACCCAGTAATTTCACTAGCTTCAGTACTCTTTCCCGAAAAACAGAAGTGCTTGACACACTTCTATTTCACGGGAAAATTTATCTGGCACTGCGGTGGTACCCACCTAGACAGCCCAGTACAGGAACTTACCACCTGGTAATATTTTTACCATTAACCAATTGTAGCAAAACCACGCGACTGAGTGAGTGGTTACGAAGCGCGGAGTAAGGCAGACGGCTGCCGCCAGCGACCGGATTTACCCAGGACAAATTGCATCGCCGAGCCGCGCCGAGCCATCCTTTGTGCAAATGAGACAAGTAACAATGCCCCAAAACGCTCCACCAAATTAATATGTTTGCACCGTCTTGTCTGGGAATTAAATCCGCGACGCGTAACACAATATTGAACTTGAAATGTTAAGATCGAGAGGTTTCCGCTTTGTTGATTCGGTAATATGTATTCGTATTCGAGGAATTATCATTGATAATTTCAAAATGTTTGGATACAAGAATTTACTGTGTATATGTGGGTTGTTAATCATACATATAATGTGAAAAACGCTGATTTACTGTTTAAACACCGCTTCAATTCATAATACTTAAACTATTTTTTTGTTAAACGTGTCACTGTTAGACATTTTAAAATTGAAGGTTTTTTAAAGTTTTCATCGATCTTATATGTAGTAATAATGATTACTTATTCCACTAATACCTACACATATACAAAGGAATTTTAATCGTCTTTATTATATGGTTATTTTAAACCTAGTGATTAGACTTAACACTTTACAACACTACACGTAAAACAATCTAGCAAATCCTCCCAGCGCACCACGAACACTAAACAGACCATCTTACACTACTAAGTCTCCACTAATTAAAATACCAAGGCAGTAGTCGGATCCGAAAACAAGACAAACTCTCAAGTCACGGCGAGACAAGTATACAAAATTTATCCCTTCAGCTTGGTTTGTTTAAACGTTAATTATCCTTTTATTTATGTTAGGAATATTCTAATTTACCCGGAGCTTAATACGGGGCTTGCCTGGTGAGACGAGACGAGACGCCACGGCGCCCGTCTCGCTATCTGACAGGTGTCTTACGCGTTTGGATTTGTCAAGAGATAAATTGCTACAGGGTCTTATTGTTCGTATTACGCGGTCGTGTGGAAATTACATACTGTTTTTCGAGGGTTCTTGCAAATTGATAAAGGCCGCTCGTTTTCGAAAGAGTTGTCCTGTTACATAACTATAAATATCTTATTTATTACTAGCTGCTTTGCAGCTCTAAATGAGGGGCCAGGTTCACGACTGACAGATAATTTCGTAATAATTTATTTGTTAGATAACTTAGATGCTATCTCTGTAAACGGTGTGTATTTTACTAACTCAATATGGGCTTTATTGCCTGAAATAAAAATTAGATTATTATATTATTATTATCTCTTTCTTTTTCAAAAAATAAGACAGAATTATTGTCTGTTTCAAAATCTATAAACTACATCGTTGTCCACTTCAGTCCACTCGCCATAAGATTTATTTAAATACTATATTCACAACCAAAAGCAGAGTCATTTCTTCCACAGCGTGCGAATAAATTCCGACATGACTCCTGGCGTGGATATAAACGTCATAATTTATGAAAAAGGCTGCTTTCCGCCATTTACACGTCCTATTGAAGGACACTACGATCCCTGCCTCCTCAACTCCATTGTTTTAAATATGCATCGCGCCGTCTCCGTTCTCAAAGTGTCTCAAAAGTGCCCTGGCACTTATTTGAATATTTAAAAAAGGAAACTCCAATCGAGACGCAATTTCGTCGGGCGAGCCGTTCGTCGTCTTACTCGCGATTTGACGATTGGAAGGTTGGTCAGCGCCGATTAAATTACGGACATCCATTTACCAACTTGATCCAATATGGCTACGGAAATATTCTATATACTCTCAAGTTGTACATTGTAAGTGGCAAATAATTTAGCTCTAGACTTCAAAATGCCAAACATATTCTTGTTCAAGAACAGATTAGAGAACTTAGCTGGATTCTTTGGTCGATAAAAATAAATCCTAGTTCTCATAATTATTTATGATAACTAGGATTTATTTTTATCGACCAGAATAATACATCGTATTCTATTTACTTGGTGAATCCAATATCAAAAGCTTTCCTACTTTGAGAAAGTTAGCTTGTTTATTATGAATACTATTCTGCGAAAGCGCTAGATAAGGAATGACTTCCAATTCTTTGACATATCTTCAAAAATAGGGAGGAACTTGTTTATTATAACTAGTACTACTCATTGTCTACTATTACAATAGGTATAAATGGAGAGTCAATTAGTCCGGTAAAACACAGCAAAAGCAGTAAGACATCAAGCATCACAAGCTCATAAAACAATAATAAACAATATCCTGCTATCCCGCACAAAAGTAAATGGAAATCAGAGCCGTGTGATAACTCAACAATAGTTGGACGTCTCTATTATAAGCGCTTTCATCGCAAACAATCGAACGCAAACAAACGCAATTTGCATTCACAACTGTAATTGCAACGGCAGGATTAATTAGCTGAATCATCGAAATATTACTTTCATCCGAACTGTTTTCGTCCAGTGTAAAATACCCTACAGTTCACCTGTTGTGAATTTATCTTCGGTCATTATCAATTATTTACTCAATTACACAATGAATGCAAATTTTACGGGTTAATATTGATTCATTTATGAATCTGTTTACTTCATTAAAAACGTTAATATACATTTATGTATGAATTATGGTAATAAAATGAACTTTTATTACTTGTTTTTTAAATAACATAATGGCAAGCACTGGTTGATTTTGTCCGCAGTTTGACTATTATTTTATCTTTAACTGGCTTCAAGCCTGCAAGGGAAAACCTTTTTGAAATGTTGAAATAGGCAATTTTAAATTGTTGGTATTTTATAAACTATCCGTATAAAATTTCAACCTCAAGTTGTTTTAGAATTTTGTGGTTAGAATGGGAAAACGACTGACCGATTTCTTAAGAATTTTACTTATCGCGACAAGATGAGTGCCCCAAGGCAAAGTAAACACACAGAGCATCATTCGCTATTAAAAGTCAATCACACCGAAATTTGTATTCAAATAGGATACATAGACGGTCAAACTATACAGATAAGACTACAATACTGAATACTAAGTATGCAATTGGTGTGTTTTAGAACTCTTCGAATTTCATTTTCCTTCTATCAGCTTCTACTAAAACACAAACTGTGATTTTCCTAAAGTCTTTATTTCACACCGAGATTCAGTAAAGCTCAGGTCACGTAAAAGTTACTTTGTATACATTTAAGCTGAACGTTTGAGTTGATAGAATATTCTGCTAAAATAAATCTCTATCGCACGTATATTAAATATTAATTACAATACACATATTGATTTATTATCTAAGGTTTCTGGGCACTTACATACTTGTATCCTAATTACCGTTAATTTATTACACTGAAAGCGATACTTTTCAAAGGCATATAGACACTTTTGTGTCTTGATATGGGTACTAGCCGCCAGTAAATATGAAACCAGCTCTTCCAGTGCAGACGTAGAAACTGTCCACTTACATACAATACGAGTTTAACAATGATGTGCTGTGTCAGCAAAAAAAGTGTCTAAGATCGCGCAGCCAGTATATAGATTAATATACTGCAGTGGCAACTCTCTATTAAGTCGGCTATGAGCCTACCAAGCTTTTCTAGTATTTTATAACGTCGTATACAAAAAACCATTTCATTTCGTCCATACAGAAAGTTAGCAAAACATTGCCAGCGTAGTACAAGAAGCGCTCTTCGTCATACTTAAAACTTCATTGCCTCGTCTAAGGTGGCACATTAAATACTTATTTAAAAGCTTTCCCAGTTCGCGAGTGAAAACAATGCATCCAGGCACTCCTGACAGGTCAAACTTTGAAACGAGCGCGTTTATTCCTGACATGTTTGCGCCATCCATCTGGCCGCCGCATTTTCATACCGAGAGCAGGTGTCAAAACTAAGGGACGTTAGGCTAATGTATGCAGATTGCGTCTTCGCTACTCGGCGCAACGAGTGCTGTCCCTGCATTTACTGCGTTGGCTTTACTTTGTTTAATGCACCGCGTACTCTGCGCTTTTACTACTTTATGCTCTTGTTATAAAATGCAACTTGGTTACATTTAGTAATTTTTAGTTAACGTCTAATTACGCCTTCACGCCGTCAGTAAAGACTAAAATGTAGAAGCGTAGGTATGTTTCAACAATTAATAATATAACAAATCGTAAGTGTGTTTGGCTTAAAAATTCTTTTTTCGAAAATACGCCTTTTCAACTATTCCATTACAAGTAGGTATACAAGTTACTCTAGCCATGAGTAGGTGCGGGGTAGTAAATCACCACCAGGCGGATACCAACTCGTCCCTCTTTTGGTGTCTCGTAAAGGATCCAAGACAGTTTAGTAGGTAGTGGGACGAAAGCGTTTAGTCTTTGAGTCCCGCCCGTGGCCGTAGGTCTTGTTAGCCTACGATTATACCGGGACTCCACTAAAGCGGAGAGGACTCGAGAGGAGATGTTTTTTAAACAACCAATAGAACTGCGTTATTACAATGGAATAAAACAAACCACCAATAGAATTGCGTTAAAAACATCTCTTCTCGCACAGCAAACAGCTCACCGCACACATCTCCGCTTTGGTGAAGTCCCGGCCTTAAGGTGCCTAACCGCATTTTCCATGCTAGATAGGTATAGGAGACCAAAAACTAGAAACTTGTGTATTTTTTTCGGGGCTCTATAAATACGAGCTAGGTAATAGCTACCGATCCCAGGTCCTATTTCAGAATGGCATTTATAACAAGCCATATAGGACAAGTCGGCTTAAAAACTCACGATACTGTGTATGTATTTACTAAACAGGTAACTCTGTACGAAATCTCAGGCTATACCAAATCTATCTAGGCTATCAAGAGTCTTCACAGCACTAACAAAGTTTCCAGTCTAACACTTTGTAAAGGAATGATAGCGCACGGACGTGCGACGGAAGAGGAGTTAGCTGATAGCACAAACACTGTCAACACATCAAGAGTTTATGTAACAAAGTAAATAGCCAAAAACCGATACCTAACTGTAAAAATTACATTATAATTGCAGACCGGTACTTTACATTACATTAAAATTTGCGTTTTCGATCAACACAGTAGAAACATTTTCTGTGCATGAACAGTATGTTTGTACCGATCATTGAGTTACAAGTATTGTATCAATGGTACCACAGAACAAGAAAATTTCATTTTTCTTATCTATGAATGGTACCGATATGAGAAAGTTTCGTGTAACACACAAAAAAAAAAAGACCGGTTTGGATGAAAAAGACCGATACACTGAACTTCCTCCTGTCATATTAAAACGCTTCGTCGGTCTACTGGTTTCTACTGAAACCTACCTGGCTGTTCTCGAGGTCCTGGGCTATGGGTATATTTGTGTTTGATTTATCGAACATGACACATATTTGTGATTACGAATCCGCACTTGACAACTATGGTGACGAAGTCAGTACTTTTCATTGTAACGATAACTAAATCCATTGCCCTGCCAGTGGGACATTTAATACGCTGATACTTTAAGATACTTAACAATCTTACTTCTTAATCGAAAAGTCGATGGGTACATAACAACATTTCATCATCATTAGCAAACCCAAGGCGTCCACATAGCATTTAATTAAATCGAAGTTTTACTGCGAGCAAAACTTATCCCGTCTCATAAAATACAAATTCCGGCAACTTTTACTATCCCAGTGATATAAACACGTTAAATACTTAACCGTTAAGTTAGTGAGTCAAGTTTAACGGGGCGTCGAGGCCGCGCGGTTGTCATGTTGGAGCATTTTAATAATGCACTCGCTCGTTTAGTATGAAAATTAGCTGGCTCGTGCCGCCCCTGGGCGCTCCGCCTGTTTTATTGATGCAAGCAACCCGTTAGTGATATTCCATTGCCCTCTATTTGGCTAATTCATGAATCCCTTTTCACTGGTGCTGGTTGTGGTGAACTAGTGAAATTACTGGGTATATGTCGTCTCGGTGTAGCAGGCGCAGGGCGGTGCCATACATACAGTAACTGCTTACTTACTGTTTGGCACTGAACTGTCTAAGGGCAGACGTGGCGCTTACTATCAGGTATGCGATCTGCTCGTCTTGTTACACATTGCAATAAAAAAAAACTGGGTGGCAATTTTCATTCGTTAAAACTTTATATTAAATGCACATACTCGTACTTAAAATACATATGCAGAAATTTACCAAAATCCAATGTCATCATGTGAATGTTTGTTGTCTTGCACGGAATTCAAAGCCCAAAATATATCGTAATATCCATTAATATTATTTTTTACAAAAATCAGAAGTAATCATGTAAGTACCAGATATACTCTTATGAGTGATTGAACAAACGTTACAATTATTTTTACACAATAAAAATAAGATTAAGCTTGCATTTTCTAAACATGGAAAAAAAATTAAGCTTTATTAGTATTCTGGTTTGACAGCTGGCCCCGCGTAGACGAAGCCAGGACCCCGAGTATTAGCTTTTTTCATTGTCCTTTGTACGACATTAGATCTCCTTATAAGCTCCATCGTTAGCGATTTCGAATTATACCGGTCGACGGTCTTAAGACTCATATTTCAAAAAGCTGTTCTAATTATATTATCGTCTCAAGAATTCGAATTATATTTTAAGAACTGGAGTATCCATTTCGCACAATTATAATTTAATTAGAATGACTTCGCAAAAAGTTTTGAAGTTCGGGCTCAATTCCCAATTTTGATTAACTCAATTGTATCGATTCCGTAGTAACAACTTCTATAGGGATTGCGCATGTTTTAAAATTGTAACATTCTCCGTTTCAATCAGAAGTAGCTATAACAAAGAGCTAGCAAAAGGCAAACTTTCAATTCTACTGCGAATAATGCGGCTAAGTTTGCAAAATCTTTATATCGATAAGTCTTTTTAATTCCCTAGTATTCAATATTCATACATCACTTCGTTCACTGTACGGATATACTTACTCGAAGTAAAATTTGCTTTTGATCTAAGATTTAGCAAGTCTAGTTATTGGAGTGATTGCCGTCAGAGCTTCACAACCCTGGCAGAGAAACTAGCCCAATAATTATCATGGTAAGATAGATTGATTTCAATCTGCAAATAAGTAGTTTTAGATATAAAGACATTTCTCTTGATAATTACAATTTAGGTAATATGCTTTTACATTATTCGGCATTAAACATTGCAAGCGCGGTAAATCTATCTGTCATCTCTCCGGCTAAAGCGGGGCACCGTACGCGGTGACCATAGTGATGTGTTAATCGAGTAAACCAATCATTCGCCTAACAGTAGGTACTTACCTCGCCACACATTATTATTAAGTAGATTAAACTAGCCACACAATAAACACAACAATGTTTGTTATTGTTAATAGTTGGAGCTTTGGCAAAATTTCCATATCTACCAAACCATTCTATTATAGAGCCACCAAATTATAAATTGGGTAAACTGAAATTTATTATAATCCATCGTTTTTAATAATAGCCCTATGGGTTCACCTAAAAATTCGGAGTGGACAAACTACAGAGTAACTATTTAATAATCTGTGCTACAGAGTGATAATCTGTTTTCCATTAGCCATGTTCCGTTCTACGATACACAATATGTGACATTTATAGAATGGATTAGAGTTTGCAGATTTACATATCCTTATTGTTGGGGACTGAGGGAAACACAGGTTGTTCAGGAAGCTTCTTTATTTCTCCTCTTGATCCTATTTTTATATGGTCGTACACTAAGGAATGCCCCCTTGGCCAACCCACATCACTTAAGAACCTCGGGGCAATACCTTAAAGAGAGCCGCTTAAAAGTAACATAATTTCGATCTCATTTTTACTTTGTAGGCTCACATTTTTCGCTAATTATTATTACTTATCTAATTAGAAATTACATGTTTCATACATAATCTTAAAGTTTACGTTAATTCCAACTAGAAACATAACTTATTTACATATTTTAACCATTATTCTTATTGGAATTCTAAAATCTACGTAAAAAATTCTTACCAAACTACAAGTCTAACATATTCTACGCTTAATTCTTATTACATTACTTATGTTACTAATCGGATTTATATTTATTTTACATGTTCACGATAAATCCTACGTAACTATATACATTTTAATCAAATTAAAGCGTAAATTAACTGGTCGTCTCCGCTGTCCTTAACATTCTCCCCCCGGCGTAATCTCGATGCAGCCTCTCAGGGTGACAGCGGCAGTCTCTCGTTCTCTGGATCAGCATTCTTCACTCCAGCCACCTCCAATACAGCTAGTCTGGATGTCGGTCGTCGAAATACTCCACTCGTAGTTCGCACGTCGGCACTGCGTACGTGTCCATCCGGGCCTGGGTAGACGCGTTCCACGACGCCACGAGGCCATGTGTTGCGTGGCAATGAGGAGTCCACCACTATGACGATGTCTCCCACTGCAAGAGTTCGTTGATCTCGTGGGGATTCGCGACGTGGCACCAGCGTAGGCAGGTACTCGTGTATCCAGCGCCGCCAGAATTCGTCAGCCAATGCTTGGGCAGCGCGCCAGGTTCGACGATCCGCATGTTCGCAGGTTCCAGTGGTAGGCAGGCCGGTCGATGACCCAATCAAAAAGTGGTTCGGGGTCAATGCCTCAGGATCATCTTGCTCGACTGAGACATGTGTAAGTGGTCTTGCGTTGATTGAATATTCAGCCTCAGCCAGTAGAGTCTGTAGAACCTCTTCTTTCGGAGACTTCTCGTTCAGTGTGGCTTGAAGAGCGATCTTCACCGACTTGACCATTCTTTCCCAAGCGCCTCCCTGATTTGGAGCGCCAGGAGGTATATACCTCCACTTCATTCGGTGTTGCAGTCCCAACTGTTTAAGTTCCGGAGCCCACTCTTTTATAGCTCGCTGAAGTTCTACGTCTGCTCCTCTGAAGTTCGTGCCGTTGTCGGAGTATATGATGGTCGGCCATCCTCTTCGTGCTGCCATCCTTCTGATCGCCATCAGAGCTGAGTCCGTTGAGAGAGAAGCTACCAGTTCGATGTGAACAGCCCGTGTAGTCAGGCACGTAAATAAAGCTCCCCATCTCTTCTCGTGTCGTCGTCCGACGGTGACGGTCATAGGTCCGAAATAATCCAAGCCGCAGTAGGAAAATGGACGCTGGAATGCTCCTAGCCGTTCTTGAGGTAGATCTCCCATGGGTGGTATCCGAGGGTGTGCTCTTCTCAGTCGACAGAAGGGACAATCCCTGGTGATGGATCGCACGGTAGGTCGTAACTTCAATATCCAGTATCTCTGTTTCAGATCATTCACGACTCTCTCTCGGCCGCCATGTCCCGCTTTCTTATGTTCTCGCATTACCAGAAGTCTCGTGAACGGGTGTCTGCCACTCAGTATGATCGGCTTCTTGGTCTCCGCTGGGACGTGTGCAGCTCCAATTCTTCCTCTGATTTTGAGCAGGTCGTCTTCGTAGATAGGATCGAGTTTGTAGAGTGGACTTGATCTGGGAATCGTTCTTTCTTTCTTCAGTAATTCAATCTCAGCCGGAAACGTTTCTAGCTGCGACTGTTGCTGCCACAGTTTCTCGGCCTTCCGCAGATGTTCAACGTCCAGCTTCGCCCTCTTGTTCTTGAGTTTCTCGATGAAGAGTAGAACCAGTGCAGTAGTTCTTATCAGACGCTCGTAGTTCGAGAAGCGAGTGATGTCTGGCAAACTGCTGAGTTTGACGTCAGAATCCGAAGCGTGTAGGACGATTTGCTCTTGCTCTTGATCTTCATAGTTCATCAGGTTCTGCGGCCACTCGTTCATGGGTTTCTTCAAAAATTCTGGGCCGGTATACCATGTGTCTTCCGCGTTCTTAGGGACGTATCCCGATCGGGTGGCTAGATCTGCCACGTTCTGGTGCGTTGGCACCCATCTCCATTGATGGACGGAACTTAATTCAGCAATCTCTCCCAGCCGATGTGCTACATATGGTGAATAGCGCCGACTGTTGTTGTGAATCCAATGGAGAACCACTTGAGCATCTGTCCAATAGATGACTGCATCGGCGTTCCATCGATGTTCCTTCACGACGCTGTCCGCTAGTCTAGCTCCAACCAGCGCCGCTTGTAGTTCCAGTCGCGGGATCGTTTGCGTCTTGAGCGGCGTAACCCTGGCTTTGGCTGCGGCCAAGGTAGTCTCCACTGCTCCATCTTCTTGTTCCAGCCTCCAATAAGCGGCTGCACAGTAGGCGTCTTCACTTGCATCACAGAAGACGTGCAGTTGGCGGTTCATGACTGGCCTCCCCCCGTTGTAGCTTCGCGGTAGTTCGATGTGGCTGATGTGTTCCAGGTCTCTCAGCCATTGAGCGAAAACTTCAGCGCTGGGTGAGGGAATTTGATCATCCCAGTCGATCTTCTGTCGCCATAACTTTTGTAGTTCGATCTTCGCCGTGATTGTGTAGCAGCTGAGTAGTCCCAGTGGATCGTAGATACTCATGACTGTGCTGAGTGCTTCTCGTTTTGTCGGTGGTCGTAACAGTTGTCGTACCTCGTCGCTGACTCTCTTGAGTGAAGTGTTGAACTTCAGCACGTCGTTAGTAGCATCCCAGAGCATGCCCAGTGTCTTTTCGCAGAGTTCGTTCGTCGTAATAGGTTGCTCCTTAGCTCTAGTCTGCAGCTGTTCGGGTATGTCACGTAGAACGTCTCTGTCGTTACAATTCCAGCTCCTCAGATGGAAACCAGCTTGTTGGTGTACGTAGTCCACCTCTTCAATGGTTTCCTTGGCAACTTCTCTGTTCGGGTAGCTGTCGACATAGTCGTCCCCGTAGTGCGCTTCTGTGATGGCACGTAGAGCTTTTGGGTGAGACTCAGCGAAGTCCAGCGCGTTGCGATTTCTCACGCTGTGAGCTAAGTACGGCGAACTTGATGCTCCAAATATCATTGATGTCATCTTGTACTGAGTGGGTTGCTTCGTTCGATCGTCTCTCCACAGGAACATTTGAGCCGGTTGATCTTCTTTCTTGATCTTAACTTGAAGAAACATCTCTTGAATGTCAGCTGTCACGGCGATCCTTTCTTCTCTGAACCTGAAGAGTATTGCCATGAGAGAAAGCAATAAATCAGGTCCTTCCAGCAGAAAGTCGTTCAGACACACTCCTTGGCTCTTTGCTGCAGCGTCGAAGACCAGTCTCAGCTTCCCGGGCTTATTAACGTTCTTCACCGGAAAGTGAGGCAGGTACCAAGTCACGCGGCTGCCAGCTTCGGATCCATCGCTCTCCACTGCGTATCCTTTCTGCAGTAGGTTATCTATCTGTTGCTGATATTGCTTCCTTTCGCTCGGAGATTTGTCCAGTTTACGTTCCAGGTTCAGCAGCCTTTTGAGTGCGTTGTTGTAGCTCAAAGGCAGCTTGACATCATCTGCCCGCCAAGGGAGTCCCACTTCATAGTGACCATCTTCTCTTCTTTTTGCAGTCTTCTCGAAGATATCAATGGCTCGTTGATCACGTTCGCTGATCTTGGACTTCTGCGCTATTCCCAGGGCGTTGATGTCGAAGTGCTTCTTGACCATCTCTTGCAGGTCTTCCTCGTGTTGCTTGATTGTACAAACGTAGAGGACGTTCTCATCATCTTGTTTGATGATCTTCTTGGGGATGCTGCCATGTATAACCCAGCCCAATTGAGTTCGTGAGGCGACGGGTTGATTCTTCTTCCCCAAACGTAGCTCTCTGGACACGATCAGTTGCCAGTTATCGCTGCCAATCAAAATTCGCGGTTGTTTTTGATCGTAGCAAAGCTCTTCTTTCTTCAGATCTTTGAGGTGATCCAGCTGCAGTAGTTGCTCGGCTATAGACTGCGTCGGTAAGTTCATGTTGCCGATGGTTCTCGCAGCTATGACGTGATGACATCCTTGTTGACCTCGGATGTTAATTTTGACCAGGCGGCTGTTGGTGTCACGTCGCTCGGAGTTGATCCCGTGCATATTCAAAGTTCTGTAAGGACCTTCTGCTCCAATCTCCTCAGCCACACTGTTGTCGAGTAAAGTGACCGTCGACCCTTCATCGAAGAGCGCGTAGGTCTTGACTTCCCCTTTGGGTCCGGAGAGTGTGACCGGACAGATCTTCAGCTTCACCTCTCGGTTGGTGGTGGCTAAGGTGGTGACCACTGTCTCTTCTGGTTCCGTAGAGGCCACTGCGGCTGATGTCATTGATTCATCGTGGAGCAGTCGGTGATGCGGTCTTCTGCACCCGTTGACACCACAGGGTTTCGCCCGACAATTTATTCTTCGGTGTCTGCTAGTCAGGCACTTGAAGCATATTCTTGCGTCTTTTGCGATGGTCCACCGTTCTTGGATCTTCTTCGCAAAGAATTGAGAGCATTTTGTGAGTGGATGCTCCTGCTCGCATGAAGGACATCTGAAGTTCTGTGTCTTCGGCGCGTCGGCTTCATTCTTTTCTTCAGACACAGCGAAAACTGCTTTCCGGTTCTTGAAGTCAACTGGTCTTCCTTGCGGTCGCTGTGGTTCTTTCTTGAGGTTCAAGCTTGCGCAAAATCCATGGCGTAAAGCCCGATCAGCTTCCCTCATCAGAAATTGAGACAGGAGGACGATCTCTGGTTCCTCGCTGGCTCCCATTGCCGTCTCGGCGAAGTCGTACCACCTCGATCGCTGGTGCGGGCTGAGCTTCTCGAGGATCTCTCTGATCAGCAGAGGGTTGTGGAGGTACCCCTGTTTGATCCTCTTAAGCACAGCAACTGTGTTCTGGACTTTCACGGCGAACGTATTTAGTTCATTTGTTGCTCCCCCCAGTTTGGGAAGCCTCTTCAGTTCTTCCAGGGCTCGATCGACGATTAATTCCGGTCGACCAAAACATTGCTCCAACGTCTTCATAATTTGGCTCGGCGATGTCGTTGTGGCAAGTAGAGGAGCCACGGCTTCTCTGGCTTCCCCTCGTAGACAGTTCCTCAACCTTGCTAAGTTCTCTATTGGTGTGAAGTCGAAGATGGCTGTCGTTTCTTCCATCGCTGCCTTAAATTGAAGCCACTCAGTCGGCGATCCGGAGAATATTGGCAGGTCTGCTGCTTGACGTGGTGGTGGACGTCTGGTCATCATCTTCTGCAGGACTTCTGCTAGCTGCTCAGCTCCTCGGCCATGCGCTCTTGCCGTTGCTGGTGGGCGCTCCTTCCGCGGCTCTTCCCACGCAGCCCTTGCTTGGCGAGCTTCGACTCGTTCGAGTCCCGATGTAGCAGCAGTAGGCGGAGGGGCCGATGGGAATTCGGTGTTCCCCGCCTGGAGAACCTCTGTGCCGACGGTGTTGTTTTGTAGCCACGATGCGACGCGTTGAGTCAGCTGTTCGGGTGGCTCTTCATCCTCTTCCTCGTTACTATCTTCCAGAGCAGCCATGTCTGCAGCCAGCCTCTTCTTTACTAATTCCGCTTGAATCTGCAGTTCTTGCTGGCGGATGAAGGCGAGCTCCTTCTCGGCTTCATATTGTATGCGGGCGATGGCGCTTGCAGTGGATCTGCGCGAGTTTGCTTTTCTTCGCGGGGCGCAGCGGGTGGGTTCATCTTCTCCTTCGATCGGCGAGCTGCTTCGGCCTAGCGGCGCGGTGACGTCAGCGGCGTGCCGGGCGGCGGCGGCGTACGGGGTACCGGCGTGCGAAGCACTGGCGGCGGCATGCGGGTCGCTGGCGGCGGCGTGCGGAGCGCTGGCGGTGACGTGCGGAGCGCTGGCGGCGACGTGCGGAGCGCCGGCGGCGGCGGCGTGCGGGGCGCCGGCGACGGCAGGGGTCCCCCTCTCGATCCGGGGGGCGGGGCGAGAGGCCACCGGCGAGGGTGCGTTCCTGCTCTCGGCCCGGGGCGCGGGGCGAGAGACACCCGGCGAGGACACGTTTCTCCTCTCCGTCGATGCCGCAGGTTCCGCTCGGTCGTACACGTCGAGTTCGGCGGGGCCCCCCCCGATCGGGGGTGCGGGGGGGCCGGACGTGGACGGCGAGCGCGGTGCATCGACGAAAACTCGCCGTTGGGGGTGTCCCTCGTCGTTCCCGGCTTGACTCCTAGTGACGACCATTCTTCCTGGGTTCGCGGTTTTCCTCATCCGGCTCGAAGGACCAGGCGTTGTTGGGGACTGAGGGAAACACAGGTTGTTCAGGAAGCTTCTTTATTTCTCCTCTTGATCCTATTTTTATATGGTCGTACACTAAGGAATGCCCCCTTGGCCAACCCACATCACTTAAGAACCTCGGGGCAATACCTTAAAGAGAGCCGCTTAAAAGTAACATAATTTCGATCTCATTTTTACTTTGTAGGCTCACATTTTTCGCTAATTATTATTACTTATCTAATTAGAAATTACATGTTTCATACATAATCTTAAAGTTTACGTTAATTCCAACTAGAAACATAACTTATTTACATATTTTAACCATTATTCTTATTGGAATTCTAAAATCTACGTAAAAAATTCTTACCAAACTACAAGTCTAACATATTCTACGCTTAATTCTTATTACATTACTTATGTTACTAATCGGATTTATATTTATTTTACATGTTCACGATAAATCCTACGTAACTATATACATTTTAATCAAATTAAAGCGTAAATTAACTGGTCGTCTCCGCTGTCCTTAACACTTATATTAAAATTATAACAAGCCGAACGCGAACAATTTAATCTATCGAAAAGCGTATTCGAGGGTGGGTTTTCAGGTACATGTCTTAGACATTGTGAACATAGGTCGAGTATGATCGTCCACTTTTATATAAATTAAATATGAGATGAAATCCTAGACAGAGATCTCATCCCGAATTTGCTTAGGCACTTCTAATTTTAATATCAAATGATTTGTTATGTGCTGTGTAGTGAGATATTCATCATCATCATCATATCAGGCCATATAATACGTTACGGCTGCAAATATTTTGGTTTCTTATGTATTCGAAGCCCGACCATTGTCTGAGATAAAACAAATATAAGAAGGACTTGTAAAAATCGTGTGATCACTCGTCAAAATATCAAAAAACTATAAACACGAAACGTTTCTATACCTATATAACGCAGACGTATATATTTACTAATCTTTAAGTATCTGATAATGACATTAAAGAGAAACGTGAATAATACCTGTTCCAGTTGTGTATTGATTAAAGATTTTATGTTTCCTCCCACTCGAAAAGTCATATTAATATTGGGAGGTTTCTGGAAATCGTTGCGGGTAAATATTTTACTCGCCCAGTATTGCCAGTGGTAGTGGGTAAATTGTTCACGGGTTGTAAGCAAATTGGACTAAATTGGATCGCCTTTTTAATATTAGAACGGCTTTCACTGTAATTGTGATTGGAAACTGTCTATAAACTGATAGACGATCGATGTCTCAGATTTCATGTAGCTTTAATATACTTTATTTAATGTGTAGGCATGCCACACACAGACAACATTGGTGGTAATTATATTTTTAATAATATTAAGCAGTATAGTTAAATATACCGTATGACAATAAGAAAGTTGGTTAACTTTTAAGCAGTACACTCATTTGAAGATGGTTTATTACTTTGCAATTTTTCCCATAGACTCGTATCAACCCTTCGTCATCCAAGAATCTCATTTATGTGAACATTTAAGCTTCATACCAATCAAATATTTATTTAACCTTAATGTTACCTACCAAAAATTCACATACATTCTTAATTAACATCAAAATGTAAATACTCTGGGTAAGAGTGTTAAATTAACATTTCCGAAAATCACCCTATGGGAAGTGTTCTTCGTAAGCTGTTTACAAATATATGTGTATCGCGCACGAATCAGATAATTGTAAAACTTTCGACGGAAACTCGATCGCATTACGCGGGTTAATGTATAGCACCTTAATGCCACCGGCTATTTAGCCCTTTAGCATAAAATAGCAAGGGATTATTAGGATAAAGGCCTACAAATACTTAAAAGCAACGGGACAGGTGCTTTTGTTCCACGTTTAGGGGGAAGAAGGGATCGATTTATAAATTGTATACATTACGTATAAAATGAAGATTAAATGTACGAGATTATTAAAATACTTTCAGCCTCAAAGTTTATAGTATTTTCAAAAAGATATGATCGGGTAGTGCACTCGCCCGGACAGCGAGGGACGTGGGTTCGAGTCCCGCCTGATACCTGGACAAATTGGATTTTTCCAATATATTTGTATGATATGATCTAGCGACTTTTAAAAAAAAGGTGCGTTTCTTTTAAAGTCTGGCGACGAAAATTAACGAAAATTATTAATTTATAAATTGAAACATCTTCTTAATAACCTCTAAAGAAGGTTTAATAAGAAGTATTTTCTTATTTCGATTTGTAACATCGCTTCTCTTAGATCTTTAGGGGGCATTTATGTTGCTAATGCTCGAGTCCTGCATTTAAACGCGACTCCATAGGAAATTATCTCTGTGAAATCAAGTCACGCGCGGGTGTTAGGGTAAAAATATGGACGTTTCCGCGATTGGTTGCAGATCCCTCGACGAACCGAAAATAGATTAAGTAGAAAAAAATAGAAAATACTATCAGGCACTGCGAAATATAAACAAATTTTGTGCAATTCATACGTACTAATGAAAATAAAACTGAGATCGGCTCTGGTATTATAGTTATCTCCTGTTAAATAAAAAAGTGTTTCGTATTTAAACATATTTTATTAGTCTGTAAAACGTTAACAGCGTCCATAAAGTTTAAAATATACATACCTACTCGGCAGTCATTGGTAGAGTACATCAGGAGTGATTGGTAACCAACTTATTCAAATTTTGTTTTCACGTCAAACGAAAAAAATGAAATTTAAACGAAACAATCAAAATCACTTCACAACGGGATGTCCGTACAGGCTTTGTAACATTGTAATCCACTATATTGGGAACTTTAAACCGGCGTATTTACATCACAAATGTATTACCTACAGTAGGAAAATTATTATCTGTGCAACTATGAACCTTATCGCATTGACTTAAAATCATGGATGCATAGATCTTTTCGACCGTGAGCGTATGGGGGAACCGCGTTTAAAGTCAACAGTGTGTGGCTTTTAAATATTCACACGAGTGGAAATTCAATTTGAACTTTTAACTGAAATCTACGTATATAGGTGCGTATAGCGAGACCAGTAGTTATAAACAATTTTTCGACGTTCACGGAAACTTTCTGAAATCGACCTGGACAACTTAGAACACCTGATGTTATGTTCAACTTTGTCGCATTATAAAAATTGCATACGAACGTGAATACGGCGAAAGACGAGACCCTTATTACGGGCTCTCCGGTGTCTACATTATTACGAGAGGCTACGTAAGTCAGCATTTGAGAGTATTACACAGTGAAGTCAGTATTTTATAATATTTTTTTTGGTTCTACTGTTAGAAGCAGCAGAAAAGTTTGTGAAGAAATATGATTGAAATGATTTGCACGCGCGATTCACGAAGCATTTGCTCTTCATTTACATTGCCTAATACTTTTTAAAGTAATTAGTAAATAGACGCAATTTACAAATCTTCATCATCGTCATCTGGAAGTACGTTAGGTTTTGTTGCCCTAACCAGTAGCAAAACCTAACTCACTTCCAGATGACCTAGAAGGATGAAATTTGGAATCCAGATCGATAATTGTGTGTAACCGTAGGGAAAAATCGGAAAATGGAAAAAAGTTAAAAAATAGGGGGAGGGGGGGGGGGTTTCCCCCCCTAATTTTTAACTTTTTTCTATTTCCAGATTTTTTCCTACGGTTACACACAATTACCAAGCTGGATTCCAAATTTCATCCTTCTAGGTCATCTGGAAGTACGTTAGGTTTTGCTACTATAAGTCAGTGAGTCAATACTAATTTTTACGACTTTTTGACCTTCATATCTTTATAACCGTTTGAGTTAGCTTCATGAAATTTGGGCTTCTAGGTGTCCTTATGGACCTTATTAAACTCACGTAGTTTTATGTGTTTACGTTAAATAGGTATTAAGTTATAGAAGGGTCAAAAGTGCCACCAAATGGTTCGTGTAAATATACACTTGGCGCTGGCTAGCCCGTTCCTTTCCGTTTGCTTGAACTTGGCTTGACACGCTGCCGCGTGTCTAGATCTAGCATAGTTACTTCACTCAAGAGAATTTTATAAGATTACTGCACAGTCAAATTAACACTGGATTAGGTATAATTAATTATGCAAAGTTTAAATTACCCAGAACGTAATGTTCTATGCAGTAATTACGAGTTAAGGGAGAAACTTTAAAGTAATTTTCTGCACAGCGTGTACGCAATATAACTTTGTATTAATAAGTTTGAAACATTGTTGTTGATGCTTTCAGATGCATCGTTGTTTACAGTTCAAATAAGACAAATTAAAATAATCCTGCTTTTATAGTAATAGTACAATACTATTTTGCGAAATAAATAAGACGAAATACATTAGGTACGTGTCTATTTCTACACTTACTATTTCGTTCACATTTATAAAAAAATACATATACTCGTACATAAATATGCTTTTCTTCTGCCTTCAGTTTATGGCACCTCCATTAGTATTAACATACCATAGAAAAATATAATGACTACACACATAATATGAGCAAAACTCAAAGTAAGTTACAAATGCACTTGCTAAATTTAAGCGTAATGTAGCAAGGAATGTGTCCCTACACAACACGTAGGTAAACATCCTACCGCGTAAACAATGCCACAGAGTGTTGAAACAATTCAGATAACACGTTCGCAGCCGGCAAACGCAAAGTTTAAACAAATTCAATAATCACGTCGTTCGTTCGACTAGTTATCTCGTTCCACGTCACCCCGGGCATACCGATAGAAATTTTCCGGGTTCTTTAACGGGATTCATTCATAACTTACGGTCGAGCGGAGCCTTCGAATATTTCAAGCTGTAGAGTGTAGGCCCCCGCCCCCAT
The DNA here is from genome assembly GCA_949319885.1 of Mecyna flavalis. Lineage (NCBI taxonomy): Eukaryota > Metazoa > Arthropoda > Insecta > Lepidoptera > Crambidae > Mecyna > Mecyna flavalis. The sequence goes on from OX439437.1 coordinate 10,295,682, forward strand.
AAATTCCGCGCGTCGGGTTGCCAAATTAGGCGAGAGGAGTTGAGGTGACGGATATATCGATCCACTTTATTCCAACTCATATTCAACAAACGTTGTCGTTTTAAAATTTTCAATTGTTTCCGCTCGATTCATTTCAAGAAGTTCGGTAACTGGGTAGTGTGAAAATTTCATCCCGCCGAATCGTGAGAGTAGGGGAATAGGGAGCACACCTGTGTTTAAGTACCGACTTGTGTACTATAGTCCTATATACGTATATCTGTAGTTAGTCGTTCGATTAGTTTGTTGTTGGTTGGATATCAGTGAGCAATCGAACTTCACAGAAGTTCTACGCAGAAAAATAGTATTTGTATACACATGTAGGTACTATTTGTATTTGCATACACCATAGCAAATATTAAGATGCTTATCAATTAGTGTTCTTTTACCATCTCACATTTAATAGGTATAATTTGAGGCATGGAAATAACGACTCGTGCTTCTGAGTACACTCGGTACCTTACCAGACTATTACATATACCAAAATACATAGTACTATTATAGCCCTGCTAACCAAGCAATTTAGTACAGTGAGTCACTCAAGTGAAATCGTGCAGTGCAGACTTTATAAGTAATTGCAAACCTTGCTACGTTCGAAAACTCCAATCAAAATCAATCTTTATCTAACCAGGACTAAAAATTAAAGACAGAACTACACTTTGAATTTATTTGCAAGCGATAATTTCCCCATTATATGATTTTAAAACCAAAAGTACTCCTGTGGTGGAATATCAAGTGATATCAAAGCAAGTAACCACATTTTCTGACAACTATGACGAGTGTGATGAAGCTTGGCTCTCGAATATGAATGAACTATTTGAGTTAAGATAAAATATAGTATAATGGTATGGAAGTAAATGTGAAATAGAATGAGTAAATGCCGACAGGTCAACACGTGTCTGGGAATGTTATAAATAACCTTAAAATTAGTGCAATTTACATCAATCTTGCCACGTCTTCAATTAGACCAGTGAATTATGTGACGTGTGCTTTACAAATTGTGAGTACTAAACCGTGTTTTCGCAAATTAGTAGGCGGTTTCCTGTTTCTTTACCTTCACATATATTATCGTAGGCCAAGTGGTTTCTACACATTTACATACATAAAGATGGTTAAAATGACATGTATCTTAATTTTTCTAAAATAGGTGCTTATTTCTTTAATTATTATAAGCAGCACAGTTGCCCCAAAACAAATGAACTAGAAAACTATATCAAGATAATAATCAAACTCATACTACCGTGCAAAAATAATAGCAACTAAATCATGAATACAAAACTGCTCCGAAAAGAGCATAATATAATATAATATCATAATCGTCGTTACCTCCGTCACCGATACGAAAGTCACAGTACCAGGTGGCGAGTCCACCGACTGAGTTATTCCCGCCATTACCGGGACTCTTAGCGAGTCGACACAGGTGGCCCGGTAATAATACTCTAACACAATGAAAATCTCACTTGTAAATCTAAGCATTCAGCGCGGAGTTCCCGAACGATACTCGACTTTACTTTGTTTCTAAACAGCGATTATGAAACTTTGCAGATTTTGCAATTCGTACGGTATTAAACTCGAGTCGTTTAACGATTCGAAGAATTTAGAGCTATGATAAATGTGTTTCGAGTTAGTACATAAAGTCATGATTTTGGTTCTAATATTTTACAGTATTATTTGTAGACGAAGTTCTCAATCGCAAAATTAAAGCTACCAACCAAATAATGATACTGAGAGAGGAATAAAAAACAACTCTTTTAATAAAAGAGTTGTTTTTTATTAATTATTAACTATTTACATTTCCCTTAATATTCATCACGTCCGTTTATCAAATTTGCAACAATATTTACTAAAAAGCAATATTACTAACCGGTAAAAATAACGAAATTTTGCATTTTCCCCAATAACTAAGTTTGTTCATCTGTGGTTAGTTCCCGCAAAAGTTATTGTAAATATGCCAGTGAACCCTTAAAGTTTCTAAGTTTAATACTGGACACGCTATATTATAGCGTTGGCGGTATGGGCTTGACAAAGTTTCGAAGGTCCAGTGTGGTTTGGGATCGTAAACAATGAAAGGCGATTAGGTAATAATTATCTTTTCCAAGCGGTTCTATATAATAGAGGGAAAACATAATAACATTAGGAAAAAGCTATGATTGCCCATATGCCGTACCGTTTCTGTGACCGCAAACTGTAAATCATCCTAAACACACATTATACCAACAATCGAATAGGATTCCGTCCAATTTGCTTCATGTGTAACCCATTATTATAATTGCTACACAGTTCCAAAGTTAGGAGTGTTCTCAAGCCGAAACACACATGTTAATTCAAACGAACTAACTCGAGTAATTTCACTTCACTTAGTTTGCTCTTTTTGAGGGGGAATCATACATATTACCATTATAACAGTGTTTTTAGAGCAAATGAATTATTATTAACTAAAAGCGAAAATATTTCGTTATTTTATTCATAAATGCTTCTTTTTTTGAAAACTTTAGGTTTGTATATACTTATTTAAAAAAACATACTTAGAACACATTTCGCTAAACTTGACGAATTATATTAAAATAACTTTCACCTGTAACTAAATTAAAGCCCAAAATATTGTAACAAAAAAGTATTACTAACATACTTAACAAACAATAACAAAAGTAAACTATCGTGAAAACAAAAATACACAAATTCAATAATGCAATAACTTCAACGCAGCTGACAACTCTAATTTACAAAAATTTGCTTAAAAATTTATAAAACGAAATTCCCCAAACCTGACCGTCAAGTAAAAAGTTGTTTCCAAGATTTAATCTATTAAGCCTCTTAATGTCATGGTTGATCAGCGATGTCAGTAAGCCCGACGCAAATGTTAAAGTCTTACCAATAAATGGCCCTCCGAGTTCCAGCTGGCTAATTGTAGTCGAAACCATTCTGCAAGTTGAATTGAAACTTGAATTTACGTCTGTAGGTTCAATTTCCTCTGACACGAGAAGGTGGAACCGCCTGGGTGCTCGAGTCATCTGCCCTTTTTCCACGTGCTAGTTGTCAGTGTAATTGATCGTCTCCGCTGCGAGATAATTCCGCCGTGACGTGATCCGCATTGTTTTCCTCGTTTTATAGCGCCCTCTTACAGGGGAAATGTAAAACAAACGGATTTTAATTGGATCAGATATGACTCAATGTTCGCTAGAGTAGAGAGCACAGTAAACAATGTGTCGTCGAAACTGTTTAGACGCAGGACCCGTGCTTTCGCTCGGGGCGAACCGGATGAGTGTTCTTTACACAGTGCGTGAGCGAATGGCAATGTTATTGTTTTTTTTAGTTACTACAAATAGGGTCAGTGTCATCGCTGTTACTGTTATTTTTATCAATTTATTAAGAAAACAGCGTCAATAATTTCTGAAAATATAATAATTGAGGTATTTTTGACCGAGCTAATTTTTTCTTTGTTATCTTAAAATGAAATTCCTTGTTTGACATGGTGGGGTGCGTATCAATCTATAAATACTTCTATACGCATCCTACTTATATTATTTTAGTATACTCGTAGGTATAATTTGCCGCGGATGGAATGATACCGGTAGGTACAAATTTCTTGTTCTGTGGGTAGGTAATAATAAGCTTATAAATTAGAACAAAAAATAGGCTACAATTTATACGCGGCTAGAGGTTTTTCTCGTTTACTAGTCGCTAAATTAAATATTCAAACAAAAACAAGGAAGTTATTGTTAGCAAAATAACGCTGTACGTTCAAAGGGCGCTTACAATACCCTTAAAAGCCATTAAAACAATTACTCAATATCAAAATCTAAAGGGATTAGCAAGCAGCAATCACAATAAAAGCATTGTAGACCGTCAATCCGAGGCAACCGAAGCGGCCACAAGTGGAATGTTAAACTTTACATTTGTTTCGGCGCGGAACAGAGCAATAGAATTAATTCTATCGACGCAACTTTGCATTGAGCCCAAGACGATTGTTCAACTCTCGAGGGTTGAGACCTCAGAGGGCTAAGCTCACAGTTTGAGGGGTGATTGATGTGTACAGTTGATTACGCAAATATAATTCATACCAATGTAAAGAGAAACGATATTCAACCCGATTTGGTTTCATTTTTAAATATAATCAATCTGCGTATGCGTATAATTAGATAATGGCTCAACTGTTACCTTTGATATTTTTAAGTATAAAATAAAACCAAAGAAATAATTTTTCATTTACAATAAATAACATCTCAAATTTAAGTAAACTGATAACGAAAGTGTTTACTTTTATCATCGGCCTAGCGTTGTCCCGGTTGCATCACACAAATTACCAAAATGATATCCAAGCACGATCATTATCCTGCGTGAATTATTTTAGCATAAATATTTTTCTTTATGTATGGAAGGTCTGTGTCCGAAACATTTTCGAATATCAATAAGAGGAGCGCTACTTCGTGGTTTTCATGAATAATTACCTAGTAGGGTTTATCCCTACCTGATAAAATTAAATTTGCCAAACGTCCGGCGGGTGGAACCATGTATAAGATTTGTGCGAATTTGAACCCTATGCTATCGACGTAGATGCCAAAATATGTTTGTATTTGTGACAGCAACAGTGTGCTAAATTACGGGTCATCGTGGCACCGTTATGTTTGGTTACCAAGATCCTGACCACTGATTGTGGTTGGAATAAACACTGACATTGATTTGAATTCGGATTTTGGTGAACACTGAGGATTAACATTTTGGTATACATAAGTACAAGCTTTACTTAGACCACATGGCGCTGTGGAGTATAGGCCCCATGTTATTGATTTATTTGTCATGAGCAAAAATGATAGTATGACTATACAAGATAGAGTCACGCAGTGACAATATCTTGAATAAACAACTTTTTAGTTTTTGATTTGAAGTATCATTTTAACCTGAAAAACGAAAACCTCATTTTGAGAACAAAATAAAAGTTAAAATATACTGAAACTTATTTTTTAATAACATACAAAATACATAGGAATCACCAAGCCAAAGAAAGACAGCTGATACATATTTATTATTTTGTAAACCTGTGGTGCGCCACAGTAACCGAATTTTCAAGCCAAAAAAATAAAGACCGATCCATTTATCTTGCACACTAATGATTGACATAACCGATTTCTTAACCATTACACCAAAACGCTCGCCAAACATCTGTTCCAACCTTATCGAATGCCTTAACAGATAAACACAAACATTCTACGAGCATCTACGAGTTACCGTAGTCCCGTAGCAGCGCCCATACCTAACCGTAGCACTTCCCTGGGCGGGCTATAAAACAGGGACAAACGATTGGAGGGAACGGAACGAATTATCTCGTTGCTACGATGTAGATCAATTACGCGGGACACCGAGAATTAGAACCCTATGGGTTAGAATGGTTGGATTTATAAGGGTTACTTTAAGGCTCATTTAATTGAACGCAAAGTAACGTCGGCCAATTTTATAATTTGTGTCAGTATGGGAAGATAATCTAATGACTTGGACAACCGGCGTGGGACATTTTAAACTGATATATGTGATTTAAATGTAATATATTGTACGGAAAGAGGATGGTAACCACCTGTGTCAAATAGTGGTTTAGCCGCTCGGGTTAAACTCAGCAGGTTGTCTCGCTTTGGATCTGGTTATTGGACTTTTACTGTTTTCGCAAAGGCTAGATACTAGTATTAGGTATTATAATGTGGAAGCTAGTAGCGGAAGGTAGTGCGGAAGCTAGTACATCTAAAATTAAAAGCTCAAAAATGTTTCTTACATGTCCAACGAAATTTTGCCCCGTTTCTTATTGCAAACAAAGAAGTTTTGTTTGAGTGTGCGTGCAGCGACGATAAGATTCTAAAAGCGAACACATACAATTCCCGCGTGGTGCATTTGTATGAAAATGACGTAGTTACTCTTTTTACTGTTATAACATTAGAAGTCTTATAAGGCTATCGTTAAAATCGGTATAATTGTCAACCGAACAAAATAATACCACTGTTTACGTCGCTCTTAAGGGAATCAAAATGTCACGGCTACGTCTAAAAGAGCGAAATGTCTCAAAATGACATTCTTTCCTAATGACCGATGAAATTGTACACTAAAATATCACGGAGTATATACGACAACCTTCATGCTTGAAATGGTAAGCACGTCTACGAAATCGACTTAAACAACGAAGTCTATTTGTGTCAGTAGTATATATTTATGATACGCTCTATACAGGTAAATAAAAATATAAAATAAAAAGTGTGATGTAAAACTAAAAGCTTTTTCCGAAATGAAAAGAATGAAGGCAAAATATGCCGAACAAAAATAATTGCATTATGATATTATTTGATGTATTACATACTTTAGGTTCTATCTTAAAACGGCATGCCGGTGAATCTTTGAGTTTAGTTAGTTTTTTGGCGAATCAGAGGATAAACAACATTTAGAATGTAGGTTAATAAGATGTTTTTTTAATAATTTGTAAATTAAATGAGTATTTACGTTAAGCTGAAGCTTGCTTAATGTTAATTGTGTCAGAATTTTTATACCAGAACAATATTATAAAGATTTTCATTTTCAACCCTAATCTGGTTTTGTTCTCTACTCATGTGTTTTTTTGTAAATCAAGTCAAATCACGTCAAACTTTAAAATTGTAAACAAAACAAAAACAAAACTTCTATAAGTTAATTTTATGTACGTATTTTTGTATGTGTTGATGCCACTCTAAACGATTTATGTTAAATTATTTAATTAAAATGCAACATAGACAACACTCGTATCATTTTCCATATGGGAAGCTTATTTTTCTATTTAATTTTATTATAATACTAGGTGTGACCATGCCTATCATAACATTATCCACTCGACAGACGTACTAAAAATAATAGATTGGGTTAAGAGTTGGCGCCAATTAAATTCTTGTTAGGCGTCTAGCCGCTGCGGTACCTACTGAACGAACCGGCAAGGGGACAAACGAGGATTAAATACGAAAGCGAGGCGATTACTAAACGAAGGCCCAACGTCGCCATTAAGGATTCAGCGGACGAATTCGGGACATCGAATCGACAAAATTGAACTCGCCTCATCTTTTCTTACATCGTGTGTTTCAGCTCCCAAAAGGCAGATATTTTAATATTTTCCCCAACTCAAGGGAGACGACCGCTGTTTTGATCTACGACTCGAAAAATACACTTTTTTTCTTTACAAACACAGCATATTCTTCTTCATTCCTTTCGGGCATATAACTTTGTGAATACGTCTCTGAATAATATGAAAATCTTTTATGAATGAGATTTTTTTGCTGGGTACCTCGAAGGGCCGGGCCCTCGGTAGCTGAAGAACTTGTAGGTATCTCGACTTACCCGTGCACCCGGGACTCGTAAGTTAACAAGTTAAACATTACCTGGAAAGAAAAATAAATATCGTTAATATTTCAACAGAATTTATGTTTGACAGAGTCATTATGTAATGGATAAGCATTATTCTTTTACAAGTTACAAACTTTTCAATGACATTTTCTCAAGTTGAGCCGGAAAATGTTTTTATATCCGAACAATAAAATTCAGTTGTTGGATGGAACGTTTTAAGAAATTATCCAAGTTTTAGAGCTAATATTAATATTACTGAATAACCTGACCGGATGGACCTTTGTTTTGGCTTTGTTGACACTTAAAGCGCCAACTTCAAGGTATTAAAATTATTATTGCTATCTAGACAGAAAAAGCAGATTACGCACATTCAAAAGGACTAAAGTTACAGAAAACGATACCTCAAAGGCCTTTCGGAACTTATACAAAATCAATCTTAACACAATTTGGCATGGAGTGTTTATAGAAAAATATAGAATAGTCTGCACTCCCAGAAAATATTATATTCCCTAGGGACAGGGGTAAGATCCGAGTATACGCGTAAAAGACAATAACGAAGCTGTGACAGGGGGAAAGATTCTGGGGTACAAACATACGAACATCGCTTATTATAAATGCGCGTCAATAATGCAAAAGGCGTCATACAATATTAATGTTTTGTAGTTTTTATTGAAACTATATGAATGGCTATTTTAAAATATTTTTTGGTGAACTAAAATTTGACATCAGACACATGCACTTCTTGAATCTATTTTCTAAACAAGCACGACATTAAGAAGGTCGTCACGGTACCTAGTTAAATGCTTGGAGGAAATCGTAGCTCTTCCGATCGTTACCAAGAACAAACTGCTAGGCCCCATCGACAAACTTTCCTGATTTATTTTTCTAAAGGAGCAGTTAACATGTCTACGTAAGGTCGACTAAATAAAATATATTGTTTTTATCACAAGTAAAGTGGTTTGTGTTTAAAATTATACACAACGAATGAAAAACCGTATACGTTTAAGTACTTAAATGTTTTTTGTTAATGGCGCAAATTGATATAAAAAAAAATATATTTCTGTAAATCATTAACAATAAATTGCCGGGACTTCCCAGAAAGTAATCAGATGATACTTGTGTTGGGAAGAGAGGGATAATAATTATCTTCTCCAAAATAAGACATCAAACTATTGCAGCTAGTTTTATATTTGACATTTAAAATTGTTTTAACAAACTGGCAGTTAATTAAAACTTTCAATTACACAAAAAAAAGATAGAAAAATTCACGTTATTATTCAGTAATCCAGGCACTCGCAAACTTGAACTGCTAGCATTAACCCAAGTTTACACATGCCTAAGCTTGATCGATACGGACACTTTCACCGTAAGACTCTATAATCCATTGTGTACAGTACCAAAAAGTGGCGCGGCCCTCATTTCACCTTGTCCTAACACACAAAGGCTGTTTACAAATCGGCTATAGTAAACACAACACAATGAATTATAATGCAGTGAGGGTAACTTGCTCCGTTTTATAAATGTTTAAGTCCAGCAGAAGCTAAAAAGAGGTAACTGAGACTTTAAATAATACTTGCTACGTGCAATTGACGAATGAAAAAAATTTGTTTATTCATTTGTCGAAATTGTTTATTCAAATATACTAGTAGCCTGTTATGAATTCTATCCAAACGTAGATGTGTGTCATACATTTCTGTTTCTTTTAGTCAGACAAAAAACGAATTTGTAATAGAAGAAGAGACCTAGTTCAAAGATCAGTGCAAGAGAGTGATTGATTTTAGCGTTCCTTTATTAAGACCTAGTATCAGAGCTTACCATAAAAAATCTCGTAAAAATCGTAAGATATTAATCAAATACCGAACATAAAAATTAAATTCCAACCTAGCACAGTAATATATTTATTAAAAGCCAACGATAGCGTGACCTCGTGCAAATGAACGCTGAAAATAAGTCAGTATTTGCGTGCGCAGCGTTAATTACCGTACTGTAATTATTATTACACTGTGTAGGTACTAAGTGCTGGGATCACGCCTACGGCCACAGTCGATATGAAGAGAGATAGCTTATGTCTGGGACTAACGACTGGTCAATTTGTCCAATGACAACTATATTGATTAATTTAATTCATTATCTTACTGAGACTGGTCATCTACGGGTAAAATAAAATGTATATAATTATTATACAACGAATGCGAGTGTTGTATGAAAAAACTGAAGGTGACCATTGTAATGTCCGTGGTACAGTGGATAAGCCGCTCGGGTATAAACCGGAGGTCTTGGGTTCAATTCCTGCCATGTGTCTGGTTGGTGGTAGGGCTTTTTCAGAGTCCGACTGGCTAGCTACCACCCCCACAGGTTAAATTTGCCGCAATAACAGATTTAGCTGTGTTCCGGCAATATTAATGTAGGAGCCAGTAGCCAGTACATTTGAAATCAAAGGCTCGAAGATCAGATGAGCCTACAGTCTGGGACGGAATAGACCGCAGTGGCCGCTTACCATCATATGGGCTGCGTATCTGTTTGCCAACTGATGTAGTATAAAAAATGATTTGTTAAACAAAGTCGTAGTTTGAAAAAAAAAGAGGATCTTTTCATTTTATTAACTGCTCCGACAAGTGTCTGGATTTCCTAATACACGAGTACATCAAATGGCTAAGGTCTAAGCGTAATATAACAATAAAAAGAAAAAAATAACCAGAATTGTCGATAAAATCTTGACATAAAATAAATTATTTTTACGTGAAGTCTGTACAAAAAAAAAGAAAAACAATTTGTCGGGTCTAAAGTTATTCCATGACGACAATGGGTATCGGCGAACAACCTACATGATGTGGTGTCAACAAAGATAATAACATACGAGTATATCGCGGTATCAGTGTGTCTCCATCGCATTGTTGTCCCTAATCCCGGAGTTGGGGCGGGTGAGCCGGCCTTATGTAGGGCTGTCTTCTAGACAAAGATATTCAAATTGTTGGAATGTTTCTTAATATTATTAAGAAGAACTCAGTTTTGAGATTTTTTATTTGTGGCGAAAATCGTGGCAAATCATTTTATGTATGATTTGGAACAGCAAGTCAGTTAATCTTTTTCACATAGTACAAGCGGTCATTTGGTTTATCAAATTAAATTTTGGTCATAAAGTTATGCACGCACATATTATTTCAGCGATTTTTTTTATTTGATATCAATAATGTAAAAGTTTTTACGTCATTTACATTTCGGATTTTTTTCAAATATTCGATAAGTAAAATACATCTACTACAATATTGAAAAGAAAAATTAGACGGAAAGCGAAACACTAACAAATCCCCTACTTCGAAGTTCATATCGAACACGTAATTCAAATTCACCGTATAGTTGTACAATGGCAGCCCTAATCCAGGCTCGTTTGTCCCGGGATATCCTTCGGCAAACACCGATGAAACCCGACGAGACCTTCGCACACCTTTTTCAATAGACCTTTGTATAAGTGCTTCGAGCCATATATACGCCGTGGAAATATTGGAAAATCCGCAATTCTTACAAAAGGCTAGCAATCAAATTATGTGACATGGCAATCGAAGAGTGTGTAAATATGTTTTTAAATAATTTTAGGTAATTGTGACTTTAATAAAAATAAATTGAATAGCGAAATTAAACTAAGACGAATTTCTTTAATGGATAATGTGTTTTTTATTTATTTATTACGTTTCCCAAGAAATAAGAATGTTCGCAAGCACTCAGCTTTAAAAATAAATCTATCTCACAATAATCGATTATTCAATCACTGGAATAAAATAGTTGATGACACAAAAGAAAAATAATACTTTTGCAAAAACTATGAATATCGTCTAGATTCAGCTAAACAATATCATTGGAAAACAAAAGAATCAGTGTTGAAACAAAACCGTTTTATTATTCAACTTGTGATAACTAGAGATGGGCCGACTATTCGCCGACTAGTCGGGAAAGCCGACTATTCGGCACCATTCGCCGACTATTCGGCAATGCCGACTAGTCGGCAAAATTCGCCGACTATTCGGCAAAATTTGTAGTATATAATATATTATAATATTATTCAGCACCTTCAATATTAACAAAGAATGTTCACACGCGCGATTTCTTCTATTTTTGGAATTTACCTCCCAGGGGTGTTTCATAGTGTTTTACAGGGTGTATCTAGTCTACGCGAGCAAAAGTCATCTAGTGTTGTATAGTTGTTTAGCGATTGAGAAGAGAAATGATTAAGTTTCTTGCCGGTTCTTCTCAACTGTCTGTTGACGATTCATTTTTTAAAGTTTTCATAAATAAACACCAAACAAATAAAAAAAAATTAAACAAACACGTCAGGCCATGTTCAACGGCCGCCGTGCGGAGCAGAGTGATGACGAGAAATCCCGAACACCAGTAGAACGCGTGACTTTTTTGTCGATGTTTATCCGCAGCAGAACGCTTCACCCTTAGTAGTACTATCAATTCATGCAAGTATTTTCTTAATTTGTTTTTTTAAGTTTGAAGGGAAAATGGAAATCAAATGTTATTAATATTTAGTTAATCATCATCTTTTTGATAAGCGCGAAGGGCAATTATTCCGGGCCGGTGACTGTCCACGACGCAGCTAGTACTATTGGTTCGAGTTTCGTCTATCACAATCGTAAAACTTTTGATTTGACTAAAAAAAACTTCATTAATCTATTGTACTACTAAGATTGTACTACTAAGACTCATTTTACTGAGGGAAAACAACGACTAAAACTCACGCAGTAATAGTCAGCACTGCCGAATAGTCGGCCGACTATTCGGCAATTTGAAAAGCGAATAGTCGGCTAGTCGAATAGTCGGCAAATACTATAGTCGGCCCATCACTAGTGATAACCTAATACTTTAATAAAACAAAATGGCTGGGATTTCATTGTTTACATAGTAATGATTTTGTTTGACAAAAATCTCTGGTGGAATCACGAAAATGTTTTCTTAGAATTTGCCGTCACTTCGTGGGTTGAGCGATTTTCGAACATAAAATAAAACTATATTATTTTTTCTTTCAACGTATATTAGTATTTATTTTTGGTGAAAACATTTATTCATTTCTAAATAAAATTGATCCAAAGCGTGGGTAGGTACTTTAAATGTTGTTTAAATGTATATCTTCCAGAGATTATTTGCTTCAATACCTACTACAAGTAAATACTTGTTATACCATATCACCGAATTTTTGTTTGTACAAGCAAACTTCATTCAATTTCTAGCACAATTTTTTTTTCTTTCATAGAAAGACAATTTACAATACTCAAGAGCGCTGAAGGAATAGGACAGCGGAACATAAATAAAAAATGAAGAAAACAAGATGGATTTGATATAATTAGTCGATTAATTATACATAACGCGAATCACGTAGTCTGTAATCGAAATAAATTTAAATTGCATTCGAAACAATAAAACAAATGACAAACGAGATGAGTTCGGCGACTTAACAGCGCTTGCACCGTTCAAAGATCACGTCGTCAACCCGCGCAAAAAGACGACAGAGCAAACTTTTTACGGAAACATCCAATAAAACGGAGTGCTCCGCGCGCGGGTTGCACCGAAAACTTTCACGGGACCTATCGGCCGACGATGTTGCTAGAAGTTCGCTGGTTGCTAGGAATTTGAACAGACACGTGTAGGATTGATCAGTTATGAGGAGTCTGCGTGAACTCTAGGCTGATATCAACAAACACGACTGTTTTTACACTACTTTAGTCACTGTGGTTTATAATACTCGTATGTAGTAGTATTTAATTTTGATGCGCGTAAATATAATTATTTGAATTCATCAAACTGTGATGACCGTCACGTGTTGTAAAATTGATATTTACAAAAGTAACAGAACTCTTAATTATTACCGTAACCACTTTTTACGTTTACTTTCATGAAGTTTTATTAAATTTTTATTTTTTATTTTAGAGCGAGGTAAATGGGCAACAATTATAAGTGATAACCACTGCCATGGACAACTACAGCAGCGCCTTCAGCATCACAAACGCGTTGCCTGATTTTGAGAAAATTACTCTCTTTTGCTCTCTTTTTTATCGTAGTTTTGGGAACACAGCTGTTGGTTAGAACCAACACTGAAACTGTAAACTGATTGGTAGTGTAAAAAGTATCCAAGTGTGTTATATTCAATTCCTAAAGCAACCATAGAAAAAAGCCAGATTATTTTACTTTTACATATCCTACAAATGGTAACGACCAATAAACCTTACCCCACCTGGCAACACCGCCAGCAAGTCTCGGCCGACTGGTCGTATAAGTCGCTCGACTTGTCGACGCAACTTCGATATTAGTTCCCGCGTGATCGATTCAGCAGGCCAGTTTGACAGTTCCGATGGTGACAGATGACGCCCGACGCCATATCGCACGGGTGATTTGTCTTCAACTTTGGAGACAGTTATTTTGCTGTTGCGCGCGTGCCAATGCAATTTTTAGAAGGGTAATCTTGCGATGGTAATAATGTCTTTGATATAATGTAGCTTTCTGCATGATCCTTAAGAGGAAAGAACGGAGCCATTTTTCCATACAAACGCTGTCCCCTGTTTTCTTCCTGGATAATGCCATTAGTGAAATATTTTTTTTTTCCAAAACTCTATGACCACTATTTGCATGTCCCTATGTTTTCCTTTTTTTCATAAATTAATAATTAAGAGAGATATGAACCTTCAAAAACCTAAAAAAATGGCCAGATTTTCCGCTGTGTTTAAACATCCAGAAAACAAATTTAACTATATTTAATTTAAAAAAGGAAAACATAGGAACACGGTCAAAGCCTTTCTTTAATTTTTGATGAAAAAAATAGTTAAATCGGTCAAGTTTTGGAAGAGAAATCAGGGGACTACGAAACGTTGATTTTACGTACTTTTAATAGGTATTTTCGGTCCAAGCTGCAGTTGTCTCTATCGCGCTCTGCGGGGGAGGCTTGAGGTTGGGGAGACGCGGACTAATACGTATACTCTCTATGACGTGACGTAGTCGATAGTTATATCGATATCCTAGTGTTGTTCATCGATATCGATATTTCCAGTTAGAATATTTTGCGTGAAGTGCATTTAGCAGATTGTTGTGATGTTTTATTGTTGGAAGGTATTATGTAACTGATAAACTTTTTCTTGACAGTTTTTTATGAATTATATTATACTAAAACGCCTCGACTAGGCCGTCGGATTTAGACAAAAAAAGAAGCTAAATTCGCAAAGCGTGATGTAGTTCTGCATTTTAAGTATATTGTATAGGTCTGTGAGAGTAATGTTATTTCAAATTTGCAACTTCGAAAAACCTGTGGAAACTGAGAAAATCGAGAAAATCTTCGAAATTTTGGGACTTTTTTTACTATTTGCTCTCCAGGGCCAAAACTATGATTTTTTTGTGAACGACACACTACACTAATAAACTGTATTAAAGTACCTACCTACAACTGGAGGCAGCTCTATTTGACTTCATAGAAGCCAAGCTATGGCACTTCGAAGGTGACCAATATTTCTCGAAAATAGAAAATTTCAGGTTTTACTTACTTATTTCGCAAAAAACTGGCAAAACCACTAGCCCCACGAAGATGTCTGATATCTTTTGTCACAGACCGAGCATTGAACCATGTCCTTTACCTTTGCTTGAGTACCTAATGATTTCTAATATTTACACGGTTAGTATAATGTCCCCTACAAACAGCAGGAGTATACAAGCTTGATTGTGACTGTGGGCTCTCTTACATTTGACAAACCAAAAGGAGTATCAGTACGCGAATAAAAGAACATATCGCGGATATGAAACACCGGAGGTCAACGAAGTCAGCAGTGTGTGAACATGTACTGGATAAGCCCAACCATTACATTCGTTATGATAAATCCCAGGTCCTTGCCAGAGAGAATCGCTATATACCCAGGATGCTACGCGAGGCCATTGAAATTAAAAAACATCCTAATTTCATTATGGAAGATGGTTGGAATGTACCACCTACTTGCACGGTTGCCAACTTAGGGGTTTTCCCCCCAGATTTAGGGGGTAAATAAGTGAGATGGGATTTTTTTAGGGGTGTTATATTTTTAGGGGTATTTTTAGGGATTTTTATAACTCTAAATATATATATTTTTTATTCAAAATTCAGCAAAATAAAGGTGAGTATAGTCTCCATAGCCTTGGGATAATCCAATCCAGCGAATCATGTTCATTTTTATACATATCGCCTTAGCGACATCTAGTGCGATTGTTTGTTATTAAGAGTACAGAGCACATTTTTTATTATTTTATTGTAATTATTTTTATTAAATATTTTTGGGGGGATTTTCAAGCAATTGAGGTGATTTTAGGGGGTTTTGACTTAGGTTTAGGGATAAATATTTTTTAGAGTTGGCAACCCTGCCTACTTGGGACCCAGTATTACATCTAATGGTTTCCAATGGACATCACAATACTGTGCAGCTTCAAGACACCATCAGCTCCTACTGCGTGATTAGGAACGTATTGAATGATAGTGAAGACGACAGTTGCTGATTATTCTAAAATAATTATAAAAGTGAAGGTAGAAATAACAATTTTTGACGCATAACACCTGAGTCATACTGTGATCACGGCCACTGAAAAGTAGTCGAAACGTCGGGTTTAAATTTCAAAATGTAGAATATACGCGAGTTTTCATCCGTTTAAAGTTGTTTTATTTTAACTTTGCTTGAGTGTTACATTTGCCACAAGAGAAAGCCATATAACTTTACTCGTGGAAAAAAAAAAAAAAAAAAAGTTTCTATTAACAAATGCGAATAAATTCACAAAAAGCAATAGGGGTACTCGTCGGATCCGATCCACGAACCTATCGGTGTCGATGAGCAGTACGTAGCCACTTTACCAGCAAGACTTAATACTGTCTGTCGAAATTAGTGACCTGTTTTTTCCTTTGCATTGTCCGTGAACATTTACCGGTTTTAAATATTATGCAGAAGTCTATTTTCTTTTGTTCTATTCCTTCTTAGCTGTGTGCAGGCGGGCGCGGGGCGTGGAGGCGGCGTGGCACGCAAACATTGACAGTCTCACTCACACATTGATAGCTCGGTTGTTCGGGCACTGCGCGACAGCAATAGATTTTACAAAAACCCAATTTTCAATTTTCTCACCCTTAGTATTTCCTCTTAAGCGAGATCTTAAAGCAACTTTAAATAACGTTAACTGTAATGTTGCTAATTTGGGTGTGTATAAACAAAACGGAATTGGGTATTTAAGGCAGATGAGTCAACTAAAATCTGTTTGCTGAATATTTTTCACTGTAATAATATCAATTCGATATTTGTTTAATATTAAATTTGATCAGTTTCATCGTTTAGTTGTCCTTAAAGGATGATAGTATTATAATATTTACTTTTTAAGTTCTTCACACTATAAAAACACTAACTAATAGAAACGACCTAAGTTTTACGAACACTTCGTTAAGTTCCTAAAAGTAAACCACCGGATTATCGGTCTCGGTTGTTTTCTTCATCAATAAAAGTGTTTCTTTACCCCGCCGTCGCGAGAAGCACTAAATTGCTCCGGTCACGAGATCGACCAACAGTTTAGTGCACAGGAAAGTGTTAAATGTCTTTACTGTCATTCCAGTGATTAATTTGTGTCGGGCCTGTCGTGTTAATGGGCTAAAATAATTTAGTGGGCGGCATCGTTTATTTACTGTACCGGCGTTCGGTAGTTAGGGACCGTTTTATAAATTGCTATCGGTTATCTAATAGCAAAGTGAGGCCGAGTAAATACATTACCGTAATTGATGTATTTGTCTTATGGGAGTTAGGGGAATTGATCTTTTAAGCCGATGAAAATACACAGGAGAACCTCCGTTCTCTCCACTTAATTGTTTCTCTAATGAACACTTTTATTCTTTCTCTATCTTTATTCTGTATAGTCGGGACAATCAGACAACATCACATGCTTTACATGTACTTATATCTGACCTAAATTGAGAGCAAACACACTGTGTTCTATGTTTTTGTTTCAAATACCAAAATAAGTGCTGTGAATTAATATGAAAATATGTTTATAAGTTAAAATTCAAATATTTTTTTACGTTCTCTGTATGGAGCGTACTGGTCACTAATCCAAAATTTAGAACTGATACAGATTATGGAGATCGCTAAAGTTGAAATGGCGATCGTCTAGATAAGTAAAATTTTAAAAATATTATAACAGTTACGCGTTATATAGAACAACATAGGTAGCCTCAAAGCTTCCTTTGAAGGCTTTTGTAGGCGTTTTATAAAAATCATTTTCCGTCGAATAATAAAATTCAACGTTGAAAATTAAGTTTTAATATTTAGTATTCTAAGTGCACATTTACTATGCAATGTTGTTACCGGTGTATTATGTGCAATGTTAGTACTTTGTCTAATAATTATGTACTTTTACATAATTCACCAGCAGATAATGAGCAGACATGCAACATTGTTTAGACACACGGTCGATATGTATGCAAATATTGCTGATTACCGCTTGTTTACTTGTGGCATAATTAATATTCTATATTGCTAAGTAAGAGTAGGTTACTGCAAACCTATTCTACATAGGTAAGTGTAGGTGGTAATGTCAACGAATAATCTCCGGACTTGCCATGGCAATTTACAAACACCATTCCGCACTGAAACAGTTTATTACTATTGCATGAAATCAATACAGTATTACTTTTAGAAGATTTAATCATAGTTTACTTGTGTTTTTTTTGCGTTTTAGCAAGATGTTTTAACTTCGAAAGGCCAAAAGGAACAATACAAAATGTCTGTAAGATAAAAGGACCTTAGTTCTCCTAACTGTAAGGGGAAAACATTACCTAATTGTTAGAGTATGTCTACGAAGCGGCGTCGCATTTGTTGGGACTTTAGCGTTGCCATGGCTACGCCATTCCGCCGAAAAACGTGTCCACTCAACTCACTCGCTATTAGGAGTAGAATGCTTTGTTACTTACAGCACTTTCGTCTAATTTGATAACAAAGAAAACAAACACTATCCCCTGCTACAGGATCCCTAATGTATCTCAGGCAATTGTTCCCATGTACTTTGATGACTATTGGAATATGTTCGAATACAAGTTTACATAAAAAAGTTGTATATAGGTATTAATACCTTAGCAACAAAGCAATTGAAATTGTATACGAGTACATGGACCGGCGTAAGTTAGCATTAGGAAAAAGGACCCGCAAATTGCCTAAATAGGTGGCTTAGAATACTCAGTGAAATTAACACGATGGAAAACAAAAATATATATCGTAGAGAAATATTTGTATACCCACGCAAATGACTCGTGTTGACGTGTGTTATACACTGGCAAAACGCAAACACACAACTTCGAAGGAAAAGCCAAGAAACACAATGTAACTTGGCTGATTCCTGCAAAACTTGGCTCAATTGGTCTCCTTGGCCCGACTCGACGCACAACGGATGGTGGGGGAGCAACAATACGCCGGAAAACTATAGGGCTCTTCGGTACACGACTACTTTGCGGTCGTGTAATATCGGCCAAACGGACGGCTTCAAAAGGAGCTTTATTTCGAAATAATCAAAAAAATATTTAATCACTCAGATGAGGGAGTTGATAATATTATAAGAGGTTAAGCCGATTTTTAACAAAAGAGGAAAGGTACGTCCGCCGTCTTGTCCTTTATACTTGGTGACGTTTGAAATAATCATAAAAAAGAGAAAACTACACATTATTCTATTAAAAATAATGAGGTAGAAAATCATTCTTTGATCGTTGAATTTTTTCAGTTCACTTAATGGAAGATGTAACTTGATATTGGATTCCGAGTATAATTTACAGACAGACAAATTCCCTTAAATGTTACCAAAAGTACAAGTAATATTATTCATGAGGTCAAATAACATTAAGTTCCTAGAATCTATGTCCATCAGTTTGTTTATGCCTAACATTGAAATATTCAAGGTGAGCATTTCGCTGCTCCGAAGTGTACAGCGAAAATTCCAGTGCTGTCATCATCTGAGATTAGTTTCGTATAAAGCAGTGCCTATTAAAAGAGCATCAAGTTTAATTTTATAAGCATTAAGACGTCAAGGGCGTTTAAAACGGTAAGGGTTTCGTTTAGACGTAACTGTTTAATGTTTAATTTCGGGCACAATCTACATACTTGGTTGTTTACCAAGCTTGTTCTGTAATTTGATTCGTATTATCAACCCTAAATTGGACAGAGTACCAATTCTAACACAATTAACTAAGATTAATATAACTCATGCGCGTCTTTGTTTAATGCTTTGTCCAAATTTAGATCTTGTAATAATAACAATACAAATGTTACGGTATGAATCTAAATTTAATGATTGACTAAAGTTACAATTTATAATAACCAATTAACAACGAAACATCATTTATTTATAACGGTACTATTATCGGATTTTGTTTCACTCTTGATAAAATATAAATAATATTGATAATGGCAATCGAGTGGGTAGCGGTGGAAAGTTTCGCTCACTTATAATTGACAAGATTGTATTATCATGACGCGATAAATTGAATGGATAATCTCGAGTCAGTTTTTTAATGACAAAAAAAGACGCGACTGCCCATCAGAAGGTAAGTGGCCACCGCAGCCTATTCCAGGGAGGGACACTTTATTACAAACCGCTTCATGATCTGCCATATCAAAGGATCATCTAATCTTCGAACCTTCCAATTTAAGTATCTTATAAATTGGCCACCTTTTTAAAACAACAACACAATACTCGTAAACTTTAGCCTGAGTAATTTTACGTCATTAAACTCAGAAATGGTGTTTCAAAAGTAAAATAATCTGCTTCCTTTGAGATATTGTAATTTAGGTCAATGGTTATTTATTTATTGTGTATTCTTTTAGAAAGGGTAAATACCGAAACATTGTTCTATTTTTATAATTCTCGTGTACTATTCATACGAGATACACTCATGTATTCTTTCTGACCCACCTCTATCATTTGACATTCGCTCAAAGTTATGGGATTTTCAGACACAAAAAATTCTTCAATTTTTTATGGAGCTACATATTTTGATATTTTCTTATTATATAAAATAAAATGTGTTAATATTAACAACATAATCAATAAATAAGTTCTATTTTATCTTGATGTAATTTTATACTTTTTTAGTTTAGTTTAATTTATAATGTACAAATATGTCTAACACAGAATGATCGACACACTATGCCGCGAGCTGCAACACGGATAATTATTAGAGCAATCTCCACTCGCAGATTTAATCAAAACAAAACAATCAGTACAACGCAACACATAGTTCCCAAAATAATTATGTAACGCTATCTCCGGTACAATAATAATTACTTAGGTGGGCGACTCGCGATACCTGATATGATTCTGTAGTGGGGCGAAGCTCCTACATTCCGACACGAGTGTGATTAAACGCTCCGTGCCTATTGTAGGTATTCCCTTTGTTACATGAGGGTCGGCGTGTTTTTCTCTTCCCCCTACACCTTGCTTGGAAGCTCCTAAAGGGCAGCTTAAGCCGGATTTACACGATCGATGATTGACAAAATGTACCGGCGTTGAAAGGGTTGGAATATGTTAGAAACCGCAATGTATGACACAATGACTTTGTATTTTAAAAACTTATGTATTATGTATGATAAACTTTCTGTTTCGAATTCCTATGGAAAAGATAAAATAACCAAGCTAAAGTTTAGCTGAATTGTAAGGTTTACAGACAATTTCAATTTCGCGACACTGGATATGAATTCTAGTCTTCACAACTCTTGTTAGGTAAATAAATATTATTTTTACCTATTAGTTTACTTAAGCTTATTACTTGTAAATCTAGATTTTTGGATGACATCATTTTTATTGCCCATTACTCTAAAATATTTATAAATCCCCATTTTGTATTACAATCGAAAACTTGAAGTTAAAAAAGGAAATGAACAATTACTGAAATAATGTATTAATAGAATTCCTATTAATATGGAATATGTTTTATTGACATAACGCACTTCTAAGAATCCTTCGAACTATCACTTGCAAAGCACTTTTCTATTGTATAAATAAAATATGTATCATATTATACTAATGCACCTAAAACAACATTATTTAAATGTTGACAGTTAGCGATGAGTTAGTGTTGTCGCACAAACGTACGTGAGCTCTTAATATGTATTCGAAGGTTATTTGAGGCGACCCTTGTAGGCCCAGCTTAGCGGGACTCGAAGAGACCGATGCCTCGCCTTTTCGACGACTTATTTCTTTCCATTACACTGCCAGACAAAACAATGGTAGACCGCGTGAAAGTTCACTTGTTGAAAAAAAAACCAAGACCAATAAGTTAATTTTCATACAACGTAATTACGGGTGACATGTCATATCTGACACTACTTCTTTCTTTTAGTTTATTGATTCAAAATACTTCGTAAACCGTACAATACAAAATTATATTAGGGAATTCTAATCATTCAATTAATATATGACAAATTAATGAATCAACCTAGCAACATCAAGAAGTTCATAAATTCAATTAACGAACTCAAGTTAAAGCCGTTAAGATGTTTTAGAGGCTACCTAGAATGTTATAGCAGAAGCAAACTAAAGCTAAATATTACAGTTCTCTCTTGTATGTCTAGTTATATATTTTTGTGATGAATTCATATTAAGATTTTTCATGCATTTGCGTTTATGTAGACGTGTTAAACGTTATTTACCCGCAAACGCGTCCCAGTTCGTAGCATGATGGAAAATAAACAGAAAAGTACTGTGCTAATCTCCCTGTCCTCAAGTGTACCGAACGGGACTAATGCTCTTGTCATGCCGAATGAACTGCAACTATTGTTTCATCCGCAGCTAACCGTTTGGGGATAACGGAACGCGGGGAAATTCAGCCATCTTTTTTATGTTTACTCATTGCTGTTTTTGCGGTTAACAAAGCGGGAGCGATTTGAGAAACAACCGGTTACGTTATTTTGTTCGAAAGCTTGTTTATCCAGAGATTACTTAACCGTTTATTGTTTTGTCCGTTTAATTAAATTGCCTTTGTTCTCGTGTTTATTTTTGCACATAAAAGTATTTACAGATGGTGAATAAGTTTCGTAGGAGGTTATAGAATTACCTATAATTCATTCATCATTCACACTTTTAAAAATAATCCATTCCAGGTTTCCGTCCGTATAAAACAGACGCAGTAAAAGGATTTTTTTATGTTAATATTGCGAAATATGTAATTGACAGTTGACAGTTTCTAATATGAAGGCATCCAGGTCATCCAATACCTCCTAATCGATTTAAATACACTTAACCAGAACATAAACCAGACATTCGATACATTTTTATTTCACCCTTCTAAATGTTTCCTAAAACTCTTAGAAACGTGTAAAACGTCTGTAAAGTTAACATTGCCTTACTATCGTGACTTGACATACCTAATAGACTTCGACCTGTAAAACTCAATCAATACAAATCTACTTATCGGCTATTTCAAGCCGAATACGGCGAAGTAAAACGAGGTTAATGAAATGTTCAATTATTAACACATTTGTAATCATGTACTGCATCGATCGAATACTTAAATAGACAAAATGGCCTATAAAGAAACCTTACGAAGAAGCGGCTCATAATTTAGTCAGCGGCTTGAATTTTACATTGGACCGAAGTTGCCACTTTTAAAGACGTCACGGACAGACAGTGTGTCATTACGTAGAATAAATAACTACAAAATCGATATTAGCCGGGACATTGTACACCTGTCGTGGTGTATCTTAGCGACGGGGCACAAACACTGCGCGGAACAAATGCTGGTTGCCGTCATACACGTGTAGATTTATGTTCCATTAAGTTACGGACGTAGGATCATTTCGAATTTTCATTAAACTAAGTAGTTTGTGATATTTGGTTCGGTGGAAAGTAGCCTTGAAAATTATTCACACAGCGCGGTCTAGCCCTAAACACAGCATAGGTTGTTTATACAATGGGTAAAGCCATAATTATCAATTCCATAGACCTTTAAAATAACAACTTCTTTCTTAGCTTCTTTTAATTAATTGCCGCCTTTGCCGCGGAATATAATAATTTTCATAATTATTTAATTTGAAAATCGACCCGAGCCATTAAACTCAATTTGTATCAACCGATCAGAGTACGATGCCGAACCAGCCTTATTATATTATTTGATACCAACCCAAACGATGTGTAATTAGCTAATTAATCACGATGAAGGAAATCTGCGGGAAAAACCCGTCCCACGTTTTACAGGGCTCATTAAAGTCCGCAAGCTTAAGGAGACGATTAACGTAAACTTGCACGTTTGCAGGAGTGGTTACAGTTACGGCCCCATGTTTTGTGGACGAAACGCAATTACGTCGGAGTACACGCGATGTCTCGTGCCACAATGTGCCCACAGTGAAGGCGCTCATCTGGTATTTTGTGGCACGTCATTTTTTGTGGCTTACGTGAGCTATTTGTAACTGCTTTACATGACAGTAAGCGATTGATTTAAAATGATTGCCTTATAAAGATGCTTACTGTTATGATATTATGTTATACTATACTGAACTAAACTGTTGTGTTAGTCATATTTACTATAAAAAATATGATTGTAATAAAAGTTAACTTTAGTCAACAACGCAACGATGATAACTTAAAATTGTCAAGAAAAATATTACGTTGAAGGAAAACTTGACGGAAGGATAGGATTAACAATGCCAGTACATTAAATTTTAACCTTAACCACCAACATCGCAAATATGCTGCTTGCGATTCCTGGTTAATCAAATTTAATCTCTATCCCCAACACAATAAAAACTAAGTCGGCAAACGTAACGTCTTAAACTTATCTACAAGCGGTGTAAAATAAGGGGGAGACAATGGGGGACGACGGAGAAAATGTTTATGTTGCTAATGAACTTTCCCTAACTTGAATTTTATAGCGTAATTTTTATGAGCTTTTCATTGTTGCCAAAGTACGGCGTCATTAGGCTCGGAAATGACAGGGGGTGGTATATAGCCGTGGCATTAAAAGATAACAATTACCGTACGAAATATAGCGGGCATTAACCAGGTGCTTAGGCAATGTTCAACTTTGTTCTAAAGTTACATTTAAACTAGCGCAGATTTAGCTTTTAACATTATTTCCAGTAAAAAATGATATAAAGCACTTTTATGGCCTGCGTGTGACGAAATCCGAATGTTAACAAATTAATGATGCAAACAATAAAACAGCGAGTCGCATTAAAAAAAGGACGAAATAAAAGGCACCAAAGAGTACAAAGTGCGGATACGTTGGAGCGGGATAGCACAGGTAGACGGCGAGCTAAGTAAATATTTGCTAAAAAAGCCAAAGTAGCCGGCGAGAGCTGTAAAAGCCAGATAGAAACAGACGCGGTTCAAAGGCGCAAAAAAGGCAAGCCCATTACTGGCTACGCGGTGCTGCAACCACAAAAGACCCAATTATTCTGCCGTGTGAAGCCAAAAAAGGGTTGGACCAAAACCAAGTAGCTGAGAACATTACGTTTCACTTTCCGATCGTGTCGGGGGACTATTATAGAATTAAGATAATTATGGGCATGGGCAATCACTCTTTTACTGAAGCATGTTTAAATCTTACTGATATTATAGAAAATGTTCAGCGCCATGAGGTAATAAGGCTGTGGATAATTAAGTGTTCTAGTCTAATTAATATATAACAAAGCAAGTGTGCTATCAATAAAATAAGCAAGCCTATCAGTTGTTCTACGTTTAAATACTGTTTCATCGATTTTCAACCCTTTTTTATCAATCTTATTTAGGATAGCCTTATAACTTATTCAAAAGTTCCCAGAAGACATGTATCCCACCAAAAACATTCTGTAAAAAAACTGGCCAAGTCTCGATGGAGATGTTTATCTCTAAAAAGTAATGAAATCTTGACAAAGTCGTGCCAAGTCTAAGGTTCCTTACTGCGATTTCTTTATTATTTTAGTTAATGTTGTGTGACTTGGCCGTTGAAGGGTACACAAGGGTACAAAACCAGGTAAATTGACTTGTACCCACTAACGTATAAAGAATGTTCAACGGCCAAGTCAAATAACATTAACTAAAATAATAAAGAAATCGCAGTAAGGAACCTTAGACTTGGCACGACTTTGTCAAGATTTCATTACTTTTTAGAGATAAACATCTCCATCGAGACTTGGCCAGTTTTTTTACAGAATGTTTTTGGTGGGATTTCACTTCTTTTTGTAGAAACGTGGGCATATTGATTTATTTTATACTAGCTTTCCGCCCGCGGTTTTAACCGCGCGTAATTTCTTTTTTCAAATATCCCGCGGGAATGAGACGTTTCCCGTATAAATTTTATAGCCTATGTCCAAATTCGGGTTATAAACTATACATGTGCCAAATTTCATCTAAATCCCTTCTGCCGTTTCAAAATCGTTACTCTTGCGGGAATGAGACGTTTCCCGTAGGATTTTTACAGCCTTTGTCCTAATCCGGGTTATAATTACTATACGTGTGCCAAAATTCATGTAAATCCGTTAAGCCGTTTTAAAATCGTTATTCCCGCGGGAATGAGACGTTTCCCGTAAGAATTTTAAAGCCTACGCCCAATTCCAGGTTACAAAATACATGTGCCAAATTTCATCTAAATCCGTTCAGCCGTTTCAAAATTGTTATTCCCGCGGGAATGAGACGTTTCCCGTAAGAATTTTAAAGCCTATGCCCAATTCCAGGTTACAAACTATACATGTGCCAAATTTCATCTAAATCCGTTTAGCTGTTTCAAAATTGTTATTCCCGCGGGAAGGAGACGCTTCCCGTGGGAATTTTATAGCCTATGTCCTAATCCGGGTTATAAACTATGCGTGTGTCAAATTTCATCTAAATCCGTTCAGCCGTTTAGGAGTGATTGAGTATCAAACATCCAGACATTAAACATCACCAGGTACTCCAGATCTTCGATTATCCTAGTTTTTATAGTTTTCCCTTTATGTGGCCATTAAACCCTAACTCCGTACCAAATTTCAGCTCTCTGAGTTAATGGGAAGTACTAGTTCTATTATGATGATCATCAGTGAGTGAGTCAGTGAGTGTCTGTCATAAATGCGAAACTTTGCTTTCGCTTAACTTCGGAACTAAATGATCTACAGACTTGAAATTTTGGATTTCAAGTATGTGATTATAGCTTACTGGATGACGAAAATTTCAGCGTTCTGGTCTTATCCAGAGGTTCTCAAATAGGGGCCTGAAAATGCGGCGAAATGGTTCCAGTAAATGATGGTACGGCAGTGTTTGCTTCGCGCTCGACTTGGCGGGGGCACTGCCGTGCCCCCAGATTTCCTTCGAGTGTGTTTTCTTTTTCGAAGATACTAAGCTCATATAAATAAATTATATATTTTTAATTTTACAATTGGTTGTCCAAACATCAATTTGAAAAACCTCTGAAACTGTTACACATTTGAATTTAAAGCAGAGTGCTGATATGAAGCGGAGATTTAACAGGAGATAAAATGCGGTGATGAATATAGTTAAAAATTTAAAAAGCAACTACAAATTGCTGGTTGTATTCCAACGCACTACACTTTAGGGTTTAACGATAAAATGGTACCGGCAACATGCTTTCACAATATTGTGTGCAATACGGTGCATGATTTAATAATGGCCGCTATATATTTATCTTTTACTGACTTTTACTCGTGTTTATGCACGCATAACTTTATTTTTACCGCTTTCATGATATCCACGTAAACTTAGTTATAACTTAGTCTGCAATATTTAACAGACATTTAAAAGGATTTATGTTTTTCAGGAGTATAAATCTATGAGATTATGACTGAAGTAACAAAAGGTCTCTATTTTCAAACATATGTTTGTTCTTTCAAACATTCGTTTGTTTTTTATCCTTAACAACAACAACAATATTTTACTCACATGTATGTACATATACAGGGTGTCCCAGAACTCAACGTCAAGCCGAAACGGGGTGACAGGACTGATACAATCAGTGACCATCATGAGAAAAATAAGAAAAAAAATCTATCCCATGCAGTTAGGAAATTATGGGCATTTAAGAAATACCTAGAAATTTGGTCAAACTGTTACCATTTTTTGGTTATTGTGGTTAATTTTTATTATTTTTGTTCATTTAAACTTTGGAACCGTAACCCTAAATAGCATTTCTAGAACCACAGTCAAAAATAATGCCACAACTGCCCCACGTTTTCTAGAATTAAGTCTATTTGTTAAACTATGAATTTAAAATTTTCAAAATTGGTCGACTTTGAAAGGCTCTCCTTTATAAAAAATGTACTAAAGTGCCTTGGCAAGTGCCATCAAAAGTTTGCGCATTTAATCAGGATTGTGAAAAGGTACAATACTTGCTAGTTTTATACTAAAAAAACACTAGTAAAAAAATAAAAACGTCGAGTAACCCGATTTTTGCTAACCCATTTTACTCAGTTCAAATGTTTTTATTCGCACAAGCTCTTGGTAGTTTCTTAATTTTACGGCAAAATGATGAGAGAGATGGATAGTGGACATGTTTGTCATGAGCGAACGAGACAGATAGTAACGTCACTTTTACCAAAGTCAACAAAAGAAAGTAAAATTAATAAAATAATGTAAAATCTTGACCTAGTTTAGTTTAGGTTTATTCGAATAAACGTCAGATAGGGAAATAATAATTTTTATTACAATAAATGTTCAAATTGTTTACCATCAGCCTCAATAAGTCAATACACGCCCTACATCTTATTAAAAAAGATCTAGTTATTAGTCGGGCATATCCTCGAGAGTTGATGTCCTCAGCGGCTTGAGAAATTCGTTCATGCAGCTCGGCTACGCTGTCAATAAGCTTTGAATAAACTTTTTCTTTGAGAACGCCCCACTAAAACCAAACGACGAGTTGCACTCCGGGAGTGCCGGCAGAAGTGAAAACTTGAATATTGATGGCGCTTGAAATAAAACACCAATTTGCGCCTAGTGGACGCTAGCATGGCGAATACCAAAATATTCAAGTTTTCACTTCTGCCGGCACTCCCGGAGTGCAACCCGTCGATTTTTTTTTATTGGGGCGTTCTCAAAGAAAAAGTTTATTCAAAGCCTATTGACAGCGTAGCCGAGCTGCATGAACGAATTTCTCAAGCCGCTGAGGACATCAACTCTCGAGGATATGCCCGACTAATAACTAGATCTTTTTTAATAAGATGTAGGGCGTCTATTGAGGCTGATGGTTAACAATTTGAACATTTATTGTAATAAAAAATGTTATTTCCCTATCTGACGTTTATTCCAATAAACCTAAACTAAACTAGGTCAAGATTTTTCATTATTTTATTAATTTTACTTACTTTTGTTGTCTTTGGTAAAAGTGGCGTTACTATCTGTCTCGTTCGCTCATGACAAACATGTCCACTATTCATCTCTCTCATCATTTTGCCGTAAAATTAAGAAACTACCAAGAGCTTGTGCGAATAAAAACATTTGAACTGAGTAAAATGGGTTAGCAAAAATCGGGTTACTCGACGTTTTTATTTTTTTACTAGTGTTTTTTTAGTATAAAACTAGCAAGTATTGTACCTTTTTGCAATCCTGATTAAATGCGCGAACTTTTGATAGCACTTGCCAAGGCACTTTAGTACATTTTTTTAAAGGAGAGCCTTTCAAGGACGGCAAATTTTGAAAATTTTAAATTCATAGTTTAACAAATAGTCTTAATTCTAGAAAACTTGGGGCAGTTGTGGCATTATTTTTGACTGTGGTTCTAGAAATGTTATTTAGGGTTACGGTTCCAAAGTTTAAATGAACAAAAATAATAAAAATTAACTACAATAACCGAAAAATGGTTACATTTTGACCAAATTTCTAGGTTTTTCTTAAATGCCCATAATTTCCTAACTGCATGGGATAGATTTTTTTCTTATTTTTCTCATGATGGTTACAATCAGTCCTGTCACCCCGTTTCGGCTTGACGTTGAGTTCTGGGACACCCTGTATATGTATTTTTAAAAAGGGTAAACAGATAAATAGTTTTTAAACTAAAAATATGATATTTGTAACTGACGATCATACATAATAATCATGATTAATTAAATACATAAAAAACAAACAGTCGACAGTGGGAAACTTCTTAAGCGTTTGTATGATAAACGTTTATACCTCTGAAACTCAATTTCCCTTTATTCGAATTTACTTTTTAAACTTCCCGATACGCAAACAGCTTGACTTTTTAAACTTCACAGGCAATTAATACAGTTGACGCCGAAAAACAAAACAATATCTTGCTTTTCGGCAACTTAAACTTTGCTGGTGAATAAATCACGAAGAAACTTCGTTTGAAGCAGTGGACGGTGGGGTGGGGAAAAATACGCCATTTTCATAAGGGGAAAAACAATAACTCGAGGCGTAGAGCAAGGGCCGCTTTTAAGGCCCATAAATCAAAACACGGACGATATTTTCGGTATAACGCCGGGCGAGCACATTCTGTACGGGCTTTTTCGGGACACATTCGGATTAGTGTTGTTTTTACGATTTACTTCTACTTTCCGTCGTTTCTTTATTGGTGCGGTCGTAAACGGTGTTGACTTTAACTCGCCGACTAACCTTATCTCTGCCCAGCTAAACCCTTCCACCCGTCTTTTTAAGCGAAAATGCAACGAGTCCTGTCCCGTGAATTTGCAAGCTTTGAGCTTTTTGCTAATTTGAAATTCCTATTTAAAATCTACAATGAGGATGTAAAATTTTAGCAGAAGTTTATAAAACTAAGCAAAGGTAGTTGAAATAACATTTTTTTTTACTATAAAATATATCCGCGTTTATTTGTAATACTGTATTTATAACTATTTAGTTCTAAAGAGATGATAATTTTGGTTTCGTTGAAAGTCTGCCTACAATTATTTATGTTGAAAGTTTATCAGCTAAGTAGACATACTTTGCTCTATTAGTATTAGATTAAATTTCCATAACCATCCAAATGTAGCTTAGCCATAATTTTTAATCACCAGTGCAACACTATTTGATATTTTACTGAATACTGCAAAATCTGATAATTCTGCAAGTGAACTCTTACACAAGGAAAATTTGCTTTCCGGCAATTCAGACCGAGCTTGGGACGGCAGAGCTGATATTTCAGCGTAAACGGTTTTACCAGAGGGCAGAGATGCATATTGTTAATGCGACCCAGGACGCGTAAATGTAAATTTATAGCTACATTCAGTACTAAGCAAGAATTTATATTTTGTTATTAAAACATACTAAGCAAAGGTGTTATTACCGCAATCGTAACATAGGTTTTGAGTAGGTAATGTTATTAACTGTGATCGTTTGGCGATTTTTTACTGTTGTTGTCACTACATTGTCTTCTGGTCAGCAGTTCGCATTTGTTAAGCTGATGGTCCTTCTTACTCTTTATTCTGGAATTTATTGAATGAACAAAGAAAAATAAAAAAGTTAAGTCTAAAACAGAATCATAGAATTAATAAGAGAAGAAAATATTTATCTTACTTTTAAAAAATTCAAACTTGTATTCATATAATGTTAATTTGACGTCCTTATCTTTATCCGGTTATTACAAAAAATATTTTAGAAGAGAAATCCCCTTCAAAAACCTATCGCTCGTTATAAGGTGACAAATTGTCGCCATTTTTCCCCCTAAGCTTCAAGAATTAGCGTGATCAATTGCGCTCTTCGGCACTCCTTAAGTCTTTCTCTTTTCCACTTAAATTACTGTACGTGTTTGTCTCCCTCCCCAGGGAATAACACTGTCTTAAAGATACAAGGATAGTCACACCTCAATCGAACTGACTCCATTTAGTCCTGCTTATTGCGAGCTCCGAAGGTTTCTAATTTGCAAATAGCGAAGTCAGCGGTGCGAGGCTTTCATTAACTTAACCAACTCGACAGATTCGTGAAGTTAAAGGAGTAATTTCAATATCAACCGCAACGGTGTAGTGTATATTAGTAGACCTCATTTTCTGCTCCGAATACAGGTAAGGTGTCAAAACTTGGATATCAATTTGTTTTCCTCATTCTACTAACTTAGATAATAACAGTCATTTTTGTAATTACTCACACAATATGGATACCAATTTTGTCCGAATAAAACGATTTTTTTTATTTTTTTTATTTTTATCAATTGAAAAAAAAATATAAGGTTCATTAAAATTTATGTGAGAGTTTATGAGTATGAGAAAGTGTTTTCATTATTTACAAAAGCTATACTTTAATTACAATAACATTCGAAAACCAGACGCATCTTTATAAAATGACTAAAATCCAAAAATTTAACACAGTAAAAAAATAAGATTCAGAAATTGACAAATATGATTGATGAAATCCTTTTTTGACGGTGATTAAAAATGTCATAATCTTTCTTTTACTTTTTATAATGCAAACATAAATTATTATGGGCGGAATGCTTGATTCGTGAATGTTTGATTAAAGCTCAGTACCTACTTAATTTACGATATAATTCATAGGTAATTTTACACATCAAGTTACAGAGTTTTTCATCTAAATTATGAAACCAGAAAGATGTTTCAATGTTGGAATATTCAAATAAAGAAATATTGAAGAGAAAACATCCTTAATGAAGCAAAAAGTACAGTTCTATAGTCAACTTTGTACTCGGACGTCCGGATGATAATGATCAAATAAATGAAGTCAATTAAGGCTCATAAAACAAGCCTGGAGGTCTCCCTTGAGAGCAAGGAGAGAGCGACTCGCAACTAACGTGAAAGAGGATGGAAATATTGTAATCTACTCGTATAGTAAAAGCTGTACATTTTACACTACCGAAAGACCTTACTACGAAAATACATTTTACACTAGCTAAAGACCTACTACGACAATAACAATCTTTACTACGACAATAAGTTATTTTGGGAATCTAATGCTGCCCAAAGATGTATTCGAGAAGAAAGTCAATACATCTGACTTTTCTTCGGGTGGTGTTTACTTTATTATGTTAATTTTAGGCTGTTTATTGATCTTACAATTTCAAAATAAGTATACGAGTTGGGTTTTGATAAAAAAAATACTTAAATAATCCTATTTCTTTTACTAGAGCCTTTTGAAAGAAATTACCGAATATATGACAATTTTGGGTTGCTTATGGTCCTGTCAATTAAAGAAAGCTACTAAAAAGAATCTGCTTTACCCCATTCCAAGTTGCAGTACAATGATTGACAAAACCATCCGACTTCTTTTTCTTAAGCAAAATGCCGCGACATTACCAGGAGCTAAGCAAACGTATGGAGGTATTTGATTAGGCTCATGATTCGCTGTCGGTGACAATTATGAGAGTGGTGTTATGGATTGCTGGGCTCGCCCGCCCTCTCAGAGGCTAGATAACGCAATTACGGGCCAGTTATTAAGCGGCTGACATTATTCATTGCCGGACGCGGGCTCCGGGCTCATCAAGGGACAGGTTGGTATTTTTATTTCGACTTTCATTGAAACCGGGTGCGACGGGCATTTGGGACCATTTATGGTAACATTTTGTTTCTCAAAAACAAATTATTGTAGTTGCTGCAAACGAGCTTTCGAAGGTGGGTACACATGTGTGTGTGACAAATCACGCTTGCCAAGCTACATAAATTAAACAAACCCTACATAAATTGTACTCTTTGTATCATTTTGATGTTTAATCTATATTTCTTTCTTCTTAGTTCAAAAGTTGACTGGTAGAGAATGCATTAAGTTCCCCTTTTATACACTAAGTTGTGCAATTAAGTTTAAATAAAGAAATGAAAATTACTGTCAGGTTTTATTTAAAACCGTTTTGTAGTTTTTCATTACTTTTAAATCATGAATTCTAATTGTCATTCATTTTACATCTTACATATTTACTAGAAGTCTAATACAAGATTTTCAATTAATTACTTAAGTTAAAGATTGAAATGCTACAAAAGTACTTTTTTAAAACAAGCTCAGAAATATCTTAGAAGCTCTCACTTAATTAAATATGTACTAAGTTACATAGAACTAATAGTCTCAAAGTGAAATAATAACCTACGCATACAAGCTAGACAGTCAAATTCCAATGAATTTATTAACAACAGATTGTCAAAGGACTTGCTAATTTTGCCTAAAAGCTACTGGTATAGTGTCGCATCTGACGAACCAGTTCGTGTTATGAAGCTCAGTTTAATTCAAGTGTTGGTTGCGAGTTTGATTTACAGACCAAAGACAAAATATGGTTGTTGATGAAAAAGTATAATTGACAATGAAACAATTCTACTAATAATGTAGACGCGAAATTTTGTGAACATGAATGGATGAATGTTCGTTACCTATATTTTCGCGCAAAAATTACTGATCGGATTTAGATTTCTAGTCAATAGTAAAATTGTTTAAGCATTAAAGTTACACATAGGTAATCATTTATGTGCGGGAAATGCCGCTGACAAAGCTAGTAACTTTACCTAGTCACTAAATTCTTAAAATAAATATTCTTATTACCATTGCGGCCATAGAAAAGAAAAATGGTTAGAATGATAAAGTGGGCGGGGTCGGTCGGCCACGCATATGATCAAATGATCATATCCTACGTCAAACTGGTCTCAGTCTTTGCCCAATTGCACGATTTTTGCACGTGTTTCGCACTAAACACAAAGGCTAAAACTCACGGTGCGATTTTTATACCTCCCGCCCGCGCCGGTTAATTGCGGTTGCCCGCCAAGTTACCGCAGCTGGCGCGGTTTTTAATCACGCCCGCATCGGTTGCGGGGTCACAGCCTCTAAAGAATATTGATTTATATGAAAAAAGTAAGAGCAGTGTTCACGATGCTATTTTCACCCGCACCGCGCGCTCTGCGATCGCTTGACACAGAAATCTGGCGCAATTTTGCACTAGTGACATTGGCAACGTGACGTACCAAAAGACAACATATCGTGGACGGTTTGTAACCGCACGACAACCGCGGCGTCGCCGAAATTGCACAAAAAACCGCGCCGTGAATTCTTAGCCTTAATCGGCAACTCTGTGCAATTTTCGGCTTGACTTTTAGTGCTTGCATGTTATCGATAGTTTTATCGATGGCACATTTTTGTTAAGTTTTTAGTGTACGTGAAATGTGTACGGTGTGTGGCAACTTACATTCAATCATAACATAAGATAAAATTTTCGAGTAAGATATAAATAGTTCAATTAAATAGCCTATCAGTAAAGTTTTGTATGTTTCAGTTTTTCAACAAACTATGATATAATTGCAAAATGAATGAATGCAACCGGGAATAAAGCTTTCTAATTGTAGAAAGCACAAGGTAGAAAAATATAATGTAAATATATCTAAGAAAAGAGACTCCACGTGGATTTCACCGTGGGCATGGCCGTGGGAACATTAGGGGAAGAATTAAGCGTTCTAATTGTGATGGAATTTTCTAGGTCCAGTAGTGTTTAAGTTTACACAAACAAACTGAATTTATTTTATTTTATTTTATTTTACAATTTTAGGGAATCTTACAGCTAGAAACTAACTAGTACTAATTGTAACAAAACAAGGCTAATTACAAGTTTCCGCTTCTAGAGAATAATTATACAATTTCAAATTAACTAACACTATCAATACGAAGTAAACAACTACTTGTCATCGTTGAAGAACTCGTTACACATGAATCTCTTTAGTTGCACAACACTGTTGAAAAAGAGGTCTAAGTCTAGGCTTTGAGAGATCTCGTGGAATGCTGTCGCTGCTCTTATTAAGAAAGCGTTTTGCCTATAGTTGGTGTTCACTAGAGGTATGTGCAGAAGTCTAGGATTCCTCAGAGGTTTCGCTGGCACGCGTAGTGATAATTTTGCTATCTTAACACTATTATATTATAAACAAGTATAATAACCTGACTATCGATATCGAATTGTGAAATGACAAGGCGCTACACTATTCCAGTGATGCAAGCACGGAAAATTTCTTTAAAAATAATTGATTTAACATATTTACATCGTTTGTATTGCATATTTTTATACTGAAACATGTATTTCAAACGTTTGCACACAAATGTTATTACTTGCCCATTTGAAAAATGTAGAAGTAAGAGTTGACGAAATGCATTATATACATGGTTATTTACAGCTGGTAACACAAGCTTGTGTATTATCGTAAAATTAACCCTATTACTAAGATAAGAAGGATTAGTTTTGTTAGAAGTTTTTTAGCCAATGAATGCATCGTTTTCCTTGTGTGCTGTGTGAAGAAGTGGCGCGTTCGGTTCTGGTACAAAGGTAGGGACGTTATCATTCTAACCTCAGAGAGAAAATTTTCTTTGTTCTGTGATTGCGGCCGACCATTTATTGCACAAAACATTAAAACCCACCGAGTTTGGATAGTAACATAAGCTTTCAATTGGGAAACATCAGCAAAAATAAATTTAATAAATTCAGTTTCGCCCTGAAAGTATTATTCCTGTGTCTATAGGATCATTGTTTTCGTCGTTGCGTTTTGTTTTTTCCCGTTCGCACCGCGCTTCTTCGGCCAGCCAAGTGGAATTTATCGTCACAGCCTTGTTAACTTGTAAATGTATTGCGCCTTGTTAGAGTTTAAATCTTATCGACCATAAAACTATCTATGAAGTTTTTAAGACAGCGATTGGAAATACGAACAGGCGACGTTTTTGCTAGTTAATAGATAGAATTTGCAACAAAAAATGATTGGAATTAATCTAAGTTTAAAAAATATATATTATGTTTTGTCTTTTAATACTTTATAGAGAGGAAACTTATTTATGAACTTGATAGATAACCGGATGACTAGTAATTAATATTTACTTCTTATTTCATAAGAAACTTGTATTTTATGATTGCCTATTAAGATCGTGCAGTGTTATGTGGGAACACTAACTAGTAAAATTTACCTAAAAGCAAATAGGAAATCATTAGATATTTATTTCTTGGATAGGTACCCATCTGATGGAACCGACTGCTCAAAAATTCAACATAATATTGCATGTTTCAAACTAAGTTATTCCATTACCCATATACATACATAGATTCTAAATCAATGGAACGGACCTGAATATTTTTCGTAATCCCTAAAAAATATGACAGACATTTTTCACATTCCGCTTTTGTGCTTTAATCCCTTTGACGACTTAAACTGTAGCGAAACCTATTGCAGCCAGTACGTTTTAAAAGCAATATAAGTTATTCATAGTTATCGTGTAAGCCTACCGTCATGTTTAATCTATAAGACAAATGTGTTACGCGATGTGGGCCTCTGGTACCGCCTTGAGCCGTGTATAATATAATCGATGGAAGTAGTGATTGATTGCTTATTCTTGAATATCATATCCCGTACACTGTTACTGCTGAGATAGAATTTGTGTCCGCATACAATTCATATTAAATTTATGCCGTGCCGGATATTATGCTTCTTGCAGTAAGATGGAAATCTTTGCGCAGGTTTTTTTTAGTGGTATGCGTAAATGATAGCAGATATTTTGGTATACCAATTTAACATATTTTTGTTATTTCTTTTTACGTATAAATACAAAATCTTGTGTTAAATCTTAGTAGTAGTGCTAGTAATAGTAGTACTACATCATGAGAATTCAACTACAAAATATGTATAATAATTTTACTGCCAAGATAATATAAGTGATTTAAATTAATTAATTTTATTTAAGTATACCTCCCCTCTACATAATTATCCGTCGAAATTCCAATTCTGAAGTTACAAATTAAACTTATTCAAACTATTTCCAACAAAGTTTCACAGTTAATCCATGAGACAAATGTGTCACGGGTGCCACCGCTTCAATTTATCGGCCAAAGTGTACATAATAGAATACGCAGTTGCGGCAGATTATTGCCGTTTCGAATAGACCTGCCGTTCCGGTGATGGACTCAGGACTAATTCAAATTGCCGACGACTCCTTAAAGTTAACGAGGATGATTTCAAATGAGTGATAATGCCCTCGATTGAGCGATGACGCTCGACGGAAAATGGTGACTTTATAGCTTCGAGTCAGCTCTGAAATTAGTTTTATTTGGTGAATGTAAAATTAAAATTATTTAAAAAATTTGAGAAGTGGCTTTAAACTCACGAAATTAGACCGCTGTTTTATTTCCAAACTCATGAGCCGTATTTGTGTTATTATGTCAACTTAATTGTTCTCATCAATTTATGCACATACATAGCATTCAATGCAGAGCGTAGGCATAATATGGACGTTTTGCTCAAAGGATCTTAACAAAATCGCCAACTTCTGTGGCAAAACATATACTCATACAAGTACAGAATCATGTTTAATCTATAAGACAAATGTGTCACGCGGCGCTCCGCCTCAATCTGTCGGGCACAGTGTAATAGAATCGATAGAAGCGGCGGTTGACCGCCCGCCCCGGATATGACCTGTCGGCCCGGTAACTGACGGAATTGTGTAAGGGCGACAGAGCTTGTTTACTCCCCTTACTATGTCCAAACAATGCGAGCCGCACTGTTGCTACTACGGCCTTTGAAAAAATACGATTTTAACAGATTTTTCGACGCAGTTTTGACTTGTTTTAAATAGTATTTTGTCCAAAAATGGACTAACCAACATTTTGATTATTCTACACTGTAAACTATTACATATACAGGGTGTCTTAAAAAATGACACGTCACACTGGGGGTAGGCCAGCACAAGAGGCATCGAACTCGAACAAGTCTAACATGACCATATGTATAATAAATACATATTGGCAAGAGAATCGATTATTCTAGCGATAACTTGATTTAAATGATGGAAGATGATGAAGATGGACATTAAATGGGCTGTTACTTTAAACACTTATATGTACACCTACATAATTTACATCATATACCTACAAGTGGATTAACATTATGGTCAG
Source organism: Mecyna flavalis (assembly GCA_949319885.1). Taxonomy (NCBI): domain Eukaryota; kingdom Metazoa; phylum Arthropoda; class Insecta; order Lepidoptera; family Crambidae; genus Mecyna; species Mecyna flavalis. Next base: position 10,333,822 of record OX439437.1, read on the forward strand.
TTCATTCCCTAATATCTGATATGTAGGACTCCGACATACCTATGAATACGAACGGTATTTGGTACCACTGGCCTTCCGTGAATGCCATTTTGGTATGGTATCCGCAACCACCGGCCCAACATGATTTCCGAAGCACAGAGGAAAGCTATTTCAACTTCTAACAGTACCTTACTTTGAAATAATCGTGCATTAAATCGCTTAGGATTTGTTTTCATTACAAAGAAAAAACAATATATTTTCTGTCGATCTGCGATGTGGCTTAATATGGGGTCTAAATCAATAGGATCAGGATATTATATTTATCAAAATATTCACAAATGTTTTCCTATCTACAGCAATATTGTCCCAACATCTAGCGGAATAAATATTATTCAAACTGTGCTCGAAGCTTATGAAATATACAGTTCCGCTCCTGTCGGTCGGATTGTACTCGTAGGAACGTTTGCGATGGATAAAACAATGTAAGCCCAGATTTAGACACACGGATTAACTCAACTGTATAATCCGACGATATAAGATGGATCATTTTGCCAATTAGATACGTAGTTAAGTATTCACAATGGTATTCGAGTTTCAGAACAATCACAGAAGAATAAAAAATAAATATTTAATGAACTGTGGTTACCGTTAGTGGTTGCCAAATGGATTTGAGCATCATTCCATGCGTTTTAGGTAGTTTCGAAGGATGAATCTTATCAGATACCGCCTAATAAGCTTAACAAAATACTTAGTTACTGTTTTTTCGGAGGAGAATGAATTTAGTCACCATAACCGCAGGCTAGCTAGACCTGCCGCCGTGTTTGGGACTCGGGAACAAAGCGTCCCACTACCCACTAAACTAGACGTTTCTCCATTGCACCCAAATGGGACGAGATGGTTCCAGTCTTTTGTGCCTATTAATCAGCCCCGGTACACTTTAATTTAATAGGTGCGTGCGTACTATCATAAATGTCTATTCACAAATTCTAAATGCCGCAAAATCACACTGAACAGCTTCAGAATTAATTTCAAGGCTATATTCGACTTGACTTAGTCGAAACTTACCCTGTTATTGTTCTATTGTAGTCTTAGCAGATAATTGCCTGTGGACCCGCAATGTTGCTTGGGCATTTCTGATTCGGGTGTTGTCACTGAGTAGAGTAATAGTGCAGTCATTGAAGCATTATAGCTCCGATTTTTTTTATTTTGGAATTAGGTTCATCTTACCCTTAACTTCAAAAGTGAAAATGATTTGAACTCCGCAACCACCATGGGAGTGGTTGCCACCCCTTCTCGGGGGTGAATTATTTTTTTATCAAAATAACCTCGGATATCGATAGAAGGCCTAATTTTAAGCAAAAAATCATCTATACAGTTTTTCAAAAAAATCAATACTTTTCAAGTTATTGGCAATTGAAAATTCGCAATTTTTTCACGTATTTCATTGGTTTTTTGCAAATATCTCCAAAAATATACGTTTTATCGAAAATTTTATAAAGACCAAAATTGTAGCAGGTAAAACAATGAACAATTTGAATTTTTATAAAGTATTCTAAGTGCAATATTAAGCTAGATATTAAAGATCAAAGCCGTTTTTATTCTGTCTGAAATTTAATCGATGTGGTCAATGCCATCTAGCGGCGAACAGATGCATTTTATGCATTCTAATACAAAAGGGTTTTGTAGTGCTTGAAATAAGCTTTAAAATGAGCACTATTAAAAGTCTTTTGCGCGTAAAATAAGTGAGCTGTATTGCAAATAAGGGGAGCATCTAATGTTTTTTCTATAAAATCAATGGGTTTCATAAGTGCCATTTCCACCAAAATTAAAATTAATCGTATTCCGCCTAGAAATAACTTTATTATGAAGAGTTTGATAGATAGTATCAGTTTGGCTGCTTCAGGACACATATTTTTCAAAAAAGTCACGATTAAATAAAAAATCAAAATTTCAAATTTTTAAAAAACCCACTTTCTTTTCATAATATCTCAAAAATGACGACAGATACGTATAAAAGTGTACGGATTAAAAATTTAGGTATTTTTCTGACAAACAATTTGGTTTTTTTGTTTTTTCTGTCAAACAAAAATTGACGGAGATATGATTGTTTAAAGAGCGCGTGGCAGCGCAATCACAGCCTCTCTTAAGCCCTTTAACCCTTCACCGTTTTAGAAAAAGGTTTTTTACTATATATTGCAATATAGGATGTTGTAGCTCTCTTAATTACCTTTACAATGGTTTTTTATAAATTGTGATAGCATGAAAATTGAAGTAGTTATGGTCCAAAAACTTATCATATTTTGTTTTACTTAGTAACTAAGGGGTAGTTTTAAGGGTAGAAAAGCTAAAGAATATGATAATCATTTTCGAGAGTGTGGAATAATATTGAAATCCTTTTCATTTTATCAAAAAAAAAAAATTTTTTTTTTTATCAAGGGGTATTTTTCAAGGGGTGAAAGGGGTTCACCCCCTAATATTTGATAATTATTATAGAGAATATAAAATATTACTTACTCTATACTTACATCTTTTTATGTCATACCAAAGTATTTATTTGTGATTTTTTCAATTTAGGGGTTGTTTGCAAAGGATGTAAGATTTTCAAGGGGTTGAAAATTATTTTAATATGGGGTAATTATGTTAGAAAATACTTTACAATTTCACCACTTACGATTAGACATGTTTTCTAGCGATAAAATGGCTCAATGTAAATTTTTCCATTAAGGGGTTGTTTACACCCCTTAAAAATAATAGGCGGAGTTCAGATCATTTTCACTTTTGAAGTTAAGGGTAAGATGAGCCTAATTCCAAAATTTCATGCAAATCGGTTCACAGTAAAAAAATTCGGAGGTAAGACCGTATTTTTCGCTTCAATGACTGCACTATAACAAACGGTCCTGCCCACTCGAGAGGCTATGAAACTGCCTACTGGGACGTGGGACTAATAAGGAAACATCTAGACAGAACCACTATTTACGAGTGTGTTATTTTTCTGTCTCTTCGTTCCGGATAAAAAAGGAACTCATTTTGCTTTGTTTATTTCGCAATAGAGATAGTGCAGGGTTTATTTTGGGCTCTGAACTTAAATTTTGTTGTGTGAAGATGCGAGACTAATGGCTTATATTGGATACGAATAAGATAAGAATACTTGTGTGGAGAAATAATATGAGGTAAGGTATAAATGGGGAGTGTACGACGAGTTGGATAAGTGCGATAATTAATAATGAAGTGATATGTGAACTGCAGTGGGCGTGTACATTTGCTTGTGCTGTCACTTGTGCTTGTTTAATCGGTGAAATTTTATAATACCTACCTAATATTATCAGTAAATTATACACCACATACACGCTATTTAATTTTACATTTGTTATGTTGTATTCTTCTTGTTGAAAGTAATTATGTAGTGCTTTTAACTTAACACATTTTCTGTATATTTTAACTTTACACATTTTCTGTATATTTTAACTTTACACATTTTCTGCAACTTCCGTCATTATAAATCTAATGCATGTAGAATATTGCTATAAGATAAAATATCTCAACAGATTGCGTCAATTTGATAGAGAGCCAATAATTTAATTTAGTTAGTATTTTGAAGCCAATTCAATATTGACTATTTCAAAGTGTTTTAAGATGTCAGAATTTATTAAGTGATGGTGGATGATTAAGGAATAGTTCCATTAGGACACTTAAAATGAAGTTATTATTTTCCTCGCTTTTCAAAGCAATAGCAAAAAGTCTAGTAAGGCGCAAGTAAAGTAGAAAAAATGTCTCTTCAATTTCTATTAGAGCAATCATACCATTTCTGAATGATAGATGTAAGTCATGCCACAGGTGTGGACTTATCCAAGTATATTGTTTTTTCGTAATCTAACAATACAAACATACAAGTTATCATGTAGCAGAGCTCCTTTATGCGTCAAGTTAAAGGAAAAGTCAATGGGGTTTTGTTTAAGGTTTTAAGATCAGTGGTAGTAATTTTTATTATTATTTTATTATACTAGTTCTGTTGGCAGACAGGCATACTGCCCACCTGATGGTAAGCGGCCACTACGGCCTATTCCATTAAAGGACGCTTCACCTGGAAGCGTCGCTCAATATTATGCTGCCAGACTGTAGGCTTATCTGATCTTCGAGCCTTTGATTTCAAGTGTACTGGCTCCCACATTAATTTTGCCCGAACACAGCCAGAGCTGTTATGGCGGCAGATTTCACCTGTGGTACATTGAGCGATGCTGATTTAGTGGAATACTATAAACTCAATGGAAATAGGCAATGGCCGCTTACCATCAGATGGGCTGCGTGCCTGACTGAAATAACATTTAAACGGATGAAAAGCCGAGAGAATTGCATGGGAAAAAGCATGTAACAGACTATTAAGTAAACTAAAGTTTGTTGCGACACAAGCCTCGAGCTTAGTGCAGTTATCAAAGTTAATGCTTTAATGTCCTTTACATAAAGGTTAATACAACTTATTTTGACTAACTGTCGTTTCGGACACATTTTATTCGGACACAGTGTCCGAACTGACACTTTTTAATTTTAATATTTTTTTACTGTCGATTCGGACACCGCGATATAAATAGCTGTTTTGTACAGTCAGATAAAAAATCTTCCTACGATTTCTTTTCATTATAAAAATAAAGTCTCAACGAAGCCTTCTACACGAAGCTATCGGTAATGTTTCTAAAGATGACTGGGTCAAATGTGTGAGGCATGTAGAGGAATTACAGGATCAGGATCTAGCAAAGGCAATTTTAAAAGATAAGAGAATACAGTCTCTGGTAATAAATTTACACGAAGATGACAGCGCTCCTGACCCGTGGTACAACTGCGATGTCTAACTGGTTGTACCACGGGGAAGTAAAGTTACCCATGGTTCACCCCTTTTTATTGATATTTATGATTATGACCCGTGGTAAAACGGTTGAATTATGTCCAACTGGTTGGACCACGGGGACCCGCTCCCGACCCGTGATACAATTGCGATGTTCAATTGGTTGTACCACGGGGAAGTAAAGTTACCCATGGTTCAACTGGTTGTTCTATGATTGTTGTGCGTCCCCATGATCCATCTCCCTGATATACATGATATGTATTACAGGGAGTTGGACCAAGGAAAAAACAACTCACCCTTGATTCAGAATTCTCAGCAAAGTGGATTTTTTGAACTAATGCGTATCTGAAAATCTATTAAGGAATGGCGGACAAATGCAATCTTCTTTCATCAAACATAACTTTTCTGGATAACGTAAACTTTTTAAATAACTCCACTAAGGTCATGTTGCCCTGGTACCCTTTGCGGAGAATTCTAAATCAAGGATTAAAGGGGGACAACCACAACAATCATAGAACAAACAGTTTAACCATGTGTAACTTTACTTCCCCGTAGTACAACCAGTTGAACATCGCAGTTGGACCACGGGTCGGGAGCGCATTTTATAACTCCACTAAGGTCATGTTGTCCTGGTACCCTTTGCTGAGTATTCTGAATCAAGGATTAAAGGGGGACAACCACAACAATCATAGAACAACCAGTTGAACCATGGGTCACTTTATTTCAGCAGTTGGACCACGGGTCGGGAGCGATTCCCAGTAGTAGGTACAACTAGTTGGACCAAGGAAAGAACAACTCACTCGAGTTGAACTATTGGTAAAGATTTTTCCCCATAGAACAACCAGTTGAACCATGGGTAACTTTACTTCCCCGTGGTACAACTAGTTGGACATCGCAGTTGTACCACGGGTGAGGAGCGCTGTCATCTTCGAGTAAATTTATTACCAGAGGCTGTATTCTCTGATCTTTTAAAATTGCCTTGGCTAAATCCTGATCCTGTAATTCCTCTGCATGCATCACACATTTGACCCAGTCATCTTTAGAAACACTACCGATAGCTTCGTGTAGAAGGCTTCGTTGAGACTTTATTTTTATAACGTAAAGAAATCTTAGGAAGATTTTTTATCTGACTGTACAAAACAGCTATTTATATCGCGGTGTCCGAATCGACAGTGAAAAAATGTTAAAATTAAAAAGTGTCAATTCGGACACTGTGTCCTAATAAAATGTGTCCGAAACGACAGTTAGTCCTTATTTTTACTTCGAAATGTACATACCTTTGAGTAAAAAGATACATATGTTTTAAAAGTTTGACATTTTAAGAAATTAGTATTTGAAAATAAAGACTGATTTATTTAATTTGAAGTATTTGTCTCACCTGTACCTCTCCTACATTGATATCTTTATTCGGGTGAAACTGCAACTAGAAGGGGTTTCGGGGAAAATTGCCACTGGTCGATTTCGGGTGAAATTGCAACTAACCCTAAGATTCAGTTTTCCTAAAACAAATAAGAACGCCAATTTTGTACTGTCTATAGTACAAAATTGGCGTTCTTATATGTGGAATGGAAATGAAAATATAAGTGATTCCTTCATAAAGCAGTTTCCCTACCACGAGAGTGTACAAACTCGGGGGTTCTCGTTAATTGTGTGATTACTTGACCGCATTGCAGGTTTGTGGGGACTGGGGACTGCTGATTTGTGAAACTCTCCGAAAATTTAGGACGAACTAATTACCGCCGACTAGAAGTTGAAAATTTTATGAGTCTATATTACGTTGGATTGGATGTCGTAGAATGCCCCTTATGTTTTGTTTATTTACAGACCCATTTAGAGTGTTATTTTTACAGAAATTTTGCGCTTGAACCATTCTTGCTTGTAACTCAATTTCACGTCTCTACTCTCTACTAACAGTAATAAAAAAATTTAACATGACAATATAATTTTTTCAAACCTTAATGTTCGCTTATTCTGGCGTATTCAATTTGTTGATGGCGATTGCCGATTCTTTCTCTTACCTGAAAAGAATAAAAATACATTTATTAGTATATTACATATTTTAAAATACTTAATTATTTTAGTTGTTTTCCTCGTTGTAGTTTTTAGAACATAATCTAAGATCATATTTTACTTTACTGAGTAATAATAAAATGTTAAGAAGTAAATAATAAAGGATTTGTCAGTACTATAGTAGCTACTTAACAACGCGATCTATGTGACATATAAAGTTGTTTAAAAATAAAGCAAACTCGATAAAGGTAGTAGAGAGTTATTAAACTAAACGCAGAGGCTTGAAGATCAGATGAGTCTACAGTCTGGCAGCTGCATACTGAGGGACGATTCCAGTTGAAGTGCTCCTCAATGGAATATGCCACAGTGGCCGCTAACCATCAGGTGGGCTGCGAGCCTGTCTGCCAACTGACCCAGTATAAAAAAAAAGGAACATCAACGTCAAACCTCCTTAAAACGACACTGATCCAATTACACTCTGAAACAAAATCTGAATAAGATCACAGAAGCGCGTGACGGGAGCGTCGGTATATCTCGGGACACGCATCGCGCCGATCCCTAGTGAACAGCGTGTGTCAGTTGATTGGACAACGCGGCTGACGTGAGTGGATTGATTCCGGCCCTGCGATCCCGGGGCAGGGCTGGCATTCACAAGAAAAGACAACTTCTTTGACTAACCCCATGGCGCATTTGGTGACACTGCTTGTGCCAAGGATCGTGGGTTCGAGCCCCGTCCAGGGCAAACTATGGAATGAACATTTGTGTTTATTCTGTGACTGGATGTTTATACTTCAGTATTATTTATGGTAAAATCTGATAACAGTAGTTGCTTCCTTAAATATGCTACTTAATTTGAAGTAAAATAAAAAAAACTATCTTCCCTCTTTATGACATACCCATCATAATGTCAAGCTTATATTTGGACCTCACTTCCACTTACCATCAGGTGGAGTGAGGTCATCCTGACTGCCTCTATATAAAAAAAAGCTCTTCATTTTACCCAGAATTTGTGCAAACATACTATGCGTAATATACAATAGGTATATAAAATTGATACCTACCTATTTTCTTTTTGAATTTTCTGTTTAGAATTCTTAACTAGAATTAAATTTAGCATTATATTCTACATTTAAATCCCAAAATATTAAATTATCTTAAAATATTATGTTCAGAAAAGGGAATTTGGAATAACTAATCTAAAGCGAGCGTAACTTTGAAATAGTCTAAGATCCCGTTATAAAACGACCTTCACCGAGATGTTTATTTAACGAAACGTATTTTATATTTAATTTAATATGTCAATAAATAAATTGCATATGGGTTGCCTAACAAATTTTAGTCCAGGGTATTTTTAATTAATAATTGAAAAAAAATTTTTTTTTAAACATTCCACCGGTGTGATTATTAGATAAACTATATACCAATCGAAAGTATGAAGCCCATAGAACATGCAAACGTTAGGTTGCCCTTTTTTTTCCGGTCACAACTATCGGGTAGCAAGGTATAAACAGGTAAATCTATACTAGCATTTTGCAACGGTCTGCTTATTGAATTGAACTTAAATAAAAATTAAAGATTATTTAATTATAAACACGGTGGTATAGGGTTGCCTGCGAAAAATCAGTCCCTAATTCCGGTTGTCGAATTTTAAAAAGTAAAATATCGCTGAGGTAAATCTATACTAGCATTTTGCAACGGTCTGCTTATTGAATTGAACTTAAATAAAAATTAAAGATTATTTAATTATAAACACGGTGGTATAGGGTTGCCTGCGAAAAATCAGTCCCTAATTCCGGTTGTCGAATTTTAAAAAGTAAAATATCGCTGCGGGTTGCTGCGGGTGGATGTCTGCGACTGAGATGTCCCAACCAACCATCCCATGCGATAGAAGAGGACATAGCATAGCAGCTGATTAAGGTCCGCTTATTTAAAGAAAGAGAGTGCGCATGCTATTTGTGCTTGAAAATGAAAAGGATAGCGATAGACGGTAGGGACGTGAGGTTACTGGAAAAAAATGGATTTAATAAAAATCGATTTTTCTTTCTTCAATATTAATCGATTCGTCAATAATCGATTTTAATGAAAAAAAATAATCGATTTTTTTTCTATAATTTAAAAGCCTACATGCTTTTCATATTCTAATAATAAATCTAACAGATGCATATCAACAAATAATCAGATAAAAAATCAAATAACAATATTAATAAAAAAATAACCAATTCAAAACTAAAAATCAAAGCAAATGTTCTTTTAAACTTTCAAGGTAAGGAATAAATAAAATAAAAAATATCACACAGCTACGCTATGTCCTCTTCTATCGCATGGGATGGTTGGTTGGGACCTCTCAGTCGCAGACATTCACCCGCAGCGATATTTTACTTTTTAAAATTGGACAACCGGAATTAGGGACTGATTTTTCACAGTCAACCCTATACCACCGTGTTTATAATTAAATAATTTTTAATTTTTATTTAAGTTCAATTCAATAAGCAGACCGTTGCAAAATGCTAGTATAGATTTACCTCAGCGATATTTTACTTTTTAAAATTCGACAACCGGAATTAGGGACTGATTTTTCGCAGGCAACCCTATACCACCGTGTTTATAATTAAATAATCTTTAATTTTTATTTAAGTTCAATTCAATAAGCAGACCGTTGCAAAATGCTAGTATAGATTTACCTGTTTATACCTTGCTACCCGATAGTTGTGACCGGAAAAAAAATGGCAACCTAACGTTTGCATGTTCTATGGGCTTCATACTTTCGATTGGTATATAGTTTATCTAATAATCACACCGGTGGAATGTTTAAAAAAAAATTTTTTTTCAATTATTAATTAAAAATACCCTGGACTAAAATTTGTTAGGCAACCCATATGCAATTTATTTATTGACATATTAAATTAAATATAAAATACGTTTCGTTAAATAAACATCTCGGTGAAGGTCGTTTTATAACGGGATCTTATGCTAAAAGGACCATTGTTATATTACATTGAGTTTTAGGTGTATTCAACGAAGGAACTTCCGCTTTGTATAAATTTCCATTACTTTAACTCGATCAACAATAAAATGAATCTATCTATTCATCTTCATTCCGATGGGTGGATTTCCCAAAAATCGCCAGCCCTACGCCGAACCACCCCAGTCGCCCTCCGCGAATTTCACCGACAAATGTTATTACTGAAACTATCTCCATCGTTTATTGACCTACTTCGGAAATTATTTGCGAGATATTTATTTTAACGCGAATAAAACACTGACAGGCGTGAAATTCATATGCCTTATCCGAGTGAAAATAGTATTCAATAACATTTTTATTAACATAATCGTGTGATTAAATAACGTTGAATTTTATAAGAACACATGCCAGCATGAACTTACAAATGTTACGACTGCTTTAAATAAATATATTTAAGTGATAATTGTTAAAAGCAGATTAGATAAAATACTTCAAACATTCCCAAAAGAAACTTAAGATGCCCAAAAGCCAGTATAAGTACTTTTCATCTATGATAACTATTTTTTTGCAGTTATAGTCCAGAATATCTTATAGAATTCAATTTATAAGCAACAGGCCATGTTAACGATACGGCCTTGAGGTGGCAAATTGGGGACTCCGAAGTGACATGATAAATTTAGTAACGCAAACTCGTGGTCTGGCATTTTATAACTGTCGCCACTAAATCGCAAAGCTCAAAGATTATGTAACGCCAAGCGGCGAACACGAAAAGCGAATGAAGCAAAAAACCCCAAAACACCCGTATCAATTCCACAGGGCGACTGAGAAACTCTCAAACTAGATATGCTCCATTATAACTCCTGCCCGCACTATACTGAACACTCATAGGGGAAAAGTTGGATTTTCCTTATTTCCATTTTTACTTATTGTTCCTTTGCTTAAACTTTTTTTCTAACGGAAAAGTTAAGGATGAGATTTGTTCAAATAAAAAGTGCTTTAAATATATATTTCATGAAATAGTTTGACTTTTTACGATGGAAAAATCTAAAAGTATCCATTAAGACCTAAATCTTCTATAGTTTGATTTCATGTAGGTAATTCAGGAAAAACTGACAAGCAAATAATCCAAGGGCTAGTTTGACCGCCGTCAGATAGGTTTCTCATTATGTATCTGTGAGAAAATATTGATGCTGTCTTCTTGTTTTTTCAAAATTAACAAAATATCTATCTAGCCATCAGATGCTCAGCGATGGAACTGGCCCTAAGAGCAATACTTCAAAATTGTTTCTCTTCTGTAATATGCTAAAGTTATTTCAAGCAGGTGTATATAAAAACGGCATGGAATTTTTTCTCTGCTCTTAGCGAATGCGACTACTACGGCATAAAATATTAAAAAGATGGTTGATGTGCGGGCTCAAGCCACGCGGAAAGGTTCCATACTAAATATTTTGCACTTTACGTATTTTATTTTATTCATAGAAATAAATTTATAATTTTTAAATAAATAACTGTTTTTGCAATTGGAGTAAAACCTGCTTGAAGATATTACATTTGAAATGTGAATCTAACCGTCAAAATGAACAAAGATTTTACGGACCGCCCTGTAATTTTGTTAAGTTTTACATAATTAAACTAAGAAGATTAAGTAGCAACATTTACTAGGTTGTTATTACAGTACACAGCTTCAGTAAATTATATAGGCTCAAATAAAATTGTAGCATATTAGGTGATTTAAATGCTGCGATGTGCTGTTGGTGTTAATAAGTTAGTAGTACCTTTTTAAGCCAAAATATTCTTGTTCAAGAATATTTAAGTTTTCTCATGTAAGCAAACCTATTATGGGCATTTAAAATGACCATACAAAAATTTTGAATTGACCCTTGCATTTTTCATATCACCAAGGATGAGAGTAGTTAGTGGGAGCGATGAATTATGTTGTAGCTGACTTACAAGACACTGCACCTAGGCTTATAGTGGTCAAGTATTTATGCGTTAGATACGTTAGATAAATTATTGTATTTTTTGCGTTCTGTTTTTTCTCAAACAGTAAATTATGTAAGACATCTGTTCTCCCTGTCACTCCACGGTACTCTAAAAACGACACATTCAATCCGCAACAACGTAACATTTCAATTCCATCAAACATAAGGCCCCACTTTGCCGAGTCACCTGCGCGCAAATCTCGGCCATGTATCAAAAGCGTAGCGAATAAATCACGAATCATTTCACGGTGCGATACTAGGACGACCATATTTCACTTGGTCCCGTTAGCGCTGACGGCCTATGGGAAATATTTGTGGGCCTGCTTGCGATTCCATCAATCGATGGGACATGATACTTATTATCATTATATCATAGTGACTTTTTGGTTTTGTGACTTTTTCGCATATAAACAACTCATGATCCGAATAAATGGCTCTACTTGAAACAATCTGACAAAATGATTATGCTATTTATGTTTGTCAGCTTTAACTAACCATTTCCATTTCAACTGTGTTCTTCATTCTATAAAAATATTTTGAAACGTCATTTTTGTTTATACTCGTATAACCTATTATATGTATGTAATATTATTAATCCTTCTAGCCCCGGATTACTAGACACAATAGAAAATCTATTGTTATGCGGCACCCGAGTGCCGGTTCGGCGAGTTCTATAAACACCATTTAGAATTGGGTTTCAAATAATTTTTACTACGAAAAAATATAACGCAAGTAAAAGGTGGTAAATAATACTACCCATGCTAACAAATACATAAATAGAGTCCCAATCCATTAAATTTACAACAAACCTGTCGTAATCCACAAAATGTAATTCAAATATCAAATAAGGTCGTCATTCTAATTGGTCACCATGCACGCTAGACGGGGCGGTGCGGCGTCTTTGAACTCATGAAAGGGCCCGCCCACCGCGACGTTCCGCATTTTTCACAAGAATATTCAAAAATAGACGCCACGCGCCCCCCGCGGAAGTAATGAAGCTTACTTTACAAATGATTCCACCGGATTTCATATGCGAAATTTTATTGGAAAGGTTATACATTTTCTTCACACAGTTATGGAGCTACGATTACAGAAGGTTCAAGCCGTTTAGTAAAAGTATTAGAAGAAATTCTTGTTACAGGCATTGAATAATCTTGAACAAGATAAAACAAAATTAAATAGTTAATATTAAAACACAAAAGACAGTCTCCTTTGTATGACCGTATAAAAGTTATATTATACTTAAGATATCGGGCAGTCAAAAAGGACGGTTTTTAATGAAGAAATCTGTGTCTTAAATATATTATTATGTAACTAATCGTAGTTACTAATATATTTGAGACACGTAAGTAAGTTTTCAAATTATAATACTTAAGCAACCAAAGTATCGACTTTGTTGAAAAATCCAATACAGATCTTAGAGGAGAGGCACAACGTCGAATTATTGTCTTATTGTGTCTATACAATAAAATAGTAGGGAGACTCTTTACACAACGCAACGCGTGCATTTCCCCCTAAAGCACCGATGATTGACGACACCAATAACGCGGATACATCGCGTGCAAACGCAATCACAAACCGAACACGAACAGTACACTCTGCGAATCCTTATTCCATGTCAGTAACGTCTTTAACTCGTTATTTTATCGTTCATGTTTTGCGTCCCCGTCGCTGACGGTATAGTCTAAGATCCCACTGCTAGATTCTGCGGTTATTTGTTTTTTGATAAAATACATTTTATATTAAACGAATTTATTTACGGCAATTTATTTACAGGCAACCTATCACTAAGGTTACCTGTAAATCAATTGCCGCAATCATCTGGTTAAAATTTTTGTATAATTAATTTGCTCTTATAATTTGCAGCTGTATGATATTTTAAAATAGTTTGACTCTAATTCTAAGAAATTATGTAAAAAATCAAACAACCAACCTATCGCTAATCCGTTGTTTACTTCTCGATCATTAAAATCAGAATAAATCTGCTGTTCGTTAGTCTCGCTAAAACTCGAGAACAGCTCAACCATTTGACTTTAAATTCGTGGAAGTCCAGGAAAGGCTTAAACGATGAGAAAATGTGAAAAATAGGGTTTTAATTAATATGGCTTATATTAAGAAGTAAGTGATACGAAGTTCACCGGGTCAGCTAGTAATACATAAAAAACAGAAACCTGCAGAATTAGGCACCGGGTTCTTAGACTATTATGTGTAATTGTGCTGCGTATACTCCCTCGACGTGACGTTTACGTTTATTGTTTCGCTGTAAAATTACGTTATGCGTTAACAAGACGTGGATAACAAACGACGTTACGCGACTGCCTGTTATGGAACGGTACAATTGTATTTTGAAGAGTTAATGCAGTTTACATTTATGCTATTAGTGTTTACTAAGTAAACTGGTGGACTTATTGGTAGTTGCAAATGGATACCTACGTTAAAATAGAAGAGTGTATTAAATACGGTAGTTAGTAGATGTTCTTGCATCTGGCTCGAAGGACCATGTATGGAACATGTAGAGGATATTGTTTAAAATAAAGGAATAGATAAATTATAAAGAGATAGGTCAAATATGAATAACTAAAAGCAGTATGTTTTTATTATACAAATTACCTATTAGTTCATGCGATAGAATTACATGCAAAACAGGATTTGTAAATAATACTCGTAAGCTTTTAAGGCCACCAATACGAGTGTACCGCGTGCGGTTTGCATTATTTGCTGATACGTGCATTCTAACTACAAATACAGAAAGCTCACTCACCCTTCTACATTTACACGGACACTCAGTACGTCCATGAAATTAGACAGATTTCGGAAAACCATATTTTATAGGAATCGATATTATTTGCAAACTTTCCAATGTGGAAATTATCAAAATAAGTTAATCTTGTTGATACATTGTCGATTAAATTCAAAGTCTTATTATAAGTAATCACCATGACGCGTCTTTTTTTTTTTTTTTTTTTTTTTATAGTGGGAGGAAATGCATTACGCATATCCCGTCCGTTGATGGTCGGGCCAGGGGTATGTGGGACTATCTCCTTCCGTTCCCGCTCAGGTCGGGATAGGGAAGGAGGACTACCCACTAAAAACTCCCACTACTTCCTCTCTCGCTGCCTTGCTGGTCTTTTATTGGGGGTCCAGGTTTGTATTCACCCCATTTGACCACGCCAACCCGCCCGGCTAACTGGGCCCATCTTGCAGTTGGAGTGTGGCCGAGGAAGTATGGCCACCCTCCCAAACGCCCGGTACCGTGCAAGGCGACCAGTAGTCCATCAACTACCGCCCGCTTGGTCCCGTTTAGAAGGGAATAAGGTGCGCATAGCGCCTTCTCCTTACCCCCACGCGCCTGAGTCGGAGTCGATCCGCATGAGCTTCCTCTTCGCGGACCCGCTCCGATGCCTCCTTTTGTTGGACGACCTCCTCACAGAAGGATACTGCCGCGTCCCAGCATTCTTCATTAGCTAACATGGCCTGTGCCATGCTAGACAGTGAGAGGTCCTGCCCGATTACCGCCTTGAGGGCATTTCTAGGCGTGTCCCACGCGGGGCACACCTGTAGTGTGTGCTCAGCGTTGTCCACTGCAGCGTCACAATCATGGCACCGCTCAGTTGCCTCACTTCCAATTCGACACAGGTACTTGCCAAAGCAGCCATGGCCTGTAAGCACCTGTGCCAACCTAAACGTGATGGTGCCATGCTTGCGGCCGCACCACTCCTTTAATATAGGGCGGATTGCGTTGGTCGTCCTGGTTCCAGCTGGATCCGTCCGTAAGCCCTCCTCCCATTTCCTCATCATGGTCTCTTTCAACCGCCTCTGAACTGCAGCTATTTCCTCCGGCGCCAGTCTGTCCCCCCTTGCACTGGACGCTTTTCGTTCCAGGTATACCTCCCTGAGGGCCTGGGATTCTATCTCCCAGGGAGGCATACCAGCAAGGACACACGCAGCCGTATGTGACACCGTTCGATATCCCCGTATGGTCCTAATCGCGATGGCTCTTTGGGGTTGTCTCAGGAGCCTTTTGCCCACGCTATTAAGGCGGTCAGCCCATACAGGCGCCCCGTAGAGGGCCATACTCCTAAGGACGCCCGCAAACAATCGCCTACATTTTTCTTCAGGGCCTCCGATATTGGGAAGGAGACGACCCAGTGCCCCCGCCGCCTTTTTCAATTTCGGCGCTAGAAGCCTGAAATGATCCACAAACTTCCAACGCCCGTCTAAAACCAAGCCCAAATACTTAATATTTGGACGCAAAGGTATTGTGGCTCCATCGACAGTGATAGATGCGTCAGCTGGGGGGGCCCTTCGCGGGCCATGGAAAAGGATTGCCTCCGTCTTTTCAATTGCCACGTTTAACCCCAGCTCTCTTATCCTGTCAATGACAAGAGACGTCCCAATCTCAGCTAGTCTACTGGCTTCCTCGAACGTCTTTCCCCGTGCGGCAAGGAGCGTGTCATCAGCATAACACAGTATGCTAATTTGGG
The DNA here is from genome assembly GCA_949319885.1 of Mecyna flavalis. NCBI lineage: Eukaryota > Metazoa > Arthropoda > Insecta > Lepidoptera > Crambidae > Mecyna > Mecyna flavalis. The sequence goes on from OX439437.1 coordinate 10,350,076, forward strand.
GTAGAAGGGAGCCACGGAGGACCCAATCATATCCTAAGTTCCACAGGAGCGGTCCAAGGACCGACCCCTGTGGAACTCCGCACACCATCTCTCGAGCCAGTAATTCACCCTCACCATTAGGATATAAGATTTCTCGGCCTTGTAAATAGTCCTCAATGATTTTGATGAGATATGGGGGAAGGCCGTGATATCGTAATCCCTCCTTAATAACGTCAAAGGGAAGGGTGTTGAATGCATTGCGGATATCCAGGGACACTGCCACCACCACTTCCCTTTGGTTAATCGCCCGTTCCGTCATCTCCCGTAAAGACAACAATGCGTCCACCGTCGAACGCCGACGCCGAAAACCGAACTGATTATCCGAAAGGTTCGGTCCTACTGTTTCGAGATGCTGGACGACTCGATCTGCGATGATGCGTTCCAGCATTTTAGCAAGCTCGTCCAGCAACACTACAGGACGATAAGCCGATGGAGAATCAGTTGGTCTTCCTTCTTTCAACAGAAGACACAGTCGGCCTCTTTTCCATACTTGAGGAAACACTCCCGACTCCAGGCAGTCGTTGAAAATCTCCTGAAGAAACCAGCCCAGATGCCGAAGAGCAATAGGGAGAACTCGACCGGGAATTCCGTCCGGGCCAGGGGCTTTCCTCTTTTGTTTGAGACGCTCGGTTACGATCTCCATCTCAACCTGCGTTATAGGAGTGTAGCCCGACTCGGTAAGCAACTGTTCTCGCGGGGGGAGCAGAGGTGCCGTCGTCGTTGGAGAGTCTGGAAACAGGCCCGAAACAACGTTGGAGAGTAGCTCCGGTTCCATACATTCCATAGGGGGTGCCTGGTGTTGGAATTTATTCCGGACCATCCGAAATGGGCGCCCCCAAGGATCACTGTCCAGACTATGCAGAAACTCCTCCCAAGCCTGTCGCTTTGCTTCAAAAATACCTTTAGCAAACGCTGCCTTGGCTTCCCTATAAACGGCTGCAAGTCTTTCGGCCTCCTCCGGCTGGATGTTATCCCCTCTTTGTCTTCTTCTCCATCTCTGAAGTGCGCGTCTCGCTCGAAGGCTCGCTTCTCAGACCACCAATACATCTGTGCTCTTTTTGGTGGACCACGCACCCTTGGCATACTTGCGTTGCACACTGCAGAAAGCGCCTCTGTTAGCTCTTTCACGCGCCCATTTAGACTTGGAGCCCTTTCGCGTGCCTCTAGGCACCAAGCCTGCGTTAAAGCCGCCTCTTCCGCTAGTTCCTTATTAAGTTTCGTAACTCCCCAACGTGGAAAGAACGAGCCTGATGGACGTGAAACAACCGCAGGCCTACCCTCTCTTGGCAGAACGTTAAAACGAATATATCTATGATCCGCTAGGGTCTCAGAGTCTACCTGGACATTCCACCCACTAACCCTACGAGCCAGCGCGGTGGTTGCGAAGGTTAGGTCCACGATTGATCCACCATTTGGCCGTACACATGTGTACGTGGAACCTTGGTTTAAGACCTGCAATCCCGCAGCCGTTGCCCAGTCGTAAACTGCCGTTCCTTTTGCGTTAGTGATAGGAGAGTTCCATGCTGAATGCTTTGCATTAAAGTCCCCCGCCACTAAAACCTGCATCGGCGACAGCCGTCTAATAACGCCACTTAGTGCACTAAGGCGTCGCTCCAAAACTACCGTGGACCAGTTAGGGGAAAAATATATGCCCACAACGGCTAATTCTCCCCAGGTCACAGCCACATAACCCGGCCCCCTCTCCCTGACCGAGAGACCATGACGCGTCTGTGTTACAAGTAGATACAATAGACACTTGTATCACAGATGCATTGCCGGCTTTTAAGGTAGATCACTACTCGTACCTACTATCGCTAGATCGGGATTTCTTAAACCTATCTTCTGAAATTGTATTTAAATATTATTGTCTATGGTAACATTTAAAACCTTTCCAGACGTAGTTGTTTAAAATCTATTAAGTCTTAAAGTCAGTCAGCCTGAACGAGAAGCAATCAAATGGGAAAAGTTGAATACTGTACAAAGTAACGCAAAAGCATACGAAGCATTGTTTTTATTTGAAAATTTTAGTGCTGTTTAGTTACATTTTTAATGGTCATACAATAACAAACAGAATATTTTTATAAAAATACATGAAAATAATTTCACTTATTTGATAAATGTCTATTTACTTAAGCTAATGTTAGCATATTATGCCTTTGAGACCAATATAAACAAATAATCTTTGCATTAATTAAGGTCATACGTAAAGTTGTCCTAGATGTTTGCTTTGATTTATAATAAATACACTAACCTAGCTTTAAAGTAACGTGGGTAAATCACACATGTAGTACGTTACATCAAATCGTTTTCAATTCTTAGACGACAGAATATTTATCCTCACAAGTCATATCTTGAGTAAATATACTCAAGATATGTTTTGGAAAATTGTGTAAGAGCAATTAATGCTTGTTAACACTGATTGATAGAGCATTCTAATTAACGAATACTTTATTGATAATTAAAACTCGGGAATATCAGAACATTTTATTCAAAGGACCTCTTTCCACCCCTCTCTAATTACGAAACGCACCCCGGCAACACTTATCGCTGTTGACCACACATCGGTTGTTTGCTTAGGACTGTTGTTTTAATGGACATGGAAAATGTTGGCAGTGAATATACCCCTTAATTGGCAAATCCGATCCCGTTCCTGTGTTAGTATATTTTTGGTGTCAAAACAACTGGAACTATTAAAACCAGATGTCATAGCGCAATGATTCTTATTTCTTTCCCTAGGTACAAAACCCACTCTGTTTTTTTTTAATGCGGAGTACAAATACGTTGATGCACTTTAACCACATGCTAGCAAGATCTACTTACTTAACTCCCCCGGTTTTCCCTTTTCGCGCACTGGTACCAGCCTTGTGGCTATTGACCAACCCAAATAAAAGTATAGTATTCCAATAAAGATTGTATAATATTAGTTTTGTTTTGGCAATTGAAAAGAGTAACTGTCGAGTTTCCTGCCGGTTCTTCTCGACAGACAAACTACATTCCGAATCCGGTGGCAGGCAGAGTCAGTCCGCGCTCTATGACGATTTATAAGTGCTTCTTTGAAGCCTACGTAAAGAAAGTACATTTTGATTTTAATATTGATTTCAAAACTATTTCACTTGAAAAAAAAACCCAGTAGACCGTTTAATTAGAAATGAATTTTATCATCATTACTCGCCTGGAATGCTGCATATTTGACCAATCAAATTGCAGTTCGACGAATCGAAATCGACAAATTTTGACTGCGTGCGAATTACTTCGTGCAAATTAGAGTTTCTGTGGTATTCCTGCCTCTAATTGGACCTCGTTTATCTAACGAAATGTAAGCAATTAAAACACGTTTACATGTACTTTCTTTCAACTGTATATTTACCGAATGACTACCTCTTTCGTGCAGTTAACGTAAAAATAGTTACGTAAAAATACTGCAGACTTAATTTAAAGCATGCGATTTTTCATAAATTTGATATTATTAGCAAGTCTAAAAGGCTTAAGTTATTTTAAAAATGTGTACAAAATAAACGTTTACCATTGATGTTACTGCTCATGATTGTGTTGGCACAAAATGGTTTTACTTGGTTGTGATTCCATCTCTTGCTAACGAGTAGTGCTAGGAAACAAGATTAAAGCAAACATTTTACAACTTTATTGTAGGTACTCGGAAGGACTTCAATTATTATTTTTCCGAATCGTTTGTGTGTATTTGCCGTACTCATTATTTTCGAACCGCTTAAAAACAAAGAAGGCCAATTGCAAAAAAAAAAACCTTTTTAAGCTTCAACAAGTTAGGATGTTCTCATGGTATTAAAAATATCGATGTTATTATTGTTGCCGAACAAAACCTAAAGGTATTATGTCGGCAGATTTTAATTTCATCTGTGGGGGTGGTAACGAGTTAGTCGGACAGTGCAAAGTCCTATCACCAACCTAACCCAAAGCAGAAATCGAACTGACAACCTCCGAGTCCTATGACTAGAGCAGCTTAAAAACTATTCCACAGAGACGGTCGGTATTATGTTTCATGATACCTAACCTAATCAAATCAAAAAAGCTAACATCATACACACGTCTCAAAATCCTCACTGTTTTTTCCTCTCACGAGTATTGACTTTATCCCCAATAGTTTCCCGTCCCACGGCATCAGCGACACATATTATTCCCTAACACGTCTGAGACACAAAAGTGCTCGTCTCAACATTTACGATACATCGCCAATTCCCAGGAGCGCTCTATTTGCCCGCGCGCCGACGGAACTAATGTCTTGATACTTGCCTGTGATGTTTGTTGTTCGATCAACGTTGACGAAGAGCACTGCTTTGTCGTAAAGAGCACATTGGGAAATATATTGTCAAAATAAAATTTCTTTGTAATAATGCCATAAAAATAAAAGATTAATAATTAACATTTAAGATGGTCGGAATTAATTTGAAATTAGTTTTAGAATGAATATTTCTTAAACAAATTTCCGAGTTACGTTAACCTGTAGTTTTAGTTTAATTGAACGATAAATTATGCTCATGAATATTGAAGTTAAACATCTATGGTTTTAAAAACACTAGGTACTCTGTAAATAACGATTACCTACATCTTTTTTTAATAAAAAGGGGAATGGGTGCCACTTGAATTAAAAAAATCAAGACTTTAATATCAAAAGATCAAAACTACCTGTTCGCACTACACGAAAAACCGATAGATAAGAATCCACAAGTTCTAGAAACCGCAGACTACAACTTCCACGCCCACAGTCGAGCGGAAAACTGCGTGCTTAACGCACACACGCGGCCGTCGCCATGGAAACCTCGTGATCCCTCCGGGAGCGGCCAATAACTCGCGCCTGCCTAATAGGGTGTCGCGAAAATTAGGGAAAGCATCCATGCTCGAAGCACTAGCTGATTAAAAGAGAGGAAAGCCGGAAAATTGCCTAAATACTTGATGACACCGCGCCTTCCACACCCGCTCCGCTAAATATTTACTTTCCCGCCATAAACCGCAGTTTACTCGCATACATACAAAGTTTAAATTAACGACGTAAAAGTAAACACATGTTGCACTAAAAGCATTTTATGGCATTTCATATAAAACGTTGAACTGTCCTCCGGTGATAAAGATGCTGAAAACAGAATTGCCTACTAAGAAATTGAGAATGATCATAGGCGTAGAGTAAAAAGAATAAAAGAAATGAGTTTAGGTGAATGTATTGATAAATTTAAATGTAAGTTTGATGGTAAAACATGTCATACTTAGAAAGCTTCAAAGGAATTGCAAATACTAGATAAATAAAGATGATTTATTCGCAGCTTATGCTATACAAGTTTCATAAGTTACATAAATATAAGGAGTTCTAGTAAATAAAACAAAAGGTGCACTAAGTTATATTATTGGTAAATGCAGTATAAACGAAGTTACGATTGAGGTGAACACAATGGTGAACAGTAACTAAACGCCTTGAGTAATATTGACGGCAAACTCGTATTTGATAGAAAATGTATCTACGTCAAAGTAATGTAGGCGCTTTACGTAAGTTGATTTTTTTGTCTTTCTCTATATTTTAAATGAAAGACCAACAATTAAAAAATAGGTAAGCCGATTCTAATGTTCTTGGGACCTGATATATTGATTATTTATATCGTAGATACTGCGGCGGACATCAAAAACGAACCACAGAAATGATGAAAATAATTTAAGTTTAAGATATTTTCACGAAACCTCAGTAGTTTAGAAAGCGACCGCAATAACTTTAAAAGGATTTCGGGCCAGAACATCAAACGAATTTTTCGATTGAACACCGACGAATTTGTCACTGAAACCTATTGGTGTCATATTTGAGATGATACTTTTAGTTTAGCCGTATTAGGTACCTACCTAAGAAAAATTGGTAAATAATGAATAACAGGTGATCAGAAGCGGATGAAACCGCAGGAGGAAGGCTAGTTTTTATGTAATTTAGCGCTACCTAAATTAAAACATGACTTTCGATCAAAATAACTAACTATGAATAGTCATTTTCTATACACCCGTGTAATGCGCTTAAACTAATCTTAGGCACAATCTACGCACACGTTCACATAATTTTCCGGGTCTTTGAACTTGACCTTTTCAGGTGAGCACATTCTTGATGACATTTATTTGCACGTCCGGATCGACAGAGGGGCTAATAGACACTTCCTGCGTTTACCACTCACCTTTATAACTTCAGTAGTGACGTAAGTACGGTCGTCGTCTTCAAGTGTTTATCAGATTTCAAATTCAATTCTTCCCTTACACTCCAAGTAAAAAGGTATGAAATGGACTTCGTTATTATGAAAGTTGCCTTTCGAAATTAGATTTATCATAGAACTATATTATACCTTTACCTTTAAATGGAATGAGACAAGAAGAAGCAGATATTGTTCTGATTGCTTTCTACATACTCAGTTGTTTGTATTTATTTTGTATGTACTATTATTTGTAGGTCAAAATAACTTCATCCGACAGTCATAAATATGTATGAGATGTAAATCTAATCTTAAATCGCAGAAAAAATAGTTCACATATTTGAACCATTTTGTCTGCGATTTCTGAAGATGAATCAGAAACAAATAATGAACATGAAATAAGACAAACATACGTAATTACATTCCCTTCAACTCGAATATTACTCCACTTGTGCGCACAGATATAAACCTGTGATTACTGTTTTTATCGAGAGATAAAATTCTAGACGAGCTTTTATCGCACTTTCTGTTCTCATAATTAAGTGAAGAAGTTAATTTTCCACCAGAAATAAGCAGCGAGTAGCTCAAATTATCCCAAGACGGTGACGAACGCTAGTTCCACCGACAGCGTTAATACATTTCCCGCTCTATTGAGACACGAGATGGATTAATTCCACCGAGTCAAGATCCGTCTGCCGCGGCCGCTTTCAGGATCCCAGCGTTCGCAAGAATACTACTTTAGCTCCCGCTCGGACTAAGTTTCAATTGAAACTGGTCTCAAGGAAGGGGATACAGTTTGACAAGAGATTTGCGGTTTAATTCAGCTCAGTTACTCGACATTAAGGCCGAAATGGACGCAGGCCGTGCGCAACCACAAGATAAGCATACTTCGATTGATTAAATTTGAAATGGGATACGTTAATGCTGGATTACGTGGGATAAATAACGCGGGAATTGTGATCGAAGCCCGAAATAAATTAATTTGTGGATAGCGTCGGAATTGCGTGATCGCCTAGATTGTAACATTTGCATTGACATTGGCTTGTAGCCTAAATCAGTCATTTGAATACTGAATTAAGTACGCTAATCGAAAAACGAAATGGAATACAATCTATTTACAACTGACATGCAGTACATATGTACTTTAAAACTCAAACTCAAAATAATCAAGTAATTGAATTATATCAACGAACGAATCGGCCGCTACTATCTACCTTGAATAATCCTATACGGAGTTTCACTCTGATTTGTTGAATCAATAATAAATATGAATTCGCTTTAGCGTCTCATTGTCTTATCAAAACCTTGAAACACAAGTAAGGATAGCACCGTTCCATATCATTGACCGACATTCGCGGCTATTCATCTTAACTTTTATCGCGCAAACCTCGAAATCGGCAAATATCAGAATGAAATATTGGTGATATATTACCAATGAGAGACGCACAAATCTTTATAGTCTATCAAATAATTCTCAAAGGAATACGAAAACAGTTTTCGTAAGTGGAATAATTTACACATTTTTTTTTCATCAACTCATCGATTCAGCTCGCGAAAAGAGTGTTTTATAGCATGTTCCCTTTTCGGCCTTTTCATTGAGCGTAGGAAGGAAGGGCGTCTTCCTTTGATAAAGTGAAAAATAGCACCTTCAGTAACTCGGTTCACCCTTAAAGTAGTAGCTACAGGCATGGTCTTTGTGAGCAAAGGTTCGAGACTTTTAGCTGTAGCGACTTTATCGCATCTTTGAGGCTCGTCAATCTACAGAACAGAGATAGCTTTATCCATTTATCTACGTGGGCAATGAAATTGGGGGCACATAAAGACTTTTACTTCAGAGCCGTAGTGAAAAGAAAAGCTTATAAACTTAATATTCTGTTTTGAAAGGTTTGCGTTTTTTAATATAACTTTTCCTCATAATATTCCGCAGTTATATTAAAGTAATTTGAATGATATTCATAACCAGCTGTTAAGAGAAGGAAATGTTAATTACTAGTTTCTAATATAAGAATTGCCTTCAACCGTGATGGTACTGATGGCTGATAAAATACAAGTTTTTTAAAAATCATTACACTTTTTTATGAATCGTGAATTCTAATACCAAGAGTTTTTAGTTAGTAGTTCATTATGTACTGGCACAGTATTACCCAGAAATACTTCCATTAATATTATATTTTAATAACTATATAATACGAGCTGACCTGGCAAACTTCGTAGGTACCACCATAGAAATTAGGTGCATTGTATTTATAAACCATCCTATTAAAAATTAAATACAAAATTAAAACCACATATTTTCAAGTTTAGCTGTTTAGCAGGAGTTAGGCGATTGCTTACAATTACGTTTATTCTAATAATAGAACATCTTACAAAGCTTGTTATTTCATCAGACATATGTATATATCTAGAGTAGTAAGGTTTTTATTTATTTTATGTGTAAGAATACGATAGACAACAAGCGAACAAAGCTCTGTATTGGAATTGAAAAACAAATGTACTCGTCTCAGGAACTTGTGTGGGTATTTAGTTTGCACTCCGCTTTGCGAAGTGGGAAACTTACAGTAGGCTTTCTGAAACTTGCCATAACTTTAAGAAAACAAGCCATAAATATTGTTTTACTGTCGCAGGGTAAAGTTGTTCTGCCATCCTCAATATGTAGTTTAAAATATTAATTAATGAAGGTGCGAAGGTCTTTTGTATTTGCATTTATTTTGTGAAGTTGGCGAAGTGTCAAAAACTATAATTTATATGGATACTTTAACCCAAAGAGGGTTTGAAAACGTTCAATCAATTTAAATGCGCGGGCATTCAAATATGATTTAGCACTCTAATTCAGTTAGCAAATGGAAATATTTAAAAACTTATAGTCGACAATACGTCAAAAAATTGTTGTAGAACATGCAAAGACTGCAGATTTGTAATGAAAAGGAATTTTAAAATGACTTCAATTTGGTCATCTTTAAAATACATTCGAAATAAAATATATCAGCAACTCGTATTCAACAGAGTCGCATCCAATAACGCATGTGATATTGCGATTGGTTGCGTTCCAATTGAAATTGGGTTACGTTTCACACGACACACGCGTTTCCATACATCTCCCGAACACTCAGACTCGCAACGCAAACTTGTGCAGACTGTCATTTGTTTCACTTTTTCACGTAATTAAGGGCGCGAGTACATGTGTATAGCGGACGAGGTGCATAGCAGGGCGCCATCTCATCCGTCCTCTGAGCGACAAAGCGTCAAGCGGGTCAAAGGGCGTGGGTCGGGGGCGGGCATTGTTAACCTCCGAGTCACGTTGGAGGGCTTTTGATGACGACACTTGTTCCCTGCGACACTGACGTCCTACCGGTACCAGTGTGCATGAATTATAAATTGTTTCTAGTCGCACGAAAAATGGGAATGATTCGCTATTTACGTATGCGTTTTCAGGGGTCGTGATAGTTGCTGCGTATAATTTAATCTTTTAGTAGCTTTACGCTGGATTTTCTTGTTAATTTTAGTAATTTATTGCTCTAAAATATTTAAACTTACATTTGGCAACAGTTAAAAGAAAATGTATTATTGCAACGATGATTTACTTTCAAATATTAAGCACCTAGAAATCATACTTGGAATTTATGTATTGTACTGGCCTACAACACTGATGATAACATGTGTACACAAATGAGTAAGTACTAGTTCTCTTTACAAAATGGAATACGAATATTTTGTTTTATCCAAAACTTCGATAATTAAACGAAAGTTCAGCAAGGCTTTGCCTTCCAAGACTAGACGCTCAAGTGTATAAAACAACACTTGAGCCTCCACCGGCACAGTACAATCAAAAAGAAACGACAGAACTTCCATGATCCCACCTCGTTATCTTGCGGAATTGAGAAAATTCATTTCGTCACAAAAAAAAAATTCTTTATTCCTATGTGCGTTATCTTTGAGCAGTAAAGGTCAAAATCAAACGGTTTCACGAGACGAAATTCCCGACATCGGTTCGTATTCTTTGCAGTACTCAAAGATACGCTCATGCGGAAATGTTAGTCGATTTCGAAATCATAAGAATTCCTCAAATAAAATTATGGAAACTGCTAACAAGATTCCGACCCTACCTAATTATTTCAAGCCTAAGCGTTGCGTAATAATAATTCAAATAATATTTTAGAAGCACTTCTGCAAGACACATTTCACACCACAGATTTTCAATTTGAATTATACTCGTATTTTATAGCTTTTATCCGAATTGCTAATAAAATAATACGCAAACGAGTTTCTTTTTCTCGGCACAAGTGAAGCTTTACTTATTTTTTTATGGCTATTTATCGACTGCTAGGGTATTTTTTATCTAAAATACTGTTAACACTTTTTACGGTCAGCCAAAGATACAAAAACGCTTTTGTAATAACAATGTTATGTAGATTCATGGTAAAAACAGAACTCGGCAAGTCTTGTGAATTTAAGTCGTGAAAATAATACAGATTTTCTTCATATTTCAAAATGATCAGAATTCGCATCACGTGTTACAACTTGATATCATATTTGGTGGCGACGAAAAAAAAACGAGTTTCATAAAAGACCTTAGTGACGTGGGAAGAATACATAGTGTGCTGTGTAGAACCGGGTGTTGAGAGAAAATGTTTTTTGTCTATTGTTTGTTATCGAATAGATTAATAAAAACCATGTAGACTTTGTATAGACATTTATCAAATTGTTGCGAGTGGTTGCCGGGGTCCGAGGAAAAACATTAGTAACAAAATTATCAACGAAATAATAATATGCAGTAAGCACATAATAGTATCATTATACACAAACCAATAATATTTTACTTTTTAATATTTTTTTTTATTCTCAATCGTAGACAACGCGGATCCAACACGGTTGAAAAACAACTCAGTTTAATTGATGTAATTATATAAAATGATATTAATGGAACTTGTGGTGCCGTGTTCAGCCTAGAGATAAAAACCGATTTACTCTTTACTGAAAATAACACACAGACAATATAAATTACTAGCGGTTGCCCTCGCGGCCTCGCGTTCCCCCATCAAAGTATTTTATGTCCGTCTCCTGGTTCTAAGCTACCTCTCTACCAAATTTCAGCCAAATCGGTTCATCCGTTCTTGAGTTATAAATAGTGTAACTAACACCACTTTCTTTTAATATATATAGATACAAAGCCTTGTATTAGCCAAGCGCAGAAGTGTTATTACTTGTATGTTGTACCTCCCACTTAATATCTGTTGCCAACAACTAAGACCATACAAAACTTCGATGTAAAGGTAGTTCGTGATAGAACACAAGCATGTGAAATAGATCAAAATACCTGGCTAGAGTAAACATGACGCTTCAATATCGAACATAAACAGTAAACTAATTTTCCGAGCTCGCAGTAACGGTATTGACGGTTATAGCCAAGTTTCCACCCGACCAAACGACGCAACTAAGATAACTATCAAAAATTTACCAGCATTCCGAGTAAATTTTAAACTGAGAAATGGAAAACGGAACGTTTCACACATTTTACGCTTAATTCGGATTTAACCTTAATAAGGTTTTGGACTGACGCTTATTTAAATTGTCATTCACATTTGTTTTAAGCATTAAGCATTGTTTATGTTGCAAAATTAATAAAGTCACATTTCAATTTTGAAATTATTAATCTGTTTTTGCATTAGGAAATTATGATTGAAAGATTTTAATGTTGTTAATTATTAGATTCAATTACAAAAAAATTATAAGGAAGTTTTAAAGCCATTTTTCGCATTAATATATTTATAATTTATTTAAAATAGCATGCTGCCGCCTTTAATGTACACGCAGTCATAGGCAAACATTATTTTACTGTAAAACAAAGATAGTATTAAACATTGCATTTCTTAATTCGTTCCTCTTACTGCCTTCGTGGTACAGTGGTTAGAGCATTGGGCTCTAAAACTAGAGGTCGTGGGTTCGAATCCCGCGGGGAACATCACTTTGTGTGATTGTTTCTAGTTTGGTAAGGACATTGCAGGCTTGAATCACCTGAATGTCTGAAAAGAATGATGATTCCGTGCTTCGGAAGACACGTTAAGCTTGTTCCCGACAATGTTCCAAGTAGGTCTGTTTTCCCTTGTAAGGGTTACAGAGGTCAGATGGCAATCGCTCCATAGGCTTGTCAAATCTAGGATCATAGTCGAAGTGGACCCTGAGCTCCATACTGGATGCAATCGGGAATAGGTACGCTGGGATGATGATGATTGCATTTCTTAATTCGCAACTTACGCGAACGTTCGTCCCTGCCGCAAATAAAATCAATCACAAAAAGTGATTACTTAATAAAACAGTAGCTATCGTGATTGGGCCGGGAACCAGTAGTTCAGTAGATTGTTTGCAGAGCTCAAATTGACTGCACCGGTGGGTTCATTGAGTAATCAACACGCACTCGTCAGGCATCGCTGATAAACAACGTAATGCTTCACTGCCGACACGAACAAATATGCTTTGGACTTTAATATGCATACTAATGATAATGACACAATATTTAAAAGATTGCTTTTTTTAAGTCAACAAAAGGACGACATTAAGGGTTGGTTGAGTAAATAAATCTATGTAGACACAATCTAAATAAAAGTTGCTATGGTGTTTTCCGACTCAATCATTAAATAAATCGAAGTTTTATGGCGCGAGTTTTAACGCTACATCAAACTGCCCATAAAGCAATATCAGACATACTCTGCACCACCTGTACAGTCTAAAACTACTTTGAATCATTTCCACAATCTCGTCAATAGCAATCAAGATATTACGTGCTAAAACATATTACCAAGTGGTTTGAGCAATTGTGCTTACACTCAATCATAAATTTCATTGGCACCCAACTCCGTCTTTCTAAAGAAAAGTGATTGAGACTTTCCATAATGTCTAGAAAGAAAATTACTACCACATTACTCGACCATACCTCGTAATCGTCATCACTATAATAAATAAATCGGTGTTCTCAAACCGACGCAAAGTGCGTAGGCACCAGGCGATACGGAAAGCCCGTAGAGAGGCTTATTGAAAATTTCCCGATAATTCATTACCCCATGATAAATGTTCTACGCAGCGCTACCATTCAAAACGGGCCCTTTTTACTTTAACAGTGATACGCAAAAAGGGTGAACCGGGGACCCAAGTGGGAAAGGGGATGATATAATCAATCTAGGGTTGTCCCCACCGGATGTGTATTGAAGCGAGTCGAGAGGCGGCTGATGTGTGACCCTGATACCTTCGATGTATGGGCATATCATTGGATGAAATAATATTTTAGAGTATATGAAAAATGCGTGAAAGACTGAGTTCACGTTTAAGGTAACTTACAAACAAACTTTAATTAGGTAGGAAGGTACAAAATTTAAAAAATACTGAAGTAATCAGAAGATTTTAATAGGTACACAATAAACAAATTTTTGGATAAAAATTTCCTATTCTAGGAATATTAGTAGTAATTAGGCACATTACTCGTTGCTATCCTTCAAATAACTTCTCGTGGTTACTAGTTGAAATAATGTAAATGTTACTAAGAAAATGAAATGTCATTGGCTCGGAGCTCATTTAAAAATGAAATAATTAATGATTGACTTATTGACGCACATCCCAAACTAAAAGGATTAAATTCTTGACATTGGCAGAAACGCCACGTCGTCCTAAACAAGCGCGGAAAAGAGTCTTTTATTCACCCCGATGGTCTAGTCGTTTAAGTACCAGGCCGAGATCTTGGGGGCCTGAGTTCAATTCCCGGGTCGAGCTAACTTTGTGTCAGTATTTTCGGACACAGCTCGGGCTTGTGACCACCAATCCGCATGTCGCAAGGATGGAGGGGGTAGAGGCATTTGCCCTGCAGTGGGACATTAATAGGCTGATACTAATAAAAAATATTTCTTTTATAATAGGAAGAATTTTTGAAAGTTAGCCGTGACAGACAGTGGTGAAAATCATTTTATTATGATGTCCAAGTGAACCGGTGTAATCCCCAACATAACCAGTTAAGATTTACATCCCTTACTGCATAATAGACTGCCATGGACATTTACACAGCATGATGCATTGCCAATGCTGTATGGAGATTATCAAATTACATAGTCATTGTCTCCTATATTGCTCGATATGACCTTACCTCAATTGCCCTCTATATGTAGGGTATTTGCACGTATTGGTGATTGAGAAAGGGCAATTGTTAATACATACTAGTATAATAGCGCATGGGGATTTGATATTTATTATGAGGTCGACATCAAAAATCGAATATCAAAATCAGAAATGTTAAACTAATGAACGAAGTTGAAAGTTGAAACTCTGTAGCATCGTTTTTTTTTTAAATGAGTGATTGCAAAATATACCTTTAAACATTAAATAATGGTTATCCTATATATTGTTTATCGACGTTACCGAAGAAGAAAAGCTATTTTAAAAATCTGCTCTATATCTACTTATTTTTAAAATGGGTTTGTGGTCATGAGACCTTATTTGGCATACAAGGTCATTAATCCAGTGACGAGTTAATGTAAATATATCTTCATGGTAATAAGCAGCTACCACCCATGTGCTGCAGGCAAAAATCTCTACCTGCCGCCTACGGGGAACTCCCGCAGGTAACTATCTGACTGCCTAGTCAGACTCTTAAAATCTCTACCACGAACTAGATTTAAAGTGGCAATCGGTCACACAATCTTAAACTGTTGTCGCCACATAACATAAGTTTTAACATTTTTATTCAAGCGTTAGACAACATTTTACTTTCCCACAACCACATATTCTGGTAATTAGTTAAGCCCGCTAAGAGCAACTGATAAGCATCAAAGGCACAAATCCAACAGCGAAATCGCATAGCAGTGACTTCAATCAAACAAGGCATACGACTTTCGAACATTCCTGATCCACGCAAATGTATGGGAACGCGCGATTTAAGTCAACATTTCGCGCGACCGCACAACGCCCCGCGCCCGTCTAACACGGACGAGTAAAAAAATAGGACTACGCGACGTCTACACAAAAGTGAAGCACGCAAATATGCCAGTTAATATCGTAAATACGTGCCCTCACACACTTACATTACTACAAGCCGATTGGGCGCCATTATTCGATCTTCCAATTTAGTAAGACATGCCTGTAAGACAGGTGTATGTGTTGTAAAAGGGTGTAAAAACAATACGACATCACAAAAAAGGGTAAAGGGAATACCTTTCACAGGTAATCCAGAATGTATTAATTTAGATTATTTCGTGTTTTGAACTCCAAACACGCACATACGCACACACAGGTTCAAACCTGCTTCACTCTTCAGTAAGGCAGCGCGGAGTCCGTATTTTTTTACTCGTCTGTGTCGTCCAATAAAATATTCAGATTAGACTAGTGCTATGCGCCGGCCGCGGCCGCATGTGGACGCGAATAAATCACTGTACACAGAAAGACCGCTTGCACACACATCATTCACGTCGACGGCCGTTCGGACTGAGGGAAAACTGTTAGAAGCTTGACCTCGTTGTTACATTTTGCTATTATTGTAAAAATAAGTGCGTCTACTATGCGCTTGAGATGGTTTAAAACATAATCTAATGGTGTGCTTGATGAGTTCGGGAAAAAGTGCACCGGCAATTATTTTTTCAGACTTCAAAAGGATTCAATGTTAGGAAAATGCTTCAATTTTTAGTTAAAAAGTAATGGCAGGACGACACGACATACTTGATAAATTAAAAAGAAACCTGTTTTCTTCATTTGCGCGTCCTAGACAATGTCGCAATGTCGAAGTATTAAATTCCTTTCCTATTTAATAATTTCATAGTATCTTACACACGAGAAAAATCTAAAGAATTTCTATACGTCTCTGTTTTCTTTAATGAATTCATTTCGTAAGCCAGCCTACAATATTAATTGGTTTTGAATAATATACCGGATCTTTTCTTGATATTATTTATATCTTTTCAATAGACCATGGATGGTTATAGTGGTCAAATCTATGAGATCATAACATAAAAGCCTGATTTTTAAGGAGTTAGCTCCTCAAATCTATATAATTATTTGTAGAAATTTAAGTTCACGTCCACCTGTCATGATTTTGTCCCTATTTCATGTAAAACATTAAAAATAAAACGAAAAATAAAAATAAAACGGTAGCGAAACATTAAATCGAGATACTGAAACGAACAAAATAATAACAGAGAATGATTACTTTATAAATTAATGGCGTATTGAAAAGGAACACGGTCGTTTCACCTGCACATCGACAGCTGTCTGCAGATGATCTGCTGATAGCAAACCGGCAGCAAGATCAAACTGACAATATTTTAATTAAGCAGAACATTCCCAGTGCAAAATTGATGAAAAATTTGTATTTTAAAATTGCATTTTAGAGACAGCAGCCGAATTAAAAAGGATTAATTTTCCGATCTCAATTAAAAATTCACGCTCTCATTCATTCGTCTCAATCATGCCTTTCTTTATTCCTCAACCTTAGATAGATAACAGCAGCTAAGTATTAAACAAACTATAGTAAACCAAACAATTTGAAACAACAACAAAATGAAAAATTTAAAATGGATATCGCTGCGCGAAAAGGAAAATGTAATAAAACATCAAAACATTCGCAAAAGGAATTTATTGTTAGAAAGTGTATATTTACAATTACTGGTGCGTTGTAAATAACAACAGAATCGCAATAAAATACGTTAGTGTTGCAAATATTGAACGTAAAATTAATCGTAAGTTTATAATATTTACCTTGATAAAATGTATTATGCATAAAACCTTTCGGTCTGTTTAAATAAATAATAAATAAATATCTCTGGACATTATTCACACAGCGACATCTAGCCCCAAACTAAGCATTAGCTTGTACTACGGGTGCCAGACAACGGATAAACATTACTTATAAACTTTTTTTTGTAAATACATACATATTATACATAGAAACACCCAGACCGATACAAACAGACATGTTCATGCACACAAATGTTTGTACCGTGCGGGGATCGAACCCGCGACCTCTGGTGAAATAGCCGACTTCTCGACCATTACACCAAATGGCTCGTCAAATATAAGCTTCGCACGAGATGTTTATTTAAAGTGTTGGCTGTGCCCGTGGCTTCGCTCGCGTAAAATTACGTCTGACATAGAAAATCTCTGTCCCAGTCCATAAGTCAGTCCACTCTTTCCGAAATAAAGACAACCTTTTTTATATTTATAAACTAACGGTGAGTTATATTATAATATGAAAAATAACAGACGGACAAAAATACTCGATTATAGATTTGCTATCTAGATAAAAATAGTTAAAAACCGTGTAAAAAACTGTTTATTAAAAAAACTCACTGGATCTAAATCAAAGTCGGAAAATATTTTATTCGCATGTTGCGAAACATTTGAAAGTTGACTGCTATGTGTGTAATAGAATCAGTTTCTATTACGTTGTATCGAATGTCGGGTGTCGAGAATGCCGGCCAATTGCTCGCAACATATCACCACATATCAGTTCACTTAGGCGATAGAGATATTAGGTAATGTTATTGGTTAAGACCCTATTAAAATGTAATGTAAATTAACTAAGTATACTTTGCTCTAAAGGGTCTCAAATACAGAAGTTTCGATGATACATCTTTTTAACCATTACCATTTAAAAAAATAACGCTGTAACCCGCTCGTAAAGATAAAAAAAATTCAACCGTCACATATTGGACGGCTAAATTTGCCGACAAATTGCTCCGGTCGGATATTTTTTATGAATTCGAACCAACAATTTTCCTACTCAATTCGCTTAGAAAACCACGAACAATTTTGTTATACAATTTTCATGCATAAATTATTATGCATGTCTCAATACCCATATAAATAATAGTAAGAATGGCCACCAAACAGCTCGTTAAAATCCTAGTATCCATAAATACCATTAAACAATACTTGGAAGCAACATCAAAAGTGGCATAAATCAACAAAACCGTCAGCCAGTAAGTGTTAGCCGCGAGAGAAACTATAAAATCACCTGAAGACCGCTGCTTTGTCTGTCAAAGAATACAGTAATGAGGGTTCAACACCACGTAAATTAAATAATTCCTTTGAATGTAGGTCACCTAATAGGCAAGTGAGTGCACGTGAGCTAAGAATGCAAATTGTTACTTCGTCAATGCTCACTTCATTACTTCCTTTGAAGCCATACAAATAACAAGAAGTCACAGTTCAAACATTTAAGAATAACATTGTTTATACGAAACACGTATTAAATATTTCTCTTATATCTGAATCAATTAGAATAGGACAGAGGTTTGAGTCATCCCATGACGATCAATCATATTATTTTTGAACATCCCGTAAAAGTCTTTTCGTGTACTCGAGAGTGATGTCGAGTTCAATGCTTATATCGACCCTGACTACAGGCCAGAATATCAATATGTTTACGTCAAAACACCAAAAATAAATGCCGAATAGACTGCTCCAGATCTACATATAAAATGACCGACCATCGACGTAATTCTGTCATCGGATACACAATTAGACGCCTGACGTGTCTTCACGCAGCAGACGGTGATGGAAGCTACCACTATCTATTTAACAGTATATTGACGTTTTAGAAAGTAAATTCAACGAAAAAATAAAACACAAGTATGAGAAGCCAACCGTATAGCTGAAATTTGACAGTGTTAAAACGGAACCACTAGATAAATTTGTGCAATCTTAATCTATTTATACAAATTGTCTTATAAAGTCGCAAACTGGTATTGCATTTACGTTAATTGTGGGAGCGGGATAGAATTGAAAATATATTATTTTGACTTAACAGGTTTTATTATAACCTTCCGCAAAGTCTACATTATTCTTAATAATAAAAAATCAGACCAGAGGAACGTTTGGTGGCCGCGAAAGATCCAAACATCGTTGAGCCCACACCAACTAAATTCCTTCTCTATAATTTTAACTATTATTCATTTAACAAATAAAACAAAAATACTTTCTTCACAGGAAATAACAAATTATAAAATTTCTGAAATAGTGGTCGTAATTTCTAATAGAAATTCTTCTACAATGGCGTAGCTAAAACGCGTGTCGTCGACTTATTGCTCGCTGAAATGTTCATAACATTTAGTAACATCTTGATTAATTGAAGATATAGTATTTTTTCTTAAAAACCATTAAATGCTGTTATTAATATGGAAATATTAGAAACATGAAGTATGATAGGCCTACCAACTAATTGCGCAACTATGATAGAAAAGCACTTTTATTCAAACTTTAAAAAAATAGATACCGAGTTTCCAGCCTGTCAAGTTTTTAAGATGAAAACATGAGAACATGCGTCAAAAGTGCCCAGAGAACTCGATAAATCGAATTCTGAAGTAATTCAGGAGGAAGCTCAGGAATGTAATGAGGTGGAGAATATTCGTCGCAATGGAACCGTACTTTGGACATCGTGCGACGCATAGCAAGCCGTTTATGACTTCCCGTGTCGCGACCAAAATGTACCAACAACCCATCAAACATTGGCCAAGCATCTAAATATACTTTCGACTGTTATTTCAATTCAGGTTATTAGGCAGACGGGCCTTCAAAATTGTAATATACATTTTTTTTAAAACGCATACCTCATATATTGTGATGTTTTACAGTTTGGTTTAAATGTTTCACCTACTTATTTTCTCGTAAACTGCCTATGTCACAAAATAAACGTAACAAAGTGCTTCGTGGTTGATATTTTAAAGTAGACGCGATATAATGAAACCTACTTTAGTATCACAAAATGTCATGATACATATTTACTGCGTAGGTACCTTTTATTTCTGTAATATTTATCTATGTGTGTAGACATCAACTCTAGGCTGACTAAATTTAAAAATTAATAATGTTGATTTTTTTGAAATTATTGCTATTCCTATAACCTAAAGAATAGCATCTTGAAATAGATCCGTCAACCAACTTAAGTTACGCTGCTGTCAATGAATATCTATTAGACTAACAGTCGCACGGCTACTCATTAAAACATTAATTATACATTATTTATCTCTTTGTGACTCATTACATTTTAGTAATTCCGTGATCACGATTACTTTAACCAAAGTAATTAAAACGTAGGGTTTTAGGAATTTATTTTTTAACAAATCGCTAGTTTGTCCGTTTATGTCTCAGAATTATTTGCGTCTCTTTTTCTTAATTTTACTTGTGAAGAACAAGTCTTCATCTTTCATATCGTAACACTAATATCCTTTTTTCTAAAATATGGACGAATCACCGAACTAACTTCTAGTTCTTGGTTGCAAAAATCCGTTTGATATTTGGCACTGAATCAATTGTTTTTTAAATATGCAAT
The DNA here is from genome assembly GCA_949319885.1 of Mecyna flavalis. Lineage (NCBI taxonomy): Eukaryota > Metazoa > Arthropoda > Insecta > Lepidoptera > Crambidae > Mecyna > Mecyna flavalis. The sequence continues at coordinate 10,370,602 of OX439437.1, forward strand.
TTGGTAAAAACTTGTTGCATCTTTTGGTCTTTGGTATTTATTATAATTTTACTTGCTAGTATTATTTTTTTTATTTTCTTTTTCATGACCTACCTACCTATGAGAATTGACGTGAATATGATCTTGTTCATTAACTATGAAGATTTTCTAAATATAAATAAATTATTTCCTTTTGTAAACTTATGACACTTTTCGCAATATTCATTACTTATCTATGGATGCATTCCTTGCTTACAAACAACTCTCATGTTTGTTTTAATTATGTATTAGGTTTAACTATGTATATCGATAGTGTTCTCGATGTTACATCTTAGTAAAGCGAATACTAGTATTCTTGCAAAACCGTACGAATCGAGCTTGTGTATCAAAGCGCACGCGCATATAACCGCGAGCCGGTGAATCATACGCTCCGTCATGTCACGTTATTACGACCTCGAATAAGAACTAGCGATGTAGACCATACATTACATAGAATTATCGATAAAAAATCTTTAAATGTGCTTTACGTCTACATTTTTCACGTACATAACGAACTGTGAGAATAAACATACATATTTCAAAGTATTACAAAACATCGCTAACGTTACTTTGTTAGAAAAAAGTCTTCATATTTAAATAATTCATTCGATGTTTTAAACATAATGATTTGATTTTCTTTCTGCGCAAATGGAAATTTTCTATTGAATTCGCAAATTATTCATCTAATTCGTGTTTGCTGAAAACATTTCCAGGTCAGGTCTCTAAAGACTGAGACGTTAGATATAATTTATTCAAATACAATTTCCATGGGGAACCTTCATCCCCAACAAATTGTATTCAGTGAGCACCGCAAGAGTCAATAAATTGTGTTGGGGCTCGTTGTTAGAGCGTTTCATTGTTCTATTAAAAGCATTGCTACAATTGCATCAACTCTACTAAACCGCTATACATGTACTTATGCTTTATTATGAATAAATTATTATACATAAATGTCCATGAATGAATGCAACAAATTATGACCAGCTTATCTTATCTTACATACAAATATAATATTTAATTTTATAAAATACTAATATTTTTTTTAAACTTTTATTTGTCTTCTTGTGTCTAAACGAAACGCAGTCATTCGTTTTTTAACATAAACCTTTAACATTTTTCACATTAACCTCATAACAGTAAACATACTGTTAATCAAAAAAATATAATTAATAGATAACTGAAGTATATTATGCATAAAAAAGGGAATAAAAAAACATGTTTTTATTAATATCAATAGCGAAATAGTCTTCAAATATACATAGATCAAAAAAATACTAAAAGCGTTATTGTATTGTGGTACACAATATGTTACGGATGAAATATTCGTACACTTTTGTTAGGCCAAAACGAGCGCACCAATCAGAATTATAAATTAGTTCCTGTGTTCCCTGCTCGTACACCATGCGCAATAAATTGAATTAGTAAGTAGTTATTTTGAGTTAAGATTAAATATTATTTTGAAAATTGGTGTTAAAAGAATAAGAAAAGAGAAAAAATAAAACGTCAAGTTTCTACAATTAAATATAAAAAATAACGTTTTTGGACAAAAATACTGATATAAAAAGTAATAAAATTGATGCATCCTGAAATATGATAGATATAAAATTGTTTAGATGACAAACAAACTGTTACTAACATCGTATAACATGAACCTTACAACAATAAAATATGTTGCCACGCCGATATCCATATTGACGTCTAGTTTGATAGAATCATGTGGAATAGTGCTGTCCATACAGTTCTTTTTCATATTGATAGTTATATTATAGTTTTACCATTTAAAATACAAATAAATAATAAAGTAATTCCCCTTGCAATGGTACTTTTTCGTATTCATCATTTTAAAGTCAGACTCTGTTCGGGGTTTTTAAGAACTTTCAAAGTCATTTCAAACTTTCAAAGTCTTGTCAAAGTAATTTCACCAAAATGTCGCAAATTCGAACCCCGTTCGATAATAACCTTTGTGTGCATAATCGTATTTATGTACCTTGGCTGGGTGTTAGTATGTAAAATTATTATTTATTTACAAATAAAAATATTTAATGTTACTCATTGTCTAGCGTCCATTATCTTTATGGACCAAGCATCGACGTCACGTAAGAAGAAACAAAGTATCGCATGAACTATAAAAACACCGACATGTTTCCACAATCAAACATACTAAATCTGCATCAGATATCGACACGCAGTATCTAAACTGTATCGCGTCACTAGCGTTATGCTAATCTGCGGCTCGGATGTCATCTTGCGCAACAGGCGGTCGCTGTTCGTGTGCGTGGGGCTTAACTAGCTACACTATGCGCTCTAGATTTTAAAACAAGCGTTTTTTGGATAATTTAAAACTTTCGGCAGGTGTTACATTTTTTTTATATTTGTGTATGAGTGGCTTAACTATTTGCTAGCTAATGCTGCACTATGCGCTCTAGATTTTAGAACAAGCGTTTTTTTTAACAATCTTAAGCTAACTTCCGTGTTCCATTGTTTATTTTTTTTTTACATTCGTATGCGTAGGGCTTAACTATCTGCTAGCTCACGCTGCACTATGCGCTTCAATCTTGTTTTTTTATAATGTAAAACTCATTGCACGGTACCATTGTATTTATTTAAAACATTGAATGAAATCGTCTTGTGCTTTTATTTTTAAAGTTTTTTGTTCCACATAATTTATTTGTCCAATAAGAGAGTTTTAACGATGATGACTAAAATAAAATTTACCCGCATAAGATTAGAATTACATTCCAGTTGTTTTGGCCTATTTAATTTGTTTTACTTTTTTTATTTCAAATGTGTCTTAGTTAAAATTTCACAAGTAACATATTATGCCTATATCAAATATTGTAGTACAAACTAAGAGACTCGCACATAACGCAATTCCTTTAAGCCCCGCATCTCCTTTGATCACACACCGTACCGGTGGATTTGTTCTCCGTCCACTCGCTAACGTGTTTACGGAGCAAATGAAGTTTAGCCTCCGTCACACGAGACAAAGTGACGAGCCCGAGCGGAAACGAGCAGTTTTGGGCACGCCCCGCTTCCGGTGGTCGCGCGCCGCTGAATGCAAATAGTCGAATGTCCGTCCGTCTGTCGGACAGGTGACGAAAGTATTGGAAGGATGCGTCAGGCACCCGGCCCGTTTTTTGTGCCGTTTTTTGAGTATGGCACGTGCTGGTGTTTTTTTTTTGCTCCTTTTTTTGGGTTTGCCTAAAGGTAAGGTTGAGCTGCAGGTTTTTAAACCGATAATAATAAAAGGGATGCAAGATGATATGAGTTTATTTACATGTTATTTTTAGTACGAACAAAATGGAGTTTTCCTACTATTTTATATATTCTTCAAACTAAATTTTCTTCATTTTCTTTAATGCTCTACTCCAGATATATTTTAATTTTTAAGTAGAAAGGTCAACAACATACAATTATTGTTCCACCATTTGAAAAAATACATAAATGTTACTTCTTATTTTTACTATACTAATTAGGTATAATCTTAAAATATAATACGACATATTAATAAAGTCAAAAAATTGTAGCTATTTATAGCAAGATAATCATAAATCATCATGTCATATAGTGCACAATTCAACAAACAGGAACTACGCATTGCCTATTTTCAGATTAGACTAGCGTAATTGCCTGGAACATGATTTTCGTTAATACATATTTTGATATATGGGTGAATATACAAAAATTGGGTAACTCAATGTCATCAGCTAATATATACAAAGTCTTATTATATTTCATTGAGATTACAATTTATTTTAAAACAATGAAAAGTCCTTTATTTGGTCACCCAATTTCAGCTCTTCATTTTAAATACAAGTTAATAAAAAAACACAATAAATGCTTAAAATGTCAGTCCTCTGGCATGTCACAATCCCAAATACCAACAATCAAGATACTGTCTATTAAAAATTATCTATAATTTCAGAAAACTTACTAATTTACAATAATCTGTGATGTACACAGTAATATATAGTACAACTTCCATAACGCAATGTTCTCCACTTTACTTTTAAAAAAATAAGAAACTTTGTGTTCAGTTTTATTTGTCAGTCCGTTGTGTCTTGTTTAAACCTGAAAAAACGTGCCAAATATCATTGACTCAACGTCAAATCCCTGTTTGAATTTCGATGTTGGTAATGAAGTAAGTTGTGGACCACACAATTTGACGGCCGCCATAACGGTACCAGTGCTTGGGTTGTGTTTGTCGTCTGCACACGCGCTGATCCAGTCAACATTTCAGTCCCATGGTGAGTAGTTATTTTCTTGTTCATCTGGGGTTTATTTCCATTTATACATAGTTAACTATGATTTGTTAATATGTATATTGTTGGTATTCGAAATTACCAAAAAGACATAAGTTCCGCGTATTACCTCCAATTTATGTCTTTTTCGTCAGTCCGTTGGCGTCAGTCCTTTGTCAGGTATCGCGCCAGAGGACTGACGTGTTTCCATGGTACTGATGTTTTTTTGTTTAAGAACAATTTTATCTTAATTGCTACACGTGTATAAGCATTTCTATTTTATATTTCAGTTTAAAACATCATGCGGCACGCTAAAAACAAATTGACTAGGGAAGAAACACTAAAAAAAGAGAGAAGCCGAAAAGGCTCGCTTGGCCAGGATTAATAGCGACTTTGGGCCAAAAACGCGAAAGACCAGAATTGAAGACATGAGTGAAGATAGGTATAACAAAAAAGAAAGAATTAGTGAAAAAGACACCACCAAAACGCAGGCGTGTCTTTTTTCCACCAAAAAGAGCGCATTTGAGTTGGCTCCCTGTTTTCGTGGCGTATCTGTCCCTCTATCTGACCGAATACAGCTCCTTGGTATGGAATTATCTTCCAACCTAAACTTTGGGAGCTACATAGAGTCTGTAGCAGCATCTGCCTCTAAAAAGCTCGGAATCCTTTCCAGAGTCAGGCGCTACTTCTGCGGAACAGCACCTAAACCTCTACAGAGCTCAAGTTCATTCTTCCATAAAGTATTGCTGCCATCTTTGGGATGGTTCTGCTCGATACCAGCTGGCTGCTTTGGACTCTATTGAGCGGCGTGCTAAAAGGGTAATCGGTGACGATACTTTAGTCGAGAGCTTGCCGAGCCTCGATCATCGTAGGAGGGTTGCTTACCTCTCCGTATTTTACAGACTCCACTTTAATGAGTGTGCTGCTCAGCTGCACGATTTGGTTCCACCAGCTCCGTTCCATCATCGAACTACTAGACTCAGTCAGGGACTCCATCCGTATACAGTGGGGATACCGCGCGTACGAACTAAGCGATTTGCTTCATCTTTCTTGATACTGACTGCGCGGGAGTGGAATTCTCTGCCGGGATCTATCTTTTCTACACAATACCACTTGGGGCTCTTAAAGGCCAGAATTAACGGGCTTTTCCTAAGCAAGCGCGCTCCATCGTAGACCGCATAGTTGTTTAACGTCAGGCAACTTTGTGGTCAAGTGCTAACTTAGTCCAAATATAAAAAAGGCCCTTTTTTGGAGAAGTTATTAAAACGCAATTGGAAGAAAACTACACTAAACTAAAGACTCATGAAGTTATATCTGGAAATGTAGTAGACAAAATATACAAACTATAGAGCAAAGCAGTCACTTATAAAAAAACTGGACATAACCTAACATATTATAAAAAAAACATACATAATAGCAAAATTAGAATGCAAGGATTAGTGCAGCCATTTTTAAAAGATGATTCTAATATTTCTAATAGCCTTCAAGCTGCAGGAAAGAAAGAATTCGTGTCTTGTAAACAAGTTAAAAATCATAAGAGATTTTTACTTGATACCATGAAAAACTTCATAAGAAATTTTTGAAAACCACTCCATGTGTAATATTTTTGTACAGATTTTAATTAATTTCATTATAACTCTTAAAAAAAAATGTATTTTATCATTCGTTCATTATAATTCTTACAAAATTGTATATTTTATCAGTACTATGTTACCCTCGTCAGTCCCCTGGCAGTCAAATTCTGAAAATTTTAAATATCTCACAATCTACTTAAAAAAGTGACTGGCCCGATTTGGAACAATATATTCATCATATTAGCTATCTTATACACCCGAATTTTTAGAAATTCGATATAAAAACTATAGTAAACAAAATATCCTCAATAGTTACCCAACTTTTGTATATTCACCCATATGTATTGTGTAGCCACTTGTATATTTATCATAACATAAAATTATAGGTACTCTACTATAAACTGGAAGTACTTTTGACAAAATTTTCACCGGTTCTCAAAACTTAGACACTTTTATTTGCTGCAAAAAACTTTAGTTTCTATAGCATCAAAGCGAAAAACTAAATATCAAACAAAGATTATGCCTTTGTATAAGATTACATTGTATCGAACATAGCCCAGCTCTGTCCCTAAGCGTCATTTGGCAAACATGAAGATTAAGCCTGTTACTCGTCATTGTGACGATGACTTCATTCCAACAATGAACACTGAGGTCGACATTAACAGGTTAACTTCAGTCACGCATAACGACCGCCGACCATCCACTTCGAACGCAATGTACCGTTGACTGTTTGCCCGTGTCGCAATGAATTTTTTATCCCCGATTATTTCCCTCTTCGGTTATTTATCCGGTCCGTTTGACTCGAAAAGGTCTAGTGGACGTGACAACACTGGTCACGTCATTAAGTCTAAAATCGCAAATCAACCCGGAAACGTATTGGCCCGGTGGCACAATATCATTAATCGGTACTTGGCATTCAATTAGTTACTCTACTATAGGATGAACAAGTGCCAGCTGGATATAAATCTGCACCTTAGTTGCAAATAAATCGTGACTTAGAGATTCTTAGTCTTAGTCAGTTAATTGAGACGTTATTGTTTGAACTATTTCAATGTTGATGTTACATATACATAAATGGTGTACGTTGTAGCGCTCTGGCTGTGTTCCGGTAATAAAAACACTTGAAATCACAGGCTCGAAGATCAGATGAGTCCACAGTCTGACAACACATTGAGGGACGCTTCCAGGTGAAGCTTCCCTCAATGGAATAGGCCGCAGTGGCCGCTTACCATCAGGTGGGCTGCGTGCCTGTCTGCCAACTGATCTAGTATAAAAAAATATTGTAGCGCAATGATCCAGGTTCAATTTTTGATCATTAAGAAGTTACCTTTTCTCAATTTATCTTTGTCTGAGTATCCTAGGCGTCGCCCAGAGAAGCGGTTATCTAGTACTTAAGCCCTAAGACTAGCTGACTAGAATAAACTCTAATAACCATGTCGAAACAAAATTCCTTACTTTTCAATAAAATTGAATGAAGCTATAATTGGAACTGGTCCGTGTGCAAGATAATAAAATCGCATCTGCTTCAAATGAAACGCCATCATAATGAGAATGTTTGGCTCGCATTAACTATCTGCAATTACCTCTAACGGCATCATTTGAAAGTAAGCTAATGACAATTGCACGCGCCCCAAATAACCATTTACCGGAATTTCAGTGATAATTCTCAAGCAGCGTAAAAATTATGGCCAGATGGGTAATAATAGTAGAAGTTCTGGTCGAATTTCGGCGAATATCTCTACTACTGGTATTTTAGATGAGTATACTATTGGTACACAAATGAGTGCGTAAGCATAGGTTGACTTCATTACTCAATTCTCTTTTACTTTTGTACTGCAACTGATGTCTATTCGGTAATGCCCGACTGTTACAGTCAGGCATTACCGAATAGACATCAGGCGCAGGACTAAAGGCTTTAAGTACTCTCCGAGACAAGAAACGTTAACAAGGTTTTCTACTAAGATTAAACTGAGAGTTTCGTTACAGAAAAACCCAAGCGTTAGTCTGACAAGGAGACGAAACCTAAGGCGTAATCGAGAAGATGAAAGCATTTAGCTAAAACTGTGCCACCGAGGTGTAGAGCAAACGGTCAGCCATGGACTAAATAATGTTACGGCGCACTTATTTATGATCACGGACAGTCTGAGATAATCAGTAGTTGCAAAAAATAGCTAACAATAACAACATGGGATTGCGTGCAAGAATCTAGCGTAGAACAATGGTCGGCCTTGAGGCGAAACGTAGTAATCAGTGTTCTCGGACCGGAGCACAATGCTGCACATATAAAACTGTCTGTGCGGTTAGTTGGTTTGTTTGTCCTTGTCAGCAGAGACGCAACTAGAGTGGACTCGCGGAGTTCGTCGTCTGGCTTTTACAACAGTATAAAAGCAGTGCAAAGTTGCGAAAATATACACATCGAAGTTAAGACTTAAAATAAAAGGACGGTTCAGAAATCCACTGTTACAATCTTAACAGAAAAAGGTGCTTCCAGAAATAACTTTTTCTTAAATACCAAATACAAAAAATAATACGAATTTGTTACTCACTCACTGATTATTGTTGAGTCAAGAGTGGAAAGGAGCACTGAGGAACAACTACGTAATAAAATTTGAAATTACTTGAGTTTAAGAACCATCAAACAGTAGCAAACCAATATACTTAATACTTCAAAATATTAGTTTATTTTTTTATTTACAAAATAGAGTTAAATTCCAATAAACTAGTTAAGTGTCATATCTGCCCAAGTTAAGACTAAAAACAATAACGAAGACATTAAGAACACTTGCAAAGCTGTCAGATTCTACTAGAATTCCAAGATATTGTAAGAAACACGTACCGTACCTAGTAGGTTCAGTTCAGCGAACAACAGTAATTTCCTCCAATGTCGTGAGAACGATGGTTGTGCAAGGAGCTGCAACAGCCGCTGAACTAGTTCACAGATTTAATCTCGACTCGATCTTAACAACAATCATTAAGATGTAGCGGTAAGCCACGGCTGAGATAACGACACGCATTACTTACCGCAAGAACCTCAAAAATTTTACACCAAATCTTCCAAAGAACGAAGAAAATAATAACGAAAAGACCACACATTTATATGGTAAACATTGCAGTGATTTCTGTAAAATTTATCCCACCAAAAACATTCTGTAAAAAACTAGCCAAGTCTCGATGGAGCTGCTTGTTTATCTCTAAAAAGTAATGAAATCTAGACATAGTCGTGCCAAGTTTAAGGTTCCTTACTGCGATTTCTTTATTATTATAGTTAATGTTGTGTGACTTGGCCGTTGAAGGGCCAGACCGCCAAACGGACCTGCAACTCAACTTCGAAGGGCCAAATGAGACACTAGCGTCCAATTACCAATACCAGTATGGGCTATTATCTCGCTTAACAAACATACATAGGTAGTTACAACAGATATAACATTACATTACATTACAAACAATGACAGATTGGTGCAATGGAGTAATGGAGCACCTGGTTTTGTACCCTTGTGTACCCTTCAACGGCCAAGTCACACAACATTAACTATAATAATAAAGAAATCGCAGTAAGGAACCTTAAACTTGGCACGACTATGTCTAGATTTCATTACTTTTTAGAGATAAACAAGCAGCTCCATCGAGACTTGGCTAGTTTTTTACAGAATGTTTTTGGTGGGATTTCACTTCTTTTTGTAGGAACGTGGGCATATTGATTTATTTTGTATCTATTTGGAATGAGACTATTCCCGTAAGAATTTAAAAGCCAATGCCCTATTCCAGGTTATAAACTATACATGTGCCAAATTTCATTTGAATCCGTTCAGCCGTTTCGAAATGGTTATTCCCGCGGGAATGAGACGTTTCCCGTGAGATTTTTTTAGCCTATGTCCTGTTCTAAGTTATAAACTATACCTGTGCCAAATTTCATGTGGATAGGATTGATAAGGTACTATCCCCATCCCCCCACCTCCCCCTCCCAATACTATCCCCATCCCCACACCCATTCCCACCCCCCTCTCATCTCCTTTCCCCCTCCTATCCCCCCTCCCACATCCCGTCCCCCTCCGATACCCCTTCCCACTCCCATCCGCCCCTCCTCCCCCTCCCATATGCTAGCCCAATCACCCCCACCTCCCCCTCCCATCCCCTTCCCCTTCCCCCTCCCGTCCCCCCTCCCCTCCCATCCCCTTCCCCCATCCCTCTCCCCTGCCCTTCCCCCATCCCCCAACCCCTCCCATCACCTTTCCCCCCATCCCCCCCCCCCCTCCCCCAACCATCCCCCTTTTCCCTCCCATCCCCCCACCACCACCAAATGAAGCGGCTCACCAAGTTGAGTATTTTTTGTAAAGGCGGTATATGTCGATCTCTAATAGTTTGGTTGGGCTCTTGTGTTTTCTAATCAGGGTCACCAGGTACTCCAGATCTTCGAATATACTAGTTTTATAGTTTTCCCTTTATGTGGCCATTAAACCCTAACTCTGTACCAAATTTCAGCTCTCTGAGTTTATGGGAAGTACTAGTTCTATTATGATGATCATCAGTGAGTGAGTGAATGAGTCAGTGAGTGTCTGTCATAAATGCGAAACTTTGCTTTCGCATAACTTCGGAACTAAATGACTTACAGCCTTGAAATTTTGGATTTTAAGTATGTGATTATAGCTTACTGGATGACGAAAATTTCTGCGTTCTGGTCTTATCCAGAGGTTCTCAAATAGGGGCCTGAAAATGCGGCGAAATGGTTCCAGTAAAGGATGGTACGGCAGTGTTTGCTTCGCGCTCGACTTGGCGGGGGCACTGCCGTGCCCCCAGATTTTGAACTACATATTCAGGCAAAATCATTTATATTTGTAAATGATGGTATATGTGTTTACTTGGTAATAATTATTTCTAACGTAAATGTAGAATTTCAACAAATGCATGTAGACGAAAACGCTTTCCAAAATTTTGACCAGCAATAATCCACTTCGATCATTTATTTCATTAAATTACATTGCACAACATAGGGTACAAAAGGGGGACCTAATGTCTCATAGCATTCTCTACCAGTCAACCTTTAAACCAAGCAAAAAGAAATTTCATGAATCATTAGAAGTAAATTTTCAAAATTAGAAGAATTAGTTCAACAATCCGCAGGATTTGCAAACTAAGTAGATCACGTCAAAAAATGGGTATATCCGGGAAATACCTCATGCAAAGGTCCAATCAAAAACTCAATCAGCAAGCTTACAACACAGTCACGGTCCGGCGGTACTAGGTGAAATCGAGTCGGCCCGCCACGGTTGCCGTAAGTGAAACCATACACTATGCAACTTCCGTCCGTGTTCATGTGTTGTTAGATATCCGAAGATATCCGATGTCGGTACGGCGCGGTGACGTTGCGGTTGGTCACGTCCGCTTCGCTTACCATCGTGATGAGAACTTAGTTCTGTTTTTAGTCGGATTACACTCGCAGAATCTTTTGCTTCAGCTTATGCTACTTTGAATTCAGGTGTCCGCCAGAGATTTGTTAAACAATTACCCTTCAAAGTGATCATGATTTACTTGTTGTAACATTTACAACGTCGTTTACATTTTACAATATTGATCAAAATATTGTATATTTATTGCACAACAAAAGAATAAAACGTACTTAACGGGCATAATGTCACATGGCATTTTCTACAAGTAATTTATTTATTTACACTTTTATTTTGCAATACAGTAGTACTTAATTAAGCAACAAACTATGACAGTGATTCTCTTTCTTGTCATGGTTTCATGACGTCAGATAACTTAAATATTCGTACTGTTGTTGCAAGACGTTCAAAGAATAAAACATGACAGAACCTGTGAAAGCTCAAATCACTTTGCAAGACTAATTTCTCGTATTTTAACTAATAAAAGATTCATGATATTATAATGGACGGGTATGTTTCTATCCAATTATTTAGTTCATATAATAAAAAACCAAAACAAGTTTAATGAACAGTACATATCTGAGATTAATATTGTGGTCACAGATGTACGGCATCACAATAAAAAATACATAAATAAGAACGTAGCGGCAACGCTCAGACCGACATATGATGTTACAGCTCCTCCGGGGAGTAATAAAAATGATATAAGGTCTGCAGTGTATCACAACGAGGAAATCGATAGACGAAAATGTCAAAACAAGGTCGGAAGGACAGCCTTATAAAACTTCTCAAGACATCGATACCCTTGAGGGTTAGAACTCACGCACTTGCGAAAAATAAATAAGTATTAACATTATCACTCACCAATTTTTAAAATGTAAGCAGTATAATGTGAAACCTTACCTGCAAAAGAAAAGTAAAAACTTTATTAGAAGAAATATAATTTTGCTAAATAATTAAACTATAACTACCATTATAAAGACAGAACAACCAGTTCCAACAAAATAATACAGAAAAATTTGCTTAATGATTTTGATCTGACCCAGAAATAAAGTTTTTCTGAACACTGAATAGTCAATAAAATAGTTTATTGAATATAAACGATTTCTCTCGAAAAGTCTAAAAGCAATACCCGATTTACAAAATATACAATGCAAGATAATCAAACGCAAACCGCATCTGCAAACATTTAACCGCAGCAATATGTGTTGGAACCAATACCGATGCGCAATAAGATATGTGACGTGCTAATATTTGTTAGGCACAAAGTATTCTCTGATGAGAACCAACTGGCTGCACAGAAAGCGCGATACGCTTGTCTCACCACTAATAGACAGATTTATAATCATCGTGTAGGTGAACATGTATTGACATTTAGTCCTACATTTTATTTCTGTTAGGAATCTCTTTGAAGATTAACATTCCACCGCTGACAGGAAAATTAGCTTTGACATGAAATGACATTGAGGCTTATAGATTTTTAGATTAATGGAGTATTTTATAAGGCGTGTAATTCAGTTTCTTATCATGTCTTGCTTATGATACAAGCTTATATTAAACATACTCGTATCAATGCATGCAGACTGTCTTTGTTTTTAGTGTGCAGTTTGTGTACTTTTGAATTTACAGCCATAAATTAAAACCACATATTTCAACTCACAGTTTGACATTGGCACTTCAAACCTGTATTGAAAATTAAGGAATTTGAAATATGTTTCCTACACGCGTTCTGACATTGTACAAATATTTATATAGTGCTTACCTAGTTTGCATAAACATTTTGATGCAAAGATATTTCTGCTATAAGTAACAATGTTGGACTGAAACCAAAGTTACCAGCCGAGTACGGATATAAATAACTATTTAAACAATTCAATTTATGTGCCATTTCATACACTGGATAACTGACTATACGATACTGACTGAAAATAAGGACCATTTCAGAGACAAGATTTGAAATCTATAAACCATCTAATTGAATTTGAGCTAAGATATCGGACGGCGAACGGTGGGGTTATATTGGCCAATGTTTACTAAATATCGTACTTTTCAGGGCAAAAAGTATGGAGTCTTGTTGTGTCGAAGGCCAAAATCTACTTCGGGTTGCTGTGTAGCAGAATAGTAGTAGTAATATCATTTTCATTATGAGAGATAACTCGTTAAACAAACAATCTTAACGTATTTGGTAAATAAATAGGTTATTAATTTCATAACAAAGCCTTAGTAAACGACGTTATACTAAAACAATATTAGTATACTCCAACAAAATATGTACTCAACGTAAAATGGTGCCAATAAATTATTGGAATCCACTTCCGATTACCTTTCGCAAACAATTTTACGGAGCCAGTCGAGTGGTGCTATCGCTCCTCCAACCTCCGTTTTATCTTAGAAGTAAAGAGAAAAAACGGGAAACAAGAGTGACTGTAAAATTTCAACGGTAGCTGTTTACGCCGGACCTTTTTTTACGATGTTGTTAACTGTTGATTCTTTTTAAACATCTGCGTTGGGAATTGTAAACTACATTGTTCGCGGTTTGAGAGCTAAAATGACGCTTCAAAGTGAGTTTGTATGTAAATTTTTTCGTTTAATCCTTGCGTTTATTGTTCATATTCTTGAAAGGAGTGTCGTATATTCAGCATCTTTTGACATGACATGTGACGGATGTAATTCTCGTTAAGAATATATATTTTTGTTATAGCACGAGGCGCTCGTGGCGCAGCTGTGACAGTGGTTCGTTAGCGATAACGAAAGTCAAGCTACCTATGTCGCGGTCGGTTAATGGATGGGTGACCATTCTGACCATATTTAGTGACATTAATTTCGAGCGTCTCCGTGCTTCGGAAGGCACGTTAAGCTGTTGGTCCCGGCTGATATTTACTATAATGTAAATATTAGTCGTCAAGCCTAGTCAGAGGCCAGTTGGCGGCTTGATAACATCTGACATTAAGGTTGGTCACTTGCCTTACGCACCCCTCCACCAACCCGCACTAGGCCAGCGTGGTGGAGTATGGCCCACACTATCTCACAATTGAGATAAGGCCTGTGTCCCAGCAGTGGGAACGTATATAGGCTGATGATGATGATGATGATGATGTTATAGCACGGAATGTTGTTAAGTGTTATGTAAGAATGTACATTAAAAATCTTTTTAAGAGTGCAAACATGCTGTCCTTGTAATTATAGTTTTTAAATATGCAGCAATACGAGAAAAACTAATAAGAAAGCTGAAAGAAAAAGTCCTCTCGTTCAGCGTTAAACTATCTATAAAAAAAGAACATATTTTAGAAACGGTGATGCGAAAGGTCAGGATAAACGTTATGTCTTGAAAATTCCAATCAGTCCGAACATTTATATGTCACTACTGTTAGTAATCTATTTTATAACTCCTTGGTAATTCTTTAAGCAGGTACTGCAATATCTGAACAGGCAAGTTTAATTTAAAAATCCAATTTGTCAGTAGATAGCCTGTTTGTTTAAGAATGTAACAGGTCATAAATAAAGAAAAGAAACAAATACCGGGGCAACATAATTATGCAAGCCGCGAATAAAATAAACCGAACATCACTGCATTGAGCGTCATCTTATCCCCCGAGTTGTTTTAAAACGTTTAGACTCAAGTGTTTCTCACTTAATCACCGCATCGAGTGACATGTTGTTTAATTTTCGAGTCTGTTTGAGGAAGTGAACGACTCTATATCATAGGGACCTGATATGGGAAAGTTTTTTGTTGACATTCAAACGATCCACAAATGTGTATCCGAATGAAGTATTTTAGAAGCACTTTTAAATTTATACTGGAAGCATTCAGTTGCGACTTTTATCTTAGTTTACAAATTTAAATATCACTAAAACAGTTTATATAAATTGCAATACAATGAAAAGGTCAATAAAACAATCGCGAACATTTCCAATAGACACGTCGAGAATAATAAAAATACGATCAAATCCCCCAATTCAAAATAAAAGGCTGTAAATTTTTCATTTGTCGTCCGCAAAAGCCGGTTTCATTTTCTGCGCTTCGTATTGACACGATGGAATGACAAGCTTTCAAAAACATCGTAAATCCAAATATCATTCGTAGAAAAACGTTCGTACCGTCGTGTAAGTGAAGAAGCGAAATCTGTCGGATAAAAACGGTGATCAAAACAAGAACGAGAACGTCAAACGTTATTTACATCGGTTCTTTGCGCAACTAATTTTCTGTTTTACACTGCGTCGCCGGTTACAGGCAAGGTAGCCTTAATCGCCCCCAGCATCGATACAATTTAAATCAGAATAAAACGAGCAAAGCGAATCGATCTCTATCCTATCGAGAGCAAATCGCACGACTAAAGACGTTCTCTCGTTTGGAATGCTCCGCGCGATTGGAAATACTTGTGTCTGAAGTTCTAAAAGAAAAAAGTTAATTGGTGCTGTTTTTGTCACTGCAGCGTTCCGATGCCACTTCGATTAATCTCTCTATTCTCTCTGTCCTCTCGCGACATTTCACCTACATTCGAAACTTTTACCTGTTTTTAAGTTGTAAATCGGTGTGAACAAATTGGGACACTACTCATTTTACAATTCAGCATGAAAATAAATGCTTCGCTATTTGGAATATATACCGTGGAATTTTAGCGTTAAATACTAACTTCACAGTTAAACACTTTAAGGTAAGGAAAGCGAAGAACTGCGTGAGCGAAATTTAAAGAAAGCGTTAAATTTTGCCCTGATTCAGACAGCTTTGAATCCGAATTTATGATCTATTGTTCGGAAATTACCGCCATCTGAGAATCGCGAACGGATGAAAATTATATTTTGAGGAATAAATGTTAGAGAATGGCTCCACGACAGAATGCTAAGTCGAATCGTTGAAATAATAAATCACTAGCTCGCTTCTACATTAGAGATGATCAAAGTGTCTGGCTTATTTTTTATGAATACGCGAGTATTAAAAAACCTGTTAATACAATTCTAGCTAACCAATAATAGAAATTATAAAAATGAGATGGAAGGAATTGGTCTCTGCCTACCCCTGCGGGAAAAAGGCGTGATTGTATTAATGTATGTATGTATGTATGTATAAAAATGACAAGTTCCATATTATGTCATCTGTATCATTTAACAAATAGCCATTTGTTAAAAAAAAAAAAACTACCTAAAAACACTGAAAAGCAAAAAATAATTTTAATAAGACATTCATCAAATGCGCTTATTGTCTAAGCCTATTAATAACATTAAATTGTATTTACGTGCTAGGTAGGTACCTACTAATCTGTTTGAAGTCGGTGCCAAGCCAAATAGTAGGTACCCAGACTACGTACCTACGTCTGTGGATTATTTGTAACCCTGTATAATACATAAATTATTAGGTATGTATCATTTTTCATTACCTTTGGCTTGGCACCGACTTCAAACAGATTAGTAGGTACCTACCTAGCACGTAAATACAATTTAATGTTATTAATAGGCTTAGACAATAAGCGCATTTGATGAATGTCTTATTAAAATTATTTTTTGCTTTTCAGTGTTTTTAGGTAGTTTTTTTTTTTTTTTTTTTGAAGTCGGTTTAATTTTTTTTTAAAAAAAGTTTGTTTATTTTTATATTTTTAGTGTGAATAATACGTAGGAGTGAGTAAAACTCTCTCATAATATTGATAACGAAAATACGAGTAAAATAGTAGAATTGTATTATTTGACAATATTAGGTATTCATTAAGTGTTCAGCACCATTCAGTAGACCAACTAAAGATGCAGCCCGCAAGAGGGACATAAGAATTAAGAAGTCGTACCCTTTAGCTTCCATCATCATAGTTGTACCTTCCATCATCAGCTTAGCTGCAAAAGTACATGAAATACAACTAACGGTCCACATATTTCTACAACACTGAAATAATTATCCCCTAACTCCTAACCGTTAAGGAGTTGTACCTTCCATCATCAGCTTAGCTGCAAAAGTACATGAAATACAACTAACGGTCCACATATTCCTACAACACTGAAATAATTATCCCCTAACTCCTAACCGTTAAGGAGTTGTACCTTCCATCATCAGCTTAGCTGCAAAAGTACATGAAATACAAATAACGGTCCACATATTCTTACAATACTGAAAGAATTATCTCCTAACTCCTAACCGTTAAGGAGTTGTACCTTCCATCATCAGCTCATCAACATAAAGTGATGTCTATAGGACGCAAAAACTTAAATGGCTTCAGAAAAAAACAAGTAACGCGTAGTGTGCGCCTATAAAATTTGAGGTTTGCCCTTGATTTTCCCGGGATCCCATCATCAGATCCTGACATGGTGACAATGGGACCACCTCAGAACTATGCACTTTCAAATAAAAAAAGAATTATTTAAATCGGTCCACAATTGACGGAGAAATCGACGGACATACATAAAAAAAAAAAAAAAAAAAAAAAAAAAAAAAAAAATACATACAGTCGAACATAGAACCTCCTCCTTTTTTGAAGTCGGTTAAAAATACAGCTCGTCTCGTCGACGTCCCCTAAGCCATCTTCTTTTAAGTAACGAGTACCTACGAAATAGATACATTATTATTTGCTGTTTTTTTACATTTATACATCCTTCTGCTCTAGCGCTTCGATGGTCTAGTGGTTTAAGTACCCGGCCGAGATCTCGAGGTCCTGGGTTAAATTCCCGGGTCGAGCTAACTTTGTGTCAACTTTTCGGATACACCTCGGGTTTATGATCACCAACCCGCATTTGGCAAGCGTGGTAATTAAGCCAGTACCCATCATTGTAGCGATGACTTGTTTTCAAGGATGGAGGCCTTTCCCCTGCTGTGGGACATTAAATAGGCTGGTACTATACTTTTTACATCCCTCTGCCATGCCCCATTTTTACCACACCTCACCGCACTGCGCCACATTCAGCTATTCCGGGAATTAACTACTGAGGTCACTCTGCCATGGTCACCGTAGCATGCCACACCTTGAGGCTCGTATAATCGCCAAGTCGCACCCTTATATCATAACCACTCATACGTCCACTGTAACCACAGTTACAGAGACCATATACCTCAGGACAGTCCGTGTAACTACAGTTACATTTTTAAGAATTCGCGCCCGCCGATTGTTTTTTTCTTTTTCTTATCGCTGTGGATGTTTATAGTCTGTAGTGTTGCTGGTTTTTGACGCTCTATGATATGTACCACACCTTATTTCAAGTGGAACATAATTTCGGCTCATGGCTACAAAAAAAATAAATTGTCAAGTTGCTTGTTGTTTTTGTGGATCAGTGCGCGAGTGACTCCAGCTATTTTATTCGAGAAATCATGCCGTAAGTAATAAAATATTATTGTTTTGTATATCAAAATATTTATAATCTTACATATTTTCATATTTTATAACATTATGTGCGATTCCAGTCAGTTTTTGAGTAAAAATTTGGATTAAAAATAGGTCGGTGACTCTGTGTTTTTATTAGTGAATAATTGGAAGATCTAAAAAAGTTCTTATATTATATCGTAATTAAATGTTTTAATATGAAAACTTATTAATATTATAGCCTGGTTATTACCATACTTTCTTGAAATATTCCATATTTCATTCTGGATTAGACATTTTACCATACGTGAACTTCGATTTCACAGATCATGTAGCTTTAGTTTTTATTTTATTTGTAATATTTTTAAGATGATTTATAATAGGATTTTGGTTCCAAATGAAAGGCCATTAAATTACCTAAAACCCAAAATTGTTTTGATATTGTAAACGTCAAAAATATCTAATAAAAAAAATATTTAAATTGAAAACTAGGACAAAATTAGCATTTCTTAAAGTTCACTGTAAGATCATTAATAGAATATAATGTCAAAATCAAACATAACTATTGCCTAAAAATCGTCAACTAATGAGCCTTTCATTAGTATTTTTCATTTTGCGATATTTGAGTTATTTACTGAGTAATAAGCATTTATTTAGCATACGTCTCCTATCGATTTTATTTTGCGCGTATCACGTGACTCGCGGACTGTCCTGACAACCTAGCGAAACGCGCGCGGACGTTTGAGTGGATAAAACAATATAAAAGTAATATGAGTTCAAAGAATCTTACTTTGCGTTTATAAAGAAGGAGATTAGTATTATTTGTTGTTGAAACGGGACTCAACGTGTTTCGTATTCGACACAATAGTACAACCAAAAGCAGACGATTCATAAGTGCCTCTTTGAAGCCTATTTGAATAAAGCATATTTTGATTTAGACATTTTTGAAATTTAAATCAAAATACTTTCGTCTTCATAGGTAAAGAAAACCAAACGTCTCATTCTTATTTCGATTTAAAAAGATATCATAAGCAATCACACAACCTAACAAAAGAAAGTTTAAGATAAATAACAAATTACTTATCGTCGCCTAACAGTCCCAGATTTATAATTTAATGTGAGTTACCGCTTATCTTCGCCACAGAGATCTACCAAGCGTAAACAAAGAAGACACGCGTGCATGGTCTTGCGCACTTAGTAGCGTACGCGTTTAGAATAACATTTCCTCGAGTTTCCCCGTAGCTGAGCGCTTAATTATACATACGAGAAACAGTTATTCTACATCAACTCTGCCACTGATTAAGCTCTTGATAATAAGACTCGACGCGGAATTGACGCTGTCGTCTTGGCATTTTTGATACAATTTCGTTGCTTACTATAAATATTCCTGTTACGTTCTTGATCGCGTGTTGCAATCTTAGCATCTTGGAAATATTAAGAGTTGTGGTTTATACACAAGATATCTGTCCTGTAGGTACGTTTTTAAAGACAATGGAAAGTATGATAATCCAATACTTTCTTAAATACTTTGTAACATATGTTTTCAAATTATCACAATTTTGCAAGTCATTATTCAGTTCCATTTATAATAAATAAGATTTTTTTAAGTAAACCCAATTTAAAATTAAATATTTATTTTTGTAGCCGTACTATTTTGCAAGTTACCTTTTGAGGTGCAATCGAATTAGTAAGGACCTAACTTGAAAGTTAAAACTTTGACGACGAAAACGCCAGCATAATTTTTCATTTTTATATTGCCTTTAACAGAAATAAATAAGTTATTAAAATAAATACAACGAATAAATATCCTGAAATATCCCTATGGAAAATGTACGTTAGATTTCATTTTCTGTTGCGCAAACCTATTTACCATACGTTTGTTTTGCTACGTGATCAGGGTGTAAGCAAACATGATCCAATTCCGTCCGACAGACCGCCCTGATTTGCACAAAGACAAAAAAAACACGAATGTCAACATTTTCCCTTCTATCATATTAATTGTGGTCTGTTGGCAATATACTATTCATTGTTTACTTTTCTTTGAGTCTGCGCTGCGTTGATTACATTTTCGCGACGTTGTCGACATCAAATAATGCTGTGAGAAAGTCATCTGTCATTATCAGGAGAAAGAACAATGGAACAACAAGTCACGTCGTTAGCAGGGACCGCTCACAATGGCAACTACGGGACAGGCATGCTAGCATCTCCCTAAATACTTTCGGTTCGCCTCAAAATGTGTTTGAATCTGTGAAGTCATGATTGCCAGAACTCTTAATTACGAAACAGGCGTCAACTGATCACATTGTGCTTTTAACTTAGTTTAAGTTGCTATTTCCTAAATTTAGCATATACCTAATGTCAGAAATACGCATGAAAAGTCGTTAAATATGATTGATAAATTATAAAAGAATGGAAACATATATAAAACTTAACACAACGGACTAAAATTACACGTCTTATTAATGGTCTATTCGACTTAGCTGAACGTTATTTTACCGTTTTTACATAAGACCTCCATAATATTTTGTAGTAAATTTTTTGTCATCCTTTTATCATATTTTTTTATTATCCTGCAAAGGTTTCTGGAGCACCTTCCTATAATACACTATTACCTATTATACAATTATGGGCTGTTCAATGACGTAAGGCGGGCACCGGTTCATCCCCGTTTTAGGTGGGAATCAGGGAATTTTAGTCCTGGGCCCCACACACGGCTGCAAGCATCGCTTGCGGCTAAATACAATGTTATTACAAAGTAAATATTTATATTAAAAGCTATAACATTTTGAAATCATATTTTAAGGTATAGATACTTCTATTAACAATATTATTTATTTAATAAATATCTTGTCAATGCTATACATTTATGGAAGCTCGTTAGGCTTCGCGTAAGCACACGTATACAGACAGTCACGATAGTCTATCTAAAACTGTATAAAATTACCTGAACCAACAATCTGGTCACGAAAATTTTACGTTCATGCAGATTCTTGCGAAACACGTTCAACAAATTGACGTAATGACATTATGATGTTTATGCTTATATAAAAAGACGGATACTGATATTTTAATACAAAGATTTGTTAGAACTACGTTACGTTTCAACAATCGTGGTCGCAAGTCGGCATAGGTTTAGTCGGAAGTACCTACTACACTATTAGACCTACGCCTGACCTCTCTTCTCGTATCAGACCTGTTGTCCAACCATGCTATGTCAACGTATTCCCGATTGTATCCAGTAAGAAGCTCAGGGCCCGCTTCGAATTTGATGTTAGATTTAACAAGACTGTATATTACAATGTCCAACCGTGCTATGTGAGTGAGAGAATAGGAAGTGCACCTGTGCTTGCGCACTAGAATAAATCTTACGTAAAAAGTTGTTTAATGGTAAGTGTCGCCGTAGCCGAAACTTGGCTAGAAGTATACATTATATCCCAATACCAATATAGTTTAATATGCCATACTTAATATAGGCTAACTATTCTCGGCCGACGAGTATGTATAACCGGCGAAGTGTCGCAGGAGCGAAGCCGCGCCGGTTATCGCGCGCGCCAGCCGGGGCGGCAGGATTACCGCATTTCCCGTTTATTAAGCTACGAAATCATCTTAACCAATACTATATCATGGAAAAGCATGTATTTTTACTTGAATCCGCATTTGGCTAGCGTGGTGATTAAGCCAGTCCCTATCATTGTAACGATAAATTGATTTTAAGGATGAAGGCCTTTGCCATGGGCCGGTCAATCGCCACAGAGCGGGCAACGGCTCGCCCTCTCCGGGCGGAAGGGGAACCGGGGGAGTTTAGTGGGTAGTGGGACGCTTGGGTCCCGAGTCCCACACACGGCCGCATGTCTCGCTAGCCTGCGGTTAAGGTGCATAAACGCATTCTCCTGCGGGAAAAAAAAATAAGATTATAAAAATTCATGTCATCTACAAATATCTTTGTAAGATGGTGCAAATTAACGAGATCTAGGATAATGCTTAGTAACCAACATAGCACAATTTGTCTTTTCGCGAAAACCAGTTTTAAATTCCTAGCTTGTTACAATATGTCTTCACCATTGGAGAACTAGGGCGTAAATTCTTTGATGGTCTATTTGTAACGCGCTATCTGCATGTTCTTCAGGCAATTTAGACTAGTTTATTTCTCAAACGTAAACTGTTCCTAGCTCATATATACGGGAAATTATCATAAGGCAATGTATTTAAAGAGAGTATTTAAAAGCGTTCATTTATTTAAAGCAATTTAGAACAGGGAGAAACAAATTTTAATTAACTACCAACCAACAGGTGTGTAATATCGAGCTGAAAGTGCTGTTACGGTGTAATCTTCTCCTTAAAATGAATTTTTAAAAGAATTGCAACTACTACGCAGTGAATTTAAACAACCTACTATACGGAGAATTAGCCATATAACTGGGTTTTGTATAGTCATTGTTTACCGTAAGTTTGTTTAACGTTTGTCTATGTGAATTTGTTTAAAAAAAATATTCTTCAGATAGTAAACAAAGCGTCAAAGTGTATTACGGCGTTTACACATTACGCCGCAGCGGCAGCGGCACCGTCGCCGCTGCGGCGTCGTGTGTACACGCGCTTATTGCTGTAAGTAAACTATTGTTTTTTTTGTTTTAGTATACTAATTGAATTTAGTAAAAATTAGCAATATTTTAATTTAAAACATCAATAAGAAGGCTCGAAGATACGGGCAGACTATAATATACATAATACATAGTAGCTTGAGCAATGCTCTCCGATTGAGTATCTATCTGGCAACTGATATAAAATAAAATAATCACAGGGTATTGTATCGCCAATTTAATATTACTAAAAACATGGTATTGTTACTTATTTTTGATCCGTAACTTCTTGCTTTAATGTACTTATATATATACAACAACGAATTTAAAATCGTTTATATACAACCTCCCATCAACAGTCTGTACTGTCATTTAAAATATTTTTCATATCTGTTATAAACATAAGCAATATTTCACTGCACTGTATTCAATGAATACTGGGCATGTCACAATACACATCAACGTTAGTGCCCTCCAAGGTATGCGCGAATGCAATGGTAAAAATACAATCACACTCCATTTTAGTGCTTAAGTCTATTGCGTCAAGAGCTACAATCATTTATTGTTACTATGTGGCTATAGAAGACCGTCAATAATCGTCAAGTCCCGAGGCGCTCCGATTAGGGTTGTCAGCGGTCATAAATAATAATGTTATAAAAAAAAGGACTACCTATAATCCAAAATTAGTAGCGTAAACATTTGTCTCATAGGTATTAAAAAAAAACAAATTTACAGAAACACATCCGGATAAAAGACAAACACAAGTTTTGATCATAATATAAATTCTGATTGGAATTCGACCCTACAACCTATATGACGTATAGTGCCTGAAGGCTCTAAAGCATAGGGAGAGATCACTACCAAATGCGGCATTGGGCCTGTCCAAGCAGAATATAATTATTCAATACAACAAATAGTTTCATATAAATGCATCTAAAAGGCACTTTCGCAACCACAATTAGAATTCACTTGCGATTAAGAGGTAAAGAATCAAAAAAATTGATTCTCCAAAATTGATGGTAAGTCAACTTGTATTCGCAATAAAACAAATTATTGTACACTTCATCAGTAACAATATTTTTTATATTCTTAGTAGAATAATATTAAGATTTCTGGTACAAAAATATTTCTATTTCACGTTATTTTAACAGTTGACAGCCTTACCGTGAGCCGGCGGAGTAAAGTGAGCAGCAGAACTAGTTTCAACATCGTGCCATCTCGAAAAAAACGTCCACATCAATCATTAGAGTACTTTCTAAACTCTTTGTTGGTATTGTTACACTTATCTTTTGTTGAGGCGAAACGTAAGAAATTTCTCATTCCGTACAGATATTACATTGATAGATTCTATAAATATCTTGCTATCGTCATAACTACACAAATTTCGTTTTAATTTCCACAGACTGAACGTATATTTTCGTCTTAAAGAATAATTTTTTGTTTATCTTAATAGAAAATATTTCGATGGCTAGTATACATTTAACCAGAAGTGATTCTCGTGTTAACGTTTGAGCTAGTTATTTGTGGAATAAGCCTTTTTGGCAGGCTGTTTGAGTGATATAGGCGTGATGTAAAATTGCCATAATCAAGTAAGAGGCTAGAGAGTAAAGAGCTTATACTATTAGCCATGTTATTAATGTATGTAGTTATAGCTTAGTTATTTCTACCTTAATTTGCCTTTGTGTAAAGCATTAATAATATCACGTGAACAAAATATTTTCTGGTTACAGTTATATTTTTTGAAATTTCTTAATACAAGCAGGAACACATGACAAGTCTCCTAAGAAGACTTCTTTCGTATTTTACATAGTAGAAAAGAAGTATGTAGTACAGTGTGACGAACTTTTAAAAATCCTCACTTTTTATGTGTTTTTGAAAGTTCCTCGATGAACGGTAATCGACTTTAATAATAATAACATCACCACAAGGTTAGTCTGATGTGAAATAAAGTATCAGAAACGGATATAATAATGACAAAATGCTGTAATTATAAACATTATTTAACATTCAACCTCTTTAGGTTGATCTTAAAATAATTTTGTACTGTTTGCAAATCTTGCTTAACTATTGATATTATAATAACAAACTTCTATAAATGTAACAGCATGGCGACCCGTATAAAAGCATATTGATTAAACTGTTTAAAGATATTAACAGCAAGACATTTCATATTATGTTTATTCTACGTATATCTCCTGATTTCTTTCCAAATTCCGAAGCTTCGTTTTCTATTTAGGTAATTTTATAACAATCTTCTTGCTTTTGATTTAGGGTATAATTGGTCAAGCCTAAAAATTGTTTCAATTCGTCAAGCGGTATTTTCGTGCATTTTTAGTTTAGATTCGTCAATGGCTGAATACACAAGCCGTGCAAAGAAAAAAAACAGCAAGACAAATAAAAACATTTGAAATTTCAATTCTTTCTTCAAGCATTCTCCTTATTTTTGTTAAAAGTTGCAAAGCTCAGCTTGTTCCAAGTCCCATGGTAGGGGCTAAGGTCATTGCACCGAGTTCTAGTTCAGGCGATAGTGGATAAGGAACAGTCAACACGAGCGGCCAAACAAAGGACGTACTTGTTTTGCTTTATTTCGCAATGCACATTCTACGCTCGCCTTCCCGTATGTTTATATCTTTGTAATGTTACTTGCGTAAGATGAGAAGCATTTTAAAGAGAAAATATTATTTAATTTTTTTTTCCGAAACATGCACTATTAATTTAATTTTTTGTCTTAAGTCTTTTTGTCAGTTATTTTTTATATACATTTATGAACCTACATACTTACGCGTAGTGAGAAGACCTACTAGACATTGGGTAGATCTGACGAATTTAAAGATTATTTGAGATGTCAAGATAATAAAATGATACTGTATTTGAAAGAGCTTAAGAGCATTTCCTCAATGATTTGTCTCAATTTTACAGCATGTGAATAAATGCAAACGTATTTACTGCAATCCGTCCTGGCTCTACCACATCATCAATTTAGAATAAGTGCCTACACGGTGCTATTACGTGACAATTTAGTGTTTCCAAGAATTCACGAACGAGTAAATTTGTCATAACATCACCCCGTAAAAGTACAGTAAATTTCTCACGTATCGAAACTAAGAGTAGGTCCTCGCCGTACGCATTCACTCGTTTGCAGCCGCTGTTTGTAAACGCTGGTACGAGTACAAGTGTAGGGGTGACATACTGTCGACAGTTTTCAACGAGAAAATTATCGATGTTTTTCACAAATACCTGTCAGTGGATAAAGAATAACTTGGGTAGTGAAAAAAGCGGCAACATTCTTCTAGTCAAAAACTCTACATTATGTTGACTACCTCATTCTTTTATTTACTGACATAATATGCCTACCATTTTTATTTGAACTAAATTTATTTTGAATAATAATTGTTTATTTCTTCTTTTTTTTATCATTTTAGGCGTTTTGTACTAGTTTATGTAAGTCTTGTAGCCCAAGTTTCATTCAAGTCATTTTTAGTTAAAACGTTAAAGCTATTCATAATTATCCTTTAAAGTGCTTTTTGTTCCGAATAATGTTAACGTGTTTGTAATCTTTGCATTCTAATTGGTAATTTACTTTTCTGTTACTATCATAGGAACAAATTGATAAATCTGTTGCTCTGAATTTTTAATACGCAGCAGAAAGTTATGCAAAACCATCGATAACCCCGGCCCATCTCGCCCATCACTAAACAGCCTCAGCTTCCCACGGCCTGGTTCTAATGAGCCGTGTTGTTGAGTAACGGACCGAGGAGGCTTTTTGAGGCACAACTATTTGCCCTCCCGTGACTACCCGCCTAATTACGTGGGCTGTGATTGTGTCACTTGTGTCTGTCGTTTTGTCACGAACAGTGCAAGTGCCTATTGTTGTGAGTATGAGTGATCATTATTATGTACTCTTAACCTCAGTTTAAATTTATTGTTGGATTAGCTTCTTGTAAGCTCATTCTACAGGTTTATGCCGCTCAAATAAAATAATAGATTGAATGAACAAATCAAATCGATGCAAATAAGATGCTGTATAAATGAACACAAATAATGAGACACAATAAAAAATAAAGGTGAGATGTTTATGTTATTTTACTCTTTCACGCAAATTGAACGGGTTTGAATGAAATACAGTAATATAGCTTAATGTCTATTTATACATCCGAATAAACAGGCTACTTTTTATTTAAATACCACTAAAGCAAAGTTACAAACGGAAGCTAATACTTATTAAATAAATCTATAGGTAAATGGACTTGATTACTTAAAGAATCTTTTGATTAAGCAGATGATTCAGAAGCTCTTATTAAAAAGTTTAAAACAACCTTAACGTCTAAGTACGTAGAACGATTAAAGTTATCAAAAAATCTACCAAAAAGCCGAATCCGTGGCCATAGGCATAATACGCGGAAAATTTCATCTTGTTTAAGTTAAATCGTAACTTTTTATGGCAGCCTGTCACACGGATCCACTCGACTGGTTTCCGAGGGCAACTTACATTTTTATGTTTTAATCCGAGACCGAGAGGAGAACATTTGGCGAATTCTAATAACATTAGGTAGTTTTGTGCTGTAAAAATCAAGGTTTTATTTAGTGTTCGACATTTATTGTAAGATATTTATCAATCGAAATTAGCCTACTAACTAAACAAAATAATTAAAAAAATATACCTATAAATTTGAAATTGTATAATCACATAATAATAAGAAACTACCAACACCAATAATATCCATTATTGTAACAATGTTGAAACCTAACCTTAATCCTTAAAGTATGCTATTGAGTATTTCAAAAATCTGGAATCTGTCACATGAAGTCCTCTGTTATTTCACTCCGCCTAGAAAAGATCTTTAGCGATGTAATAAATATCATTATTTTTTAACACCTGAACACTTATACTCTGGAAGGCGGCCAACTTTCTAGTGGAGTTTCCGAAAGTTATTTGCATTTCGGTAACCATTACTCTCTTTGCTCGTACTGTTCAAGTAGTTGGCTAACAAAACTGACAATGTATGGTGTAGAAAATAGAATGTGTGAGCGACAGGGGCCATTTTATTGCGGTGGTTGTAACGTGCCATTATTTCATATTATCTTTTATCATAAAACTCGTTGAGACTGTCACGGAAAAATATGTCCGGATTTAAATGGATGTAACTATTACTCATTCGCTAGACGTTGAGGCGACATTTTAATAAATGTAGTGAACCAAACTTATGGTGCAGTTTAAGTGAATATGTATGAGTACGTTACACTTTTATCACTGCACGCATACGTACGTTAATACAATGTGTCGATTAAAATAACAAATGATAAAGATACATTTTTAGTAATAAACTATCTTGAGATTAATTCTTCACCTAACTACTAAACAAACTATCAGACTTGATGTCGTTTTACCGATATCTTGATTCCATTAGACACTGCGGTAGCTTCGAGAGCCTATTCACCTGTATATCGAGTTTAATGGAACATGAATGGGTAACAAATTAAATTTACAGCAGCCATTCCCGTTCCAGATATCGAATCCTAATTTACGAGGTGGCGTTTCTTAAATTGCACATACATTTAACGAACGAGCTGTGCCAAAACCGGCCTATTTTCACTTTGGCTAGTCTTTGCGGTTTTATAACTAATGTTACACGCGGAATTTAAACTGCACCGTGACATCGTGCTTAGGGCTGTACTAAGGTTTATTTTTAGAAGACGGTCAATATTTTAAACACACTATGATCATCTATGCCATAACACGTTTGTGCCTCACAGAAAATTAAGGATGTGTGTAAGATGAGCATTTAAATCGCAAAAACAATTTGAAGGTTAAGATTCCTTCGATTTTGTACATAATGTACTCATGTTACTGTCAAACTAAAATTATAAGCTGACCTTTTGGTTCCAAAAAATATGAAAATAAAATAAAACGTTTATTTTTTTTAATTTTGTAGCCTAAATTACAATTTTATGCGATATGTTAATTTAAGCCGTATAGTTACCTGTGTTTGGTTCCAAAATAAAATTTTATTGTATATTAAATGTTAAATAAACTTAATTTGTTCATAAAAAGGATAACTTAAATATGAACTTTAACTTAATATGTCTTTAATGGAAGAAATACTATACAGGCCTAAAGTGTATCAACGATCACAGCGGCTCGAGTAACACTAGACATAAATCTTCCCCAACAGTTATACAAAAGCCAGCCCTACACCTCAACATAACGAATATCGTATATGTAACATTTTCCAATCGTATATCACTGCGGCATAATTGCACCAACGACGGCTAACCGCCTCCCTGATACCCACTACTGTCCAGAATGTTCGGATTTATATCGTATTAGATAATATTTGCGCGTTCGTTATATTTATACAAATTCGAAAGCGGTTCGCAAAACAAATGCCGGGAGTATTGGTTGGTTTATATGATTCTAGTTTACAATGACAGAAACATAGTTTGACTTTAAAAAAATAAGACGCATAGGTAATTGTTAATTGGAATGTTTGAGCAAAACGGTAAAGAATTGATAAATATGTATAGATGCACGTTTCCTTTTGGCCCAGTTTTTGGTTACGGCAACCAATCTTCAAGCACAGTTTAGTCCTGATTTCCTCCCATAGCACGGTAGGACTGTAGGACAGCAGTCTGTTAGGACCGAAGACAGATAAGGCGCAACGACGGATTTACATGCTTTTAACTCGGGGGTATTCTACACCGGCCATACTACCGTGTATGTATTTTACAAGTAAAAAACAAAATATCACAAAATGAGTTGTTCTTCAATATTTTAAAATAGGTCACATGTCCCTAATCTCAAACATACTAAATTCTAATCTAATAATCTTCAAAGCGAGCAATATGGAACGCCCTAACTTGCAATAAATCACGATGTAGCAGACGAAAGCCACACCGACCAGAAATATCCAACTGAATCTGTCAATTTGCAATCTTAAGCTGAGCTATCACTAAAAACGTATAAAAACATCTGCCGCGATCCCGCACCAGATGTCCAACCGAGACGTTATGGGGGTAATCCTGATCACATGTTGTAAGGACTATTCGATATAAAAAGTATTCGATATCGTATCGATTCTGTGTACGGGTGGTGCTATGATGTTCTTGAAATTGCGGCGCGTCACGTGCCGTATAAAGTTTATTGCTTTGACCCTTTGGGTAATATCTTACTCAATTTTGCGACAGTAATTGCGCGGGTACAAATTGGTTGATAAATGTTTTTCTATTTTTATATCAATATCAAATTGGCCTACCTTTTAGTAAGAATAGTTGTTATCTATCTATCGATTACATAATTTAGTCAATCGTTTTCTTTATTAGTGTTTTGCGTAAGTTCTGTTTTAGTTTATTATAATCGTTATTTTTACTTGGATTATCCAAACTTATAATGTTACCAACCGATTTTGAGATACGTGAATGTTTATATTGTAAAATTTACAAACGCACAGCAGCTCTTTTTTTAACGACTTTATTTTAAAAAAAAACACACACGGACCAACGCAACCAACCGTAAAACGGAAATCGATTTAAGCAATATCATAAGCTTTATTTATATTCGGAATAGTCTAGTGCAAAGATTGAAGTGTCCTCCGCATAACATGAAAACCCAATTCGTACCCTAATTTCATTGTTATCGATAAAATTGGAACACAAAACCGTAATCCCACAAACAGTCTGCCTTTGTCATGTTTGACATGACTTGTTATAGAGGATAACATTGCTCACGTACCTACGATTTGAAAAACGCAACCCTCTACCGGTGACTATTCTTGTACCCGACGTACCCTATTTGTAAGTAGCGGTTATCCGGTACGCAATTTACGGAATTTAGGCGGATTTGCTTGACTTTACGGTATCAAGTGTACCGTGGAGGAGAAATCAACCGAAAAAATAATATTATCGAGGGAAACTATTGGGTATCGGTGAACTTTTGTTCCTGTTTTCCGATACGGAAATAAATAATAGCGATACTTAAGAAAAAATATTGAGATATTTGTTTGTTTTTGTAAATAAATAGCAATGAATGAGTGAAGAATTTTGCAACATGACTGTATCTAAAATGTTTGTAGAAAAAATAATCGATCATTAACTCAATAGAATGAAAATAGAAACCATAAAAAATTATTACTTTTAATTACGGGGGCAACATTGCTCAATAGAAAAAATATATTTGTTTGGGGACTTAACTTTCCATGGATGAAAAATAAACTGTCTGGTAACAAAAGTCTAAAAGGTAATATATACCTTTCTGTATAAAAAGAAAGTTCAAGTAAGCAAAGATTTGTACATACAAATAATTATAATTTCGGCTTTTGGTATTTCAAATTTACTAACAGAAAAATGATACCTAAGTTCTTTTAGAACCTCAGAGATTTGTCAAGTCAACAAGATAATCTTAAAACGTTTTCTTTTGACAGTGACCCTATACTTTTTCTGCACAACCAAACATTTCTATTAATAATTTATATCCAACGTCAAATATTACGGTGCATTCGAAAGTACTTACGAAATCGGAGCAAATCATGCTTACTTCACCGCCCTACTAAAAATATTAAATAATATTAAATGGTATTTACCTACCAGGCTTTGATTTTATTTTGACTAAATGCCACGAGATAAGGTGTTAATTTGAACGAATGTGTTAATGTCATCAGTGTCAAAGCCACTCGGACGTTTTTTGAGGAATTTTTCTTAGAGATTGGGTGTCTAGTTTTATATTGAACGTCATTGGTATTCTAATACAGATTTTGCATGCACCAGATTATCTCTCATTCTGCTTATACGAGAGGGAGGCTTAAAATTGGGGTAGAATAATTCATTCTGTGATTTTTTTATTTCATTGCCAACATGGAATAACTCGATATAAATTATAATGTGAAAAGCTTGTTTGTTTATGATTGGACTAGACTGTGTTATGTTCAGCTTATAACATTCCTACAATTATGACGTAAGCATCAGTTGACGTTAGTTTACGCTGCTGCAATTTGATCCCACTCGAGTTTCCACTCTGGTTTATAACAACTAACCTATTACATCTAGTCCAAAACAGTGCACCTGTCTTAGATGCAACGCATTGCCTAAACAGCGCTCCCACCAACCTTGCGTTCGGTTTACGGTTTACACAAACTTCCCAGAAACCGACTGACGCAATTCCGGCCCGAACCTAACTTCGGCGGCAAATCTACAACTCTTCGAGCCAATTTCCGAACGGCTCTCTCGCTCTTTATTTAATTTCCGATATCGCTTATTCCTTAGCCGATTTTTAAACTCTCCCTTTTAAAAAATGCTCCATTTTTAATAAAAAAAACTCGAGGCTTAGTGTAACATTACAAACAGCCTCATTTAATTATTGATGTTTGATGAGCTAAATAAGTAAAACACAAGTATTATTAAGGAAAAAAGGAATATCCGAGCGCCTAAATTAAATTCCGCGTCGGGATTAACTTGAATTACGCAATTAGGGAAAATAAATTACTCTTAGGATTCCGTGAAGGCGGCGGAAAGGGAAACATTATATCGGAAACGGGGGGATGATCCGAATAAGAATCATGAAATATGTATAACAATACATTGTGTCGATTGACGTCAATATATCCTTCTCGTTAATGAAATCCTCTTCAAGAGAGGAGAGGTAATTTTAAATATGTCGATCATTATTTACTTCTCACACAATCTTGCTTATTTTCCACGTTTATTATTTGAACGTATTGGCTTACAATTGCCTGTTGCGAAGTGAAATAGGACCAACAAAACCAATATACTATTGGCACGCTATGATGGTAGTTTTGACATATTACAAAACATTGTTTTTATAACGCTTTCGCACTTTTTATATTAACTATCTGCTGTGCTGTTTTTAATTTTAGAGCCGTTTTTTAAAACGTTGTTTTGGGCTTTATTATTTCTAGCGGCACTCTATGATAGCGTGCCGCCAGTATTGTTCTTTATCAACTGTAGATTGTCACGGGATGAACAGTAGCCTATTCTCAAGATCTAGTCTGCGTCTGAACTAAATTTCATACATATCAGTAGTAAAGCGTAACAGACAAGCAGGAAGCGTTAATATCGCATTAATATGCCTATGGATTAATTTACATGTTATTTAAAGGTACAATACAAGTGAAAATTATAATAACGGAGATATCTCACAGCACGGATGAAACGAGAAAGACAATGATTGATATACAAGAACTGCCGGGGAGAAAAAAGGTTTTCATTGGGAACACCCCCTCGTCATTTATACAACGTCATAACGGGCTCTGCTCCGAGCCGAATATTAAATTTGCTTCGTCAGTGGAAAGCCGTCGGAATCGCAATATTGTGACGTTTTGTTTAAATGGACGCCCAAGGTGCGTGGCCTTGTCACCGTTACTGCGAAAGCAATGGAGTTATTTATGCTATGTTTATTCATATTCCGTTGTTATCGTTTAAGGGTTAACGCTAGGTAAATAAGCTTAGTAGTTAACCGCGCACCCTTGGGTTCAATTCACAGGTATGGCAAAATTGACCGAACAAGATATTTAATTTCATACGCAGCCATGATAAACCATTAAACCATGATGGCACTACTGACCTTCTTTCCTACTTTTTTTTACTCTAGAACATAACTCATTTGAAAAGAGAATTATCAATATTGTACTAACTACTTACTATATAAATAGTAAGTAGTAGTATTGTATACTTTATCTTTTTTTTCTGCTCTGTGCTTTATCTCAACCAATACGTCAACATTAAAACAAAAATTAGTTATAGGGACTAAATTAATAGCAAATATAATATTCCTTACTGTTATCTCCTTATCTGGACGATGACGATGTTAATTTAATTGATAATATTCCAATTACCGAGCTGCCGAATCGACGACTTACCTGAAACCAAAAGATAGTTTGCTAATTAATTTCTAGGTAATTGCAATTAAACGAAAACGTCTTGACTACCGGAGTTTAACCATCCACTACTATTAAACACAAAATGTAGGTATTTATCTCAATTAATTTTGAGTAGAAATCAGCCTGGCATTGAATGGAATAATTTATTTATTCTTATATAATCCTAAAGAAAGCCATTTGGATTACAATAATAACATTGGCAGGGCCAATCTTGTTTACCAAACCGTTCTAATTATCAATAGGAATCAAGAAACACTCAACCGACTTTACTATTAAAATATCAAATAAGAATTCGGAATAGTTGTATAAAAGTATCAAAACTCCATAACTCATCCCGCCGGTCTGTTGCCATGCAATTAGGCTGGAAAAAACAAGTCTGACTTTAAAAAAAATAAAAGTGCATGCCCCAGACAGATGTTGGCGCAGCGTTGAGCGATCGAGGCAGGTGCATTTGCGATAGGGCTGCCTCAGCTGATCATTAGCTATGTCAACTGTTTCTTTTTTTTTTAATTAATGAAGGCTTAGCACTGGATACTTATTTAATCAGTTTTAAATTTATACACTCCTCGGCTAATATTGTCGTTTGAATAATGTTACCTAGGTTTAGCAATTATTTATATGGACATTTCTATGAATTAGTATTAACTTGAAAAGGTACATAACATTAATTGTATGTTTATCATTAGTTGGTGGTAAAAAGGTGTACAGTCAGCAGCAGCACCTATCTACTATCTGTCAAATGCAAAACCAATTTATTGGCAACTTAATGTCTGTCACATAAATTTCAATTTGGTTAAGACGTTTGGACAAATTTTATGTACATTACATGGAAATATAATACTGTAAAGTTGAACCTCACTATTCAAAATGAAACAAAAGTAGTTTCGAAGTGCCAATAATACGGGCTCGATTCTTCCCCGTCAACGATTACATGCACATTGATTTAATTAAATAATAAATACCCCTCAGGCGAGGTGGCGCACCGCATTTCTGAACGTTAAGCTGTCGATATTACCAAAATGATGATTCAATACTAAATTTGCCTATAAAAACAGAGGCAGTAATTCATTTGTTTTATCGCAATTGTTTGCGGTCAGTTCAAGTAATTACTATTGTGGTCAATGTTTCGTAAATGAAATTGTTAATTGGATTCATATATTAATTATGTTATTATTGAAATATGTTTGCGGAATTTTACTTATTCCAATGATCCCAATGGATCAGTATTCAGTACCCAACATACGAATTTTATTTTTTATAATAAATATAGTATCCAGTGGATACAACGATAAAATGTAGTATTAATTAAAATTGTAAGGGCCAGTTTTTATCAGATAATTTCGTGATAATTTTTCTGTCAGATATCATAGATCCCGTCTCTTTAATCAGTTTCCAAAAAAGTTAAGGCAGCGTTATTGATATATCACAGATTTTAACTTTCCTGATAGAAGTGAAACTAAGCCTAAGTAAACTTGCTAAGAGACGAAGGTTTTTGTCTTCCGATAGAAAAAGAAACTGGCACGCATTAGAATTTTAATACTAGAACTTGTCATTTATCACCACCGCACGAAACTCCTTGAATGTCTATCGAGCCGACAATTTGGCAAACCGAGCAATTATCGCTAATCGCTATAGTTTCCCGGCAATTTGCGTGAATGACGCGTTACAGCTCGTCGCTTCTCCAACAGTAATGAACTATCCGAACAATAATTATACCTTCGACGGTATCACCCTCGAGAGGCTGGCACTTGACAAAGTTTTTGTTATAAGTTATGAGTTTCGCAAGTAAATTCAATATATTATGTATCCAGTTAGCTGGAAGTATATTCCAGTTTGATATTGTCAATTTCTAGAATCATAAATTTGACGAACAAAGCCGATAGTGCTGTTTGAACTAATCATGACATTATAAATGTCCAATACAGCACAAACGTATAATTATTAAATTATTTTATTATCACAGGAAAACAGAAAGATCAGATGAGTCTACATTGCGGAAGCATATTTAGCGACGCTTCTTGGTTAAGTGTCCATCAATGGAATAGGCCGTAGTGACCGCTTACGATTTTAAATAAACATGCGACAAAAATGCATAATCATCAACTTTATAAAGTTTTTTTATGTCAGATGTAATGTAATGGCCAACCCTAGCCGGGTGAACCCGCATTGTCAGCGCAAGCGCATCTTGGCCACGTGCTAATTGACCTGCTAATCGTCGCCGCGTCGGCGCAACCTCTACGACTGCATACACTTATTTAAATTAACCCATGCTACTTAAGTTTTATGGTCTAGTGGTTTTAGTACTAGTCCGTGATCTGGGTATCACGGGTTCAATTCTCGGGTCGAGCAAAAACTGTTTAGATCGATTATACGAACGTAGCTCGGGTCTATGATCACCTCAACCCGCATTTAGTAATTAGTGATTAAGCCAGCATCTAATATTCAAATTCAAAATTAAAATATTTTTTATTCATGTAAACTTTAAGAAAGCACTGCGTCGTCAATTCTACAGTGACTCTACCGCCGGATTCGGCATGTTTGTTATCTATCGAGAGTAACACTACCACCGGATTCGGAATGTTTGTTATCTATCGAGAGTGACTCTACCACCGTATTCAGAATGTTTGAAAAACCGGCAAAAAAACTCGATACATAGTTACTCTTTTTTATAAATATATTTTTTATCATATAATTAAGAAGATAACCTGATTGCGGAGGCTTCTGTAGTGAGATATTAATAGGCCGATATTTTTAACTTTAGTATCTATTTTCGTAATATACTTTTCTAGTATTTAGCAACCCTGATGATCCGATCAAGCATCGACGGCGCGGACGCTTCTCAGCCGCTTGCTAATCGACCCACTAATCGCGGCCACCGCGTCGTTAATCCCCCATCCACTGAGACTTAATAATGTTTCCGAAATATCTATTAGCATTATATTAATCAGATACAATATAACAAATATTTTATTTAATCATCACCAATTGGATTTTAATTTAAATGTTGTTCTGTACGTAACATTACATATTTTGACCAATAAATAATTAAAATTATTTATATAAATTGTCTTGCGGGATGTATCACACCTTTTTCGTTCTACTGAATTCTACTCGTCAATGAAACATGTCGGAACAAGTATGCAAACTGCGAAGTATTTACGTATATCTGATTGAATAGTATTGTTTTATTTGGCATTTATTAAACAATGTATTGTATGAATTCTCTAATGGTACAACCTGCTTTTTATTTGTCTTCTTTTTCAAACCATTGTAACTTCTAAACTTTAAATGCCCTTTGAATGTCAACTGAAAAGAGAACATAATACAGGAAAACCTTCAAAACCTTAAAGCAAAGTTTACGAAATTTAACAAAACAAGAAAAGAGTCACGAACACAAATACGGGGAAAAAGGAAAACTGAGAAATTACCAAAGTGGCGGTCAAAATATAATGCAAGGCGATCCCAACAAAGACATTCCGAGCGTCCGGCTTAAAGACAACCGCTGAGCCACCCCCTCTTGTTTAATTCCATTAAACCACCCCTTTTATCTTTTCCCGCTTTTATCTTTGCTTCACTATTGGATTACTAAACGAAATGGCGTGCTGGAGCCGCACGCAATCTTTGCCCTTTGGTACATTTTCACATATTGTAGCGCCACTATTTATAGACACGTCCAATGACTGACTAAAATGTGAACAGTTTTAGCCTTCAAGTCATATAGTCATCATAATTTATCGCAATACTGTGTAGTTAATACGAGTCTGAATTTAACACTATGACACAACTTTTATCAAACAATCTAATAGGCGATATACTGGCAACAGTATGTACAATTTTGGGTAATGTAAACGTTCGCTAAAATTATATAAAACGTTAATACCATGCGCGTATCAGACAGTAGATAGAAATCGTTACAAAATTTGACAACACATAAGTAATGTCAAATATAAACCATATCTATGTTTTCGTAAGCAAAATACACTCTCTTGTTTTTGATCCAAGATAATCATGTCATGTTCCCAACACGTTTACATGGAACGCCGGATGATTTATCTAGAGATTTCACGGCAAATTGCCAACTTGACACCCAGAGATTCAAAACGGAAAAATATATTTTAAACAACTAATTACTTTCATTTTTAATTGGCTACTTTTCTTTCTGTTTGACGTTGCTGAATATTGTAAGTACCTTTCAAATGTAAAATAAACTAACATGAAACATTAAATTGTAAACGGATTTGGCATTTCCATTAAGCATTCCTCGTTTTACTTCCATTACTTTTTTATCACAGACACGGCGCAGATGGATGCAACATTTTAAACTCTTTTTCTATTTTATTTATTGTAAATGTCGAGCTAGCATTCTTACCGTCATTTGTTTCAAAAACTATTTACCTTTAGCTTATTTCAGACACAAATTGGATTCGTTGTTAAGCATTAGATCTCTCGCGAATGTGTTTTGAGCTACATGATATAGGAGTGGTATTTCCGCAGTATGTATACCGACAGCCACGCTTTGTACTACTCCCCTTTAATCTGTTTCGTGTAACACGCGAACAAGTACTTCGATTCAATCCAACTCCTTCAGATGAGCGGAGCGTTGTAGGTAAACTGTCAAACTAACAGTGTAGTTTAAATGACGTTGCCAAATTGAAATACTTGCTTCGAGACGATGAATCGAGCAGTTCATTTCGCGTCACCCTAAACATGGATTTTCACTTAATTGCTAATACGGAGCCATTATGAAGCGAAGTCGAGTTTGAACACAATCTCACTGTTAGCTGCGATACCTACTCAAGACTAATATTTACCTTAAGGATTTATACACACCTACCTAATTGCTTCATTTATTCAAAAACAATTTATTATAGGCGTCAATAATTACAATGAACACATTTAACTGTTAGCATTTACTAAACGTTTTATCTTAAAATAGAAAGGTATTTTTATGCTCTTTGTGTTTTTCTGTTTTTGTGGATCCCTATTGAAATAATGAAATATGATACGATTCGTAATTATTGATATAATATGGGTAAAAAATCGGGATCCTATTTCTTACGAAGTATCCTTTAATTTAAAACATGCTTTATTCCTCGAGAAACAGATGTCTGATTGAAACCTTGACATGTTCAACTTTTTAAGCTATCTCTGAACTCCTCGTAAACAAAGATGACTGAAACGGGCCCTTCAATAAATGTATTTAATTTTTTACTATTCTTGGCACGCAATTTCCGAGGTAATATATTGTCACAAATGCGTGTTAAATGTTTCATTTACATGCCCCGCCATATTGATTAACATCCAACGCGTAACTTAGTTAACAAACTACGCGCTGAAAATTTGCAGGGACGGGGCCTAGTAAGTGGCGCTACCGAAACATATTAGAAATTAGTTGCATTACTTACCCTAATCGACCTGAGCGGCAAGTTTCACTATCACTTTGATGAGGGAATTTTCAAGCGAAAATCACGATATACGAGTCGTGTGAACTTCTAACAGTATTTGGGTTTAAGGAGAAACTTCCAGTGTTATTACATATTGCATTAAATGTTGACCGAAGATCTTGTCGTTAAGTAAAAGCACAGTATGAAGTAAAAACTACACCTATAACTAATATTTAGGAAATTGGAATAAAACACGGACTATGATATCATATTACCTACCTACAGATATGTTGAAGACTCAAGAAGTCTCTACAACATCATTGGTGTCTTTTGTAATGTAACCAAGATAACATTTGACGAGTCATTACAATCATAGCTCTTACCTATATCTTTTTTTGCATCATGTATCATTTTTATTGCCCTTCTCATCAGTAAGACATGCCATGTAGGTTTAGTTAAAAATGCAATATCGTGAATTAAAGGCCATGAATTTCTCTCTTTTGTTAGTCAAGTAAAATTATGTCGCTTAATTGTGATTACTTAATTAAGGATTACTCGTGTATGGGGTGTACTAGTTCGATTTGGTACATAGGTATAATTTACGTCTACTGCGTAAACGGAACTCCAATTATAACAAGAAACCGAGCGGTATCCATTTCATATCCTGTTACTAATTAAACACGAAATAGTCGCAATATATGTTTTTAATTACGCTCAATAATCAAGTTACAAGTTCAAAATAGACTTCGTTTAAATGATAGCATTTTAAATTAAGTTTCATCGCTATTGCCGCACGCGACTGTCCTCATACCTACTTGCAAACACATCATTTCCAATTAAGTCATGCGATTAAATACATTATGTTAGTTAAATTGCCATTTGACGTAGAAAATACAAATAACAAAATGCATTCTTAGTACATCATTGGCAGTAGTTACGAATATGGTATGCGCGTGCGGCACGGTTAGAATTTATTAGCATAGGGTTGTCCCAACCGTCAATCAACGTTTATATTTTTATCAGGTATGTAAATAAAATAAAAGCTTATTTACAACAAAGTTACACGAATAATTAATGTTCATGGTGGTCATCATTGTTGTTTGAATTGAAATTGAATGTCTTAACCACTCAACGCCGAACCGGCACTCGCGTGCCGCTTAACAATAGATTTTCTATTGTGTCTGGTGTTCCGGGGCTAGAAGGATTAAAACTTGATTATAAGATTTTGGGTATATAATTTAGTTCCGTTTTTTCTCAAAAACGTTGTCATATATTATACTAATTGCGTGTATGAATTCTTGTCTACACTTAATTCTTAATATTATAATCGTCACGGCAAAAAAACAGGTACATCTTAAACTTAAAAAACTATGATATTTATAAACAGAATAGTCTGTTTTCGTTGGAGTAACCGACGCAAATAGTCACAGTAAGTTTATTTCGAATACGTTACATTCCTGAAAAGCAAATGTGATGTAAAATTCTCATCTTTTATTCCGCGAAAACTATTAATAGTAACATAGAAGAGCATGTCAAGGAAGAGTTTATTTCAATTAATAAGACGACAGCAGTTTTCTGACTCAGAAGATAATGTCTTAGATTATGGGTAGGTTTATGAAAAACCTCAATTGGGAGACAAATATTTATTATCGTCTTGTTTTATAAGTACCTACATTTTAACTGTTTCCTTTTTTATTTAATAAAATACATCAGTTGATACTATACAATTTTAAAGAAGGCATCAAAATTATTTAAACATACTTAGTACATTTCCTACCTATTTTTACCGAAACATTTCCTTGACGCTCGTTCGACGAAGGGGGGGAAAGTTCGCGCATCTCCCTTCGCCCCCATACCTCACCGCCATGCATACCCAAATTCGCGTTCTGCGCAATCTACACCGATATCAAGATGTTTGCCAGGCATTGTAACATTAGTTAATTTCTCGCGATTCCAGTGACCAACCCTATCACAGTAGACTTCTAAGATCCATATTCAAACTGTCCACTCACTTTCCACCGCTTGCGCAGCGCATCGCATTGAGTGAATTTACGCGCGACATCGCGCGCGAGCCTAGCGTGCCACTCTGTCATCACTACTTATGCAAGCTTCTTGTAGAATAGCTATAAATGGAAATATAGTTCTAAGATCAGATCTAGACGTACGTAGATTTAGTTTAACTAAGTATCATGATTTATGGTATACTTCATGTCTTCAAATCGTTTCATTTTATTTGGAATGCTAATTAAAAAGATTTAAATCTATGTAATGGCAATCGCAAAAAACGGAATAATGTTAGCAGACAATAGGATTGGTTTTAGAACCTACTGGTTATTTATTTCATTTTTCTTACGAAACCATCACAAATGCAAAGAATAGGAGATGGATTTTAAAAAAGCAACAAGTAGCGTTTCCCTTATGACATTGCAATAGTCTCTATAGCCATTTTTAATTGGGGCTAAACCAAAGCGAGCCGATTGTTTAATCTTCCACCTTGATTCAAATTTCACTTGACATCATAGTTTTCCTTAAACATAATATCGCGGTCATTCGACAAGAAACACGGTGCGGTCAACTGTGACTTCACCCACAAAAGGACTGTCAATGCCACTCGCGATGAAACAAAAGAACATTTTGAAACGTAACAAAATGGGAATAGGAGCTCTTTGAAATCGTACAGAACTAATATTTACAGAAGGGAAAATAAAAAGAAAAACAGATTTCGACGATGTGAAAATATGGCCAAGGCAGCTGATGAATTTAATCTGCCTCCGTCCACGTATGTACCTACCTACATGAATGTTTTTTTTTGTTATGTCCGGTAAACCTAGTCCTAGAATTGGTGGTATTATTATAGCAGTTTTTAAATATGGGTAACAGATCAATTTTAATTCGTGGTTACATAGCCAGTACAAGTACAAAAACTATTTATATAAATGAATAAATGTGAAGCGATGTCTGGAACTAACTTTATCTTCGCCATATCACTTGCCAGATTGAAAAATGTTTGTCTTGTATATTTTAAAGTGTGAATGATAGGGTCGTTCAAAGCTAATGCAAAAGTATTATTTGCAGAGCATCTATAACGTAACAACACTCACTTTGGGCGAAAGAATTATGTGCTCAATTATTTTTTTAGCGTCTCTTAGCATCCTGCGAATATTCACCAAAAAGTTGTACTACAAACACAAAAAACATTGACAAAGAATGCCAAACAAGTGTCCCTCGCCTCGAACCCTCCTTACCCCACACTTCTTGCTCCCTCTGCTCATTAGTAGGAGGACGTATGAATGAAAGCATCCAGTTTTTTTTTAACTTTCAACCGCCTAGGACAGATGTAGGTATCGTCTTATTAACTTGATTAATATCTCACTGCGACGAAATTGTCTCTCTGCGACAAAAATGTCTTTGAAAACGGGTTATCGTGAGTGAATATAGGTACATGCATTTTGGTGATTCTAAATTGAAAAAACCGGCCAAGTGCGAGTCGGACTCGCCCATGAAGGGTTCCGTAGCAGCAAGTATCATCATAATATAAAAGTTCTTGTAGTTCTTTGTAAGTTTGATCGACGTTTTTATATTTGAGTTGATTGAATGAGAGGAAAATTGCGGTTTACGATTTATGACGTTTTAAAAAAAAACTAATTACTTGATCTCGTTCAAACCAATTTTCAATGGAAGTTTGCATGGTCATGTACATCATATATATTTTTTAGTTTTATCGTTCTCTTATTTAAGAAGTTAGAGGGGGGGTGACCAACATTTTACCACTTTGGAAGTGTCTCTCGCGCAAACTATTCCGTTTAGAAAAAAATGATAAAAGAAACCTTATTATCATTTTTAAAGACCTATCTATAGATACCCCACACGTAAGGGTTTGAAGAAAAAAAATTTTTTGAGTTTCAGTTCTAAGTAGGGGAGATGTGCCTTAAGCGGGCACCGTGCCTAAAAAGGGCACTCTCAATAATATTACCATTTTTAAAAAGCGCGCGGTCTAAACGCCTGACAGTAATCCCCGCCGCCCGCACACCTCGCGTCATTCGTTGAGTTCACCTGCGAGCACGCCGTTACGAGCTCCGATAAAAAAATGTTTTAAGTGGGTTTTTGAAAAATATTGCAAGGTATGTATCATGTGTTCTCTTTGTTTAAGTGTTTACAATGCTATAATTAATACTTTTTAGTTAATAAGTGGTTATTTGGCTGTAAGCAGGTTGAATTGAATGCCACGTGCTTAAATATTTTGAGTTTAAATTTTGTTTCAATATTTCAAGTGTGGAAAAAGGCAAAGCGGGCAGGGCAAAGCGGGCTCGAGACCGCTTTGCCCGCCCATTATTTAAATATAAAGATTGTTATAGTTGTTTTTATTTTTCTTTTTAGATGGTAAATAATTTTATGAGAAAAACTTCACAAGCTTCATGGACCTCTTCAACCATGCGGCATGTGCTGCAAGAAGTTCGAGAATTAGGAAAACCTGTTAAAAACGTTGCAACAAAATTTGGGATACAACGCTGCAGAGACATAAGTCTGGGTCCTGTGAAGTAAAACTAGGACGATTTGTTCGTGATAATATGTTAAAGAAGACAAAACATATTTTTAATTATATTTTTTGTTAAGTAGGTAGTTTGGAAAACACCAAAAATACTCATTTTGTAACTGGAAGGTCTGATTAGGTTAAAAACAGTTATTGATTAAGTAGTTAAAATGAACAATTAATATTGTCGTTACTATAATTTACTATAATTTATTCTGTACTTAATTTGTTAAAAAAAATTAAAGATAAAAATTTGAGTTTATTTGAAATCTAGATATTTTGTTCTTTTTAAGTAAAAAGTGAAATATAAAACTTGATCAAGGTTGGTTGTTTCCTTTATTCCATTTAAACTGAAGGCAGCAGGTTTTCCCTTTGCTAATATTTTCCCTTTTTAATATACAAAAAATACTTATGCCCGTATTGCCCTAAACGAGTGCCCGCTTTAGGCTCCCCCCTCGGGCAAAGCGGGCATTCGGAGAGGTTCCGTAATTTGCTTATAAGTCATCTACCTTTTGGTTTTTGTTAAATCAAACCATACTCTATTGAAAAGCGTTAAATAATGTACCTTTTGGGAGAAAAAAAAGAATGTAGCTAAGTTTTAAACCAGTTTTTCTTCAACTTTCCCTTAAGGTGCCCGCTTTGGGCACATCTCCCCTATGGGAAGCCCCAAAAATATATAAACTAATTACTTGATCTCGTTCAAACCAATTTTCAATGAAAGTTTGCATAATAATGTACATCATATATTTTTTTTAGATTTATCGTTCTCTTATTTTAGAAGTTACAGGGGGGGGGGACCAACATTTTACCACTTTGGGAGTGTCTCTCGCGCAAACTATTCAGTTTAGAAAAAAATTATATAAGAAACCTTATTATCATTTTAAAAGACCTATCCATAGATACTCCACACGTAAGGATTGAATGAAAAATTTTTTTTTGAGTTTCAGTTCTAAGTATGGAGAGCCCCCAAAATTTATTATTATTTTTCTATTTTTGTATGAAAATCTTAATGCGGTTCACAGAATACATCTAC
This sequence comes from Mecyna flavalis, assembly GCA_949319885.1. Classification (NCBI taxonomy): domain Eukaryota; kingdom Metazoa; phylum Arthropoda; class Insecta; order Lepidoptera; family Crambidae; genus Mecyna; species Mecyna flavalis. The sequence continues at coordinate 10,415,504 of OX439437.1, forward strand.
TTACTAATTTTCAACAGTATAGCTCTTATAGTTTCGGTAAAAAGTGGCTGTGACATACGGACGGACAGACAGACAGACAGACAGACAGACAGACAGACAGACAGACAGACATGACGAATCCATAAGGGTTCCGTTTTTTGCCATTTGGCTACGGAACCCTAAAAAACGATATATTTAATAGTTATTAAGTACATATTTCAAATGTCCTGCTAGTCTTAAAAAAAATTGGTTGCCTGTAAAGTCGGTATACGGGCGAAAGTTTTACGTGACAACGACTTTGACTATGTCTGTCTCTCTCGCTCTTAGGCGGGCTAACCATGCCCGAGTGGAAGGGACGCGTGCCTCTCACTCGCTCTCATTGTGAGCGCATAACGTGAGCGGAGCGTAACGCAGTTTCTTGAAGTGTCACCCGGCAAACCAATTTATAAGACGTTGTCACGTCAATAAGAGAAAGAGTGGTTTTATATTTGACCACTGCTCAATATGAATATACTTTACTTCTAAATGGTTCAAAAGGCTCTAACAAATAATGAAACAATTACCAGAGTAAAATTGGATAGGTATAAAGAAGCTCTGAAGAAGAATCAAGTTTAAAACGAAAATTCATTCATCCACAACCCCAGCGAATCGAATAATGCCAAAAACCGAATCGGTAGAGAACATTAATCTAGATCACTTAAATCAGTTGTCCAATACAATTTATTGGAAATGCTCGAGAGGAATTTCCTTATTAGTCCTTGATTATAATCGAACCAAACATCAATCGGGACTCTCGACTGTAGACGCAATTAATATACGACTAAAGCAACCCCAGGCGGAGACAGGCCTGTTTTCTAACCCTTTTGTGATCGGAATCACTTTGATCGGAACATTGGAAACCATTTACCGGAGTGTAATCAACGGGCGATTGAAGGCGCAGAGCTTCTGCCTGTACTGTGAAGTGTCACGGTGACAATCATCTTTGCGACAAGGTTATCCCGTTTACATTATAGTGATTATATTTTGTTACTAAACATGTGGAATTCTCGTGTTTGTTGACGCTAATATGGCAAGGGAGGAAATTGGAAATTTTGCTTCACTTTTATGTTACTTTAGTTGGCAATTAAATAATGAGAATAACAAGTTCACAGCTCGTGGCAATCATGAAATTTAAACATATCGACTTCAGTTCACAATAAGAATAGATTTCTATCAAAAATCTAAATTACAACTATAATTTCGATTTACAAACACTTCAAGTTACTTGTCTACCTCAATTGTCCTGTATTTGATATGAACCAAAGATTTAATTAAAACAACTTATAAGCAAACAAACTTTTGTTGCTGCCTGCGCAAGCAATAACATGTAACGTAATTTCCAAGTAAAATTATCAAGTATATCGCAATCAAAACTCGTTTCAAACTTATTTTCAGAATTCGTACCATCAGAATATTCGGAATAGACGGAGAATGTAATCAACAACGGCATGTGACACGTTACTGTCAGACGTCACAGGCTCATCAATCAGGGTACCTACGACGGGATACCTGATTAGAAGCGCTGTTGTTCTTGTCACGCATCCATGTACAGATTCCACAATTGCTTCTCGTAAACGTTGGAATATCATTACGACGCGCTGGCATTAACCGAATGACATGTTACGTTCGTTTCAATTTTAGCGTCTCATCTTATTACATTACATGAGTATAATATGCGCAGGTAAATTAAATTTACGTATATTAAACATCTTTACAATTCCATTTTAGAAAGAGGTGGTAGATGGTCCTAGGTAAGAGTTTTTCATTACCACACGGTAGAATAAAAACTTTTCCGCCCACCTTAGTTTATTATTCTTCTTCTATGAAACCAACACACATGTGATATAGTTTGTTCAAATAAAATCCAAGATGGCGAAAGCAGACCTCAGAAAATCTCCCGAAACTCCGAGCTTCAGCAACTTTTGCGCTACAACGTAACGCAACTTCATCAAACTCTTTTATCTTTCCGATTGCAGTTGAATATAATTGATAGTTATCAATCAACATTCACGCAGAGCCAAGCGGCAGTCATTAGAGCCAGAGCCTGCGCCGGCCGCGGAGTGACGCCGCTCTAATGTCGCAGCGTCATGCATTCTATAATCTCTCGGCCGAGAATAAGAGCCAATGGAACTGTGACTGGTCTGTGATTGGAAATTAGTGATGTTATCTATAGTTTATCAAGTAAACATGGACATTTGAACAATTTCCTAAACGTTCAAGGAAAATGGGCAGTTATGATGATACATTTCGTGAGGGCTACCTCACCTCACGACACCAGTCACATGTCTGATTGTCAAGTTTTAAAGATAATCTGACGGCATTGACTTTGATGTAGCTGGACATGGTAAACCAAAACATAAAGATTGGCGTTCAATATTTCAATTATTAATTACTTAGTATCAATTAAAAAGATTAAATTTATAGAAAGCTGAAATTTTTAAAGATAATATTATGTCTACAAATCGCTAATCAATAAAATCGATTTTATTTTTTGGCAAAATGTACGTCATATTCACGTTATCAAAAGATTTAGCGTAATAATACAGTTACCTATGCAAACCCGCTACAATTTATAGGTACGTTTATTAAGTAACAAACTGCATCGTCTATTCATTTCTAGTATCCTAATTCAACGTTACACCGCTGAGCCCCAGAGCGACCCACAATCTGTTCTGATTGAAACGCGGAGATGTGCTGGCTACGCGATTCACCCCAAGCCTTTGACGTAGACAGTCTGCAATCGAACCTAACGGTGGTAATCATTTTGTACGCGTCTGCAAATACTACATATTTCACTTTGGCAAATATTGATTGCGTCAAGCTCGCTCTGGGATTGAATCGCCACTGTATTGTTTTAAAACAGGTGGTACTTTACTTAACATGCGATAACTGTTACTTCTCTTTAGCAATAATGTATACTTAAAGTAGAAACTAGAACGTTTACAAAAATGTAAGATGAATAGGTATATTGAGATGAAGGTCAAAAGCCTAATTATTCCATACTTTGCATACTTCTGTATAATTAACACATTGCCTTTCATGTTTAGGTAAGTTAGCTCGTATAATAATAAGATTAATACAAAAATTGTAAGGTGGTTGTTATGGAAAAAATCATTGAACAACAAAGATACCTAAATGTTTACCTGTAATGATTGTATTATAACGCAGATAAATAACTGTGGCGTCTAACCTCGCCGCGCAACTTATGAGACGTTTATGACATATTCGGAGAGCACTTCATTAGGCGATGTATCAATAATACGCCGCTGCAGCCGGTATCGGTACTGCCGACAAGTTATTCATATTGAGTACATGTTTTTACTTTTTATGGCGTAGTCCATTTCAAAGTGATAAGCAAACGTAGGCCTCGAGATAATGTGGATAAAGACATTTTGTACCAATATTTTGTGACAATAACTTTAGTCAGAAAGAGTTTTAATCAAGGCCTTTTATCCAGCGCATTCTTATGAATAATATCCAATTAGCAAAATTATCTAAGACGGTAGCTATGACTGAATCTGCATTAATAATAATAATAATAATAATAATCCTTTTATTTGCTAGAAACACAGTAATATTACAGTTCTTACAAATATTTAAGTCCAATGTGTTCAGCCTGCTCGCAGGCATGCAAAATCAATCGTATAACAAATTTAATTCAAAAAATGTCAAATGATAATTACTACACAATATCTAAAATAATTATTCAATATTAATTAAACATTATGTCGCCAGTTAAAATATTCTTTAAAATTATAAAAACATTTGTCAAGTAGCCAAGCTGTCAGTCTTTTTTTAAATGTATTTCCGTCTAGCACCTTTAGTTCCTCCGGAAGCAAGTTATACACTGTTATGGACATATTGTAAGCGTTTCTTTTATAAATAGGAATGACAATCTGGTGTTTTGTAGGTGTTGTGTGTGAGCACAGAGGTTTGTTTCGATCTTACCATCAAGAACGCCTACCTTCTCAATATTTTTATACTGCATGCAGGAAGATATGTATGTAGCTCAAAGGAAGGAGGCACAGGTCGTCGGTGAAAAATAAATTTCCACGCACACTCATCCCGACGTCGTTCAAGGGTCGTTAAGCATCCAAAATCGGCGAGCTGTCGTTTAAGTGGCGGATAATTTATTCCACATCCAGGAAAAACCGATTCCGATCCTGCGACACCCCCTTAATCCTTTGATGGATTCCACTGTGTAGACGGTGGGGATACCGGAAAAATGCACTCCGTTTCCGAATAACATAAAAACTTATCTTTATGGATTTCCTTATGCAAACGTTTAACGCGAATTTCTTGTTTGAAGTATGTTTTTAATGCTCAATAAATAATCTCGTGGAAATTACGTGAAGAAAAATATATGAGATGAGAAATACGCTCGGATTTATTTTACCATTCCTTTTCATATTTCTTCCATTCGTCTCACAAGATATATTTTATAAAGGATAAAGACTCGTGCTATGTTTTCTTGATCGTTTTTATAGCAATAAATTCTATTTATTTTGAAATATATAAACTAAATAAATATAATTTTCAGTCAGTTGTACAGCTCATATCCTGAGAAATACCATCATAAAAAGTAAAAGTATCAGATACCATTGTAGACATTTTTAAAAGAACACACAATTCATCATTCTTACATTTGTGTTTAAAAGCAGTAATCAGATAATTTATCTAATCTCAATAATTAGATTCTCAATTATAAAAACGGTAGCCATTTAGATAATTAACAAAAATATCATTACGAAACCATCAGCGCACGCGCCGCAGCTGTCACCGCGTCAGCCAATCAGAGCGGATCCAGGCAGGTCAACGACCTCAAACTGGCCAATAGCAAAATGCTCTACTATCCGTCATCCACGACAAATCGACGTTTTTTCTTGATTACTCTTGTGATAATCGAAGTACTTACTTTAATATTTATAAAACAGAAAGGTGTCCCTAAGAATTTACGTACCATCAATAAAATACATTTGGAAATAATGAAGAAAATACGAAGAGAAAAAAATATTGTTAAAACGTTTCAAAAGCTTAAGATAATAGCAGAGTTAAGTTAAAAGTGAACTCTCTTAAATTCATGTTCATAGACAAGAAGAAATCCTTTAAACAAAAGAATAACATAACACCATTTTTCATCGTTGGTTTCATTTAAAACCCTCCATAAAAGCCCGAATATCTTCCCATTACGTTAAGCACGAATGATTGTTGTGCGTCCACGACGGTTCCCGCAAACTATCTGCTTATCAAATTGTTAATCCCACGGGCGCCCATTACCCGCTCCGCTGACTCTTGGCCCGCGTCCACAACATGCATCTTGTGTTCCGTGCTCTTCGCGCTGTTAATCCATTGTTATTTATACTCCGCGAAGTGCATAATAATTATTTGGCGCCGCATGCAAGCTAATTACGAATATGCAGCTTAATGTCATTTTAGTATTTCCGTGTTACATGTGCTATTAAAATGAACGCCTTCTTTGTTTCCATAATTAATAAAAGAAAATGTCAATTTCAAATGACAAATAACAAAAGTGGAATATTAACTTTGCTTACCTATAAATGTGCCTACATACTTATACTTTGCAAAAATCGAATCCTCAGTAGTTCGATTACCTTTTATACTTTGCAAAAAGAAAGCTAAATACTGTTCCTGGTGCATCGTTTATATAATTAAATCCTAATTTCCTGCTGCGCGGCCATAAGGCGATCCCGCAAACTATCTGCTTACCAAATTGTTAATCCCACGGGCGCCCATTACCCGCTCCGCTGACTCTTGGCCCGCGTCCACAACATGCATCTTGTGTTCCGTGCTCTTCGCGCTGTTAATCCATTGTTATTTATATCTAAGAAGTGCATAATAATTATCGGCACGAATGGTGCGTAAGGACTATTTATATGACCTGTTGCAAATGGTACGGCGTTTAGTATGATTACACTTATTTCATCAGACTTTTCAAAAATTGTGCTTATTTACCGTTTTTGCTTGTATACTAATCCTGAAGGAAAGGTGAGTCATTGTGGTGAAAGGCACTAATTTTGGAATGCAACTGCCGATGTATGTACACCTGAATCACTCGCATTTCTCTATTTGTTTCTTTGCTGGCTCAGCAAAGTTACTGACGACTGTCGAAACTTAATAAGTTTAAATAATAATTATACACCATTATTATTAAATGGAAGTCATTATTGTTAGTATTTCGAATGTTATAATTTGCTTACGTTTCAGTTAAAATTGACTATGCTTAACTGTTAGATGTTTTGGATAAACCACCAAACCACAATTTAATTAGACAAGATAAACAGAACTTTATGGATCTAGTAATTTTTTTCCACATTTCCGTCGTTATTTCCAGCCAACAAGCTGCATAATAATTGCTGGCAGCAGAGCATTGAAGCTAATTAAGGGAGCACTGTTAGAGGAACGGTATTCTATGAACTTGAAGCGGAACGCCTCGTTGTTTTATAATCTGCGTGCAAAGCCCGGGTTTCTCGTCGGTAACTATACCTGCAGTTTATGAGAAACCAATAAGTTCAGATTTCACATGAAAATAGATCATTAAATCTTAGTTCATTGCAAATTCGCGAAAACTCCCGCTTTCACAATTTAAAGCATCTGTATGCTTAAATAGTTTTTTTTATTAGCCTATATGATTCCACTGTTGAACAAAGGCCTCCCCCAAATTGGATTTACCGAGAGAGAAGAAAATGTGGGTTTTATGTAGACTTTTCTAGCGGCACACAACACATTATTAAATCACTCTCTCTCTCTGAATTTCTGAGGGACATGCTTTACATGAACTTATAGTTATGGGTATATAGTGATAGATTAAATCAGCATAATCTTAATATTTTCTCTGTTTTTAATTAACTTTGGATTTTTTTTTAACTTATTGCTAATAAATGATATAAATAAACGATTTATCTCTATATAATACAGCTACCTTTAATGTAATACGAAGTCCGCTATTTTCATTCGAGTTCATAAAATACGGCTTTATCCACCCTCGAGTTAATGTAAGGTAAAGCGGGCAATAAAAAGATGGTTATTCAAATAAAACACAACACAGAGACGTAACACGAGAGTTTCTTTCCCGAAATACGTTTCAAAGCAAGTTTCCCCGATGGAATCCGACCGCTGAGCAAACACTTGCCATCAAAGACAGACAGCGTGTTATGAAAACAAGCAACCGCGAACAAACACAAACAAACATGCGAAACAATTGATGAGAATGAGGCAAGAGGTGTTACGTATTCATTACATTATGATGAATTTGATATGACGTCAAATTGCCAAAGTGGGCCCTGGCAACGTCCCTGTAAAAACTTGCGTGCGTATAACCCGCCCGAGATACGTAATTTGCATGAGAACAATGCAGAATACAGTGGATTATTATGCATTATGAAGAATAAAGTACCAGCGCATCTTGTTGCTACTTTAGATAATATTTATACAGTAAAATAAAGTTTTCTAACAAGTCAGCTAATACACCAGAAGTTGCTTGTTCAATTCCCGAAGAGTAGCTTAAAGTATAGCTGCTCATTGCGCGTGGTGCATTATGAGATTAAGTTTGAAACGGAACAGGCCGCAATGATCGCTTACGACCAGGTAGGCTCCGTGCCTGCCTGGCAACTAAAATACCATACCTAGATTATTACCCGATAATAGTCCTACAAGCCACCCCTATCATATTGGGGCAGCACATACGTAACGCATTCTATCCTACTAAACAACAAAACAAAACAGGACCAAGTTGTAATTTTAAATCATTTCTGCACCACACACAACACAAACCCATCTGTAAACAACAACTTAGTAAAGACTTGTTTATACTGTAAAGCGAAAAGACTTTTACGATCCAGAATAAATTACTCAATTTTTTTACACATCTAATGGACCAATAAAATACATTACGAAGTTTCCTTTCCTCCAAAAAAACCATTTATAGACGACCTTTTAATCTTAAAAACAAAAAAAGCAACAGCTAAATACAATTCAGAACTACAACAAGACGTTGTGACAACTTGTAATCTGATCAACATTGTTTAAAATGGCAGGCCGGAGGCATTGAAAAACAGTCTGTGTCGCCTTACAAATAGAGTGCGAAAACGAAAAACAAATGAGACAAAACCGCGAGTCGGGTGACGGCGGTTTATCGACAGAGGATGTGGCGCGTCGACCGACGCAAAATTGCAAATTGCGTTTAGCTTAACTCGATAACGATAAAACGTTCAAGTGCCGGGTTAAACTTATTCTAATTTGTCTTCATTTTCCCTTTATACAACCCATTTATAATTACTAGTATACACATAATTGTATATGAAAGCTAACTTACGGACGAGTCGCACACGCACAGCCCTAACTACTGGGCCGGTTAATTTCCACAGGCACCGGCTTATCCATTACGGGTGTTAAGGGGAATAGGCGGAGTTTAGTGGGCAATGGGTCTAAAGACATTCGGCTGAAGATATCGCAAACCTGCGGTTTTGGTGCTTTAAAGCATTGTCCCCCGAAAAACCCCTTAAAAGGTCTGAGTTGTTACACCTTTAAAAGCATCTACGTATTTTTCGCATCGTATAAAATTTTAAAGAATTGAGCATCTATGAGTTTTATTAATAAGCCTTTTGTTTAAAGGGGCACAAAAGTTTGATATAAGAAATTTTTTTTTTTACAGAGAAATATTATCCTAAAGCCAAATATGTATGTATCAAAGGAGAAAAACTCAAACGCAACTAAACGTAGCTAACATAAAACTTCCCTCCGTCCGATTTTGAGGGATGGCACTCAAAGTGCGCTAATTTTCATCAGCCATTTTACAACATGGCGACCATCATAACCTCACTTTATAGAGTCCATTTGGCCGGTGCCACTCTTTTTAATAACGTGCTTTAATTTTATGTCTCTTTATCTCGAGGATTATGGTGCTTAATTGAGGTTTTTCGTGCACAGGTTTGCGTTAATTCGTTTTAGTAAAATTTTGGCATGATAATAATATAATGGTACGCCTTTTAACTCGAAAATCTTTCATAAAGTCTGGTTTGATTAAAGTTGTCATACTTTGCTTTTTTTACTCTAACTGCATCTTCCAAATATTTTAAGACTACGCTTTATTGAATCAAATATTTATCTACCTAACTTATTATTAGCAAATTACTTCTTATTTTTACTCAACCGTTATCTTGTGTAACTAGATAAGATGATTTATTAATATTAGAATGGATCAATTGCTGTAATCCTTTTACATTATTGTCCTATATTAATATGCTTATTACTAATTCATTCATTCACAAATCATGAATTTTACGGTGTTTCTCCTTCTTTGTAAAAGGTTAGAGAGGGATCTTCATCGTCCATTAGACAGTCGGCTTAATTTACACGGCAATAAAACGTCGCAATCACCACTACAGCTCGTTTAATGATCGCATTCGCCAAGACAAACACCGTCGGTTGGTCTAGATAGAAAGTGCGCAAATAACCCAATTGAAAAATGAACAGTACTCAATCGGCTTCGAGATAGTTCTATTCAATAAGACGTAGAGACAATATTGGTCTTAAAGATTTTAAAGAAGTTCGAATGAACTCAGTTAAATACTATGAATTATCTCTGGAGAGCAAAGCTCTTCGTATTTTTTTTAACTTGAACCTAGAACCATGATTGCCATATAATTAAATTATAGCCCAAAGAGACGTTAGTATGACAATTTTTTTTGGTTTTATACATTTCAGTTGGCAGACAAGCACGGGGCCCACCTAATGGTAAGCGGCCACTGCGGCCTATTTCATGGAGAGACACTTCATCAGGAAGCGTCGCTCAATGTGCTGCCAGACTGTAGGCTCATCTGATCTTCGAGCCTTTGATTTGAACACAGCCAGAGCTGTTATGTAAATTGTGATTAGAAATGTTTAATTACTTTTACTAGTAAATAGTTCTTAGTATGAAGTAACTGTCCACAGTAAAACTAGAATGTAGCGTATTGAATCATCTGCTATTCAAACGTAGTTTTAGTACAATAGAGCAATGAGAGCAACCATTAACAAATGCGTAAACGGCCACTCCACGTTAATGTACATCACTGAATCAAGTGTTAAAGTTTATTCGATTGTTTCCTCTCGCAATTAATAGCCTATGGTGTAGCTGACGACAGCGGTCATTAAGCCCAATTGTCTCTACTGACGCGAACCAATATCGATTAGTATTTATTCCCTTCTAGTTATGCAAGCTTAATTGATTAATATTACGAAATCGATTGTGGTAACACTAAGCCTATTCACTCGAGTGGAAGAAAAGAAAGTTTCAAGTATACTTAAATTTATTTCCGAATGTCACGGATGATTACGTGCGGCGTAGATTTTTGTGACGTTAAAAAGAGAAAAAGTTTTATTTTTCAACTTTTACAGTTTTACTTTGATTTTCACTATTTTTGTTTGATGGCAGATGAAAACCTCCTCTTTGTACAAACTTGGTCAAAATCGTTAGTGTAAATTATGGCGAGTTATAATTAACATGACTGTAATTTCTTTAAGCTTCGCAATAGATTATATTTTTATATAGTTATAATTGCAGAAACTTCATTTAATAACAAAAACAATGTATCATAACAACCTAAGATACAACAACCTAAGCTACACATTTCTGTGCCTAGCCTACTTGTTCAGCAAAAGCATTATCAGGTAGTACGACATGTAAAGAAAAAAGTTTGATATTAGAAAGGACGCAAATAAAAACCTCAACATACCGCAATTGCAAGTCTTTCGACAAACATTTAGCAAAATGTTATCAGCTTCCACGTAATGATTGCAGTATGTTCCCATCCCATTACGCAAGCTACGTAGAAACTGTATAAAGGGCTGCATACATCGGGCAAATACGCCAGTTCAAAGGCGAAGGAGCGGGCGGATCTCGACGGAGCGCCATAAATTTTTACTAAAACAAACAAGCCGGAGCGTGCAAACAAACGTTGCGCATGCGCCTTCAACGTTCTAAAATCGCGATTAAAGTAATGTAGCGGCGGGATACTTTGGCAAGTTTGCCCAATTTCGCACGCTACGTAGTACTTTCAGCACGTCCAAACTCCGAATCGGTTTAGTATGTAAAGTCGCACAAGTGACATGTCAAAGGTTCGATACTTGAGAACGAAACAAACTTAACCAAACAGGAGACTTCTGAAATCTAATAAAACAATGTTTTAAATGCCACCAAACTGTCCATGGGATGGGCGGCCATTAGGTTACCCACTTGCTCATTTGCCCCAAACTGCCTATATAAAAATTATGTAATTCTTATTATTAAGTGTTTGCCAATGACGTTCAATATACAACTAGACACCCAATCTCTAAGAAAAATTCCTCAAAAAACGTCCGAGTGGCTTTGACACTGATGACATTAACACATTCGTTTAAATTAACACCTTATCTCGTGGCATTTAGTGTTTAATGTCAATTGTATACAACTAAACGAAAACTCTGCCCAATAGTCGGGTGGGCAGACTTTTGCTTCGGACAATATTTGAGCGTGATTGTGAGTCTAGTTTTTTAATCGAACGTCATTGGTGTTTGCACAAAAAAAGTGGCGGGCAGATGCTATTGTTAATTAGTTTAAAAAATATTTCAGCATTTGAAATGGTTCGAAGTTATCCAAAGCTAATATTAAGTTAAGAAATTCTATCAAATTGTAAGGAATCAAAGGGTCTAACTGAACACAAATAGAAGAGCCCTTAAACTTTACGTGTATCAGAAACCCTAGTTTCTTATGAAGTTCCCTAACTCCGTATACCAGAATGGTTATCCCACATTCCGGAATACATTATCCATTATCTGTAATAAATAGATAAATATCAGACAACATCACATACAAGTCGACGAATTAATTAATTAAGTCGCTTAAAAACTTTTGTAACGTGTATCAGAATTGACAAATTAAAGTACCAAATACATACTTAAATTCAAAATAAACATCCATACACAAAACATATAAAAATGTTTGCCCTGGGCAGAACTCAAACCCACTATCCCTAGTGCATCGCGAAAAATCACAACGAGGAATCGAAGAATTACACATTCTATGAACCAATGATAAATAATATTTGCCCATCATTTGTAAATCGTTTAAATTCAACATCGCATTAATTTCGCTTAACTTGCAGCTGTGCCAATTCCAAGTTCCAACGAATGAGGTTTAAATATCTAGCTATCTAAGTAAAATAGTCATTACACTACCTACTTGTACGGAGTGTCACGTGCATCAGTACTAAGTGGACGACCTTCAAACGGCCTCATACTTTAATATCATTTGCATCACATAATTAACACCCATTACAAGAATTATACGTCCACTATCTTGTACGTGGAATATTTTTTTGTCTCATTACATTGTTTCTATTATGCAGTGACGCTTGGATTTACTGTGTTCGTTACTTTATAGTTCGTTTTAACATTTATATTATAATTATAAACGACCTAGGCTTCCGCCCGCGGCTTCGCCCACGTAGATTACACGACACGTTATCTCGCAAGAGTTATTTCCGGCTCCTTAAAAACTAGCTTATGTCACTATTTAGCTTCTAAACGATCCCTATACCAAAAATCATGTAGATTCGTCGATTCCGTGAAAAATTGTCGAACCGCTTCTCTTTCTAATTCACGAGAACTGAGCATTACTTCATTTTATCAAAACTGCTTCTTTAGTATAGGCGTGAAAGCGTAACAGACAGACGGACACATTTTTAATATTAGTAGAGGATTTTAAAACTGATCAACAAAACGGATCAATGTAGCGCATTTTACAATTTATACTTAGAATAGGAAAAAATACCTTGCTATAAAACTTGCAATAAATGTTTGCATTTGATTAATACTTAGTAAAAGATTTTCATGAAATATTTATAATTCTATTCGTGCAACTAAAAATTAAGCTCTCACAAAGTAAACAAAAGCATTATGTGATTAAGTCCATTTCCTAAAACTGTAGAGATCCTGGCATATCCCACTCGCGTTATCTCTTTCACATCCAGTCCAATTCTAGTCTCTTTTTCCAGGTAATTAAATTTCCTATTCCCATGAAAATTATCAAGTACCTAAAATAGAACTGTTACAGAGACTGCAAATACATAGGTATTATACCTCACGCACGCATAAGATAAGATATTATATCCACATATAATATGTGGAATCTTATGCGTACGTTTTAGGGATCATATTTGAATGACTGTGACTGTACTGCCGTGTCAGGCCTATCTCCGTTATCTCAAAAAACCTAGTTTTGAGTAAACGACTCCTAAAGTTTTTTTTGCATTTATTGCCATTATATCTATGTTTCAAGAGATTTTTCCAAACTTATTTCATATCATAAGAATTGTAAAGATGTACATATTATTGTGATGTAATTATCTTTTTTGTTTTATCTTTATTTTCTATGTTTTTTTCCAAAAACGGAGATAGGCGTGATAGGAATTTCATACAAATCTTGTTACGCGAAGGGCCGTATTGTTGCGGGTACGGGGTACGTCAATTCAAATTAAATGCCGGTTACGAAAAGACAAATATTTATTTAAAACCACTTAACTGAAATACACCACTTTAACACAATTACACTACACACTTTACGTAGACAATTCAACACAAACACTGGTAAACGCTGTTCACTTAAACGTCGCAGGATAGTTCGCACTGATCGCTTTCCGAAAAATGAATACTGCTCGCGGCGTCGCTCACTCTCTATTTATACCCGGCGCGGGCCCTCTAGTAATTTCTTCGAACAGACGAGAAGCCTCGCGTACTCGCGGGAGGGCAGGATCGTTCTTCAAGCGCGCGCGCAGGTAAACAAGCAGGCGGCCGCGCGCGAGAATGAACCTTATTGCGTAGAGGAGTGAGGTCTGTTTTCGCGTGCAAGCTCCGTTGCCGGGCATCGTCGTAACATTACCCCCCTCTTAGTCATGCTCGTCCCGAGCATTATTTGATCCATAGCGTGCCAACCGATCAATGTGCACAATCTTAGGTTTGCCCCTTGTTCCTTGCCTGGTCCGATAGGTGAGGTCATCCAGCCTTGTGATGATCTGGTAGGGTCTTTTACACTCATTAGGGGAGAATCTAACTGGTACTAAAGTTTCAGACCTCCGCGGTAATGTGGTATTTTTCAGGCGGTAGACTGCACACGATGATCCTTCCTTCAGGAATACTTCTTGCTCCGGAAAACTTAGTACTCCCTTAGTGTACTACTACACATTTGTGGTTTCTCAAAAAGTCCAATCCGATGATGCATTCATCCGTGATATTTGCTATTAGCACCCTGTGGTCGAAGGTCTGGACTCCAATAGTTATCTTCACCACTGTCTCACCGAGGACGGTTACTGGCTGGCCTGTTGCTGTTCGCAGCTGGATGGATAGCGGTCTGCGTCCCCACATGATAGTTCTCTTCAGGAACTCCGGGCGCACTATGGTTCTTGAAGCACCGGTGTCTATTGTGAAGATACATGTTTTGCTGTTCAGCTGTCCTTCCACTGTAAGATTATTTCCGTTTTTTATCTGTGATACAGTGATAGTAGGAGCTTGATGTCGACCAACCAGCGCCTGCCCCACCGCCCTGGCTCCATTTAACGACAGCTCTTCAGCGTCCACTTGGGTTGAGGACGCTACTGTCGTTCTGCGCGGCAATCTTCTTTTGGGACAACTAATCCAGATGTGGCCCCTCTCTCCGCAGCCATAGCACATTGGACCCAAGGATGGTTTTCCCCTTACCACCATTTCCCGTAGCTTATGCGTTCTAAGGTCCTGGCGTACAGCTTCTACCTCCAAGGCATGGGCCAAAGCTTCTTGCAAGGTCTGATGATGTCCCAGCCTAACTGCTGCTCTGATCTCCGGGTCCTCGATTCCATCGATGAACGCTTGCAGGATGGTTCCTTCTACCAACGTTGGACATGATGCATAAGCACGACGAACTAATCTTTCGATTTCTGTGGCCCATTGTTGCAGACTTTCACTAGATTTCTGCACGCGGTTGCGGAGCTGTGCTCTGTACACGTGTTCTAGATGTTTCTCGCTGTACCTGCTCTCTAGTGCCTTATGAAGAGCATCCAAGGTCCTACTATCCGGAGGCAGGTTTTCTAACGTCAGCAGGGCATCTCCACGAAGAGCTAGAGTAAGCGCCATCATTGATTCTTCGTCGCTCCAGTCCTTTCCTTTGGCCACCGTCTCAAACTGATACCAAAATCCTGCCCATGACGTTGTTCCGTCAAAGTGGGGTACTTCAATCTTAGGAGACCCAATATGTGCTGGAAGTACGGCAACGCTTTGCGATTCAACCTTCAGAATTTTATTGCGCAGTTGCTGCAACATCACATCGTGTTTCTCTAGCGTTGCATCAACCTGGGTCAATCGCTCTTCGTGTTGGGTTTGTATTTTCTTCATCTGAAGTACGTCCTCCTTGATGTGCTTTACCACGTCCGCTAAAGCAGCAATTTGTTTTTCCAAAGCTGCCTGCTTTTTCTCAATAGCCCCCAACAAAGTCTTCGCTAACTCATCCTGACCACGGGCCTGGTCCTCTCGTAGTTGAGCTAGCTGCGCCTCTTGACGGCGAGCTTGTTCTTCCTGTCCACGGGCCTGGTCCTCTCGTAGTTGAGCTAGCTGCGCCTCTTGACGGCGAGCTTGTTCTTCTTGACCACGGGCCTGGTCTTCTCGTAGTTGAGCTAGCTGCGCCTCTTGACGGCGAGCTTGTTCTTTCATCAAAATAACCAGGGTGTTAAAGTCCAAAGCCGGTGGTTGTGCTGCTACTGAACCCGTTGACGAAGTACTTGCGGCTTCATCTCCCTGCGTAGTCGCAGCTGTCGCAGTTTGGCTCCTCGTCACACGTCCCTCGCTGTCTTCTCGTGGCATCTTGAATTCCGCTTCTGACACCAATGTTGCGGGTACGGGGTACGTCAATTCAAATTAAATGCCGGTTACGAAAAGACAAATATTTATTTAAAACCACTTAACTGAAATACACCACTTTAACACAATTACACTACACACTTTACGTAGACAATTCAACACAAACACTGGTAAACGCTGTTCACTTAAACGTCGCAGGATAGTTCGCACTGATCGCTTTCCGAAAAATGAATACTGCTCGCGGCGTCGCTCACTCTCTATTTATACCCGGCGCGGGCCCTCTAGTAATTTCTTCGAACAGACGAGAAGCCTCGCGTACTCGCGGGAGGGCAGGATCGTTCTTCAAGCGCGCGCGCAGGTAAACAAGCAGGCGGCCGCGCGCGAGAATGAACCTTATTGCGTAGAGGAGTGAGGTCTGTTTTCGCGTGCAAGCTCCGTTGCCGGGCATCGTCGTAACAGTATCTTAAGATACATGACTTAGCCGTGACAATTTGAGTAAGAATTATTTAGCCATACATGCGTTTCTGCATTATTTTGTTTAGAGAGGTAGAATAAAAGTAGGTTTTAATAAGAATTTTAATTTTAATCAGTCATATTTTAATTAGGAACATAGGTGTAATCAAATAACAAGTATATTATGATAAAACTGGAAATGGTATTCAAATAAACTAAAATGAATTTCTTTTTCATTTATCAACAAAACATTACCTACCACCGGTCTACTAAATCAGTCTAAATATTATGTAGTTGCATAAGTCTTAGTAATTACCCCATAACAGTATAATATATAAGTAAACTACGTATCTATCGTGGCTAAGTCATGTATTTTAGTAGACACTTAACTGAGTTTGCCATAATCGCGTCTTGTCGACTCGTCAAGCGTTGTCTGTAACTTAAGATACAGTATTTAACCATAATATCGTAGTCAATCGTAATTTCTTCTAGAGCATTTTTTGGGATAACGGTAAGAGATAATTATATAATATTTTATACACGGGATAGAAGACCCATAAAAACCACGAAAAACACTTGTTACGCGTGTACCTTAAGTTAACTGACATTCGCCTGACACGGCAGTGTACCTATTTGAGTCGAAGCAGAATCATGTTTCCACGTAATTATTTTGATTTTAAGATAGATGCCGTAATATCTCGTCGGCATTTCCACAAAGAACGACCTTGCGGTACAATCGCAGCGCAAGAGCGCTTACTCTCAGTTTGTTTATTATTCTGGCATAGCTGACGTACTCCATCCGTCCAATCATTGCCGAGACTGTCCCGACATCAAAAAAGTTAAGTATCGGCCTATTAATGTTCCCCTGCACGATAAAGGCCTCCATCGTTTAAATCAAGTCATTGCTACTTTGATAGGCATTGGCTTAATCACCACGCTTGCCAAATGTAGATTAGTGATCACAAACCGAAAATGTGTCCGAACTGGGATTTGATCCCAGAAACCAAAGATCCAAGTACTTAAACCACTTATAAAATATGCCGCAGTTACAGCTGCGTAGGTACTAGGTAGAGACATTAAAAAAAATATGGACACGACACACACGTGCATGGATATGGACACGTCTGATGTACATTTATTATTATTGTATTTTTTTATCTTTTTGTCCGACTAAAGTATATAACCAGGCTATTAGAAAATATATTTCAAATTCTGCAATATCATTTGAATAAAATAATAAAGGTGTTTTCTCTAAGGCTTTAATAGATTAAAATTATGTGAAGTTAGAACTTCATGTTTATGGCGTTTTTTTATTACTAGAGCGATATTTTTATTGCTGCACCATGCACCATATTAATCGATTAAAATAAAGCTATCAGTCATAACTCTATATCCTGTTCACAAATGTCCTGTCTTTATCAAACATGATGTTACCTTAGATAAAGAAAGAATATCGCTCGCCTGAAATTCGGATCACGTGTGCTCTCAATTTTTCAATACGAGTATAGTCTATCTAGTCGGGTAAAAAATATCCATCTGTATGTTTCGAACCTTTGCTATTTGTGTGAAGTTCACATCGTTTTATAAGGATAAACATTGTGAAATAACACCAAATTTCATCAAATATGTAACTTTAATGGTGTGTCTAATAATAAACTTTCTCGCTCATTAATTATAACAATTTGCTTGTTCTATTCTTTTTCGTTATGTAAAATGATTATAATTTTAATTAATCTTACTTTGTTTTATAAAGACTCCAAAAATCCTCTTATATATCGTCAAAACAACCTGAATAATATTTAATGAATATTTTTATATTTTTTTAAAAGACTTCCGCCGGCCCGAATAAACATTAAATTCACTAACAAAATTTAACCATACATTTTAAAATAAAAATAAAACTTAAACAACATAAAAGTAACATAAATGTATTGACAGAGCTTTCACGGCAAAAATGGCAATTGGAATGTAACACAGCAGCAAAAAACAAACACCAGTTTCGTACACAAAATAATATTTATTGATTCTTCGAACTGCGTCATTAGAATCACGACAAACTTTCGATTTCTCACTTCAAATGTTCAAGTACTTGTAAGTTTTGCGTCTATCCGTGGGAGCTCAATCAGATACGTATTACTATTACGTATGATTCACACTTGCCTGAGGCAGCTAGATACTCGTATATACAACACTACACGCCTATAAATTATCCAGTGACGCAACAACAATTATATTGTGTTTACAAGTCATACTGCGGTGTTATTGTGGGCGTGATAAGTCTCCTCTCTGGGCATAAATCTTCGATATGCATTAGTTACTTATTTGCATGGGGATCAGACTTGTGCCCAAGCATGAGTTACGCATTGAATAGACGAGGGGAGCCAAAGATATATGAATAAGCGGCCCTTGTTAGCATAAATACGAAAGGTATCCATCGCGTTTATTTCAATTTCAATTTGAAATCGTGTAATGTGAAACCAAGAGATACATGTTAGAGATTGTATTGCATTGAACAGACGGTAAACATTCTTACAAATCCTACAGGAGCAGAACATTGGCTATGTTAAAATTGTAAATAAAACGTTAATATGTAAATGCATAATAAAGCGAAACGGCATAAAACAGCAACATACAGCCTTTACAATCAAATAATGGGACATATATTTGAAAAAAATCTGTGGTCTTAAAACCTAACAAGGCATCTACCTATCATGACTTCGTAAAAGCAAGATTTACCGCTCTTTAGAAATCAAACCAATAATTGGTAATATCTAAAGCCTTAAAATATTAACTATTAAAACAACAACTCATTCGAAAGTTACAAAACATTACTTTACCGTATAAAGTTTTCACCAAACGTAAAGAGTTCCGCTGATAAAACAACATAAACTTCGACCTTTCCGTGACAAAATATTGCACAAAAAATTTCATCGTCATAAACTTCACAAACTAAATATTATTTTTATGGGAAAAACAATTTCAACTTTGGAGGTAATACTGGCCGAAAAATAATAACGGCCGGTCGTCGTATGCACCTCCGCGCGAACATAACTTACCGAACAAGTAACATTTAATATTTCTACACGAGGGTGTCACGAGGGGGAGCGACAGGTGACTTCACATATGCCTCCCTAAATGCCAACGACCCCCGCAGCATACACACGCCATGCCACTATAACAGCTGATCTATGGAATAAAACCGCTTGTTACCCGCGACTGACACGGACGGTTTGGCTAAAATGGTTGGTCTTTATTTGATAAGATGCCCCATGGCCATTTTAAAATATCATTTACGTAACACTGCCCGGAGGCGCATCAACAGTCGAAATGTGGATATGAATGCTGGAAAGTTGGAAATGTAAAGACCTTTTGGTAAAATATCAGAATGCTTTCAACGCTATTGTTAGTAAATGAATTAACTGCCAAAATACGAATAACATTTTGACTGCATGATGTGAAATAAACTAATACCATTGGTATTAGTTTAGTTTTTGGTAGTAGAATTTTTTTGTACCGGTCAGTTAGCAGACAGGCTCGCAGCCCACCTGATGGTAAGCGGCCACTTCGGCCTACTTCACTTAAGCAACATTTATGCCTCTAAAAATTTAACACATTTGAAGTGGCCATAGTTAAGTTGACAATTACCAAAATTACTAGTTTTTCGTTAAAATTGTCCATGCTAATCACCTGCACATGCGATGCTTGAAACAACAAGACGTTTATACACGTACGACGGACGTATTCGGCGAGGTGTCGCGTGTAAACGCTCATTAGAATCGTTTAGCCACAGTCCGTTTTCAGACAAAGAGCCGTAATTAGACAACTCTTGGCCTCCGAGAAATAGTGCATGTTGACACTATACGGCAACAACGCTGTTTTACACCAGAACAAACGAACAACCTTGAGCAAATGTTAATTTACAACTGATGAAAAGCAAACGCTGCTAATATTCGACACTCAATTTCAGCAACTGCTGAGCTTGCGAAACATGAACATACGTCATATTATTAGAATTTTCAACCGCAGCGCATCGGAATCATAAATGCGATTAACTTTTTAGCGCTGTTGGATTACAGAACAGTTTGAATATGAAACGACTACGCGAAATGTGTTTCGTTTTTTTCGAGGGATTATATGGAAAATTTAATAGGGCGGATGTTTGCGGTGATTAATTAATAAGCGAGTTAATCCACGGTACTAAAGCTTAACACATCGGTTCGGGCTTCCGGTCAAATCCCGCGCTCCGCCCGCAAGCGCTTCCGGTCGGCGAAACTCCAGGGAGTTTCGGATAATGCCCACATCGAACCCCTACCTACTACGTTTATGATCTTCTAACGATCTGAATATTCCTGGGCGGAGAATTCATCTTGATCATAATGTACTCGCTTAAGTGTTTGACTATGTCAGAATTAGTCCAGTGAATTGAATAGCTAAGGACAGAAGATGGGGATTTGTAAAACAAAAATGTATGAATCTATCTAAATATCTTGTTCACTCATAACTTAAATAATATAATTGTCCATACAAGTATCTCGTACTGCTCTCTGCTTTGCTCTTTTTCGTGAATAGGCAATAAAAAAACGAAAACAAGCCCCTCGCAACACATTCACTACCAATTAAACATAATAGCGAACTAAAGAACTCATCATTAAAATAAATTACCCAACAAAAAGTCCCTACATATGAGCACGAAATCACTAACGTCCAGTTAAATCGATATGTACCCGCATACTTTTGACATAATAAGATTTAAGAAAGTTGAATCCCTCCGTGGAAGTTTGGAGGCGTCCCTCGGAGGGTTAGGGTTGGAGCAAGCAGGACGGAACGGAAGCATCCGAGACCTTTTAACGGTGATTAAACACACCGAATAGTGCTGTGCCAACACAATGCTTTAATAATCGAATACTTTAGACAACTTCATATGATGATGACTGCATTCAAACTGAGTAATTGTCATTTAATAAATCTGCTTTTTACTTTATTTTTGTGTAGTAGTCCAATATAAAACCACAAATAAATAGAGTATTCCGTTAGCAAATTAATGTTGCATTTATAAATTGATAATATTTTCTTTCAAGATTTGGGAATATTTAATTTTTCTAGTTAATAATAATAGTAATATAAAAGGATTATTGTAATTCACGCTCACGAAGTGCCGAGCTATCGAGTCACCAGGATTCAACAAACACAGCACAAATACCTAATTCACATACAATCATCACATTAGAGTTTATCTAAATAAGAAACCCAACACAAAACATTGGCACATGGGACAAGACCACCTATTAATCATACCTGCTGCATAATTATTACAGGTAAAGCCTTACACTTCAGCCATGTTTGTTCTAAGCTGTATTTACGGCTTACTTAGTATGGTTTAAACAGTAAGTAGTGATTTCTGGGCAAAGTCGACGGGGCGCGACACCGCACAACTTGGGACTGAGCCCTTGCGGTCAACCACTGACCTCCAGTTGAAATAGATCTGGCTGTACAAAGATTGTTTTATAAATTGAACATGACTTATTGGCAATTGAACATGACATGTATTGACAAATATAGTGATGAAATTCTAACCTAAAGAGATCTTCGGAGATCCTTGATAGATGATGAAAACATTATTCCCATCAACAGAGCATTTATCTAACCAGAATGAAGATGTCATAAGTTCCAATGAAATCGAAAGCCAAAAAACAGCAATAAAATTCTAACTTAAAAAGAGTTAAACTTCGGAGATCCTCAATCGATAACACATTACATTACATTGATAGAGTATTGTTTTTTTAATTTTGTAAAAATACGTAACACAGTAATCTCCAACAGCACTTGTAAACATTTAGTACATTGACAAAACATTTTTTGTACACGATATACTCGTAATTACTGATCTCAAAAATTCACTACGAGATAATTTATGTAACCTTGCAAGGTGAGCGGCTTACAATAACAATAAACAAAGCGAAACACCGACTTACATAGTTAACTAAGCCAGTCAAGGCTTGCATTATCTAATCTACTCACAATTACTTCGTACAGCTTTCGTATATTAAAATAAATGAGTACACTTTCACCTTGGCAAATATTGGTTCTAACTGTACATTCTCTGCTTCGATATCAAATTCAATACTGGACTCTCTATGCGGTAGAGGTCAAGGTTCGAATCCTATTCTGTATAAATATTTGTTTTGTTCTGCATTTGATCGTATATATTAGTAACCCCGATAAACATAACAAAAGTGCTTAATCCAGTAACTTTAAGCTCAGTTCAAATAAACCTTATTGATGTTGTCTTATATTCATACCGTCTCATTACTTAAAAAAAGACATCGTCAGCACATAAGACAGTATGGTCTGAATAGGTCTCATATTATAAGATACATAACTATTAAAAAATGAAGATCCACAAGATGCGCACGTAGAGTCAACAGTGAAGTAATCCTATTCGCAGCAATAAAACGGGAAAGTGTTTTGCAGGCGAAATCCCCACGCTGCACGTTTCACCTTTGCATCCAGGCAAAAAGAATATCTATCGCGCATTCCACATAACAATTCCGAACACAACTGAATTCGCTACTAGTATTCATAGTTAGGACTGCAACCCCGAAAAAACCTAATCAAATATGGACGAGACCCGCGCCAGGTGACGACCGGCAGGTGTTGAACAATAGCTCTTTGTCTCTTTCACACCTACACACAACCCGCATATTTGCATCTCACGCGTTGACATACAGTTTTTTCGGGTACTATTAAGTTTTCGAGGGGTAGATACTATCAGGCTGATATACATTGGTGTTATGACTTTTCATCCGCTTGCGTCATGCATTTCAAATAGAGAGGGCAAAGCACGGTTTTATACCGAACAGAGGTTCCATTTAGAATCCGAGATAGGCTAATTACGCCTAACTAGGTATGTCAAATTATTCGAAATATTAGAACAAACGAAACTGTACAGTCATTTAAAGGCCGTACCGTAAAATGGATTTGGTTCTTTATTCATATAAACAAGTAATGAAATAATGTACGAATGAAATGTTAGAAATAAAGTGCTCCATAAGAAACAAGATTAGCTAGATTCATATTTATAGTTGACATCTCCAAGTATCAAATACATACAGCATGATTATTCGTTCTAATAAATATAATAACCTAAAGAAATTATGCGAAGTTTCTTAATTATATTAAATGAGCCTCTAAATTTATCACTGCAAACTGTATATATTTGATTTGCAAACAGTATGCACTGATGACAAAGCAGTGCATTTTGTTTATAGTGTAAACAATTACAGTTGGACATGCAAAAGCAATTTATTATAAGAATATTATAAGTTACAAGTAGGACAATGAACGATTGCTAGGAACTTCAAGCATATTTAATACTGATTCCGAATCAGTCGGAGTGTTTTTAGGTAGGTACAATATTTATGTATGTTACAAGAATTCACAGAAAAAAGTGTAGGTACCTACACGTAATGTTTATCCAAAGACCGCGTTACGCACGGCCTAGATGGCGCTGTGTGAATAATGTCAAAAATTTTTTTGATCGAACACAAAATTGTATAAAATGAACACTGCTACCGACGACACGTCTGACCACGCACTATCCAAATAAATTATTATTTGTTAATAGTATGTAGTTTATATTTATTTATCGAATTTACGTAGTTGTAACCATTTAATAACAACTCAATAAGAAAATATTTTCCGAGCAAAACAAAGGGTGTCCGTAACAAATCACATCCGCAAAGAGGATGTTATGAAAGTTCTTCCCTGAGGGCTCCTAAAAATTGTCTTTTCAAACGTCGCAGCTATTGTGGGCTCGTCCCACTTTCCATACACAACTCGTGCTAGTTCCCGTGTTTCACGTCCTAACTCTAACTAACCAAACTAGGTAAGGTAGACAATGTAACAAAAGAAAAAAATATTTGTCATGATGATCAGCTATTATCCCCTGCGTGTGATATGTTGAATTGATATAGCAAAGCTGAGTTGAAATGAAATAAATAAGTAAAAAGATTTGACAATCGTGCATTGTGTTTTATTAATGTATGGAATATTCACATAACAAAACACATAAATTATATTGAGATTTTTTTACATAAAAATATTGTCACAAATATGTATTCAGTAATCGTTAGAATAACACAATTCAAATGTTCGTCATCGTCATTATGTTTATATTAACTCATCCGAACCTACACATAAAACGAAAAACTAATTTCCATATTCCCCTATCTACTACGTAGGTGCTTTAATAATATGAATATCACAATCGTAAATAACCAGACTGAAGCTAGCACTATCCGCAGCTTAGATAAATGTATACGATAAGCTATCGCCGGATCAATACATCAGAGTGTACTTTTGTTTGCTATTCAAAGGCAAAACAATACGCTAGTTTCCTCAGCTAGTGTCCAATAAACAACAGAACAGTATGGCGTTACTACATAACGTGATGATAAGCGTACCTATGTCAAATAAATTAGTGCTCAACTAGAGCCTGAACTTAAAATTTTGTTAATTGATTGTAGATTACTGCAACTGTATGTACCTATATTAGGTCGATCCATACATTCTGATTTACTGATTATGAACATTGAAGTTTAAACTAAGTGCTAATAAAATGTAAGACTTCGTTTTGGCACTCTATTCTAGAACATGTTTTACTTTGACAAATTGCACGAGTAAGCGGGCATCAGATCCCATTCAGTGACAGCAGTATGACAATACCACGAGGCGCAAGCTCAAGGGCTTAATAATATTATTAAAGAGGAAGATTTATTTGTTTGTTTGTATTGAATAGGCTCCGAAACTACTAAACCGATTTAAAATTTGTTCACTTTTCGAAGCTATATTATTCCCGAGACATTTAGTCTAGATTATTAGGACTATTTAACTTTTACAATTGTCCAATCCGTTGTTTTCACTCTATCACGTCTTATAAAATTCTGTCAGCGCATTTGGGGTTGCCACACTTTCGACATTACTTCTATAATAAGTAAAATACCAAATGAATCAAATGTAATTTATTTATTTCAGAAATATTTTGACTGACCGATAGTTATAAAACTAGTCTACATAACATAACAAACTGACCTAAACGAATGCAGCATATCGTCTCAGGGCCATATTTCACCACTCTACTGCAACTTCGGCACACTGCAGCATGGTTTTAAGGGCTCTGTCGAAATAACATCCACTATGCTGAGGATGGAATTGAACCTAAGTTATCTATTCGTTGTACTAACGCCAATTGAAGTATCTTTGTGGGCTACAATCCCTATGCAGAATTGTATAAAATTGCTTTTTTTTTTATTAATTAAAATAAGACACATTGGTCCGTACATAACAAAATAGAATAACTTTGATTCGACTAATCCATCATTTCGTCATATATTACCAGATCTTTGACAAGCAGAGTTCAAACCATGTCCTGATTATTCTTGCTACCCAAAGGAGAATATAATATGCCCAATTCTCTACTATGCTGTAAGTAAGCGGTGAATAGAGGATATTAAAATGAATATAGTAGGTACATGTACACAGTTTTACATTACATGTACGTAACCCTAAAAGCTTAAATAGGCGCTGAAACTTTTATGCATAAAGAATATTGTCCGGGAGTTCACACCAGCCAACCCTATTTAAACCTTTCAAAGTATGTATTTTAAATGATATACAAGACACAAAGTTTTATAAATTCAATATGAGAAAATGATTCCGAGCACCATAAAGCGACAGCACTTGAATAAAAAAGTGTAATAAAGTCTTTTAAGAGTTCAATTATAAATCAACTCAATTTCTCGTATAACAATACATAACCGCGCTCTCGCACCTCGGAGCGGTAATCGATCCCGGAACCACGCGACAGAAGGCAAATAAACTGACGACTCCATCAATAAGGGTGGCTCAGAGGTCTTATAAAACGTCCCGGTATTCATATTTTATTAGCGTAGGCGCAAGAATATGGAGTCGGCCAATAAATATTGTCACTGTTCCACAAACTCAGGAAAGATAAACAGTAATTTCCGAAACTTTTCACTTCGTGACCCGCCTTCGCACTAAATAATTTCGACGGAGAATATTTTTTTTATATGGCAACCGGAAAATGTCATGAATGTGGTCACGTCAGCCTACATATTGTATGAGCCGGTATGAAATATTGTTGACGAAACTAATGGGGTGATCGCGTGTGGGCACGCCCTAGCCCCGACTAGGCTCCACCTAGGGCCGTCTACCAATACTTTGAATATTGATCGTTACCTCATACCGGGAATAGATAAGTATAACCGCACTTAACATTCGATCTGAAACTAGGTCACTATACTAGGGGTTTTATCCAACAAGCAATATAAGCTACAAAACCATCGATTACATAATTCATAATACCATTAAAAGATTCTTAATAATAATTTCTCTGACAGATAACATAGATATTGCTTCTTTTGTTTAGAAACAAGACAGGATAATGAATACTTGCAACACAATGACGTTCAATTAAAAAACTAGACTCACAATCACGCTCAAATATTGTCCGAAGCAAAAGTCTGCCCACCCGACTATTGGGCAGAGTTTTCGTTTAGTTGTATACAATTGACATTAAACACTAAATGCTACGAGATAAGGTGTTAATTTGAACGAATGTGTTAATGTCATCAGTGTCAAAGCCACTCGGACGTTTTTTGAGGAATTTTTCTTAGAGATTGGGTGTCCAGTTTTATATTGAACGTCATTGTTGCAACATTATTAGTAACATATCGGACAGTGGAAAGAGTCGCCCTTGGTTTTCAATATCATAAACGAACACGATCAAGATTGAAATACAGAAATATTTTTACTAAAATATGTCATGACATGAATAATATTATGTACTTTTGTATAAATAGTTTAATTAATAGAAACAGCGGTCCACCCCATCTTCGTGATCGCACATAAATAATACTTTTAATGAAATGTATTTTATTGCCTTTACCCACCACTTTCCCTAATTAATGTTGCGGTAACCCTATCCCAATGCGGTAAGGGCGTGTGTTGTTTGTTCCGCCCGGTGTGACCTCACCTTTAATATTATCATCTTTCTGATTAATCATTTGCGAATGCAACCAAACACCACCCGTCATTTAATTAATTTGTAGATTATTTTAAATATGATATTTATGTGATGTGAATACTGCGTAAAATACTGCGTGCGGTAAGTGTATATTGGATGGAAAGGCTTAAGTACTATATTGGATGGAAAGGCTTAAGTACTTAGTACCTCTTATAATATATGTTTGAAAGGTGCTTGCTGGCACGAGCACGGAGGTGCTCTACACCGCTAACTTTCAGACTCCGGACTATGACTGAGTATTAGTGACAGATATATTATCATAAACATCCGGTCCGTCCGACACGGAATTTGAACCCAAACCCCCCGACCGTTCCGTCGTTCTACGGGCCACTACACCAGAATTGTAGATGGATACACTATACTACATCATTCATTATAAACTTGCATATCATACATTTGAACGCATACTTAAAATCGCAAAATACCCAAAATGTCCCACACACATGTTCGTGAATTTAATCTGTTATGTTTTACATTGTTTTACTAATAGTGCTAATAACACTTTAAATAACGTCCTGAGGTCGAAACAGATTAATATCTGAATTGAATTACAGCGTCCATTCTCACTATTGTGTCAACTCATACATCGTCAACTTTATATTCGAACTGACTGCCAGACAGATCGTGGGAACTGGCAATTCTGTGCAAATTCTGACAAAAGTAATTTTGCGTCGAGGACAACCTCACATAATGGTGGACATTAAAGAAAATAAATTGTAAGTTTTCATGAAACATTAAAAAATGGAGCGCCAGTGTACGATGCTTACAAAAATTCTAAGCATTTTGTGATGTAAAAAAGTATTCTTTAAGAATTTATAACTATGACATTTATACTAATATTATAAAGAGTTTATTAAATTTAATTAGAATAACGTTAAACATAAGCTTTGACCGTGTTCAGGTATTATATAAATGTGGGAGCCAATACACATGAAATTAAAGGCTCGAAGATCAAATGAGTCTACAATGTGGTAGCACATCGAGCTACGTTTTCTGGTGAAGTGTCCCTCAATGAAATAAGCCTCAGAGGCCGCTTGTCTGCCAACTGACCAAGTATAAAAAAACAATAGTATATATTATGTTTGCAGTTGTAAACATATTCAGTTCTCATTGTAAAATGTTTTCTAACCCTGACGTCCGTCAAACGGAGTTGTTCAATCGCAGAACCATATTTCGCGTGTTCGCGATTCTCACAGCATTGTTACAGGCCACAATGTTGTTTCTTGCGCAACTCTGCTGAATTTGCAGCCGTTGTGAAACGTTTGCGAAGACACGTCCGTTCGTTTGTTTGTCTTTTTGCACAGTCATGTGTTGTTGAATTCCCTAACATGAATATAAAGTGACATAAAAGTCAGTGGACCAAATTTTTCTAGACATTTGTAATACTTTTTATTCAACCTCCGACTATAATACGTAACATCTTTAGGCTATATCAGTGTTTGCGAATAACAATGACTGTTTGTACTCAAAAGCTTGTGTCTCTAGTACTACAGACTTTGACTAGCCCAATGGCGTAATCGGTAGTGGCTCTGCTATTTATAATGGGTTTCGATTAAAGTAGTATTTTGTAACTACATATTTTTACGTTTTTAGTTAGATCCTATAAACAATTAATGTCATTGAGCAATTTAAAGTATCTTTGTATTTTATGTTTTACTAAAAACCCAATAAAAATTCTATACACAGTAAGTAATCTGACAATTTAGTTTTACAGTTTTTTTAGGTTGGGTGGGTGGTCGTGAAAGGAATTCTGATAAATAGTGTTTCCACATAACCTGCAGCAATTCAATACCATTAGTAATAATAATTATTTGTTTTTCAATGGTAAACAGATCAGATAACGCTGGCAAACCTCATTCAAATTATGTATATTCAAATTTACATTCGTAAACACGTATGTATTTTTGTTTTTGACCAGAACCTGTATAATTTACATTTTATTAAAAAAAAACCGATAATAATTATATCACCCTAACGATTTAAAATGCTCTAAAGAACAATAGTTAAAACTCGGTTGTTCTTTAGCTTAAATACAACTAACACAGAACAACGGCGACGTTACCAAAGGCCTTAAAATATAAATTGGTATAAATAATGACGGCAATGTTTCTCTCGCAACACGGAGTCAGCGGCGTGGAAGCGATATCGATTCTGAACGAGAAACAACTTTGCCAATAACAATAATCGACAGATGAGAATCGGTTTTATTTCATCGTCACCTTCTGTTTGAATTTTGAGGGCTGATTTAATTTCACAATGTTATTGTTACGATATTTTTTTATTATTCTACCTCGGAAACGCTTTTATGCGATAGTTACGCTTAGAGTTTTGTTAGTGTTTAAACCTAGACGCCGAAACGGGAAGGTGCCGAATCGGGAATAAAGCTTTTTTTCATGCCAGAGGTGGCAAACGGGCCAGCGGGTCGCCTGATGGTAAGCAACCACCGCCGCTCATGGACATCATGCAACACCAGAGGTATCGCTGATGCGTTGTCGGCCAAATTTATTAAAATTCATTTTTTTACTGTGATGAATGCTATAATGCACCTCTCCGCAGGCTAGCTAGACCTGTGGCCGTGTGTGAGACTCTAAAAACCAGTAAACGATGCTTCTTAGAATAGTCCCTCCACAGAATAAACTTTACTGTTAATTACTGTAATAATTGTTACTACAGTTCGTACATTTCACTATGGTAATTAATTTGATAAAATTGATCAGACCATAAACCAAAACATATCAATTAGGGTTGCGATTACAAAATTCAGATTCGGAAATTCTCATATATTATGTACAAAATATCACTATTTGCAATGTTTAAAGGAAATGAACACACTAATGAATAATAAAACGTCCTGTTTGAATAAATTTTACACTTCGCCGATTGTTGTAATTAACCTTTAAAATTGAATGTTTTGTTTGGTCCAGTAAAATTATACCGGAATCAATGGGCTAACATGAATAGGTCACTTATACATATGCGTATATTAAATGACCGTTAAGTACATTGTAGCCCTTCAGGTTTGAGTGGAAACTTAAATATCATTGCGCATTTGCGAAAGCCTTTTGTTGGGATTAAGCAAGGCAAGCTTAGCCCGTGCTCTGGGATTTAGCAAGGCAAGTTGTCACATTGAAGCAACTACTGTCAGACCGTACTACAGTTACTTAACCCTTACTAGGAATACCGAAAATCAGATCATGGCTACAATACATAGCAGAGCAAACTTTGTGCAGGTTTCTTCGAGGTTTTTCATAGAAAGAAAACCTAGCAGATCACACATCAGCAGCCTAGATATACTAAGAGATAAAGTAAGGTTAGAGAAATGTTAAAATGTTTGGGGTCGAGTTAAACGAAGCCAGGTTTCGGAAACCTTTTGACTCTGTGTTTCTTTAACGATTGAAAAAATTCGGCAGGTTTGATAAGATGAATTTGTCCGTAAATTGATTATAGGTGACGATTCAACCCCGAAGAAAATCCAAAGTAAGGATTTGCTGATCCTCTCTAGGCTTTATTAAAACTTAAAGAACGATTTTATCACACGTAGTGTCCTGTACGATCTACTACTGTAATAAAAAAGCGATCTTTACGGTTTAAGACGTTTATTTCTCATAACAGAATATTACAATCCACTTATGACATGAGAAACACTAGATATATAAACAAGGTTTACAACAAAACGAGTGTCGGAACATTTACAATAAATTGCTTTGAGTGCAGGTAGTCCGCGAAAAAACACAAATGGCAAGCGCAAAACAAGTCAGCGCGGGGCCAATTAAGTATCGAAATACAGTTTCCATTGCAACACCCATGATAGCAATTCGTTATGCATTAGTTTCTATGTATGTTTAATTATTTTTTTTATGGATGATATTTATTTAACGTGTTTAATATTGGCAATTTAATAAAGATATTAATCAAATAATTCAATTATTTTTAACGTTTATTATTATTTATAATAATTATAACGTTCAAATATTAATATTTAATTTAATAATATTTTATAAGAATTCCATTATAATCAATTAGTTTTTAATTACATTTTATTGTTATTATTACTATTATCAAATTATTGTTATTATGTAATTGTATAATATGGATTACCAATAAAGACACTGCATTATTTACAGATACATTTTTTTTTTAATTATTATAATTAGGTTGTTTTATAGTGTAAGTACATATGTAATATTGAAAAAGTTTTTTTTTTTTTTTTTTTTTTTTTCTTTGCATGCACGTGCTTTCTTAAATGTTTAAGTCATCATGCCACTGACAATCTTTTCAAGATATAAAATTTTAATCGCTTTTTAAATAGCGCAAAAGACTTTATCTCCTTAATATCTTTGGGTAGACCATTGTACATTTTGGCACCTTCAAACGTGATATTTTTAGCCCCGTAATTAGTTCTTGGGTGGTACAAACAAATATTGTTAGCATTTCTTGTAAGTCGGGTCTGGAACTGTGATTTTTTCGAAAAAGTTATTTGTGAGTGCGTATCTTTAGTTAGAATTTTCCGTATCAAAATACATGTATGAAATTTGTACATCTGCGCAAGGCTCATCAATTTAGTTTTGTGAAACACAGTTGTCGTTGGCATTGAATAATCTAGGTGAAAAAGCAGTTTTACAATTTTATTTTGAGAAGTTTGTACTTTCTTTATGTTACTTTTGGCGGCAGAGCCCCAAACCTCAATTAAATAGGTTAGGTGCGATTTTATCAGGGAGTTATAAATAACATACTTGACAGATCTGGGGAAACATCGAACGCTACCTCGTAGTATGCCCATGAGAGCTGAGAGTTTTGACCGTATTTTTTCCAATTGGGGTTTCCAAGTTAAATGAGAATCTAAGATGAGACCAAGGTATTTTTCAGTTGATACCTCAGTCAACAGCTCGTTATTTACAAAAAGATTTAACTGGTTTGTTATTTTCTTATTTTTGGCACTAAATATCATATAATTCGTCTTGTTTACATTTATTGTCAGTAAATTATATTGAAACCAAGTATGCAAGTTGTTTAAATCCTCTTGGGCCTGTTGCATAATCGTATGTATTTCATTTCCAAAGTAAAAAAGGCATGTGTCATCGGCATAAAGCGTGACATCTCCAGCTAGTCCTAAATTTTGTATGTCATTTATATATACTAGGAAAAGAAGTGGACCAAGAATGGAGCCTTGTGGAACTCCAAAGGTTATGAGTTCAGGAGAACTCTTGGCTTCCCCAATTTTAACAATCTGGTACCTGTTGGAAAGATATGATTCCAGAAGTTTATGTGCAGAACCCTTTATGCCAATGTCCAGTAGCTTTTGGAGAAGAAGCTTGTGACTGATAGTATCAAAAGCCTTTTTGAGGTCTATAAATATACCTAGGGCTATTTGTTTTTGGTCTATTTTGATTTTTAGTTTAGTAACAAGATCAATAGCTGCTGATAATGTGTTTGATTTGGGACGAAAGCCGTATTGTTTGTTATAAAGAAAATTTATTGATTCCAAAAAACTGTTCAGACGATTAAAGATGTCTTTTTCAAAGACTTTTGACAATAATGGCAGTACCGAAATCGGTCTATAATTACCCGGGTCAGATCTTTTACCAGATTTAAATATTGGGCTTACTTTTGCTATTTTAAGCGAGTCAGGAAAATAGCCGCATTCAAGGCAGTTATTGATTGATTTCGTTAGTTTTTCAAGTATAGCTATTTTAATACACTTGAGGGCTTTACATGAAATGCCATCGAGACCGGTTGACGTATTTGTATTTAAATTATCAATTATCTTACTAATCTCATCCATGGTAGCAGGGGCAAATACTGTAAGTGTCGCAGATTTGGTTTCAGATTTATTTGTGTATAAGTTTCTACATTTTTCACTGTCATGAAAATCGGGATGAATTTGATTAGCCAAAACAGCTCCTATGCCCGCAAAGAAAGAATTAAAACAATTGCATATATCAGTTAGCTCAGTGAGCGGGCCACATTGTGAATCTAGTTTGGATGGAGCAGTGGTAGTTTTGATTTTGTTATTGCTCAAAGAGTTAATCAATTGCCACATTTTGAGGGGTTTTTTGTCACAATTTTTAAAGGCTTTATGATAGTACCTACTTTTAGCATCTTGTATCATTTCACGGACTACCTTTTTTGCATTGAGTAATTCCTGTCGCAATAATTCAGCTTTCTCTTGATCTTCGTGTGGCGTCTTGGTATATTCACTCAATATTTGGTTCCTTGCGTTAATTGCCTCGATTATGCTTTTGTTAATCCAATCAGACTTCGGTGGGTTTTGTATTTTAATTTTAATAGTTCTACTTTGTTTTACTGCTTTTAGCAATTTATCTTCAAGTAATTCATACTGTAGATCATCATCTTCAGATAAACTCTGCTCAACTGCTTTATATAAGGTGTCATAATCCATTGTTACGTATTTGATTTTTTTCTTCTTTGCTTCAGGTTTGTATTTGTGCATTTCAAGATATATTTGTTTGTGATCGGACAATGCCGAATTCACGATCGCCATGTGAAATTTATTGTTCTTTAGATTAGTGCTGACATGATCAAGAATAGTTTTAGACTCTGTCGTTTCTCTAGTGCAGTAGGTAGGGTCTATTTTGTTCAATATACTATATCCATTCTCTTGAAGCACCAGTTTGTAGTCTTTAGCCGGTTGGCTTCTCTTCAGTAGGTTATAATTAAAGTCGCCAAACACTATAGCTCGTTTCCGCCTCTGTAATTGAGTTGCGAAGGTTTCGAGGAAATTTGTATGGTTAGTTCTCTCCGGCTTGTAAATGGCTCCAATGTCCAAAGAAAATTTGTTTAGGTGAATCCATAGAAAATGATTGTCTTCTTCTTGTAGATCTTCAACAAATGTATGCTTAAGACTGTTATGTACATAAATAGATACACCTCCACCTCTTCCACTACCCCGATAGTTGTAGTAATGTTTATAATTAGGTAAAGTTAGGGTCTCTGCTTCAGCTTCACTCTTTATCCATGTCTCTGTCAGAATAATAAGGTGGAGGGTACTGGGGATAGTCTGAATTATACACCTCAGTTCATCCAGTTTACCTTTCCTTACTATGCTCCGGATATTAGCGTACAGACATTTTATAGACTTGTTGTTGGTACTGATATTTGAGTGGGTATTAGACAGTTGGTATGTGCGATTACTGAGTGACTCTTCATCGGCTCTCGACCGTATTAGTTTTTTGGAGGGATTTTTATGATTTTTGGTACACCATTAATATATTTAATAAAAAGATGTTCTTCGCCTTCTTCGGTTCTTTTCTGTAGTTCGGCCCGCAGACGCAGCATTTCTTCTTTTTGTAAGGGTGTTTGATCGGAGTAGCATTTAATACCTTTTAGATTTTTAGTAATACTATCCTTACTACGGAGTATAAGTTTAGTTGTATCTGCGGAAGCAAAGGAAGCTTTTATCGGACGATTTTTTCCACTGTTATATTTTCCTAGTCGGAAAGTTTTTATTGGTTCCGGGCAATTAGGATCAGCTAGTTTGATAATTTTAACAACCTCTTGTTTGTCGTATTTTATTCTTTCAGCTGCATCTTTAGAGTTTATCTCCGGTATGCCACTAATGACTATATTCTTTTCTCTTTGGAATCGTTCATGAATTTCGGTTATTACTGTATCGCGCGCAATGGATAAGCCATTGCCAGAACTGGAAGCCTTAAGGGTCCCAAAATCATTTCTGAGGTCATTAATTTGTTTTTCAATATTCGTTTTTGAAGTTTCTATCTTGTTTAACTCAGCCTTGACCCTGTTCTGTTCCTTGGATAGCTGGTCTGTAGTAGTTTTGATTTGTGAAATCTGGTCCGTTATTATCGACACTTGTTGAGTTATTGTATTTAACTTTTCAGTTTGAGTCTGAGCCATATTAGACAACATCTTCATCATTCTGCTTTCAAATCGGTCGAATTTTTGTGAGAGGTCATCTTCTGGCGATTTTCTTTTCCGTGATGTGACTTTATTACTTTCTTGGTCAGTTGATCCCGGCTCTGCAAAGTCCAATTGACATTGTGACTCATGCCGACCAGTTCCAGTATTATTGCCTTCATCAGACGTAATAGGACCCTTCGTAGGAGTTCGTTTTACCGACATTTTGGCAAATTATTCTATGCGTGAAGTAAGAATTTCTTATAGTTACTCGGTTGATGCGTGAGCAGGACGAATTATCTGTATTCGAAGCTTGTCTCTTTTACTCGAGGTGGAGTGCGGGGCCGCTGTGTACTGCGCTCGGTGGGTTTCAGCATTGAAATGTAGTTTGTCACTTTAGAACTTTCAATGGATGTTGCACTTTTGGTTCTAAATAATAGGACTTATTTCACATTGACCGCACAATATTTTTTCACGATTAAAACATGCGACACGTCTGCTCCGTACACTCGCTCGTGGCGATCTTTGACGGCTACCAGTGAATTTCGAGTGCAAAACTAGCTGGCATAACCGAGATTCATACACAAAGAGTGCGCGAAATGCACACGTTCGCGTTGAGACTACGAACATTCCCGAACCCGCAAAAACAGCATCCGGCCCGGATTTCTCGACGGGCGAGCGGCAATTACGCTATTTACCCGACAAAGCATACAGCCCTGCATAGCATAATAGGGTTACCAACTCACTACCCGCACTACGCTTCGTAACGTTTTTGAACTACATCACTACACTCGACGTTTTTCGGACTAGAAGTTAAAACTTCGATTTTGTACGGAAGCTGTTAGTTTATGAATACTTTGTTACTTCTTCACGGCAAGCTATAAAAAGTGTCAAACAAAATAATGATTCAATTTGACCTCTTTGTTTTTCGTGGGTCGGACATTATAGGCATGAAAATAATATGATGTATTCTTCAATTCCAATATGACAAAAAGAAATTATCCTCTTACCCTTTGACGTTTCCAGTGAAAGAAAGAAGAAAACTTACCTGAAAAGATAAAATATCACAATTAAAATCAGTTTTTTGACATATTGATTGTAAAAATTGTACAACTTTAAAGGTTTTCGTGACCACATTTCACCAAGCTATAATTATGTAAAGAGACACATAGAATTGCCAATAAACTAGAGTAAGTAGGACGGATAAATTCTTGCAAAATCTTCTAAAATGAACATAGGAGATATAACTTTGACAAATACGACTTGCAGGACGTTCTTTTATTAGCAGGCGTCCTGGAAACACTAGTGGTAACCCCGCAGCCATCAATTAAGCTAGAAGCGAATTTTGCTTATGAAGCGTTTGTGCCGAAGCGGTCGCGTTTACCGCCGGACACAGATCGAGTATGAATACAAAATGAACTGTTATGAACGTACCATTTATTTTGATTGCTCCGGTATATCCTGCTTGAGGTTGAGGGTTCGAATCTCACCCTGGAGAAACATTCGGGGAACAAACACGGATGAATATATCCGATTATTTAGCGTATGATCGCTAAAATTTACTATATTGAGGATATTTGAGCCGAATGTCTAGTCAAACTTAATATTGTATTAATTTTATGGCTGTAAAATTGACTGTGATCTGTTTGCGTACCTATTTTAAATAAATAAATAAAATGCTTCAACCAATTTAACTTCCCAGATTCTAATAGCAAATTAATGATGTTGTGGATAGTGTTCTGAGTAAAAATAGTGAGTAGCATGTAACAATCATCTGCCCTTTAATTTTTTTGAGTTATCATCGATCTTACTTTAATGATACCACTTTGTGAGGAAGGATGTTAATTCCTATTTCTTTCCTGTACGGAACGAATCTAACTATACTATCGATTGCAACGATACTATCGATTAATTTGAGCCCCATTTGCACTATCGATTAATAATCGATACAATATCGATTGTTCGTCAACACTATTCGCCCGGGCGCGGACAACGATCGCGAATGAATCTGAAATGAGGCAAATAAGCAATTACGCGCTCACATTCTGGTTCGATTACCAGTTGCGGCGAATTTTAGATACATCGCCGGACGATGATTCCCGACCGTCAGTTTATTGAGATATCAATTAAACGTGACACAAAATCGATTATCAAATCGATTTTGTGTCTGAACAAACATGAGGTAGAAATGATTTATGAGATTTGCATGCGTGGAAGTATCAGTCAACCTTTAGGAAAAATAGTCAATTCTAAATGACAGAATCTTTGAAAAGTAGTTTAAGACTAAATAATCCCAACGGTTACTTAGCTCTTTTGAGCGACTAAAACTTATATACATTCACGTATTATGCTTGAATTACTAATATATTTATGTACTTAAGATAATATGGTGTAAAAATCAACACTGGTTATTTAAAGTTTAAATTATTCTCGCTTTAATTTACATCCTTGGCACTATCATGTAATATTCTAATCACCCACATAATATTGCATGTTAATTGCATTCTCAGTAACTTAATAGCCAATCCAGGTTAAGGAAACGTAACGTGATGCTAATTATTACAAAACACGCCAATGGCTCATGCATGGCTCACTATACACTTAACACAGCCTCTATTATACATTTTAGCTATAATAAGGAGTAATTTATTAGTCAAACTAGAACATGAGGTTTGACTCAAATACTCGATGGCTGATGTTTTAAGTACAAGGCCGAGATCTCGGCACCCTGAGGCCTTTGCCACACTTGACGGAAATTCCGCCGCGGATCGTCCGCGACGGAAATAATTTCATATAAAACCGTCCACGACGGAGCGACCGATCTTCCGCGTAGTGTGCCCGCTGTTTGTAATTTATATGCAATAACATGTGTTAGCGTTCCGTCGCGGAAGATCCGCGGCGGAATTTCCGTCAAGTGTGGGCCTAGCCTTAATTGAATTTCCCGGGTCGGGAAAACTTTGTGTCAGATTTTCGGACACAGCTCGGGTTTGGCATGCATTTTTCCATTGGATTAAGTAAAATTAAATATCATTGTGACGATAATTTAAATGATGAAAACCTTTTCCCTGCTGTGGTACATTAAATAGCCCGACTTGTCCCTACCAGTGTCTCCACTAGTAGGGACAAGTCCACTTTTTTGTCCACTTGTCCCCACCAATTGTTATTTTGGTTTTTGATTTTGTTGGCTTATTGGCTTCTCTTTTTCCGAGTGCCTGATTGATATTATAATTATCTGTGCGCCCCACTCTACTAGAATAAAGTTCCAATAAGACTAAAAAGGATAGAAAAATATAGTTAAGTATATTTCAATGTGCGAGCCTAAAACGTAGAAACAAATATTTTTTCATGATCATACAAGTCTTTCAGAATAAATCGAAAATACCAAAGTATAGATGAATTAGAAAGTCCAAAGCAATATTCACTTGGCACAATATTTATCGTCTCGTTAGATCGCAGACGTGTACGCAGCGATGCGAGCGACATACGACTTCTGAGAAATTCGCGACGAAATTACGAGAATGTCATAACATGGATAGGGTGTGCTCTCCATTCCCTTCAATTTTACTATTTCCAATATACATTTCTGCACCCATGGCCTTTGTAGAAGTAGGTAATATCTTTCAACGAATACGTCTGATAAATGTCTTATTCCTATTTTGAACATTCTTACATTGTACGGACGCGTAACGTACACATGTACAGTACCTACATAGTTCCTAACCTTATATTTTTTTCCTTCGTATACTGATTACCGACTTTGAGTATACTGTGATACATACCCAATTACCCATATAGTAATAAAAAATGATTATATACTAAACGTTTTGAGAAGCCTTTTTATTTACAATAAATGATAGAAATAGGCTCACGAATTTAGCTTCAATTAATTGATTATTAATTTTAGAAATTCTCAAATAAATAAGTAGTGTAAAAAACATGTCAAATGCCCAAAGCTGTGTAAAAATAGAAAAAAACTAACTTCAAGAAGTTTAGGGAGCTATTTTTTGAGTAACGTTCCTAAAACAATTTTTAACAGCTCTTTTCTTTCTAAAAGAAAATCCGTGGCTGTTTTATAGTTAGAATTTGCACAAAACCCTCACCAGACCATATTAAGCCAGTACTAAGCAATTCAAATTGCGGCATAAATTTAAATAGTAATTACTATTATTCCCCCTTGTGAAACTATTGGAGATATCAGTCCCTCTCACGCTTTGTGTTCTCATGCGATAACAGAAAAACCTTTGACGATCATTTAATAGACTATTTGATTAACTTTTACAATAAATTTATGACGTTTTCATAAGAATTAATTTCAAACAATATGATTAAATTACAAAAACAATTGTTGTTGTTTTATAATTATGTATTATAAAGTGTACAAAATTTTTACTTTCTCTGACATTGCGGTTCAATCATGTTATTAATCCAGTTTTATTTATCATCCATAGTCATAATGCGAAAGTAACTACCTATG
Source organism: Mecyna flavalis (assembly GCA_949319885.1). Classification (NCBI taxonomy): domain Eukaryota; kingdom Metazoa; phylum Arthropoda; class Insecta; order Lepidoptera; family Crambidae; genus Mecyna; species Mecyna flavalis. Next base: position 10,455,289 of record OX439437.1, read on the forward strand.
TATATTTTACACTGGCACGACTTAACCACAAAACCGATTTTCATGGAATTTGGTACAGACATAAATTAGACCTTGGAACATTATATAGGCCACTTTTTATCCTGGGACAATGCTTGGTTCCAAAAGGATAAAATATATAGAATAAATGTATTATTATTATATAGACGGAATGGTTAGTAGCATACATAAATGGTAATAGATTATGTCCTGCTATTGCGTCTCAGGAGGTAAAAAATCTACGATTTTATCAACAAAATACGTGAGGGATCACATTTACATAATAAACCCGCCCACATACGTATCACGACCAACGTATTCAGATTTTCGTTATTATTTTACCTCATTCAATCCCCAACAAAATTATATTTCGGGTTGAATCAAACGGGCTGATAACAACAAGGTAAATTCAATACAAATATGTGTGAACTGATAGGGATTTAATCAGATTTATAACGCTGTTGTCTACAGTTCTTTCATTAAAGGGTTCAGTGGAAAGAACGTTACTTTAAATCGTCAAAACAACTCTGTCTTTTAGTAAGACATAAGGAGTTACGTATTTCTAAACAAAACCTGCTAAAATTAAATACACACTCCAGGGCACAATTGTATTGCAACCGTACAATTCTAAATGCAATGTCTACTTGCACAGCAAGTGAAACGTAGCGCTCATAGTCTAAAACTGCAGCTAGTTTCAGTTAGAAGCCAATTTTATCGCCCCTACCTTACCCAGTGGATTGAACAGTAATACTAACATCAGCCCCGCGCGGCTGAGAGCTTAATCGCTGGATTTCACTTAGTCGGCAGCGCAAACAATCGCACACAACGCATTCTAGCGAATTCAATGGCCTTACCGGCCACTCGGTGTTCGACATTCCTGTCCATTATGTGAAATGGTTAAATTTTAAACAATTGTAAAAAGTATACAGGGTTAACTGAAAGTAATATCGATCCAGGGTAACTCCAGAGTGCAGTCGATTGAAGCATTCGTATAGTAAATTGATAAAACTTATTTAAGTTAAGTTACTTGCATTGTTTGCCATTTTTTGACCATTGATCTTTTGACCATTAATTAGTGTTTTGAAATAATCTTGAACAATAATAGAAATCGATTCATTTAGGTATACCTAAAAAATTAAAGAGTTAAAAGCATACATTCTCCCAAAATAAGTTTATGTTTTAATTTAACAATGATAAAAATGAAAAACGAAAGAGTTTCGATCAACAAAGTACATTCATAAAAATTAGTCTGATTCGTTGTTTTACTAACTTTATGATAGGAAAATGCGGAAAATTCAGTTGCAAATATAAAAGCGAAATGCCTCGAGAACTTAACTGAGAGTTACAGCGTTAGCTTATGTTAATAGGCGAATGCCAGACACTAGAGTCCGTCGACGAGGTATATCTTGCTGGTTATTTGCAACAGAATTTAACAGAAATATCCAATGTACTCTGACCCTTACCAACTAGTAATTTTAAAGATACGAGCAGTCATCTATATCTGGTTTTGTTATAAAGTTATAAAAAGATGAAGTGGCATACTAAACACCCATATTTTTTGTATACAAACCGTCATGCGTCTTACCCATAGAAGTAGGTAGAGTTTATTACTTTCGTTTCATATACAGGAGTTTAGTAGATAGTAACATAAACGCCTTCTTAAATATCGCGACTAAGTCCCACACCGCCGCAGAACTCACTAGCCTGCATTTATAGTGCCTTAACGCATTCATCTCCGCAAACAAAAAGAAGTAAGAAAATTATGAAGCTTTTAGTTAGCAGATGTTGCACAAGTAAAGAACCGTAGTTTCTTGCCATCTGCAATAGGTATAAAGGAAGTTACCGGTTTGCCGGTGACCTTTATAGATACTAATAGAAATAAACATTCATTACAGGTGCGTTCAAAACGATCAGCTGGTCTTCTTTATTTATACAGTTACTGCTAGTTAAAATAAATATGCAAGTACGTTTTAATAAAACGCGAGGCTATCGAGCTTGGTTCTTAATAAATATTGGACAACTTCACACATCTACAACTGCCCCCGGAAGTAAGTATGAACAATATTTCAATAATTTAATACTAATCTTAGCAAATATTAATTATATAATCTGAATCCAGACGTTGATATAAATCACACTGTTATAGAGTATCATTTCTTCGAGAGCGTTACGACTAGAGCAAATATTAAGATGACAGTTCGGCTATTCTTGGTATCACTCGAGTCAATTTGCGAATAGTCTGATAACTGATTTGATATTATTCAAAACTGAACTTTATTTTAAATAACAACCAAAAAGCAAATGCTTCAAAGATAAGACAAAGTGGTTGAAGTTATAAAAACCATCGTTATCTCAAATCAAAAGCACAGCTACATAATGTCCTACTTCAAGTTGAAGGCCACTCCATTTTTGAATACTTGCTTTATTACCATGCTTGTCAAATGCGGATTGACAAGCGTATTGTTGCTCCATTGCAATACTTGCCAAACCTTGGAACACCGTAAAAGCGTATCTTAACTAGATGGGGACAAAACGTTTGGAAAAAGAAAAATAGACCAAGGCGAGCGAATATAGAAGTTACACTCAAATAGATGCAGCATACCTTTAGGTATAAAAATAAAAGACAAGCGTCGCAGCGAGTAATGTCACAACTCAATTGTGAGTTTGTGACAGTAATTTACTCCGGAAAGGTCCTGATGAGAGCATAAAATAAAACCAAACGGTCAGTGCGAAGCCAACGGCATACACAGCGTTGGTCGCCGGCCAAGAGGCGACGCCCGCGGGATACACGGACTAATCGAAACTTACAAAATGAGAATCTATTTATTAACCTATGAACAGTGCCATGGAAATATCAACTATGCACAACTATTTTAACGTAATGAAACGTTTTAACTTTTATCTATGCCTTTGATGTGTATTTTGAATTTTATTGTTACTGGATGGATGGTGGCAGAATCTGACTCAGTAAAAACGTCCATAAGAAGAACCGGAACTATTTAGGGTCTCTAATTTTAAAAACGTTTTCAGACTGATACATTTCTGACTAAAGTGATCAATCTCCAGCTGAGCAAATCAATGCATGTTATATAATATATTATGTATGTTGCTTTTTCTGTTCCTAAGTTTTTGTAAAGTAGATTGCCATTACTAAAACGACCAAAGATTTTTTTTGGCGTATCCTTTATGTCAAAAGTTTTGACAGAAAGCTACTACACAATTTCACGTCTTGTTTTATTTCTAAAGTGGTGTGTGACATAAATCCTTCCATTGGAAATTAAGGCCCAATAGGTACATTTTGAAGAATAAAACTAGTATTTTGACATCCAACACACTGTGCATTACTATTTTAAAGTCATAATCGTGTGATACGCACGAAACAAATAATATTATTCGGTGTTAAGAAATTCCAATGCACTGCGCCATCGTCGTCTTTATGATAGTTATTAATAGTAGATTGTTAACCAAGGGCTGTATGACATCAATTGCATAAGAGGTTTTTGGCGCCCGAGCGCAGCGAGGGCGCTAATAAGCCCGAGTATGCAATTGATGCTTACACCCGAGGTAAACACTCTGCTTTACATATCAATTGTGAGGTAAGTAAAAAAACTTAACTTAACTTTTGAGAAAGAACTCCAAAGAAGAGAAAGAACTTCAACTAACATACAGTGTGACTGCGAAACAAATAGTTCGATATTTAAAATAAAATCTTCATAAATTCTAATAATATTCTTCTTGCAGTATGAGTATGACAGTTCTTTTTTCAAATTCCAAAACCTATGCTGTAATGATATCCATACACCCCGGCATTCAGGGAAGTAAGTGACTACTTACAGAGCAAGAGATATGTAAAATAAACGAGAACAGAAACATGTTGCATTCAACATTCTACTCATTATCATTTTAAAATGTCCATCTTAAATACATAAAGGTAAAGGTATTAAGAAATAATGCGAAGATAAAAAGTTTGGAAGTTAATGTCAATTTCTAAAATGGCGTATACGATTCCTTAGTTTATGTAAACGCACAAAATATAAAACAATACGATTTAACTTAACAAATATTATTCTCGTATATAAAAAAGCCAATGGAGAATTTAATAAATATAAAATAATGCTTTTACCAAAAATATTTTTGCTCTTAAAACAGGGCTGAATGACTGAAAGACCTAATGTCTTGAACTCGTTTGAACTAAATCAAATCAAACTTTATTCGTCATCGTAGGTTATTTATTACATAATATGAATTCTATGAAGATCCAGCCTATAGTTCGCAAGTACTAATTTACAAATAAGGAACAACATCTTGTTACAAATTCGACAAATTCTCGATCAATATCGAATGTAAACCGCGTTAGTGCGATACGTCGTATATTTAACGCGATTACTGGCAATATAATGAGTCCAGACGCCTCCTCGAGGAATAAGGCCGGGGAACGCAGCGCAGACACGCTTCACGAATGCTAATACTCGGACGCTCTACGTGGCCCTACTCGTAGCTCTTCGGCCGTAGGGCTGTCGCCTTTACTGGAGACAAATTCTTCAATTATATTATTGGTTCACTGTCAGTGTCACTATATTTAGTTGTAACTCAAGTTACTTTACTAGAAATATCGTTTGACATCATAATATTGTATCTGTTCAACTTGCATCATTCGAAAAATCGTTTGACGTGTGCATAAGTTATTCTTACAATAAATGAAAAGGTTTAAATAGAAAACCGTATAATAATTAAAAATTTTACTTTACGAGAATATAAATTTCCCTAAATAGAATAAACAGGGCCTTTAAAACATGAACAATATGCTATTAAATTTAACACATAATATAACGCCAATTAATTAGAATCCAAAAGGAAGTCGCAAAATATTATAAATGTGTGTTATAATAATTAATTTGCTTACAACGTGAGGGTATAAAATAATGATGTAAAAGCTTTTCATGAAGTTTGTGGTTTCATCGTTAAGGTGAATTATCAGTATTTTACTAAAAGGGCTATCAAAATGTTTTGATTTGCTTATTCGTGTTGCTAAAAGCATAATTTCATCATATCTCAAGCCTTCGTCGCTTTGAAATATGTAGGTCTTCTTCAAATTGGATGATGCTGGCAGCCCAGAATAGGCCCTCCAGCTCGTTTTATTCTGAGCTGATAGCATCAATTTTGGCCCGCTATCCTACGTCTGTTTCATTTATTCAAATGTAATGGCAATGTTACAAACACTAGATACTCAAGGACCAAGGCTGCTACAAGTTTGCCAGACTACTTTGGAACATTTTTTCACTCAAAATATAAAAATAAATTCCAGAACATGAAAACTAGTACCTTATTCCTGATAAATATTCCTTAGAGTTGGCACCCCTAAGGGGAGCGCGACGGTAGCGAATGACTCATAAATCACAGCACCTTTTGTGGACCCCCGACGATGTCCGCACACGGTAACCATATACTAAAACAAATTATGGCCTTCGGACGTTACATTATCACAATTGAAAATGTCCCCAACGTTGTCAGTATACCGAATTGAACACATTTCGTAACTAAAAAAGTTACCGCAGTGGTCTTGGATTGATTTATATCAAATAAATAATATCATTGGAAATTATTTACACAGCACTGTTGAAGGGTGCCAGACAACGTATAGCTAAACATGAGTGATATTCTTTATTATTAAACATAGAAACGCCCAAATAGAAACCAACAGAAAATTATGTTCATTTACACAAAATGTTTAGTACTCAATCATTAGACTCAACTACTAGAACATTAGTTTCGTTTACAATTGAATTAAAAAATCATTTAATATGCCAGACATACATCACCAAACGATGATTAACCGATATGTTTATCTCAACTAAAGCACATAATCGTTATATATTAAATATGACTAACTGTCGATTCGGACACAGTTTATTCGGACATAGTGTCCGAATTGACACTTTTTAATTTTAATATTTTTTTCACTGTCGATTCGGACACCGCGATATAAATAGCTGTTTTGTACAGTCAGATAAAAAATCTTCATCTCTAGAAACATTACCGATAGCTTCGTGTAGAAGGCTACGTTGAGACTTTATGTTAAAAACGAAAAGAAATCGTAGGAAGGTTTTTTATCTGACTGTACAAAACAGCTATTTATATCGCGGTGTCCGAATCGACAGTGAAAAAATATTAAAATTAAAAAGTGTCAATTCGGACACTGTGTCCGAATAAACTGTGTTTTAAATATTACTGGTAATATTAGTGTATGACCTCTAAATTTAATTGCAAGCGTCTTAGCTAAATGTGATTGGGGCAATATCATTAGAGGCTGTAGTGATACAGTTAATAAATTGCGGTTATCATCCAGTGATTAATTATATTCGATTACCTTAATAACGTATCATCCATTTCAGTTGATTAATGGTATGATGCAGTAATCGCCTTGATATCTGAAATGACTGGTTAAGCATTGTCACACTATAACGTAAAATGTTTTCCCACGTAAAAATTTCTTACGCTTTAGATTTTTTCAACAAATATTCAGTACCAAATATGATTTTTTATACCAATATTTGTAAGGTATCGCATATTTTACTGATTTTACCACCTCTCTGTGACTATTACAGTTTGGTCTAAACGGACAGTAGATTGGGTTCCAAGCTAAAATTAATGAATCTTAAAACTTTTTAGATTTTGATTGGCCAGTGTCGCCCTACAAATGCCGTCAATATGCCCCACAAATATTAAACTACTACACAAACATCAAATATCAGCTGAGAATGGAAGCTAGATCCTCCTAGCATAGTACAAACAATTGTGGGAACGAACAAGCCTGTTTGTATAAGTCGAGGAATTTTTGTAAATACTTTATATATTTTAAAAAAAGTCAGTTAATTTTCATCTCAAGTTAAAGAGCAACTCACTTCGTTCTTTTCTAGGTTGTCAGCATAAAAGTACTTAAGCAATATTTATCAGTTGTCCGATGCATTGTTGGGGCATGCTAGTTATAGTGCAGTATCTATTGTGTCCCATATGCAACAGCATAACCGAGCACCGAAACGTGAGGACTGGCCTGCGGAGCGGATCGTCGATCGCCGCACCGCGCGGATCGCCCGCAAATCACACCGAATTATTAACATTGCCGTCCAATGGGGGCTAATGCGTGGACATTAGTCGTAGTTTGCGTACGACTTAACTCGATTAACATTTATTGACATACTAGCTACAATATTCTTACTAATATAAATAATGTCTAATATCTTTCGGTTTGTCTATTACGTCTTCGCGCCTAAACCACTAAACTGATATTGATGAAATGTCGTACAGATCTTGAGATTTTTATATCACGAGAATATATCACTTCCCATGATATTGCAGAAGTCGCGAAACTATTCATAGACATTATTTATAATATTACAAATAAATATGTTACGTCCATAATTTTCTATTTCGGGTTGAAATCTATGTCGAGCTTGATGTTTCACCGATGAGAAGAGCGAAATATTTACTTAAATGATTGGTCAAATCATTTGAATGTCGTCCTTGTCGTTTCAAATTTTAAAATATTTGAACTATAGTATATTCTTTCACTACTACTGGCTCTACTAAAAAGCTTTTGTTTTACCCTAGATTTTTTTTTACCTGTATATATTTTACCAGATTTTGTTTGTGATGTATGCTTCTGTTCTGATGTTATGCGTCCATAAGCGACGTAACATCTTATAATCAGACGGCTCGCGGGTCTTAGGGTAGTGGCGTCACTCTTGTTATTGAGCGTCACCTTCGTAGTATCGTAGATCAATAATAAACATACGTGTGGCACTCGGGGACTGCCGCGGTAAAGCTATTGCATAGCATTTTTATCAACTTATACGGCAGACTTCGGCACAGTGTTTGTTTTGAGACGAGCTGCTTCGTCGCGATCCGTGCGAACTTCGTACAGTCTACACGCATACGTCTAGTCGCACGCACACAAACACTGTTCCGAAGTCTGCCAAACTGACACGACGTTAGACGAGTGTCAGGTTTTTTCCATAAGTTTATTTTCGTTACGGAATTTCTTGGTTCGGTCGCCGCGCTCAAAGCCCGCGATAAAAGCTATGCAATAGCTTAAAAACCCTTATTAGTGGTGGAACTAGCCCTGTCTTTTCACAGCTGTCCGCTCACAAATTCACGGAATAATTTGAATAATGTAAAACAAGGTTTTGATAAAACGTTGCGCGTTGATGTCTTTTGTCTCGGTCGCGAGGTCGTAAACAATTTACTTTAAATGCTTAAGCTACTCTGAGGCAATAACTTAACGCGTAAATAAACAACATCTTCATAGTCTAGTGACTTAAGATTCAAGTCGGGATCTCAGGGTCCTGGGTTCAATTTGTCGGGAAAAAATTGTTTGGGATCATTTGAAACCTGCTCTGGTTTTCGGATTATACTCGTATGTATTTAGATAACCAGAATCTATCATTGTAACTGGAATTAATTTGCTACTAAGGCACACTTATACTGGCCTACTACTTAAACTCAGCTTTTCATGACTAGACACTAATTCATATCGTCATTTCATATAACAAACCACTACTCCTTGCTAAACGTAAAAAAAAATCCTAGACAGCCAATAATACTACCTTTCTGCATCATTTGGATATTATGTCGTTGATAGTATCGATTCTTAATAATGGGGTTTATGGTTGAACACCCGACTTTCACGAGGTTTATGGTTCAATCCCCAACTTGATCAAGAGATTCTTCGATCATTTCTTGGTTTTGATCACCAACCAGCTTTTGGCAGTGGAGATTAAACCAGTCAAGCAGTTGTAAATATACATTTGTTTGCAAAAAGGTTTACTCGTATTTTATTTTTGTCTAATAAGTCGATTTTTTTAACATTTTTTTTTTACCGTTTCCGTGGAACAGTAGCTAAGCCGCTCGGGTATAAAACACGGAGGTCGTGGGTTCGATTCCCGCCATGGGTCTGGTTGGGGGTAGGACTTTTTCAAAGTCCTACTGGCCAGCTACCACCCCCACAGGTGAAATCTGCCCTACAAGTGAAATCTGCCCCCCTATAACAGCTCTGGCTGTGTTCCGGCATTATTAATGTGGGAGCCAGTACACTTGAAACCAAAAGCTCGATCAGATGAGTCTACAGTCTGGCAGCACATTGAGGGACGCTTCCAGGTGAAACGTCCCTCAACGGCATAAGGCCGTAGTGACCGCTTACCATCAGATGGGCTCCGTGCCTATCTGCCAACAGTATAAAAAAATAACACAACTAGGTACTCGCATGTTTCAAGTAAAACACAATTTCGAAACAAATTCAAACATAATTCCGATCTAGCGAACCTATTATTCCCCGTCCCCAGCGAAGCCCAATCTGATTAGATAATGGTATCCGCGACTCTATTTTGATCCAAATCCATTATTGGGTCGGTAATTTGACGGCGTCGGAGTGAATCACACCCGTCATGCCAGGAGCTATCAGACCTTACAGAACACTTACATTAATTAGGTTTTACACAAAGAACATCGTTTTGAGAAATGTAACAAAATTTACTTAGTTTAAGGTTTAAGGTGAGATACAGATTTATAAATAATTCTCAAGGTTATTAATCTTAGTCAACCTATTAATGTTCCACTGCAGGGCAAAGGGTGATCAAGATCCCAAGCTTTGTCCGCAAAACCAACACAAAGACAGCTCAATCCGGGAATTGAACCCAGGACCCCGAGATGACCTGGTAATTAAAGCACTAGATCATCGAGGATATTAGGATATTAATTTCATTTAGTATTTAAGTAGGTAACCTGTCGCGATACAGAGGTTCTGGATTCAATTCCCAGTTTGGGCAGCAGATTTTTCGAGACATCCTCGGATAAACGACCGCAAACACTACTTTGGCAAGCGTTGGGATTAAGACAATACCTATAAATCGTAACGATAACTTAACTTTCAATAAGTCTTGTTACCTAAATAAAGGTAACCATGACCACGACTTCAAAACTTAGCACCCGGTATTTTCCACTAAAATGTGCTATACTGTGACACTTCAAATTAGACACTATTGCTCTTAATGGCATGTATAAGACAATAGCATTACAACAGAAATCCAAACTCAATTGGAGCAGTGCCAAAACAAGATGACGCTAATTTGTTTGGTAAACACTGACGATTCCCTCATATCAACATTTAAAGCGAACCACATGGATCAAAGACATTCTTTCAGAATCACTTACACTCACTAGTTTTGTCATTTTTAACATTAAAATAAAACGTTTATGACAATATTGATTGAAAACCGCATTTAAGATAGTGTTACCAAAGTAATATTTTTATTAATAATTTGTTTTTTTTATTCTTAATTACAGCTTAATTCACAGAGAAATGTTTTTATTCTAAACTTATTTCAATCAGCACGTTACTAAAATGCTTAGGGTTAGTTTTTCACGTAACGTAACGCCTTTGTACCCCAGACAAAACAAATCTAGATATATTTTATGTCAAATATATGTTTTTAATAAAACTATATTGCCAAGAACTCTTGCGCTAATAATTTCAGAAACACTTTACCCAATTATCTAATAAACTTAATTTTTTGCTTATGTTTCTTATATAAGCTATTGTCTTTTCCCAAATTCTTGTTTTTAATCTTGTTTTTTCATTAGGGAAGATGGCGTATTTCGCAAAGCCGGCATGGTCAAGTTAAATAAAAAGGCGCACTATTTATTGTACAGTCAAAAGCACGTCAGACGTAACACTTTGGACTTTGTACCACTCTTAGGTTTGGGGCATAAGTGCTATTATCGAACTGCAAGTGTTAACCGTGATGTGCTGTTGACCGTACTTATAACAGCATTTTAATTAATTGTAGATTAGCTAATTCAACGAGGGGAAATGATACACATACGACTTCATAATGAACATGTTTTAATTATAAAAGCCGTTCAACTAACCAGTTTCCATTACAATATGTCCAGATAAGCCAACCTGAAAACTAGATGCCCGCTAAAAAATACTCACTTGCGCAATTTAAACTTATTACCAACATTTTAAATCTGCTTAACGAAGGGTTACCAACTTTTGTTAGTATTTTAATAATATCTTTATTATTTTATTATAAGAGAAAAAATTATGCAATGCATTGTTAAAGTTAAGAATAAGCCTTATTAATATCTACTGGAGGGTAAAGGCTGTTATAATGTTTCGCTTAAGGTGTTGGTTTGAAAAGAAATTTTTTAAAAATAAAAAATATTTAACCATATTAACTAAATTACAATCAATAATGTTAAATTCTTAACTTCTAAAGCAAATTTATATTGCAGCCTGCACCTTTTAAAAGCATTAATCACTTATTTCATTATATTGATATAGCTATTTAAAAACTTACAAGACAAGTGGGAGTATAATACTTTCATTCTGGCAACCCTAATCTCGGCAAAAGATAAAATCTATTGTCTGCATTTAATATCCGACTTGCACCCGGCAATCTAGCGAAATTGCCATGATAAATTATCCCCTAAGTACTTTTTAAACTTTTAACTGTCTCTAACTAAATAATAATAGCGCAATAAGGATTGCCTTTGATTTGTTAACGAGTTTAAAATAGAACGACTCGGTTCAGAATTTTATTAATTTATATCGTAGGCAATTAGTAGTATCTTATAGCTGGTTTATTTCCTGGCTAGATGTGATGAATTAATGTAATTAAAAAGGTTTCATATTTCATAAAACTTTATTAATTTATTTCAGCAAAAAATGGCGTAATAGTTATTTATGTGACTGCTGCATAATGAGGGTCATTAAAATACGAATGTGGTTTTATGAAACGAACGAAGTGAGTTTCATAAAAGAATCACATGAGTATTTTAATGACTAATTATGTACAGTCACATACATAACTTTATCTTCATTCATACGATAATATGTCTATTTTATAGTCAGGATTGATGAGCAAACGCCCTAGTTACCAACTTAATCTGTATGTAAAAGTTAGTACTGACATAATGACTGACGTTTGTAGTTTTTAAAATCCATAAACAATCTAGACTCGAGTTGATTTCGATTCTCAAATCGATTGTTATAATTTCAGCATCGAATTAAATGTATAGGAATGGAACATAAAATTACTAATCGACTAATTCGATCAAAAAAAAAAAAAGGGTACCGGTGTAGACGTTAAATTTGAGCTCTCCCTGTTTTTTCAAAATTTTTATTATATATATACTTAAATTTCTGTGTTTAATGTTTGCATAAGTTTCAAATACCTGCCAGCTACGTTACAATTTACTCCTATATCAAAACCAAGGCACATAGAAACAATGGAAGCATCACTAAAACAGTCGCTTGAGGAAGTGAAGCAGGTGTGTTTGGCGAGGATGGCTGATTTCCAGACTAGTCTGGACAAGGCTGGAGCATCTGCAACACCGTCTCCGAGCACACTCTCGTCCCTCGCTGCTGACTTCGGGTCTTTCAAGAAGTTTGTCTGTGCAACGCTGAGTGGTATCCAGGCCCAGGTCGAGTTGATTGCTCAGGAGTGTGACAGGCTGGAGATGCAGACACGACGCAAGATTCTCCTGGTGCATGGGGTTCCTGAGGTCACAGGGGAAGACACTGCGAAGGTTCTTCAGGATGTGCTGCGTGAACGCTTGAAAGTGCCTCTAAGCTGTGACGATTTAAGCCGCACTCAACGTATGGGCCAATCACATCCCAATAAACCACGGCCAATACTTATAAAATTTAGAAGTGTTGATACTCGTGATAACTTGTGGTTTAAAAAGACTGCACTGAAGGGCTCCGGTATCACTATTTCTGAGTTTCTAACAAAAACTCGTCATAACATCTTCATGGAGGCGCGTAAGCGGGTTGGTGTCTCTCGCTGCTGGACCAGGAGTGGGGTCGTCGTGGTCTCCGGGGCGGATGGCAAGCAGCACCGCATAACCTCCATCAGCGAACTTGACAAGGTTGCTACTTTGCAAGGCGCAGGTGCCCGTTCTGCGGTGGCGGACAGTGCGGACGTACGCCGGGATGCTGCGGTCAGTGGGAGGTCTAGGCGTACTCGCAAGTAAGGTCTTGCTCCTCGCGCGATAATATTGTAATATTGAGTATTTGTTGTTACCATAACTGATTTTTTTCCAATCTTTAAATGTTTACTTGTACCTTCTTCCGTATTGTTTTTATTTCTCGTGTGATGTTACCCTCTATTATAAATTGTTTTGTACTTCTCTGTGTTCGTAAAAGTTATATATTTTGTGATTTCGTAATATGATTAATCTGACAGTGACATTTAGTTAGAGCCGTCTGCATATTTAGATTGCCGTCTGTCACTCACTGTCAGAAATTTTGCGTTTTGTTTTGGCTGTTGCGCTGAGCTGAGAGCAGAGACAAGTAGGAACTTCGCACTTTATTTTTAATATTTTGTTCATAGTTTATTTAACTATTTTGTAACTTACTTTTTTGTCTCTGAGTTTCATAGATTTAGTATATATTTTAGATAATTTTAAAGCTATTTTGTGTTTGTTTATTTTTCTCTTGTTTACTGTGTTTTGTTTACTTACATGTTTCTTTTTTCAGCTGGCGGGTAGAGGAAACTTTATAGCTAGTTTAATTTTTATTACTTATTATTATTGTTAATTATTTTAATTTATTTAATTTTTATTTATTGTATTATTATATATTATTTTGATGGATTCGCATAGTGGCGCCTCTGACCAGAGTGACCATTTTCAATCTTTCTCATCTTCCATAAATGACAGCTTTCACTCAACTTATTTACCACTATCTGATGTCCTTTCTAACACATTTTCTGATGTGCCTCAAAACTTTAACATTGTCCATATTAACGCCCAGAGTATTCCAGCGCATTTTCCGGACATGGTGACCGCCTTTGATAACAAGAATATTCACGCTATTCTTGTGTCTGAAACTTGGCTTAACCCATGTCTCCCTTCTTTATCCTTTTCTCTTCCGGGATTCCAACTTGTAAGAAATGATCGTGTTATCCGGTCCGGAGGTGGTATTGCAATATATATTCGATCCCATATCCCTTTTTCTCTTGTCAATGTTTCTCCTCCTACATCTTCATCAGAAGTAGCACAACATCTTTTTATAGAACTTACTCTTTCTCATTGTAAAATACTTCTCGGTGTCTTTTACAGTCCTTCTCTAAGGGTAGATTACTTCCTTACTCTGGAGAAGTTACTGGAGGACCTGACTCCCCTTTACGCTCACACTTTGCTAATGGGAGACTTTAATACGTGCCTTCTGAAAAATAACTCTCGTTCTTCTCGCTTCAAATCAATTATAGATGCTAGCAACCTCAATATTCTGCCTCTTGATGCTACACACGGTTCTCCTAACTGCTCCCCTTCTCTGTTGGATTTGATCATTGTTTCATCTACTGATCATGTCGCTAAGCATGGTCAATGTAATGCTGAGGCTTTTTCATATCATGATTTGCTTTACTTGTCCTACAAGGTCCGTCCTCCCAAATTCAAGGCGAAAGTGGTTTTGCAACGCAATTTTGGTGGCATGAACATTGATGAGCTGCGGCGGGATGCAACCGACATGAATTGGACTACTATTACTAATGCGAGTTCTATTGATGAGAAGGTTGATATTTTTAATTCCTTAGTAATACAACTTTACGACAAGCATGCACCCGTTCGGCCTGTTAGGATGAAGCATTTTCCTGCACCTTGGCTTACGGATGAATTAAAGGCACTGCGTGATAGAAAACATGCTGCAAAATCTCGGTTTAAAGTGGACCCGTCCGATAGGAATCGCGAAAAGTATAAGTTGATTAGGAATCGCTGCAATAGGTTGTGTAGGGATGCCCAAAGACGCTACATTCACGAATCTGTAGAAAATGAAAATCCAGCCAAAATCTGGAAATTTCTTAAGTCACTTGGAATTGGTAAGACATCTCACAATGCTTTTCCTAAAGATATCAATATCGACCAGTTAAATAAACATTTTACTTCCTCGTCTACTATTGATGGTACTTTAAAAACCAGAACGCTAAATCATCTTTCATCTCTTCCAATTCCAGACTCCTCGTCTTTTGTCTTTGATCAGCTAACCGATTGTGATGTTAAGAAGAACATTTTAGCTATTGCCTCAAACGCTGTCGGTAGTGACAGCGTTAGCCGTAAGATGATCACTCCTCTCCTAGACATTCTGACTCCTATCATTACCCATATCCTAAATTACTCCTTGTCCTCGAGCACCTTTCCAACTGCCTGGAAATATGCTCAAATCATTCCACTCCCTAAAAAGGCCAATCCTTCGTCCTTTTCCGACTACCGTCCTATATCTATACTGCCATTCCTATCCAAAGTGTTAGAGCGCGTTGTTCATCAACAGCTCAGCTCATTCCTATCCAGAAATAGCCTCCTGAACCCGTTCCAATCTGGTTTCCGTCGTGGTCATAGCACGGTAACGGCCTTAGTTAAGATCACTGACGACATCCGCCTTGCTATGGACAGTAGACGTCTTACGGTGTTGGCTTTACTGGACTTCAGTAATGCCTTCAACGTTGTAGACTTTGACATCCTGCTTGGTCTGTTACGCACTCTTAACATATCTCCGACGGTAGTTGACTGGTTTCATAGTTATTTGCATGGACGCCGGCAGCGTATTCGTGTTGATGACTCCTTTTCCTCTTGGAATGATATTGTTGCCGGGGTTCCTCAGGGTGGCGTCTTGTCTCCTCTACTTTTTTCAACTTTTATTAATAGTATCACTCATGACCTCTCTTCTTCCTACCACCTATATGCAGATGACCTACAACTTTACTCTAGTGGCGATCTTAAGGAGCTCCCAGGTGTTATTGGGGTCCTGAATGCGGATTTGACACGAGTCGTAAACTGGAGCAACTCGTTTGGGCTCAGGGTGAACCCCCAAAAAACACAAGTCATAATACTTGGTGGGTCACGTCAAATCACAAGGTTTGATTGGGGTTCTTTACCACCAATTGTGCTTGACGGTGTCCAGATAGCCTTTAGCCGAGTGGTTAAAAACCTTGGGGTACATATGGATAGTACTTTGTCATGGGATATGCAAGTCAAGGAGGTTAGCAGGAGAATGTTTGCTTCAGCAAGTTCAGTCAATAGACTTCGCAACTTTTTACCTATACCCACCAAAATTGTTCTAGTGCAGGGCCTTTTACTGCCTCTGCTCGATTACGCTGATTGTTGCTATTTAGACCTTTGTGAAGCGTCTCTTAACAAGCTAGAGCGATTACAAAACTTTTGCATACGTATTATCTTTGGTCTGCGTAAATACGATCACGTTTCTCAATATCGTGCTCAGCTTGGCTGGCTTCCGATACGACGTCGTCGTGATTTGCATGCTCTTAGCTTACTATTCTCCATTCTTTTTAACCCTCTATCTCCTCCCTATCTTAAAGAGCGGTTTAAATTCTTGCAATCCACCAAGGGTCCTGATCAGCGTTCATCTCGGAAGTTGCATCTAGTTTGTCCTCCACACTCCACTGAGTTCTACTCTCAATCTTTCACTATTCAATCTATTCGTCTTTGGAATTCTCTTCCCCTTTCTATTCGTGAATCTCGGACTCTTCCCATTTTCAAAGCTCGCGTTAAAACTTACTTCCTTTCCCTCCCCTAATCTTCTGCTTGAGTGATGTCACTTTCATGGTCTTTTTTGGTTAGTTGTTTCTCTTGTGTGATATCCATGAATTTGTAATATTATTATGTATTGTATTTATTTTAAATTATGTATGTGTAATAATATGTTTATGTATATATTATAGTATTTATATTTATAGATAGTGTTAGTAGTATGTATATATTTTGTTTTTATTTACTAGTATAAGAAGTTTGGAGTCAAATTTTTGTTTATTAAAATTTTAGTTCTTATTTTTTGCACTGCCCTTTATATTGTTCTAATTATTTTTATCATGCTTTCCTCTATCCAAAGGTTGACTGGAAGAGATCGCTAGTAGCGATAAGTCCGCCTGTGTTGTGCAGTTCAATTATGTTACTTGTTTTTCTTTGTCAAATTTGTGGTGCAATAAAGAATATCTATCTATCTATCTATCGATAATCGAAAAAACCTATTAATTTTTACTTTTAAAGAAGACGTTCGAAATTTGAACGAAATTAAGTATCGGTTACCGACACTAAAATGTAAACATTTCAATGCAGCCACAGATACTTATATCTAAATGTAGGGCGTTTGCTCATCGCTCCTGAATATAAAATAGACATATTATGGTATGGATGTAGATAAAGACGATATTCTAATATTTTTCTTACATACCTACTCTTTGGGCCCAAAGGTGGGCTATGGAGTATATGGAGAGCGACCAAGATATGAACACTCACAAAATCTGGGCACATTCGCCTCCATTTTTCAAGCAGAGATCTTCGCCATCATCGAATGTGCGGAAATCAACCTGCAAAGTAACCACGTAAATCGTGGAATATACATTAACTCAGACAGTCAAGCGGCGATACTAGCACTCGCCGCTAACCAGGTAACGTCAAAACTGGTGGCAGACTGTATGACCCGACTAAACTCTCTCGGAAAGAATAATAGGGTAACACTTAGGTGGGTTCCGGGACACGAGGGAATAATAGGCAACGAGAGGGCCGATGAACTCGCAAAAGCAGGTGCGGAGGCAACACAACATGGCCCAGAGCCAATCTGTGGAATCCCCAAAAGCCTAGCCCGTACCACCTTGGAAAACCTATACACAAAAAAGTCTAAAAAGGGATGGTTAAACATGCCAGGACTTAAACACGCAAAATCACTTACAAAAGCCTTTGATCCGAAAACTTCCAAACGGATCTTAGGACTGAGTAAGCGACAGGTACGCATCATGGTTAGAACCATTACAGGACACTGTTGTCTTAATAAGCACATGACTGTAATGGGTCTACGCGAGTCGAGGAAATGCAGATTCTGTCACACTAGCGACGAAACACCTCTGCATATACTCACGGACTGCGAGCCATTGATGCACAAACGTAGCCTTATTCTGGGGAAGCACATTCTACAACCAGACGAGGCTAAAGATATCCTCCCCAAGAATATCCTCCTCTTCGTAGAAGAGGTTGGGCTTGGAGAGGAACTGTAATCTAAGTGGCGTTCACAATGGATCAGAATTGGTCGCAGTGACTGTGGAAACACTAAGCCGCTGTTAATAATAAAAAAAAAAAAAAAATACCTACTCTTTTGTTTTTATTTTTCTTTTCGTAAGTTTAATAATAACTCGTTTAACTACGTATAAATTACAAATCATTTTTCTTATACGAGTATACATAACACCTTTAATGTTTCAAAAGGATAACCTTTTGATGATAAATCATGATTACAATTTGTCTAAAATAAAAAACGCAATGCAACATTATCCCGAATTTGGTACAATTGCAATTACGCATTTATTACTTCGATCATACGCAACCGAATTAAAAAACTTTTGGTCAAGCGACTACTTAAGCCGAAGCGATTATAACTCAACAAGTCAACAGATGATAATGACAGCATTAGATCCGATTAGGAAGCATGACCTCATTCCGACACTGATCGAATGTGACGCACTACGCATTTTAATTGTTACGATCTGTTGCGACAGAAGTTGCGACTAATGCTATTGTGTTTGTATTTGATTACTACAGCGCTTATTGTCCTGGTTTTTAAACACTTCAGACTATTGATTTGCTAATATCGGCTATTTACTAATTTTGTTATTTACTTTATGCCACCAATACTACAGTTATTGGTTTGTGTAGTTATGTAATTGAGTTTTCTACACAGCTTGATGGTATGTAATATTACCAAGTCCTAGTTAACAGCTTTGCATTTTAACTACCATAAACGAAACGATTCCAACATTTACAGAAATAGTAAAAGACATTGTAACAAATTGCTCCAATAACTGCTCTCAGAAACCTTTATTACTAAGATGAACGAAATACAGGAAATATGTTTTTAGCTGACACATTTTCACAAAAATTCTATTTCTTTTAGCATCTTCAACTACCGCAAAAAGGTCAAAACACATTAACCATGCAAAATGCCAATTAATCTCACCTGCTTCCCGAACAAATAGACAATATTAATAATGAAAATATGTCTTGTTAACATTGCAAATAGGACGTGGTAAACATTGGCACGGCCCATAATCACAGCGAAACTAATTATGATGTATGCACGCATGACAAACAATGGACCGATCCCAACAGCTGCAGTGAATTTAAATAAAAATAAGACATTTTCGATGGATATTATGTACGACGGTACTAAATGGTACCACGGTAGCTCTGGTTATAACTATAACGACCGTTGAACATTGAGTAATCCTTAAAAAACATGGAGTATCACATGTCATCACGGTAGATTTACGTAGCCCTCGAAAATTTGTAAGGTATCCTTATTTTATACACTTCAGTTGTCAGACAGGAATGCAGTACACCTGTCGAGTAAGAGGCCTATTTAATAAGAGAAAATGAAGCATCGCACAGAGTGTTACATATCTTCGTTTTTAATCTAGCAACGAATATTTACAGCTCAAATCTGGACCACAAACCAGAGTCAAGTCATTTTACTCATACCTACACAGTAATTACACACACAGTTCAATAGATTACTACTGTCACACCGTTATAAGGCAGCACATTTAGAACTGACAGCAGCCACTAAGCAAGGTAAATAATTAATAGGTATTGCATATAAAGCTTATTAGGTATAATGTAAGTTACAAGTACAAATCCATTAATTTACATGCTCTCTAAATTGATAGATAGATTTGTAAAAGTGAAGTAATGGTCATACTTTGAAAATTTCACATTGAAAAGGTGCCATGTTAAGGGACTGGTTCTACCTAAAATATTTTTAAGTTCTACCTTATAACACAAAACTGTAAAACTTAGTAACAGCATTCAAATGATAATTTTGTAAAAGAATAACTATTGAGTATCTTGCCGGTTCTTATCAATAAACGACAACATTCCGAAACCGGCGACTCTACATGACGATTCATAAGTGCGTATAAGCCCACATAAATAATGTTATGTATTTTTATTATATTCCCTAAATGACGAAACCAAAACCCGGGCGAAGTTCCCAAAGCAGTTCCTCCAACTCCATTTCAAAACTTGACAAACGCTTATCTATTCGTAATGGTCGTAGCTTATAAATCATTCAGAGCCATCTCAGAGTCCCGAGCAGCATCACGACGCCCAGATGACTGACCTTCTGCATAATACAGGCACGAGTCACTCGCCCAGGTTCGCTTGTATGTCTATGTACTAACACGCGTTGCATCTGGATATAATTAACTATGGGTACGTTTAAATTGCAGTATACACGGCTAGTACGAGTAAAACTACATGACTAGCTGTCAAGTTGACAATGAGGAAAAAACTCCGGCTGATGTCTTAACAACAATGGTTGTTTGTCAACGTGGCTTGTCTACTATGGTAATTGGGCGTGTTCAGAAAAAAATGTTTTTAGAAATAAATAAAGTTCGTTGTCTTTACAACTGCTGGATAGTCAAAGGCTTCAATAATTTTGGTTCCATACAAACCTTATTGCATTATACTAAGAATTTTACCTTACTTAGCTCATGAAGTCTAATACAAGCAAGCACACCAATATGATTTTCTTTTTACAATCACAATTTTATGCCTCAAGTCAGCCGTCCTACTTAACAACATATTTCACCTTTCCTTCCGGAAGTCAGGTAATAATATTGACAATATCAACACTTTTTTTTTCACTTTGGAATGCAAAAAGAGTAAGGTCTGGTAGTTATGTAAAATATTAACCCCAGTGGTGTACGTACATCGCTCGTAGGTACGCGGATTACAGAAACGACGAGAGCATACCGTAAAGCGGTCGCGTAGTGCGTCGCGCCGAGCCCCTGGTTATTGGTACGGGAGTACGGGACAATATGCATGACCTAGTGCCAACGGTTTTAATATTCAAGTGACGCCCGGCCGCGGCGCACGCCTCGCTGTAATAAAAGCACGCTCCAACGCTTAACGAGCAAGACCGATGAGCTCCTTCGTATTCCAAACAAAACGACCCCGTACGTGACCACATCGAGGCAAGAACTTAATTTGTACTGTAACAAGATTGCGAATTATTCACCGTGTTTGAGCTTGGACTCTGGGGCAAGCACAGCACACACTGCCGTCCCATTTCCTCCATTGAATTTAAGCTAGGTCTCCATAACCGAAACAGGCGTAGCTAGGCCACTTTATGTCCAATATTTAAGATACCGCACTACGAGTTAACAAACAGTGACGACTTCCATACACTAGAATTCCTATTCGTACTGCGCATACGCAAAGATAACACTTATTTTGCAAAAATGGACCGTGATCCATTTAAAAACTAAATTAAATCATCCAATTCAGTGTTCCGATGGCAAATACCTGATCAAATATAAACTAGGAAGTTTCTTATTTTGCTAGAACATCACTTTCAATTTTCACTTTACAAAGAAATAAGCCAACTTTCAGGATTGCAAACGTGACCAAATTCGAAATGACTACTTTCAATTTGAAGGCAATTTCGGTTTTAGATTAAGTGATACTTTAATTGAAATGAAGTTCTGAGGCGCCTACCGCGAGTAGACGGTTCGCTAGCAACTGTGAACTTAAACTTCCTAGACTGGAAAGAAAGTTATCAGCAATCGAGGGGCCATTGATTGTGCACAAAGAGCCTTCCGTCTCGCGACATTCGAGTTCGATTTTCCGCTCACAATCACAATGCGGGCGCGGATTTTCGTCTTGCATTCAAGATTATACTTCCACGGCTCGTTCGGTCTCCATCGACATTGTTCGGCCTCTTTCTGTACCGTGTAAAAGAACGAATAGTATTCTTTCATGTGGATGACGTCATTTATCAAGGTTCGCATAACAATATCGCGGCATTAATACGTTGTTGGGATTCATAAAGCTTCAGTTGGGTATGTACGTACGACCATTTTGGCGAGTTGCCAAGTTTCCTGCACAATGCACAATAAATACATAGTGCTAGGACTACTCTTAATTACTTCACTCCCATTGCAGACGGACAATTCGCATTGACCGACGTTTTCGGTCCGCTGCTGTGAAAGGTAACGATATGGCACTCAGCTATTCTAAAACCTTAAGATAGTATACCATACCAAGCTTCATCTGTATCTGTACAAGGAAACATTATGTAGACAACATGGTTGTGTGTAAAGTTAAAACAACAGTTTTTTGTCAATGCATAAGAAACACCATTATTTGACTGTTTAGACTAGTCTTTACAACGTTGGATCAATTCTGCTGATTATCAGCAGAATTGATCCAAGGGCTTGCATAATAGCTGGTGTAATAAGAAAAAATTTATGCTTCTTTCATTTTAAGACAAAAAAAAGTAATTAAATAGTGTGTGACAACATTCTATTGATTTATTTTTTCAATATAAGCACAGATTTATTATTAATATAAATAAAATAGAGAAACCAAACTGAAGATAAATTGACGTTCATGAACCATGGTGAAGCTGCGCGAAATGCACTCTTGAAATCTTTCCTCTTAAATCGAAAAATGGCTTACAATTGAAATGGAAAGTACGCGAAAAAGGACCGATAAAAGTCGACTCACCGAACGACATGGGTAATTAACTCTTCTGCTTTAATGTTCTCTTTTGGGACTTAAAAACATCAAACGACGGGTTTTTGTACTCTTTGGCAGGAGGGCGATCGCCGGTAATCCGAGGTGCAAAAGCGATAGAGGGGCGTGCTCAGCGCATCGGAAAACAGTTATTGGGTAGGGTGGGCACGGTGCATGCACGTGTTTGCCTGACCACTCTACTGTACACAGCTTTAGCCATGTTATGACGGTTTATCATCAATTCACTCGAACATCCCCCTACCGCATTACTGATACACGCTCAAAAAACCCATCAGTCTCTTTCAACTTCTGTGCCAGGTAAATTCATAAACAAAACTTCGGAAAGCGTTAACCGAAAATTGTTCTAAAACCACATTGAAGCCGTCAAAAAGCCAAAATCGACCAGCGGATTTCAATTAAAACTTTAGAACGCGTAACCCAACCCGGAGAACATTAGATAAAACCCGATTAATTATTACTCTGTTAATGGACAAAGGAACCTCTTCGAAACACTCAACAAACAAGATACGAACTGAACTAGACAAAAGGCTGAGCGTAAACAGCAATCGTTCATTCACGCGGGCCTGAAAAACTATCTCTCCCTTTCCCCCGTCTCCGCGGGATATATCTGTCTTTTTCTCCTTGTAAGGGGAAATACGGGAGCAGCTATTTGTTTTTACAGTCGAGCGCCGACGAACAAATTAGGTGGACAAACTGTTGAAACGGTCGAGGTGTCTATATTCCACTCTGCGGAAATTCCTCTCTTAAAATCGTTCCGAGAGAATGTCTCAGCGATTGAGTTCGAGGGAGGTAATAATTTTCTATTCGGGGATGGTTCGATCTGCGTATTATTGGCAGACGCTTAAGGGATTTGAGAGCACGTAACCGATATCCGTTATAAACGCTCGGCCCGCGAACGGGGCTTTGTACTTTTACTTTTCATTTTCCGCCTCCGTAATGCGTTAAGTGTAATTTGAATGCGGAAAATGATACCCGCTGTATATTTACAATTAAATCAGTATGAAACTGTATATCATATGAAGAAAGTTTCCTTTCATTTACATGTGACGGCAAATTAAACATGTAATTTAATTACAGATATTATTTTACTTTGATTTGCATATAATTTAGCCTTTAAAAAAAGCCCTTATGTCATTAAATATCTGTTATTTTGGTATACCGAATGAAGAAGGCTCACACGATTAATTAAATTAGATATAATAAAACTATTTACATAATAAATGTTGAAGCATTTAGCAATTAAATCATAATAATACAGCTAATTTACTCAAAGTTCAAAACCATAAATAAATTTTAACAGTATCTACTGGTATTTTGAGACTAAGTATTTTTAATTAAATGAGCTTAAGGCTCTCTTCTTATTTACTCTTACGTCATAATCCCAGATTTAGATTTTAAACCGAAAATTATGAAACATTTCAGTATTCAATTTATAAGAAGACCTCCAATATCGAAATAAAGTCATCTCTACAAACAGTGCTAACTTGTTCGCCACGCTTACATACTGAAATATCATTTAAACATTCGTTCAACTTCACATACTCAATCAAGACAAAATTCTCGTCAAATGGCAACATTGTTATTGAAAATAACTTTTGAAGCGCTTCGTCAGAATTATCGAAGGAGAGCAACATCGAAAAGTTGCATGAACAAAATGCGAAAGTACTTACAAACAAAGTTGTTACAGGCTTCAGGAAGCCGTAGCTATGTTGTCTGAGCAGACCGTCGCGCGTCGCCCGGACCACACCGAGATGCTGGTATTATTTTGCACTAGCTTTTCGTCCCGGCTTCGCGTGAATGAAAATCATCGTATTTAAACCCTTCTCTAGTGACGGACGCATCGAAAAAATATTTATCTAATTTCATAATTATTTTCAGCAATTCATATATGTTTTTCAATAAGATTGATGTGATGTAGTTGTTTACAGGTTATGTTCAATTTCAATCCAAATCAAAACATTGATATGTTTGACATCCAGGACTCTGAATACCGGCGCGCGTTTAAGTATGTCTCGACGGCGATGCCAAACCTCGTGGGGAATGATTGTACTCTTTAGTTTTGCATTATAAAAACTAAATATGGTAGTGGGATAAAACGCAATAATATTTTTATTTGTATACCGATTATATTTTCATATTTGAAAGCATATTTTATCTGTTTATATTAGAAACCTCGCTCAAAACATGTACTGGTTGAATTTTAGACTTGTTTCGTGCTTACCTACTAGTATTTAAGGTTAAAAAAGACGTACTACCTAAGAAAAGGTGCTACTTCTAGAAGTACCTACTCATAGTCGTTAATCTTTATTAGTGACTAATAACTGTAATTTTTGCAAGATATTAAGTGCCTCGGTGAAGAAAGTGTCTTGCTCCACTATTAGACTTTCCGCATGACTGGTTGAGCGATTTGTTGGCTGACTTGTTCCAGTCTATTGGTACATTTTTAGTTTCACGTAAGAAAAATAAACTTGATTTGAAAGTGACTTCATTGTACAAGACATTGAGAAATCCCTATTAAAGTTTTTATAACTGAACCGTTACTTAAAAATTGCATAATGAAAAACAAATAAAGACATTTTAAAACTACTCAGAGCTGTATCGATTATTCAAATTTGGCAATAAACAGCTCGCAGTGAATTTACATATAAAACATGTTGCATTTCATGTGTTTGCAGTATAAAGAAAGAGAAAGGAATGGTGCATAATCCAATGTCTGTCGAAACTGTTCTGGGCATTATCAATAAAATGATAAAAAAGAGTTTGTTTTTCACGACACTTCTTACAAGTTCTTCTACAACTTTCTATGCTTATAAAAAGATAAAAATGCAAAGTTTTCTCAATATAGCGGGCAATGGGCAAGGAAAGACAAATTCGAGTCCAGGGCTACAAAAATATTATAAACAATGTTAAGTTAATATTATTATAAAACTTTTACACTTTAGACTTTGGCTGTTGGTAAATACGCAGCTTTACATAGGTACATTTACGCAAAAAAACAAAAAGTTTATAAAAAATACCTAGTACTTAAAGGCCGTTTAGTGGCCAAGTGGCCCTTATTGAATAAAAAATCATATCTATACGATCCTTAAAGCGAGACAAGTCTTCTCTGTTGCAAGTTACAACCCTAGTACAGGCGCCAGACAGCAGTCCGAAGCCGACACGCATGTAGTAAGTATTTTTTGCAGAGGAAAATGCGTATGCGTTATACTACCCTCTGAACTCCCTCCCTAGGTTTCCCCTTAAAACCCAAAATAGTAACATCCCAATGCGTGCCTTATGGCAAATTAACAACCTTCTTATAGAAAATGGCTGTCACGTCGCACGTGAATGTATGAAATCACGTAAGAAATTAACGAAAATCGATGTTAAAAAAACTAGCTAATTGCTCAATCCAAGCTCAAGAAAAGTCTTCCTTCATTGCGAGTTAGAACCCTAGTGAGACGACCTAGGTGATTGGATGAAATAATGTCAACAAGTGAACAAAACAGTAAAATGGAAACTAAGTAGCTTGAGTCAAGTCTTCCTCTGTTGCGAGTTGCAACCCTAGTGCCAGGCGCCAGACCCGCCGGCGACAGAGTTCGGTAACCGATCCACGGGTAGGAATGACTCCCACGACCAGCGTTACCATTTTTTTTTTTTTTGCCAAGTCGGGACTCAGGTACTTTTTGAGTGAAAATAGCGGGATTCTTCCGTCAAAAGCGGGACATAGTAAAAAACCGTTCCGTCAAAAGCGGGACATAATAAACAAAAGGTTTTCAAATATTTATCTTTTTATTTGACTTAAAATTACGTTAACGTAACAATAAATAGCAAAAGAAGCCATAGAAAATGTATTTTAATAAACTCTTATCTTATTACGCGCCTTTCTTTCTCAGCACTCTGCACGTACGGTCGAGTTCTCCCCGAAAAGCGTGTCTGAGCCTGTCCCGCGCGGGACATTAAATTTTGATTTAAAAATCGGGACGTCCCGCCAAAATCGGGACGTCTGGCAACGCTGCCCACGACCCACGTGATAGAATGAAATAACGACAGCAAATAAAAAAAACTTAGGTAACAGAAACTAAACTACCCAACCTGTAGCCTGAAGCAAGTCTTCTGAATTAAAAATGACTACCTTCATTTTACACAATAGAGTAATACCGCCGTATTCTTAAATTTATATTTTTCAAAGGACGCTAAATTATGCAATAGAGTAATAGTCAGTATATTAGACATTATACGTAGATTTGAAGTCATTTAAAAATAATTTCACGTTAGTAAAAAAATGAGTAATTAAAAAAGTAGAATAAGAAAGCTTATTTTTTCAAATTACTCCGATTTTTTACGCTGAACTCTTAAAGGATTTTTTTCCTACTTTGCCTAGATGACTTCTTCTACTTGCGTGTGTACTAGAGACGTAGATGTAACAATGTGAGTGTCAAAAATACATAAATTGCGGCAAACAAAATTCCATGTCCATACATTATTGTCATCTAAATTCTAATGGCCTTTTTTGCATCAAGTATGATATAGGTACATCTTAAAAAAAAGTTACAAAATATTCTTTAATAAAAAATTCATGAATGACTATGCAAGTTAGTTGTGACAGTTAAGTCTCAGCCCTGACCAATGGGCGCCGCCCAGACCCGCCGGCGCCGGCCGCGCCCTAGCCTCCGTCACCGACACACTTACAGATAACTTACATCAAAACAACAACTTTTAATATATGCACATATCATAAAGTTTAATACAGGTTAATAAAAAACAGGTTGGGAACAGGTCAGGTAGTGATGGTGATTATTAAATAAAAAAAATATTATGGTCCCTCTTCGAGTGTGAAGGGGAAACGGATGGGAAGGAGTTTAGTGGGAAGGACGCTGTGAACTCGACCATTGGGGCTGTTTTTGTAGAAATCAAAATCATCCTATAACTTTTTTTCTCTTTCCCATGGAGGGGATCTTTAAAATGTACATAGTGTATCTGAAATATTACTTCATTGTCTACATAATGGGTTAACCCTTAGATGAATATATTATCTAAGGGTTAATCTGTGTGTGTAATCCATAGAAAGTTTAGGCCCAATTTTCCATGGATTTTCGCCCATCGCCTTTTTACATCGAAATGGACACAACAAGAAGTGTATTTTTAACCATTCCCAGAAATAGTGATGGAATAATCTATTTTGGTAAACAAGTTACGCCTTCCCCGGCGAGACCCGCCGGCGCCAGCCGCGCCCTCCGCCACGAGCGAAAACCGATCAACTCGAACTGACGTCATTTCTCGTTTTCATTATTAGTAACTTTTGCTTCACTTACACAGGATTTGGCATGACAATGTAATAATCATTTGAAAGACGTAAATTATAAAATAAATAATGTATTTGATAATTTCTTTGAATTATTTCGCGAGGAAAAATTCTAATAATTCATCATGATTATGGGATAAACAACAATCTGTAAATTGTTTACGAATAGACCACCCATTACAATAAGAATCCACACACAGATGAAATTAAGCAAGTTAACCTTCCAATTAAAACACTCAGCAGAATTTAACCAAAAAATTATATTTTCAAAGTCGAGCTGTTCAAGGGATACGTTTACATTTTTTATTTTGATGAAGAGGAAACTTTAGATGATGACTTTAGAACTTGAGATGTACTAACATTGTATGAGAAGGAAAGAGATATCAAGAGTATCTCTAAGTGGCGCCAGACCAGCCGGCGCCTACGCCCCGCGACAGACAACAGTTAAGTGGGGAACAGACACAATGCCCTAAACAACAGTAAAGCACATCCTTTATTT
This sequence comes from Mecyna flavalis, assembly GCA_949319885.1. Classification (NCBI taxonomy): domain Eukaryota; kingdom Metazoa; phylum Arthropoda; class Insecta; order Lepidoptera; family Crambidae; genus Mecyna; species Mecyna flavalis. Next base: position 10,483,674 of record OX439437.1, read on the forward strand.
CCTATGCACTACAAGGCGCTGCGCAAATGTAAAGATTATTTTTTACTGACGGCACATCATTTTGTAAGTGGACCCAAAAAGTGTTTATGACTGCGAAAGAAGGGCTGATTTTATATTCACTGGTGGCTTGTATCCCACACAAAACAAAAACGTGTCTTCATCTGTGCGGCACCGAAATAATGTCTGTAAGTATAGACATCATATCCAAAGATATTTAATTGAAATAACCTCTTAATTGACACATTTGAATGTTTAAATATCTGACCGACAAACAAAATATATACGGCAATATGAACGGAAAGTCTCATTACAAATTCATCTGAAAATCCTATTTAATGAAATACAAAACCTGAAGATAATATTATTCAAATTAAAGAGGCGAGTATTGAAACACATGCTACAACGTGTATATTGTTAACCAATTTACTAAAATGAATCCCGGAACTTTGTGTAGGTATCACACATGACAATGCCCGTTTAAATGAAAAAATATAAATGCACAAATTTTTATAACACACGTTTAAAGTTGATTGATACTACTCGAGTAAAAGCCGAATAGAATTATTAAATCTAAAGAAAGTTGAAAGAATAAATAAAAAGATTTGGACAATTTATCTAGAAAACCATAGCAACATTTCGTAACAAGATTATCTTAATCTCTTCTGTATTGTGGCCAACTACGGACATCTACAAATGCGTAGCTTCCTTCAGCTACGAGTACAAAGTCAATTCACGCTCTATTTGGGAATCGGGAAAGCGATGTTTTAATAATGTGAAAGTTAGTAGAGAGAAAATGTCCCCTCTTGCAATAGGAGGTTGGAGTTTTATTGATTTTTGCTTTTTCCGTTTTTGGACTGGCTTTCTTTTAATTGTAGACATTTGGACCAAGTAGTACACAGTTTTTGCTAGTAGGAAAAGTTTGCACTATTCTACTCAATTCCTACGTTAAATAATTTTCATTGACAATAGTAGGTAACAAATATTTGTTACTAAGCTTCACGCCCTTTTAATAAAGTGATGGATTTAAGTATCAGCCTATTTAATGTCCCAATGCAGGCCAACACCTCCATCATTAAAATCAAATCATCATCACAATGATGGGATGCGAAATGCGGATTGGTGATTACATTTGACCTGGGAGCCAATTCTCGCGCCTTTGATAAAATATCGAACCCGATATTTATCGAAAAATCATGGCGGATAATGTGGAAATTTGTTGACATCCGCCATGTTTTTTCGATAAATATCGGGTTCGATATTTTATCAAAGGATATTTTATCAATTGGCTCCCTGTGTTATAAAATCCGACACAAAGGCCTGATCGGCGAATTGAACCAAGGATTCCGAGATCATGGCCCGGTACTTAGACCATTAGTCATAGTGTCAATGTGATCTGAAATCGAATCTGCGACCTCTGACATAGCAGGCGACTAAAATTAGACGGTCGACAACGATATTCATCCCGGCAAAATTATGTTCATGGTAAAGTCCTTGAAAAGTATGCGTAGATAAAAGTTGTTAGGTAATTATGATAAATTTAATTTATCTCCGTTAACAATATCATATTTCCCTTTATTTAATTATGCCGTTATTTAACAATACCGCGATACGATTACTTTATTTAGCGGTAGATCGTACAACAAATATGTTTTATAGTAATACTGCCTTATTTTGTTTATTTTTTACATACTTTCTTATCATTAGATGGACTTTTGTCAAGCTTTTTATTTAAAAAAAAACAATTAATGAAACACCATGTTCCATGTGTGCTTTGACTCTAATCTGGATTGCTTGAATGTATCTCTCAATAAAAGGCGCGTAGATATTTGAAACGCGATAATCTATCTTTTTTTTTCAAAATATAAGTGATAATATATATCCATAAGTGCAAACATCCTAGTATCCTTGTTGATAACACAAGCCCCGTCAGCCTATCAGAGCCTCCTACACATAAATCAATTGTTGTGCGTCAATCACCAACCTTTCGTTTCAAGCGGAAATAATATCGCCGGGCCATCGAATATCGAAAATGGTTCTCAAATCTAACAGAGAGCTGTAGTTGAATTTATCTCCGAGACCCGGGATTTGTTCAATGTCCGTATTCACAGGAAACGAACAGATTCCAAAGGTTGGTGTTGAAAATACCAAGTTATTTCTTATCTCCAATGCATAGACTTTATTGATGCTAGATAAATCCCCTTTATACAAAGTACAAAGCATAGTACAGAGCATAGTACAAAACTCACTAACGTTGAAATATGACAATTTACTATAACGTTTTTTATACGTGGCTCCTTCTAGCTCTCTTTCCAGAATGAAAGTCAAATAATGATAATATACGAACATACAAAAAATATATCATCCGTATTTAATTGAGAACATTCATTTTAATTAAGTCATTTTAAAAAGGTCAAAAATTAACGGACGGACAATGAATTCTATTTATTCCGTTCTGGGAACAATCATCCAGCAATCGATTTAATGAGCTCCCATGAATTTTCATCTAGTCTCTAGATCTATCATCTAGATGAACTAACTCCTACATCAATATTGGCGGAACACAGCTAGAGCTATTTTAAGTCATATAAGTCATAATGGCATGAAACATAATGTGAGTTTTATAGTTTTCTTTATTACTTTTCAAAGTCGATAATAAGTAAACAATAAGAAATGAAAATGTTACTTTATTTAAATACCGTGTCGAAGCAATTTATTTTTTTAATTACCTATTTCTTGCACATAAACTATGCCATGTTAAAAACATGGTTTTAAAATTATATCAGCCGATTCTTAAACCGGAACTAAAAGTAGTTATATATTTTTTATTAGCTACAATTATTGAGATAAATTGGTGGAACATATTTTATGCTACAGTAAATAAAGATAGTTCGTTCATCAATTTACCTGATAAATAGAGGAAATACACTGCAATGAATATATTATTATGTTCTAACCTCAAGCACAGTTTATTAAATAATTACTAACGTAACCTCAAGTCTCGAACGTATTAAAGATACCTAAATCTAAAAGAAATTGAAGAGAAAATGTTTATGCAATATACCGCCATACCCCTACGCAGAGAACTAACAAAATGACTAATTTGTGTTAGTGTTTCTGAAGTCAACTACTACGGCCAAGGCGAAAGTTAAAAAGAACATCGAATGCAATAAATAATAAATATTTTTATCATACGAGTACAAACGTCGTATCTCGTTTCCACTGCACTTCTTTGGGGGTAAATTTTTAAGTAGATCCTAAAAACAAGGGTGTTTAAAGAAACCAGCAATCTAAATTTCGTTTACTTAATGAAAAAAAAATATTTATCGCTCAATCAGGATCTATTAATTTATGAAATCATTTATATCAACTATACATTTAAATGATACAGATGGTATCTGTTTTCTTCACACAGCACCCTAATGGAAGCGTACCTAATTTTCACTATGGATGCGAAACTTTCCGCTGGAAGTTTTATCACGAGTCTGAGTTCGCGATAAACTCATACCATCGCTTTCATTCATTTCGTGAAAAAGTAAGTAACGGTTACAATTTACGCGAATACGTACGTGATGCAATGCGCTGCTACGTGAAGGAACTTTGTGAATGAAATTTCCTTAATATCACACCCAGCGAAACTAGCGCAACTTACCCATTTCTGGAATTTGAAGGAATCCCGGTAATATTCCGGTGCAACTTCAGATGCCCTCGTTACCTGGCATTATAATATGCTCTCAAGAACATGTTACAGACTACTAAGAGAAATACTTGGGTTTAATAAGCGGGGCATTTTAAATTCAACAAGTCTTTGCTTTCACGAACGCAACGTTGATACTTTTTCTTGCTTTATCTCCGTTGCTTTAGTTGCGTTATACATATTTTTTTTTCTTTTCTGTTCAGTGAGAGCTGTAGCCGATTATTGCCTTATGGGCGAATAATACATAAAAAGCAGGGGAAACCTAAGCGGCGTACGGAACGTGCCATACGGGATAAATGCAGTTAGTTTTCACATGATTTGGTAAAATAAATTAACCTTTTGGACGTTGTCCTATAAATTAAGAACAGCAAAGGTGGCCTTTGAACTCAAACTAGTATTGACAATAGGACCTGTATCTGCTACTTTTCTTGTATTGTTATAAAACGACCTCGAATCAAAATATATTTGTGTACTGCTATATCAACATGATTTCACTGTAGCATAGAAACATACATATTTAGAACTAACCCGTCCAGTATGAGCATTATATCGTAACTACCGAACCTCACTCGCTCCTACGAATTAACTCCGTCTGAATGGATATGCCGGAACAATTATCAGAATCCTCCAGTGTGGTATATTGTTTGACGAGTTAATGTTAATTTAGCAGTTCGCTTTGATGTGAGTACGTGCATTGGGCAAAGGGGAAGGATTACTGACTAGGGCTTTGCTCGCATAGCTCCGGTGCACCCCTACTCCCTAGTATACCGCCTTTGCGAACTACGAGTATAATATCTTCCCAATTCCGCGTACCGCGTCTACGAATCTCAATGTTGGCTTAATGTAAACTATTGTTATTAATCATTATCTTTCGTGTAAACATATATTAGAAATCTAGATAGTACTGTAGTCTCATGAGTGACTGATCATTTGTCATTACCAAAATGTACTATTGTAATGTTGAATAATTTTAATAACAAGCTTAATAAACGGGTGTCCGTATAATGATTTTAACAAGCTCATTTTTAGGTTTAAGATTAGCATTTTAATGCTAATAGAATTTGGAAATTAGCAAAAGATTTATAACGGTCAACACGAGTCCGAACAAACACCCGAACTCAACATTTAGATCTGCCGATGCGATGGATGTTTGTTAGTTGTTAGGTACTTAAATGTTACCTGTTCTTAAATTTCACGTGTAGATATAGCTGTATACATACACGCCTAAGATGTTCGCAAAGTCACTATCACTATTACAAAAGCAGTAACACAAAAACCGCAACACATGAATCCGACCACAAGAAGACACTAATCCGCGCTCGTGAATCTCAACAATTCTAGTTACAACGTAACCTGAAAACAAACCCGACGAATTTACCTACAAAGTCACAATTGTCTAATTTCATTAGAGAACATAATCGTGATAGATAACACCGCAAACAATGCCTGGGCACAATGTGCGAGGGAAACAACCTATTTATAAAGCTGTCCGTTCGCAAAGCGTTGAGGCGACATCCACTCTATTTGTCTCGGCTAACACAACCGCTGCCCACTTCTCGTCGCCTCGCAGTTTGCTTTAAGGATTTTATCGCATTTTCTTTAGGGATGGGCTTTAAGCCTGTTTTCAGTTTAGACATACAAACGTTGGTTTCTACAAATGTATCGTGCATTTTTTCTTACGTAAACTGCACCCAGTGTTTTCTTTTTTACTTTTAGAGCTTAATGTCGCAAAGGATTCTTACATTTCCACAGCATTGTTATGAACTTTTGTTTACCAATAACACAAACTAAACTGAAGAAAATTATGTTAAGGGCACAAACTATACAAGTATACACCATATAGTCACTTATTAAAATGCTTTTAACTATCCATCTAATCGGCACGTAAATAAATATTTGAAGGCAGAATAGAAATTCCACGACATGGATCTTTTTAGAAAAGACTGCATAAATATCTCGTGAACACTCTATTTTCATTTCAATTTATTCATAATTTTCAATATAGACAGTTAGCAGACAATAACTCGCTACTCTTTGCGGAAGTGACATAGCGCCGCGTGCCCCCTAGAGCTGGATTTGACATATCGATAATTCACAAAAAGCAACCTACGCATTAAGCAATAGAACTCAGAATGGAATAATAACGAGCATCGATTCAATCCTTCGTTTCGCAGCTGCTGTTGTTGCGAGGAAAATTTCCTTTTATTGTATTAGCAAATGCTTATTGTATATCTGAACATTTTCCCCATTGTAACGACTAGGAGACGCGCCTCTTTGCCATCGTTTTAGAAATATGCGACCATGAATCATTCAAACAATGCTTTAGCATTGTAACGAAACTTTACTGTTTAACTTGGTAATTGATCTACTGAACTCCTGATCCTTGAAGCAGACCATATTCAGTAATTAATAAATAACCTCTACAATTTGTAAAGGGAATGAGCACTTTTTTGTCGATATACCTATATTTTATTTCTGCACATTTTGTAATGCAAAAATGTTTTTAATGTCCTTAGTAGTGCAAATACTTGGATAAAAATATATAACGAAAATGTTGTTGATAAAAATTATTATACACAATTGTTGTACAATGAGCATATTATTATGACAATGATAAAAGACTAACCTCTTCCTCTGTAGTGGCGGTGTTGACCGAGTCCATGCTTTGACAGAGTGCGAGCTCCATGTTCTTATGCTGTGGGGACGCGGACCGCGGCGAAGGCTGCGGCGGCGGAACCAGCGCGCCTTGTGTCGCTCCTGTTTGTTGCACGCCGGCGCCCGTCGCCGCAGGGCTTTGCGCCTGCAGGCTTTGCGCCGCTTGCAAACTCTGCTGCGCTTGCAGGTTCTGCTGCGCTTGCAAGCTCTGCTGTTGCAACGACTGCAGCGACTGATGAGCCAGGTTCAGCTGGTGTTGCTGCACGATGCTTTGCTGCACAATGCTTTGCTGCACTTTGATGTGCTGGTGAACCGCGAGCTGGTGGATCGGATGGAGGGGGGCGGGGGGCGCGGGGTATGGAGGGGAGAGTCGCTGCCGCTTCACTTGCGCACTCTGAAGCGCTTCGTGCAGCCTCTTCACCGGTAGGGGGCTCTGGCCGAGGTTATCCACGGCTGTGGCTTTGCGTGCCGGCCGAGTCGCGTGACTCCGGCAAGCACTTATGCACCGTAAGGCGACTAATCGCGCGGCAGCCTATCGATGTAGGTATCGACAACGGCGCAACACTACGCACGTCGGGCCACGCTTACTAATTGACTTACAGATTGAGATTGTTATTTTACAAATATTGTTACGCGATTGTTTTTCGGTATTTCAGCGCCTGAGCACTTCTAATCGTACGAGTTGATCCTCTTGTAAACCACTCCTGAAAAGATAAGAAAAACAACAATTAATTTTCAACCGTTCGACAAAATTATATCATAAAAGGATTTTCTTTATTGTGATACAATAATAGCTCATTCAAGGCAGCCGGTACGTATTTTTCATGTTGTTATAGCTTTGAATCTTCAATACATTTACGTTTCAACAAAATCGGAAATCTTAAATCATTAAAATCTTAAATACTTCTGAATTATAATATTAGCGAAGTTTCTCCTAAGAAAAATAATTACCTTCTTAATTAAGAATAACTTTATGAAGTTTAAATATAAATATAAAAAAAGTAATTTACCTACTATCTACATTTTAAAGATTGCACAATAGAGAACAAAGTCATTAAGAATCTAATGTAGTAAAACAATACGCAAAGAAATAACATCAAACCTATATCTATCTATATCGACATTGTTATTTTCCACTCGCTAAACTCCACTCTAGAAATAATTCTGTTTTAGTAGCCGAGTAACCTAACCATTAAGGCAATGAGTAACCCATTGATGAAAGTTAAAGATAGCACTGGGATTTCTAATAAGTACGGCGCGTGTCCTTCACGCCAATTTGAACAAACCTATTGATACTGAATGCCACGTTCAAAATACCATTTTATCGCGTAAAACATAAGACTTGCTTTTAGTTAAATAAAAATAGTTGAAAACGTCGATTGCACTCATGTGGGCGGCGGTCTGTCGTTTAAGCTGTTAGTCATCGCAATAAACAACTGGAATCATCTAAATTAAAGACTAGACTGATGATATCAGGGCAGTAAAGAAACAAACAACGGAATAGGTAGCTAGCTTTAAACTTTATTTTTGTTCACGGCCCGCTTACTAACTACAAACCTAATTGATAAGGCTCTACCTAATTCGGAAGTGGTGCTACATAAAATAATTACGCGTTTGATTTCCCAAGGCAGGGCAAATAATTAATTTATTCATATATATATCATGGAAAACATATTTATCAGAGGTTAGGTGTATATTTTGAGTGTTTGTTCTACTTTCACAGATTTTAGTAACACAAACGCTTAAGCTACTTTGAATTAATGTTTATGAAGATATCAGAATATAATAACATTCTCCTAGCGCGCTAGCAAATAAATTTTTATAATCAACCCTAGATGTTAATGGTTAAAAAAAAAACAAAAGTTTTGTGGTCAGAAAGCAACAATCTTTTGTACAGATAAGATAAAATAGGAAATTAATTAAAACTAATAAAGAGAACCGCAAGAGAATACAGATTTTTGACGTTTAATTTCACTAAATTGATACCCTACTAAGCAAGCGTCAGCACGCTGATGAGTGACCGAAATGTAAACACCCATCTTTCGTGTTTTTCATGGTCTGACATACCCAGAGCTTGAGACTTTCTGTTACTATTGAAATCATTAAACTATAATATCCCTCTTTAGTCGGCAAGAAAACTTTTAAATACAACTTCACCAAACTGTAGTAGGTACGAACATATAAGTTTTTGCTTGACTTTATACAACGTCTAGAATGGAACCGGACCCCAGAAGGCTTAATGTGTATCGATCACGTGTAACATTAAGAGTTTCCAAGGCTAACGCTTTTTGCTGTGGGGCATGACTAAGTTGCCGGCAAAAACTTCAAGCATATACGCGAAATAAGTACCGAGCATACAGCTGCCTAGTAATAAGTAATATTACAATTCCATTCCATGTATTTGAAATGCAGGTTAGCTCCACATTTAATGAAGAATATTTTTAAACTATATGACTAAGCTTGAATTTTCTAACATATTCGATTTTTTTTAAATAAAGCGATAGTGTGCTGTTGAAGATGCCAAAATCATCATCATCATCATCATTTCAGCAAAACGACGTCCACTGCTGGACATAGGCTTCTCTCAAGAAACTCCAAACCGGCGGTCCTGCGCCACCTGGAATGGATGCGCCAGTGGAATCCGGCGATCTTTTTGAGATCATCGGTCCACCTTGTGGAAGGCCTACCACGGCTGCGTTTCCCGGTACGTGGCCACCACTTAAGGACCTTTCCGCCCCAACGGCCGTCAGTCCTCCTTGCAATGTGTCCTGCCCACTGCCACTTAGGGCTCGCAATTCTTCGGGCAATGTCGGTGACCTTGGTATTTCTGCGACCTCATCATTTTTGATGCGATCACGCAGGGAGACTCCAAGCATAGCCCTCTCCATTGCACTTCGCGCGATTTTGAGCCTTTTTATGCGGCACATTGCGCCACACATGCGGATGCAAAAATGAAGTATACTAATTCAGTAATAAAAAGGTATATACCTAGTAGTTTAAGCCCCTGACCACTTGACCATGATCTCGGGTTTAATTCCCTGGTCGGGCATAATTTGTGTTGGATTTTTCAAACACAACTCGGGTTTGTGATCACTTCTCAGCATTTCGCGAGAGTTGTGTTTAAGTAAATAGCATCATTGAGACTATGACTTTATTTTAATGATAGAAGCCGTTGCTCTGCAGTAGGACATGAATTAAGTTGATACTTTGAAGAAAACGATTAGGACATACACCACTACATATAAAATTTTGCTTCGGAACTGTGTGACTTTGAAATTTTTTACAATATTTGCCAAGTTTATCATGATAAATATGCACACTCCTATCATCAAATGTGGTAATTAAGTCAAATGTGTCTTTCACGGTTTTAATAAACGTGAGAATTTTGTTCGTTTATCATTGTTATAACTTTTCTAACCTTTGTAATGAGGTTTTTTTTACTACGTTGTTTGTCATCATTAAATAATAATAGCGTTCTTACCGAGGCAATTTTAAGTCCTCGTTTGCGACTGAAGTCGTCTTAATAATTTGTTAAACATAAAAACGTAATGACTGTAACAAAAACAATTTCTGTCTCAGATAATAAGGCAAGTAACAATGAAAATAATATTGTAGGTCAAATTCTAAAAGACTTTTGTAATAAATATATTATAGCAAATGGTAACGTACCTAATACGTTCAGATCGAAATACATTAACATGACCAAGTATCACTTATTTATCTTTACTACGTATAAAATATAAAATAATGTATATTATAATATTTGAATAAGAGAAGTTAATTGTTTTTTTTTTTTGTGAGAAAGGTCACAGTGACCAAAGGAACCTAGCGACTGGTGGCTGAGAATAGAACGGTAAAATTGCTAAACTAGCTCCGCAAATAAGTTTAGATAATCCGAAAACGTCTAAACAGAAGGCTGACTAATTACTGCTGACTAATTACTGTAAATCAGTCAAGAAGAATATCAAAATAAGTGAAAACGGACCTCGTAATTAGAAACGTAATAGAATTTACTATAAATTAAAGTATATTGCTCTTTAGACGTTAAGAGCAAATTTTCACGAGATTTAGTGAGCCCATTATCGCCGTTAATATTATTAATTACACTAAAAGTGATGATTCATTTGTGATTTTCACGAAAAATCACAATATGTCAACACTGCGTACTGAGTAGCTAACAAAAATATTTTATCTTCAATTAAATCATCTTAACAGAATTAATGAAACAAATTATAAAAGTAATATTTGTCTTGGCCATTTTTAATTATGATTAAGTTAGAAGCTATCTGAATCTCCTTATACCAACAACAATTACTTAGTTAAATACATTTATAAAAGAGAAATCCACATTAAATTTCACTTAGCATTGTTATACTTTCATTACACTTTGCAGCTCTTCTTGGTCTTCGGCAATACATTTTATTTCACTTTCGCTTTACTAAATAGAGATATACGGTTAGAAACACCAACAATATGTGGATGCATGTGCAGAAAGCAGCTGGGATTACATGAAACCAAACTTTTATACTTAGGAAGAGTACAGAAAAGTACCGTGAGCAATATTTCCTTCGCTGCTGAATACTTTAATCCGGTCGTGTATTTATGCTGTGGGGTTGCCTGTAAATAAGTGCGGCCAACTCTTAGAGTTTCCATTTGTTATAACTACTAAGTCTCTTGAGATCAGGACTTCGACAAGTCTTACGCGGGATAAGCTCGCCTATCCCAGGGACGCAACGATACAGAGATTGAAAGTAGTAATTTGTTTCCTTTCTCTTTGGGAAGTCATTTAGACTTTTAGATTGTTTTGACATAGCCGTTAATCGTAGCTCTGGTTGTCACTCGGCCAACAGACCTCTGTATTGTTAATATACAAGTTTCAAGTTCAATGCCAAAAAAAATCTGTTAAAACAGCAAAACAAGATTCTTCAGTGTGACAAATCCATTTGAATCTGTACCTAAACTATGTATTTATTAGCAACATATAATTTCGGTCATTTTTCGAATTTGTTTCAATTTCTATGTAGGTACAGTACAAAACAAGATACAGAACACATACCTACACTCATATTGTATCTTTTTTTCTATTTTACAGTATATGTTACGTGTAAAGACAACAACCTAATACAATCGTTAATATCATCAAATACCATTAAGAGACTGAAGCTACAATAGGTAAATTAACAAAACCATGCTCGAGACAGGAGGCAAAGTGAGGAAGCCATTGAAATTTCGCAAATAACCTGATTAACGCACTAAAGCATGGCTGATGCCCACTATTGTTTATTAGATTAGTTTGATGTGAACGGAGAACGTATGATTTGAACTGATTTGCTAAATATCAATGTTTTTTCGTAAGAATACAAATGTATTCTATATTTAAACCGCGCGTAATTTCTTTTTTTTAAAATCCCCCCCTTCCCGCCACATTTCCAGAATAGAAAGTACCCTATGTCACCCGGGGATAATGTAGCTCTCCAACAGTGAAAGCATTTTTCAAAACGGTTCAGTAGTTTCGGAGCCTATTCCATACAAAGAAACAATCAAATCTTTTCTCGTTATAATATTAGTAGTTAGAGAAGTATAGATAACAAAAAGGAAATACCCTAAATAAGTTTATGTAGAATTGTTGACACTTCCAATATTGAACGTGGAGAGCCCTATCCCAATTTGTCGGTGTCGCTTTAGTAGTAGGTGGTAGATCTAGATGGTAGATCTGAGGTAGAAGAGCCTTTTTTTGGAGGAGAAGGCTTTGAGGTTTCGTATCCACAGGCTAGGGGACTCGGAAACAAAGCATCCCACTTAACTAACATTACATTACATTTAAACTCCCCCGGTTTCTCCTTTCCACCTGATTGGGACGAGCTGGTTCCAGCCTTGTGCCTCTGTATGACAGTACAGTGAGCGATACTTTCTGCTGAAGTATATTTCAATGGAAAAAGCCATGGTGGCCGTTCAAGCCAGACAGGCCTAGTTGAAGAGCACAAAAAGAGTTATTCAATAATCACAAAAAAGTAATACTTTGGTTTTGAGTATACTCTTATGAGTGAGATAGATAAGTTCAAAGGTCTCGCTTTAATCACGCAAGCTCACTAATCGTGCTCTGTGAGGTCTCTGATGACATCATATTTACGTCCTAAATGTTATAGTTCCCCGTTGGCATTTTAGTTGGATTTGCTAACGTAGGCACTCTTAAAATTTGAATTAAAAGCCCTTTACGCGCCCGTATGCCCGGGCAACTGGTTCAATTTAATTTCAAAACTATGAGGTTGGGCTCAAAGAAATAGTTGGGCCTGCGAGATATCTCGTGTACCAGTGCGTCGTGAAACTTTGCAGCGTGCCAAAAAGGCTTTATTCCACGGCTGCGATAAACATACAAGATGAAGATCCTACATTCAACTTTCACAAGTCCAGGATTCTTTTTATAACTCTCCGGCTCATGTTTTTGTCTCTAAAGATAGGAGCTAGAAGAAGAAATTATTGGAGATTTTGCGCTCATTGCGCGATTTTGTTTCATTTAAAATGCCTTTTTTAACAAAATTCTATTGACTGATACAATGTGAGGTACAGCCATGCTACAGACAGTTTCGAGAAGTAACCTCACGGAAGACCTGAATAATAGCTTTATCATTCTGCTACATTTAATTTTTAAAGAGACGGCAGCCCGTCCCTCTTTTCCTCCTTCCCCTCTATCCCCTTCCCTCATAGCCCTTCCTCTTAACCTTCCCTCAATATTCTTTTCTAAAATCTTTTCTAAAAGCGGGCAACCCTCACCCTATTCGTAGGTGTCCACAGGCGGTAGTAATCAGTCACTCTTTCAAAAAAGGGAGAAGTTAATATTTTACTAATTTAATTATATTATGAAAATGTATGGTGTATATTTTAACTACCAGTAATGCTCATTAATCTAGTAGGAATTGATCAACGCAATAACAAACTCGCAATTTATAAGGATTAACTATTACAAACAGGTGCAAAGGAAAAAAGAGAAAAGCACCAACGACGGTTTAGTGTGAAACCTCGTTTAAAGAAGGATATATCGTAATGCTCAGAAAACAACGATTAACCACTCAACGCCGAACCGGCACTCGGGTGCCGCATAACAATAGATTTTCTATTGTGTCTAGTAATCCGGGGCTAGAAGGATTAATGTCGCCTGTTTTACCTGTCCATTTGTTGGAGAACGGTCTTTGAAAGCGCATCCTTAATTGTATCAATAATGCCTAGTGCTTATTTATGTCGTACTAATGATTGAACATTCACTTTGTTTAAACCAATTGAAATCAGATCAGCTTTGCTAAAGTAGATGTAATCAATAAGATAGTAGATACATTCAGCTCTAAGCGGTAACTGCGGATGAAAATAATCCTCTGTTTATTACGTATGTATACACAGCGTAAATAGTGATAGTGAAACGTTAATTCCCGAGTTGTGGCAGACAAATTAATCCAAGAATGAGTGCTACGCGTGTTCCAGTTTTCATTTTAGAGATACCGGCGTGGTTTCACCTTAATATCTTCGATTGACGCAAAAGTGATGTTCAGTTTTTTTTATTATTATGGATCGACATGATCATATTAATATTATTTATTTATTTAAAAACTTTATTGCCCAACATTTAAGTACAAAAGGCAAATTTAATCTCTCTAGTTTACATAATAGTGGTATGTATATAATATTGAATGATAGGAAGATCGCTATTAGAGGTGACTATGCGCAGCAGTGGAAATCATTTGGCTGATATAATGAAGATGATGATAATGAAAAAATACTTAAAATCTTGTATTACCACTTCAACCAATATGCAAAAGCTGGTAAACCTTACAAGTTCCATGACTTAGGAAGTGGTAAAGCTAATATAAACAACTTTTATCGACTGGTTTTGGCAATTCCAGTGCTCAGCTGCTTTGTAGACCGACCATACTTTGTATTAAAAAGCGTCGTTATGACAGATATATTGCTCTATATTGACATAGAAAATAAACGATGACTAAGACCACGCTAGAAATAAATGGTACGTATGCCCGGAAATGCACGATTACGGAGAATTTTTCGCGTGATCAAAAGCTAAACCGGATTTTCATTGACAGCAAAAATTTAAATCAAAACTTCGATTTGATGCGTTGAACGTTTAATGTCAAATTCGATATTCCTCTGAACTTGTTGTCGTATTTTTTTTTATTTGGACTCTATCCTGCGTTTGTACGCAACACGATAATTCTGAGAGAAATTTTGTGGATATTCTTATTTGGATCTAGCGTCGGGTCTACCATTAGACATCTTAATCTTCCCTCTCCTCATTTTACTCACATATTGTTTTAGAACTCCAACCACAGCTCCTCAATATGTACATTTTAGCTTAACCTGTACTATTCGTATAATTATAATGTCCAATGACTCGTTTTAATTAATAAAAGCATTTATGTTGGGACAGTTCGCCGCTATTGCTCGAATGTGGCTAACAAAACAAACCCATTCAATTAACTACGTCGCTCGACGACCAATGGAGCCATTCGCTTAATGAAATTTCGACTGAAATACAAATTGACCTAGACAGAACTGTTTATGATGGATGTGGGGATATGTTAAACTTTTTTATGAAAGAAGGGCAAACGAGCAATTGTGACACCTGATGATACGTGATCATTACCGCCCTTGAACATCTGCGACTTAAGAATCAATGTGTTGCCACCTTTAAAAAATATATATATGAAGGAAAAGGACTATGAGAAATGATGATGGGGATGAAGGAGGTAAAAAAGGCTTTAAGTCTACGGCACCCCTACTCATCAAACGAAGCACAATAGCAAAGCTACTTCCCATAGGTCGATTTTTTTGTGAGTGGATGGTAACCTTCCGGCCCATTTCATCTGACAGACCAGACAGGAACTGTCTGCAACAAATGGCTCCATCAACATAGTTGGAAGATTTGTATATTCTGGGATATTTTAAGTTAATTATGAATAAAAGTTGTTTGTTTAGAATTTTCCGGTACAAAGTATCAGGTGTTATCTTCGTCCAGCAAAAAACAAATTGTGTACATTTTGCATCTGAAACATAATCATACGAATCACTTCTAAGATTTCTACCACCAGAGAGGGATTTTGCTTATTAAACAGTTCATTAGTATAAACGTTTTTTTATGATTATTTTGGTTTCTTATTATTATCAAATGTAATATCAACAATAACTTTCTAAGCCAATCCAATTAATCGAAAACTATTCTTTTGAGTCAGCTCACGTAGTCTCTATTCCCTTAATCCTATTACTTGTCACTCATATTTTGGTAAGAAAAAGACCTTAATACATTTTTCCTTCCATTATTGTGACTCCAACAGAGCAATAGAGGCAGTCGTCCTTCCAGCCTCGTTCAAACACGGCGAGAGCAAAATATTGCCATAGCCACAATTAGCTACATGAGCAGGAAAAATTAGCTGCTTCGCACAGAAAGCACAAATTTAACCTAATTCCAGTAGAAGCGAACGTTTGTTAGGCTCGGGCCCATATTCATAGTGAGCGCCGCAAATTGGATCTAATTGCCGCAACGAAGTGTTGAATCAGTCCGACGGGCGGCGGGCACTGGCCTAAATTGTGCCTATTTACCCACTTAGGAAGACACCCACAGACCACCTGTTTACCGAGTGAAATTTCGCGAAACAATGAGATCAGTTCTCGTGATCTTGTGTCGCTAATTCTAAAGGCCTCTTAGGAATACTAAATGGTTTACCGAATCGCCAATGCAATTCGATCGTTTATGGACTCTGTGGTCCTCTATGGACTTGGTAGGAGGCCAAGTCATTGGGCAACGCCAACAAGGAACCTCAGAATTCTGATGAAGAAATTACCATATTCTGTCAGTAACATTTTGGAATCGTCGACCTGACTACTTTCCAACAAATAAATGGTAAAATAATTTTTGTATACACAGGAGGCGCAAAAAATTTCCTTTATTGCTCTTTAGTTGTCATTACAGAGTGGTCTCAATTTAAAAACCACATTATTGGAGTGTCTACGTAAAAGTTTGGGGTTCCATTAATATTGGCTCGCCTGAAAAAAAAAAGTGAATAATGTAAACATACATCAAAAGATTAGCAGGATCTATTTATAAATAGCATCAATCCAACTACACAAAATTTTGACATTGACAGTCATACACAACGGCCATCTTGATTTCGGGACTGCGATTAGCTCTGTGGACGCTATTGTGCAGCAGTCTGTTGTATAACTGTAAGTTCGGAACAGAACTGTTTAACAGTATGATAGTACAAAGGATGATTTCAGCGGCCATTGTACGAACGTGTATGAACTTTCAGAGGTAAGTAATTTTTGTTTTCATTATTCACGTAGTACGCAAAATACAGGTTTAATTTCACAATTTCGAACTACTATTGCATCAGTGAATTAGCAGAGTTGCATTTTAAAGTAAGTACAAATACTTGTTAGTTTACATACGTAAACTAATGTAGAATTTGACTAAATATTTTTTATCAACTTGTTGAACGTCTTTTAGTTCCTTGGATGTTATCTCAGATCCTGGATTCAATTCCCGGATGGAATAAAGTACGTTTCAGATATCGCTTGGGATTGCGACCAGCTCACGTTTGCCAAGCTTGGTTATTAAGCCACTGCTTATGATTTTGGCTCTGCAATGAAACATACTTTTTACAATCGTTGATACAATTCCTTTAAAAATATCTGGTTTAAAACGAATGTAGTTATAGTAAATTAATTGATGACATGTAAATAAAGAGGCAACCCAGTTGCGATGTGATACTAGTTCAGATCTTAAAAGCATTTATGTTTTTCTCCGTTATCGCCATACGAACTGCGCTCCAAGTATCTGGGGCTAAAAAACACGTCATTCCTAAATTAATTAACCACGCAAATAGATTTTATTACGACAAATATTTACATTAGCCGTAAAACGGTTTACGGCAACTTATGTTCCATTTTTCCATGATTTATGTAATTACTTTTTATTTTATCCTAGTAGTTTTATTCTCATGAACCTCAATACTTCTGTACAAATTTGAAACATAAGTTTTAAGTCCTATACATTCAAATAGCATCTAAGACCTAAATGAGCTGACTAATTACTTTGTGTAATGTGTAAAGGAAAAATCGAAAGGCATGATGATAATATAATCTATGATCCTATAATTATTTATACAAACTTCTTTTCTAATTTCATCTTTAACTTACGGCTTACGTAGTTATCCCCAGAATGGCACATTTATTCAAATATTTTGTTTACTACTAAAAGCCGCCAACATGATGAGTGTAATGTGAGTCAGGCTGGGCGATTTCTATATTGAGTTGTTCTATACTGTGAAGGACAAGCCCCCCTAGATAAGCGGCATTTATGACGTTCGTTATAGCTCAATTTGCGATAGCGAATGTCAAAACCCATACTTTCACCACGTGACTTTTCTATGGCATCTGTCAAATCCATACAATTTAAAGTTAGCGTATTTCGCCAGCTATGAAGCGATGTCATCTTGTCTAAGCCCCAAGCTTAGATTAACTATAGATATGTTTATATTGCAGACTAGCAAAGCATACTTTCATATAAATTTTTACTTATTCGGTTCATTCACTCTGTATTATGGTTCAAATAACCTGAATCTCTTTTGTGTTTAAAATACGATTAATTGCAATTCCATTATTCCTTTGTGCTGTCAAACAAATGAAACAAAATATATAGAATACTTTTTCCACGCTGTTGCTTTAGCGTCGTTTCTGGCCGTGTTGTGAAAGAGCTCAAACCACGGAAAGCGTGACAAAGCAATATTTTTTATTGCAAATCAATGCCATCCGATCGTTTTCCGAAACACACCAAACAAATTGCCATTCGGCAAAATCCTATCGCAGCCATTTTACAACTACGCATCGCGCGTCCCCGACACTTTTTCAATAGATACTAATCTTCAGGGTACCCATTACTCCGATGGATAGTGGTGCATACAAACGAACCAATTAATTTATTGGTTTTACTTAGACATGTGCAGGTTTACTCTAATACTCAGACGGTTTCATACGAGTATAAAAAGATCATATTTAGCTGTCACACTCAAATGAGTTAGTTCCGTTTGGTCACTGGTACAAACGAAAATAACTTGTAAACCTGTTAGTTACTGGTACAAGCGTTTGAATCGGGGCTTCGCTGATCTCAATATGCAACAATTAATCTAACTTCAAACAATTTGTTGGTCTCACTGAGCACGGCCTGTCATTTCGTGACGCAACAAAACCGGCACAATGGCAGACCTTGGTACTAGAGACTATTCGGAACGAACTCGCCTCAGTAATTACGGCAAAGTGGTTACTCGTACAAGAACATCGACAACAAAAAACATTAATAATAGCTGCGATGTAGAATAGCCGTAAGGAGTAAATACGAGCGTGTGACAAAAAAACAAATGACTAATGTTCCGACAGATTTAAAGATTTCTACGCATTTTGACATGCATTGCAACTTTGATCGTGGAACAAAATGTAATTTGTTACCATGTTCTACTTGTGATAATAGAACTGGCCGCATTATTCGATGCAATTAGCATTGGACCGTTATCGAAAATGCAAGAGCTCGCGAGTAGAAAGAAAATTAGAGTCGTAATTATAAGATACCGGCTGGCTTTCGAGTACCAACAGCAGCGCAATACCTATAGAGAAAAATAAATGAGCAAAAATCTTTCATTCTCTTGGATGAAATTATATTACATACAATAATTAAGTACTTTGTTTCATTAACTACTTGAACTAATTATTATATTATGTCTTCTTCTTCTTCTTCTTAGCCATTCTCAACCAGTTTGGTGTAGGCCTCCTTCAGATTGCGCCATCTCATTCGGTCATTATATGTAATTACATACTTATTTCACTTAAAGAATTAACAGAAGAATTATTTTTAAGGTATTTGATAAAATTATTGAACTACTGTAGTAGTAGATAGTAAGAATTGTTACGTTTTTGCTGTACCAGAATAAAATACTTCACCACGACTTTTCATTCGTTACTTTAATTTTGTTCTCTTTTAATGCTGTCTCTACCTCTGAGTGCCCCAATAAAAGCCCGAGGCATTGTCCATATTAATGCGCTCCTCCAGTACATTACAATTTCCATGTTCTAACACTCCTCCTTTATTACTTAATTCGATTAACCTCTCATTTCTTTCGGCAGCGTATCTAATGGTCATGTCAACATGCTTGAGGTCATTTCTTTAATTGGGATCAATTAGTTAGGGCAATCTTATTGAGAGGCCACTATACTGATAGAATATAGTACAGCAAATTGAGGCGACAATTACAAGAATGATTCCTGAGATGAATAGAACTATGAATGACGAGTTCTTCCGACAGTTGAAGTGAAAGCCAGCGTTTATTGAGCGTTGGTGATTGCCAGATTAAATCACGTCGAAGAAGGCAATGACTTCCACTGAATCATTAATCGTAACGTGCGTGTAGATCTAATAATGGTGAGGAGTATCCGAGCGTGGCAGCGAGCAGGTTCGGCCGCGCGGTCATCTGTCCGTCTTACGCATTCACGACCACTAACCGTGAACAAACTCATTCATTTACATCAACTCTTCAAACATCACCCAGGTATTTAGAGACAAATAATTTTGTTTCTAACTTTACCGGGACACCGGTTGCATAGGGAGGTGTGGTAACGAGGTCTATACTTAAGGTAACAAGAGCTGTCATTACAGGGAATTGCCAGGGATATCCTCTTACACAACAAGTCGCGGCGAACGAACTTCAATTTATTATGCCTCATTTCGTTGCGGATTGTAGCTGTTTTTGTAACCTTCGTTTCCATTATTAGCAATTTGCTGGATCATTGGTGCTGTACTCTATTTAAGGGTATTAACGGTGAATGTTTACCACCGGATGATAGATAAAAACAAGGCGATCAGAAACAAAGTGACCGATTTCATGTTCTCAAATCGGCAACATCTTCTAGCTCATTTTCAGACGACCTTCGGACATAACAATCTTGCTTTTGAAATGTAAATTATCGTGGTCATAACTATCTAAACACATTTTTCTGAGGAACATTTTCCAACTGAGCGGTACCATTACGCTTTCAGTGGGTTATTTTGTACGAACTGTTAATGACGTCAGACTGTATAATGACATTTAATTAGTCTTATCTTTGACATTATTTTATTTATTTAAATGTATTGAGTAAGTGTCCAATAAGGTTTTGGATAAATAACATTATTTTTTGTAATCTTATCTCAATACCAAATTTATTTCTACTAATTTTCTGTTGCTTTTCATATTAGTTCATTGTTATTAACAAAGTTTATAAAAACTTGGAATAAAGTAAACATTTTATACCATCAAAATATTTCAGTCTTATAAAATTAACTTGTTACTTCAATGTTGTTAGAAAATTGTACACCATTTTATACTATTCTGAATATTCTTGATATACCTATTTTCTTTATTCTTAGGTATTTCTTATTAGAAACAAAAAGTCGAGCTGAAAGTTGGAGCTTTTCCTTAGTTTTTGACACTTTAACTTCGTTGATTTCTTAGCAACTAGCTCTGAAATTTGCTTCAGGTGTCATGTTTTTTATAGAATCAATTTAAAAATCAATGTTGAACTATAGTTAAAACTCTCGTTCCATTCCAATATACACGAAGTCCTCGTCAAACACCATCGTTAGTTAGGCTTATCTAAGCGGCGCAAACAATTAACGGATCATAAACTCGTATCGCACTACTACTAAAAGAATGGTGCGCTTTAATGAAACTTTGATAAAACTCCACAAATAGGGGCATATAAAAACACTCTCACAGGACCAGACGCTACAGCAACAACAAACTAATAACTCCAACAAACACAACAACAAACTAATGAGGAGGTCCTCAACAATGACTTCGTGGGAAAATATTAAGAGTGAAATTAAAATTGCGCCAAGATGTGCATGTTTAATACGTAGTATCCGGCTGCCTTTTTAAAAACAATGCTCCCCGTTACCTAGAAAACAATAGCACATCTCACAAGCACACACACTGCTCTCGTCGGAAAACGCACATGCACAATTTTCCGAACACCGGTTACGGACACTGCGTCGGTCGCGTCAGAGCAAAGGGCGGCACGTACTGGCGCTGCCTTTGCGCGCGATAGACTGGCGACTCGCGGCCGGAGGCGCGAGCGAGCGGGACGCGCGGCGGGCGTGCCGACACTATGCGCGCGCATCTACTCTCTCGCTTCCTCTCTGCAACTTCACATACGTCCGTCTCGCACTCGCACGCTCTAGCACACCTTTCATTCCCGAGACAGGTGTTCCTACCCCTGTGTGCGTCCAGATATAGCCTGCGTGCGTGTGTGCACGCTTCCTGCGGCGGCGGATCGTTTTTTATGCCGGGCAGAAATTATAAAAAAGTAAATGGAGGGAAAATTAAATAAAACGTTTACAATGAAGCGTTTTCCTGTGCGCTTTGAATGATTCAGTGTGCGCTATTTTTCAGGATGGGTATCATCGAGGTTTCGCCGCGGGAGTGATTACAGGGGCTTTTACGGATGTTTGAGTGATGTAGGCGGGCGTAATTAGACACGGGGCGGAAAGGTATATTGATTGCGGTGACGCGGCTTTGTGGAAAAATCGATATTTTTGTATTAAAGGTGGCACGCGATATGTCCGGTCGGGCGTCCGTATAAGTAAACCTCCGTATCGATCCGCAGACAACTTTCGACCCTAGTTTATGGCGCGCACTATAACTTGAACCACTGTTGCGGACGTTATAGAGAACGCTTTAGCTAAATGGCTTTCATAAAAATCTCTATAGCCGGCCTGTAAAACACTTATTCTATACACTACGATGCAAAAGGTCACAGGCAATATCCCTGGTCAAAGAGAAACCTTTTTATTTCAGTACTGGCCTGAGTATAAAGGCTTACGCTCTAAAAATATCCACATTCCAAATCAGACTATTGTAGATTCTATGGAGGCCGATTGACCTAAAAGCACTGTTAAAAAAAAAAACAAAATTAATAGGTATGAAAATTAAAAACAATATCATTTCGAGAAACCGAAAAACAAACTTTTTCAAGACATTGGAATACAATAGGTTAAATAATAATTATAGACTAGCTATAATAGCTCTAGCCGTATTCGTGCAATATTAATGTGGGAGCGGATACACTTGCAATGAAAGACTAGAAAACCATAGAAGCCTACTACAGTGTGGCAACTTATAAGCGATACTTCCAGGTCAAGTGTATATCAATGGAATTGGCCGCCATTTAGCAAATAAGTTATGCAAGCCCAATTGGTTAGTTTACCACGTCTATCTTTCGCCGAAGGTTGGGACCTGTTGGGGCTGATTCGATACAGTAATACGCTAGCACAATAATCCAGGGGGCCTAGACAAAGTAACATTTTGACAGCGATAGCGAAATTCGCTAACTTTAAATTGTATGGATTTGACAGATGCCATAGAAAAGTCACGTGTTGAAAGTAGGGATTTGACATTCGCTATCGCAAATTGAGCTATAACGAACGTCATAAATGCCGCTTGTCTAGGGGGGCAGGATTTGGGAAGTCTAGTTATTTCTGATTTCGCCCGCGTGTTATTTCTTTTTTTAAATATCCCCCCTTCCCCCACATTTCCGGGACAAAAAGAACCCTTTGTCACGCGGGCATAGTGTAGCTTTTCAACAGTGAAAGAATTTTCCAAATAGGTTCAGTTGTTTCGGAGCCTATTCAATACAAACAAACAAACATACAAACAAACTAACAAACAAAACTTTCCTCTTTATAATATTAGTATAGAAGTATAGATATAGCAATGACTAAAAAGCCAAACGCCAAACGCAGATTAAAGCTCGTGGAGTTTCAGCTACGTCGGCCAATCGTTACGATATACCAACTTTTCCTATATTTTTAACAGCAGCTATTGATTACATCGCCAATGGAAACACTTTCGGTACCTCCACCAGTAGTGTTGAAACGACATAGCATTTACACTGGACTGTAGCAGCGAAAGCAATAAATTATATTCTTTCGAAATGACATGCTCCGTTTCACCGAGGGCCACCTTTTTTGTTGAGCAAAAATTCTTTCATAAAGCAATTATCTGTTATGTTTTCAAACAAGGTCCGAATTTATGATTATCTTTAAAAGCTCCAAGTAAAATTTTGTTATATGAAAAAAGACACAAATATACAATAACATAATATTAATTATGGAGAATCTTCTGCAACGGAAATCATAACAATCTCGTAGGACGAAAACACTTTCAATTAAGTTTAAAAACAGTCATAGTAGTTTCTCACAAACTTTGTCTAGAATAGACGCTAAAATGATTAAGCAGTAAAGAAACCTAAGGTCTTTTTAACCTATTTCGAGAAAATAATTATGTATTTTTAAAATTAATTTGAAATTAATATGAACATAGGAAGACCCTACAATCAGTTCGTAAAACTGATACACCGACCAGAAAATCACCATATTTATATTTAAAAAAAAAATAAGAAATTCAATTGCGGTGACAAAAATGTTTTTAAATTTTGAAAACAAATCCTAATGCCTGTGATAGTGGCATAATGATTGAATGCGTCTGCTTCCCCTCCTCCTCTTACCGGGCTTGAAAAAATCTAGAATGAAGCCTAAGCGCACTCTACAAAGCGCTGGGAAATGATGATACTCATATCTACCGGTGGAGATAGAAACAAAAAGATACATTTGCCACGGACCAGCAATTTAACCGAGAATGCAACCTTTACGCGAAACACTTTCAAGTGGCCATCAAAATGCTAAATAACGAGAAAGAGACATTTTTTAGGACATTCACACTGCAATGTAGCAGCGAATGCAATAAATTATACTCTTTCTGAATAACATGCTCCGTTTCGCCGGGCGCCGCCTTTTTGCTAAAGTGAAAAGAGAAGCAAAAAGCTTTCAAGTCGACGACTAATGTACTGGATTAATGAGAGTAGGTACTACTTACGATAAGGAAGTAGTAGTTATAATTAAGTTTGGTTCTACCCGTTCCCATTCCGCGTTGATTTTAAATTTTGAACCTTTATCGAGGCTTTCCTACTTACGTTTTATCTATAAATGTTGCTTTTAGATATCCAGTCTACCAGTTAGTCGCGTAGTCAGCAGATTAAAATAGCACCACCTCTAATCTTAGACTGATCTGATATTTACGCGATTACTACTCGTTAAGATAAAACAAACTAAAACGTATGAACTCGCGGTTTATTTGAATTTGCGTATAGATAGATACTTTACTTCGTCTGGTAATAAATTTTAACCAGTTTTCGTTTTTAGAACCGACTTTTAGTTTTTAATTACGAAAGCATAACCCCAGATCTGCAATAAATATCAAATACCCAAATTGTGTGTTATTTCCCGTTATCTACCAAAAAGATTTTTCTTTTATGCAAATTCGCTTAGGAAAATTAAGGTGCCGATTTTATCTTTTCTTTCCAATCATTATAATTACAGCAACCGGAAAACTATTACGACCTTACGTCGCATAGTTACTAAAATGTTTGATTAATTCAATAGATAAAAAAAACATTCAATTAATCTTGAGTTGCTTTTATCCCTTACATATTTCAAGCAGGTATTTAACAATTACATCGCAACGACCCGGTGACCATTTACTTACATTTCTACTGCTGATCACGTACAAGCATGCAATATTGAGTTTTAGGCATAATAAAACAAAACCTAGACGACATGTTTAAATGTGTAAATGTTTCTGGTAAACTGGTAATGGCAATCGAATTGGGACAATAGAGTTGTCAACCCCTGGTGACCCGAGACTTCCAATCGGAGTGAGAGAGCCTTAAAAATGTAGATAAATTAAATTTGTTCGCAACTTTCACCGTTCAATGGCCTAGTCGAGCAACGGATAAACCTATAAACAATAGTAACTTTATAATACTCACAGAACAAGATTTTTTTTCTATTTCTATGATAATAGGTACTCCTCGAACGCAAAGAAACATACCATTAGTCCAAGTTTTTAATACTGACTTCAGGTAATAGTTCCGCTCTCTTTAAATATTTAACGTAAATATTACTTTTATTTTTAATGTAAAAAGTTTGCGACACTTTAATTTTTATACAGAAATCTGTTGGCTGTGTTCAACGTTACCTTTAAAATTATGTTAACTCAGGCATACTGTAAACGACCTAATACAATTCCTTAGTTGTAAAAATAAGCAACGTTTTTAATTTGCTTTGTAAGTTTTTAGTTTTTGGTTCGTTAAATCCAAAACATTAATTCATAAAACAATAATGGTTTACAAATGATAATAATTTTATTATTATATTTAAAATATTAGGATGTTAGATATTTATTTATAAAAACTTTATTGACCACAAACTAAAAACTCTGCTGTTTTGTATTCAGGAAATACAAATTGGCATAAATTTTTGAAGACTGTTTAATTTGCACGGAGAGCGAAACAGCGGGCAAAATACATATTATATCGTATAATTTATTATAAAATATATAAAAATTAATATAATTATGTTTATACTTTTGAGCCATGGATTTAACTTTGTATCAACGTTAATTTTATTATTAGAGAATTAAGTTGTAAAATTACAGCCTTATATAATTATGTCCCAAAAGGTCTGCTCTACCATTGAAGTTAAGTCATCGTCACAATGATGGGCACTCGCGATCACCAATGATCACAGACAAGAGTGTTGCCCGACCCGGTGATTGAACCTAGTAACCTGACATTAAGGACCAGCAGACCATCGAAAAGTCCTTTAAACAGTATTAGCAGCCTCCGCGGTTTTACCCGCGCGTCATCCTTTTTATCAAAAATCCCCTCCGCCCCTTCTTCTCACATTTCCAGGATAAAAAGTACCCTTTGTGGCCCGGAAATAGTGTAGCTTTACAACAGTGAAAGAATTTTTCAAATCGGTTCAGTAGTTTCGGAGCAAACAAACAAACAATCAAATCTTTCCGCTTTATAATATCAGTATAGTAGATATATGTAGATTAGTATAGAATATAGATATATTCAATTCAGGCAATATTGGGCACTTCCCAATATTAATACCGTGTATATTCAGCAGTGGCAAGAGTGGTCATTGATGGGGTGATTACGTGCTAATTTTTCCTCATTTGTCGTCGTTAATGCCCGGTCTTCTAGCTCCGTAGGGGGAAGTAGAAAACATTGGATAATTTTCAACTTCTGGTTCCTCCCTTCTTTATTATTATTATCGGTAAAATTGGTATAGGTACTCGTAGAATTATTGCTACAAAAGTGAATTTTATTACTACCTACGAATACCAGAAATTTAAATGTTATTAAGTTGTGTAATTTAGGTATTTCGTCAAAAGAACTTATCAGACGAACAAGTAGAATTTTCTCAGAAAAAAGAAATTAGACGATTGTCTTATTTCAAACTGTTTGATAAAATCCTTATTATTTGTCTTTATTGACAGTTTACGCAATTACAAGACTCGCTAGAAATTTACAACAAGACATTAACAAATAAAGCGAGATATAGTTCAACAATTTGTAGAACATTAATTGCAACACTAACAACAAATACTTGAAGTGTTATTGGGCAAACCGACTTCACAAAATAGTATTTCACGAGCCTTTGTCATCATAATAGTATTTCGCTGCGCCCAGATGTTGAAGCACTTAGCGGTTTGCACAGGTTTTATTATGAATAGCAACGGAACTAGTATTTTGTGGTTTCCCTCTGGAGCTAGACGCAAATTAATGCCTGTGCTTTCAGCTAGAAATTAATGTAATGCACCCTGGTTACGCGGCCAAATTGTTGGCATTCAGTAAATTTCGCAACGCGCGGGATACGGCAAATTTTGTAATTGAATTTTTGATATTGCAATTTAATCCGATGAATCGTGAATGGTGCCCTGTTAGATGGGTTTGTTGTATTTAATATATTATTAGTTACAGACGAAAAGAAAGATTCCAACAGCTGCACAATTAGAACATTAAAGTTACTGGAAGTTTTAAACTTTAAAATGTGACATTTCTTAAAACAATAAAGAAGTCTCTTTCTGCAGCTTCTTATTTTCTCTATTTTCAAAATACAATTTTCAGGAATATCAGGAGTTATGCTGGGTTGTCGTTGACAAATATAAAAGACAAACTTCTATAAATACCCATTACAAAAGAAAAAGAAAATATGTATATGTACGCATAATTCCTTAAAACCGTGGAAATAGAATTATTGGTAAAACATTAAAGCAAAATGGACTGAACCAAAAAATACAAAAAGAAAACGCGACAAAGTACCTACTTACTAACAATATGCGGGAATCCCATAGTAACCTTCTTTCGCAGAAACGACCGATAATCTGATAGTATGGGTCCTCTTGTTACGTTGTATAGAAGGGATTGAATTTTCCATAACAGAGCGACGTAAAGACTTGAACCACACTAAGGGCCGGTATTTCAATGTAACCTTATCTTATTGCTTAAGTTAAGTATAACATTTAAGATAAGTATTACTTTTGACAGGTAAAAGTGTATGACTTTAGTGCCGCTTAACTTTAATCCTATAATGAAATACACTTAAGTCATACTTATTATCAATCCCGGATTAAGATCAAGATAAGTATATATTGAAATACCGGCCCTTAGCTTACAAACGGAGCCATGATTTTATTTGTAAACTTTTCAAGAAATGTTTTTCGACATTATAATTTTTAGCGTAAATCCATCGAAGAACTTAACAATCATGCAGACAAAATATAATACGTTTTAATTAATGATCCAATTTTGTTGACAATTAAGAAAGAAAGAAAGAAACAAACAAACAAACAATAACAATTTTGTAACACCATTTCCTAACAACAAGTTCTAAAGAAGTTTTTCAGTCAATTTAGATACCTTAAAATTAATGTAAGAGCTAAATTCAAACTAGATTCACCCTAATGCACTTTCGATTACTTTTCAAACAGCTTCAATTAATTGATTCGTAAAAACTTATTTAAATAAAGATGCTTAACATTGCCAAACGTTTCCGACGCGCTATTTTACATTAACACGTAACAAATTGTGATATATCCCGAGTCTTTATCCATCTTAAACTCGAGCAACACTTAAAGAGATTAAAACGCTTATCATGTGAGTTTTTTGCTCGTTTTTCATTCTCTTATTTAAGGCCTTTTACTTTTCCTTCCGTTTATATGATACGCTCACTAAGAGATTAAATTTAAGGTGTCCTCATACCCACTCGAATTTCAGATTCATGTTGTACGTGCTACTTAAAAACAATATTTTCGGAGGTTTCTTGCTTTATTTGTCTTTCTTCTTCATTGATTTATGACTTTGGTGAAAAAGTGTTAACTTAAAATTCACCATATTATTTGTTACCATAAAACTTTTTCTAGGTTGGGTATTCTAGGTCGGACTTTGTACTGAAAGGGGCTTTAAGTACTGGCCCCACTTCTCGTCGCAACCGAGATTTACGTAATTGCAGTTATTTACCCCTATATCCCTTCTTTGTACACCACGACTAGCTTTTTATTTTTTGGCTCTCTACATTCGACAGGGTACCTACATAAATCAACAATTAATCACCCAACGCCAAACAATTGGTTGTGTCAAAACACCCGTGCCTTGGAAAATTCGTATATGCTTGGTTTTTCTCCGATCTTGTCAATTGCTGTCGTCCTGGGCTGAAGGCAAGTAGAATACTAAGGAAATTGATAGTAAACTTGTATTTGCAAACTCTCATGTTAACTATAATATGTTTGTAACTTGTATGTATAATATGTGTGCGTTGCTGCATTATCAAGCCGTTTTAGCCGCATAAGATTAAATTCAGCCAGTTATTTAGAAATTATATAAATAAATAAATAAATAAATAAATATCCCTGGACAGTATTCACACAGCGCCATCTAGCCCCGAACTAAGCATGAGCTTGTGCTATGGTTGCTAGACAACGGATAAACATTACTTATATACTTTTTTTTTGTAAATACATACATATTATACATAGAAACACCCAGACCGATACAAACAGACATGTTCATGCACACAAATGTTTGTACCGTGCGGGGATCGAACCCGCGACCTTTGGTGTAATAGCCGACTTCTCGACCACTACACCGAATGGCTCGTCCAAATTATGCTTAGAATAATAACTTTTCTAAGGCATTGTATGTACTTTAATATATAAATGACAAAAAATTTAACATTAGATAGAACTTAAATATATACTAAGATAAAGATAATAAAATATAAGTCCTCCCCTAAGCAAACTAAGCTGCGCATCAACATAGGCCGGTTTTGTCAAACAGCCAAATGATAAAAATAACGCCAGAAACATTACATCCTCTTTGTAACAACAAATTCTAAAAGCGTTTATTCATTGTTACAAAGTACGAGTATATATTATATAATATGTTATTACATATTATATAATATATAAATATATACGTGATATTTCACGTACAAGGCCATAACACACATAACATTTACATGTACTCGTAATAAAATGAGCACAAAGTGAATTTGTAGCAGACCGTTTGACGTGTTGTCGATCCTAATAAACCTGGCGAAATATTTCGTCAGCAAAAACAACGTGTTAGCGATGTACCGCGTGGAACACCCCCACTGTGCAGTGAGCAAACAAACTGAATAACCAGGATAAAATTTAATACGAGTTTTTAGGGTTATTTTTCGTGTGCTGTCGAGAATTACTTATTAGAGATATTGCGATTAGCGTTGCAAGACAATGCAGCAGTGGGAATTTCGTCGTGAATCAAATAGTGTCATGATAATTACAACTACGTTTAGCTGCAAAACTTTTAAAGCATCATAATACCTATAATTATGTTCTTCAGGTTTTCAGTTTTTTTTGATAAAACTTTGAGTAGGAAATAAAATATTTCAAACAGTTTTTCCTTTTGGATTTTGTTTTTCCTACTTGATGTGCTAAATAATGGTAATTACTTCAAATTAAAGGATCGTAAATGACAGAAACCTCTTGTGTCACAACACTTCGAGCCATTAGGTGGAGTGAATTCGCTATATTAACGTATCATAAAATGAGCTGCGTGCCTGACTGCCTATCTACTGATGCAATATAAATAAAAAACGGGACAAAACATATTATACGTCCTTCGCATGAGCGCAACTACGCGCGCCGCTTCGCAGTCGCACCCTCTGATCTCACCGATTATACGTTAACAATGGTATGACTCAATGCTAATGATGGACCTAATTCTATTATCCGCAAAGTTACCACTCGTAAACATCATCCTGCCTAGCTTCCAAAAGGTAGGGCATAATTTATTTTAAACAGAACTGCTGTAGCTCAGTACAAACTTTAGTTTTCTATGAATGTATTTATAACCAACATAGCGGTGATATATTTATTTAGGAAGAGAAAAATTCGGCCCAGGCAAAGTATCATGCAAATAATAAGCTACTAAAAAAATAATTTATGCAAGAATTTGTGAGGATGGACGTTTGTTCCTGTTTCACGCAAAACTACTGAACAGAATGGACTAACTTATAACAATGAACATAATTTAACAGAATAACACATAGGTTGAAAGTGTAGTGTGTTCTTGATTCTAAATATCAAATCTCTATCTTTTAAATGCTAATCTTGACTTGCTTATCAAACAAAAATATACCCAGTAACTAACATTAGCATAATAAAAATTGTCGTCTCCGAAAAAAAAAATTGACTCCAAAAAATCGAAAATAACATGTTCGTAAACACTATTATCATTTTCATAGATTCGGTGAATTACCGTAATGATCGCTCAAGTAAGCCAAGGTTTCGATTTGGATGGCTAGCCACCCCACCCGGCTTTTCACCATACATTACCTTAACTACATCCGTGCTTCGCTTGGCACAAGCATTCGATCCCCATTTGTCATTCCTCAAGCCGATTCTTCAAAGAGTCTCTTAACAAACCTACTCGCACCGAGCAATTAACATTTACCTTGACTGTTGGCTGATTATTTAGCCCACCCAGCCTAATTAATGTAATTAGAAAGAAGCTTATGTCGTTCACAGAGGCATAATAAGTTAGATTATTATTACATTTACGACACCTTAATTAGCCAACCTGGGACGTTATGGGCATACTAACAGGTCACTGGATTAAACAAACATCTATTTAACATCCGCTTTGCAGATAGCTTACGGTACAGGTTACCGCAGTTAAGAGATCAGGTCTAGTACTAGTACTCATAAATGGTCTTGTTGATGAGCATACAGCATACTCGTATTATGAGCTTCGTTTTTTTTAAGTCAGAGGCGGCAAACGAACCAGCGCGTCGCTGATGGTAAGCAATCACCGCCGCCCATGGACATCTACAACACCGTTGATGCGTTGCCGGCCTTCTAAGGGGGGGTGTGGGCTTCCGGCACTCTCACAAACCAGACGAAACACAATAGTAGTCACTATAATTTCACGCTGGTATTATGTGAGAGGGTGGTACTTCCCCAGACGAGCTGGCCTATTCGTACTGTAAAACAGCATGGCTCTACCACTACAATACATTTTTTTTTCTGGAAACATTCTGTTTCTTTATACACTACCATAAAACTGATTTATTTCTTCTACTCGGTTATTTTAGATCTATATTTATTTATATTTACTAACAGCTTTGCCCGCTTTACAAATGGCACATTTTTTACTAATTGCGGATTATGTTTTATTTTAACGTATATAACATAAGCTGTAATTTTTGCATTTGCAAAATTTAACAATTTTAACCATTAAACAAGTATGAATTTGCAAAAAGAAATGACAATTCGTAAGTGTGCCAACAGAAAATCGTTGGAAAATCTCCTCAAATAATATCGCATGCCCACCCTGGTTATCCCGAAAATTTCCCAGGCAGCTAACACGGAGAGTCAGTTGCCACACGCCAGTGGAGTATGGCAGCAATTTTAATAAATAATTATCCCGCTCGACGCTCGGATAAACAGATATGAGCTTAATTCACTAAGTACACACACACAGACCGACTTGCTTTACATTTCTTGTGGAAACCCCTGTTTGCGTTCAACGTATTGTTAATAGTCTTATTTAAGTTGGCAAACGTTAAAATTTCACTTTCACGGGTTCAACTAAAGGCGTTTAATTTACTCTCACACGACTTGAACTTTGATGGGAATGGTTTTGTTGAGTTAAAGGCACAATTATTTCTATTGTGATTACTTCAATTACATATATTACGAATGATTGGTTATGAATATAATTTATGAAGATTATCAAACACCGCTTTGATAAATGATTTCGAAATTTTTAATTGCTACATTTTACATTTATAAATGTATGCAATCCTGGGATGGATCCTTGAATTATATTTCAAAACCAGAGGAAAAAATTAAACATATGCGAATTTCTTATATTTTTATTATTTCTAGTTTTGGTGTTTAACAGACTGATATTATACTTAACCAAATTCTCATTTTCAAACGTGTTTGATAAAATATACGAGAAGGCACTATTTTTTTACATCGCTGCTCTTTTATGAAATGTTCAGACGATCATTTCTATTAGAAAAAAGCGCTTTCGTTTTCTGGCCCTTTCACATTTGGACCAAAAATGTATGGAAAGCGGAGGATGTCCTTTAATCCACAAACATTATAATAAAGAAAGTCACATTCCATTCTAACAATCAAGCAAAGCTTCAGCTTATTTCCGAATCGAGAGTAGGTAAGTACGAGTACGTGCCTACAGAGCTTAACTCTAGGTTAGGATTATTCACATATTCTTGTTAGTGTTTAACTAAAACTTTCTCGCAAATAGGGATCATTAAATAAACAATAATAAAAAATAATAATAATAATAAATATCTCTGGACATTATTCACACAGCGCCATCTAGCCCCAAACTAAGCATTAGCTTGTGCTATGGGTGCCAGACAACGGATAAACATTACTTATACAGTATGACAGAAAATGCGAGGGACATATTTAAACCCCAAATAGTTCATGCTTCCATATAACAAAATAAGTATAAATCAATAAAAACTCTGGTAAATATCTGTCAACAACCTTAGTCGAAACCTGAAAATCCGCGTAACGTGCGGGCACTCTTCCCTTCACAGTACCTATTTCGTGCACTCGTTCATTACTCAAATTATTGTACTCGCGTACAATTTGAGTTTGGGGCGTAACCGGCCGCTCAGCACACGGGATTTTTAGGTAGTTCATGCATACATAAATTATTAGGATAATTATGAAAAAAATTAAGGATATATTTTTTATAGCGAATTGGACTCTAAATCGGATTCTGAATACTCTCCTTAAATATGTCCCTCGGGTTACCTAACATGCTGTATACTTTTTTTTTTGTAAATACATACATATTATAAATAGAAACACCCAGACCGATACAAACAATAACAATATCTTGAAGTTCACGATCTGATTTAAAATTTATTTCAATTTTGCTCGTGTACCGGATCAGTTCCCGAACTAGAAAAAGTGCCAACAATCATTTCTGAAGCTGCTTTTAAGAGAAATTGAGTACTGAATTTGTACGTTGGTAGATAATTCATGGATTGTTTTGACGCATTAAAACGGAAGCCACCAAAATAACAGGGCGACAGCAACGCCTCACCCGCGACCTTTTCCATCAACCGTCGTGGGACTCACGGGTTAAATGGCACCATGCTTTGTCAGAAAACACCGAGCACCGCATTACGGGTTAAAAGGGTGGCTGATTGGCCGACTACGGCAAAAATATTCCAACAACGCACACCCGGCACTCCTAAAAAGCTGAAGCTAATTGCAGTAAGATACCGTCCTTTGCTAATACGATATGTGTTACACGGGGCGAGGCGCGGGCCAGATGTGTTTTCAACACAAATGAAAACGGAACTCCCTTCAAATACGTCTTTAGACGGTCGAGTTAGAGTTGAATTTCAAGTGCATACATCAAAATTTGGGCTGTTCCTATTTCAGCTCGCCTTAATGGAAATTGTGAGCCGTGCCCGTGTCGTTACGCGCTGCAAATGTATATAATGTGTCGTCAAAAGGGTGAAATATACTTTAGTAGGCCGTGATTTTGTTCGTAGCGAACCGAGGCTTACCGGCTTTTAAAAGTTTCTCCAATGAGATTTACATCACTCGGCCCAGACGCCTCTGATTCAAGAATATGCTTTCACTTGTTTTCATACTGTTTTAATTGTATAATTGTGAAATTGCCACATTAAAGTTAACATTAAGAAGTGTGCCGAGGACTATATTAAATTTCCATTTAGGTTTAATGTACCATGTAATGACGAAACAGTCAAACTTCCTTCTTACGGAAGGTGAATGTTCGAAGTTAGAAGTTACTTCTATACTAAGTAGGTATGTAGAACTTGTGTAATATCAAAGAGTTATTTTGACTGGTAAAACTGGCATTTAGATACGTAGAAGGATTTAGATATTAGATTATCATAAAAAAAGGAAAGACAATAGATATAAATTACATATTCTAAATCCACAGGCCCAAGTGTAAACAAATAAATACCAGCTAGATTAAAGTACATAAATATCATAAACAGCTTTCAAACAGACATTTTATTACGAAAAAGAAAAAAGTGTGCTCGAAATAACATAATACCTTTATTAAATTCTCCTTGCATTTATTAAGTTGAGGAGAAAATGCTCCGACTTGCTACAAGGAGGCCAAAAGAGAAAAAAGTTTCGCGTTTCTTCACTAAAGAATTTTATTAATGTTGGCTTCTTGTTGGGAAAATAATATTTAACACCAATAAGCCCTCGTCAAGTCTTGGCGTTTGAGCACGTCAAACATAAGATATGGAAACCTCGCTTTACAACCTGAAGATCCTGGATTTCTTAACATCAAAGTAAATTGGTAAAGTCAAAACATGACTTTAATAATTTAATTGCAATAATAATGGAGTTCGATGCGATTGTTTGCCTTGCAGAGGTATCTTATATTTAAGTGGAGAAGTCTTATAAAGATAGCTCAACCGCCCGACGCAGCACCTATGTTTATGTCATATTAAACACTGTCCTTTTCTCTTTAACTAATAACTCGACTTATTCTAATATGGCCAATGGCCATCTTCAGCGCTTGATCAGGGCCCAGTCCAGTCACCCTGGAAAATTATTCACACATCTCTATCTACCCTTAAACATGGCAAAGCTTGTACTGTGGGTGCCAGAAAATAG
This sequence comes from Mecyna flavalis, assembly GCA_949319885.1. Lineage (NCBI taxonomy): Eukaryota > Metazoa > Arthropoda > Insecta > Lepidoptera > Crambidae > Mecyna > Mecyna flavalis. Next base: position 10,519,155 of record OX439437.1, read on the forward strand.
ATAAACAATATTTATATATTTTTTTTTGTAAATACATATTACAAAAAAATAATTTAATTTAAGTCCCAAACCAGTACAAACAGGCATGTTCATGCAAATATTTATATCCTGCGGATATTGAACTCTGGTGGGTTAATTTTTACTACAATAAATATACGACTAAGAACTTATTTTCATATTTTCGTTGATAGTGGCCGAGCTTCACACAATTGCATTATGACAATTTCATGACCTTCTGTGTGTTTACAGGGCGCTTGAATAGTCCGTTCTTGGCACACTGGGTGTTACACGCTCTAGTGCCCTGAATATTATTCGACCTATTACTAATATAATATGACACTAATTGATATTACTAATAAAATTCCTATATGACGGCATTTGACGACGAATTTTTTGTAACGGTAAGAAGTCAAATATTTGTGTGTTTGAACCATGTTATAAAAGTATATTATGTTTCAATACAATTCTCGGTGTGTCCAGCGAATGTACACGTAGGTAACTACATCTATACTAATATTTTAAAGAGGAAAGATTTTATTGAATAGGCTCCGAAACCACTGAACCGATTTGAATAATTCTTTCACTATTGGAAAGCTACACTATCCTTGAGTGGTATAGGGTTTTTTCGATCCTGAAATTTGGGGGGAAGGGGGTGATATTTGAACAAAGAAACTACGCGCGGGTGAAACTGGCATTTTTTTCCGGTGGAGGATGGTTTTAGTACAAAAACAAGGATGTATTTAAAAAGTAAAACCCTTTTTTTTTCGTTATATTATCGCCTAGTGCTTTTAGTTGCAAATACTATTTGCGGATGCAATACGATATTTGACGCGAACAGAAACGCATATTTAGCCTATTAGTTTATACTTTACAATCTTATCACATAACAATCGAGACGTCGCGTTGATAATCCAACTCGGTAATCCGAGTTACGCCGCGTACCGAGCATTTGTCGGAATTACCGAGTTACTGCGAGCGCTGCGCTGCTTATCCTGCAGTGCGGCGGTATTGCAGCGTTCCGCGTAACACAGTGACGAACCGATATAGCACGCCTCAATAAATATTAAATAAATATAAAATAATATAAATTAACTCCTCGATGGCCTAGTTGATTAGGTTCCGGGTCGAGATCTAGTGGTCCTCGGTTTAATTCCAGGTCGGTTTTTTCGGACACAGCTCGGGTTAGTGATCACCAATCCGCATTTGGCAAGCATGTCGATTAAACCAAGACCCATCATTGTAACGATCATCTTCTCTCCCTTGGCCCTGCAGGGGGATAGAATTAAGCTGATACTTTTCTAACTTCTACTTTAAAATTATTGATAATATAATTAACATTAGTGGTTTATGATATGATATTATGATTCCGTGATCACGACTGCTGAAAAGTAGTCGAAACGTCGGGTTTATGTAAAAACTGGCGGAAATTGACCTGCCCATCACTAGTACAATATTATACGAGTATACCTTGCGTAGTCGGGAAATAGTTGAGATTGCATTTAAACTGACTAAACTGATGAAATAGAACATGTCGGTTTAGTCAAGATAATTAAAACCGATATATATGTATATATATTTGTAATAAACAGTGGGTCATTTAACAAAGTCTACTACTGTAAAGAAATAAACGGGCCACCTCTGCTAAGTTTGTTTTAATTTAAACTTTAGAATACAATCCCAAACTTTATTTTAATATTTTATCAGGTAACTTGCATACAAATAAATTTATTAAACCGTACGAATATACGATTACCCCATATCTAATAAAATAAATTGATTTACTACCAGGTGGGCCGTAGCCTTGAGTTTTTATAAAACAAATCGATTTTTTTCATTACATTAGTGCTGAGCCTGGCGCTATTAAATAATAAGAAAATCAAATTGTAAGTAGGTATTATTTGTCCATTTACCATAATTTGTTACAAAATATATTTATAAAAGGCTTCTTGATGATGGAAAAAATTAATTTTATAGGACGTGGATAGGCTTAGAATCGGATCATGTGTACTGGGTACTACTAAGTAATCTTTATCAATACTAATATTATAAAAGAAAAGAAAGGGAAAGATTTGTTTCTTGTATTGAATAGGCTCCAAAGCTTCTAAACCGATTTGGAAAATTCTTTCACTGTTGGAAAGCACTATCTCCGGGTAACATAGGGTACTCTTGATCCATTGATTGATGTATTGGGAAGGTGCGGATAATTGACAAAAGAAATTATGTGCGGGTGAAACAGCGCAGGTGTCCGCTAGTGTTCTTTAAAAAAATATAAAAATGTGTACGGAACAGTAAATGCGCAAGCCTCGTTCTCTCACACCCGCTTCTTTTTTGACATTTATCATATCGTGGAAAGGTTGGCCGGAGCTTTAATAGGCTTTTTGGAACATTACCAGGTTGTGCGAGTTGTACTGTATTTGGGTCTTGTTATCTTGTTGCCTTGTGTTAGTGACCGCGGTATTATTTACCTATACTCAAAGATAATAAAATGGGCTTACACACCTTAACTGCCAATACCTTAGAACTTTCAAACCATTGATTTAATTAATGCCTTAGTAGGTATACATTAATACGTTAATAACTCAATAAAAATAAAAAAAATACTTATTTTTAGAAGACAGAACAAGACAGAACAAGTAAATAAGCAGATACTGATACTATATAAAATGGTGAAATTCAAAAGCTATTGAATATTGATGTTTCCTCAGAGTCCATTATAGAAACTAGTTATTGAAAAGCCTTAAATTATGATATCGCTGCTTTCGATAAAATAAATGATGAATAGAGTTTTTGACGCTTTTCTAATACTTAAAATGACAACTCATTTACTTAAATAACTACAGATTCATGGAAAATAATTGCCGCAGTATTCCTCACGAATTCTCGAATTTGCAATCCCAAAATTTCAACATAACTACCAAGATTCGTATGAAAAGTAATTAATATTACACCAATGCGTTTCATCGATCAAAATTCGGACGTCCAGCAGAAGATATTATGAGTTAAATGTCGCATTTGAGTAACAGATGAGAGCGTGAATAATGGCAATAGTTCCGAATAAATTTAGGCGCACAATTATGAGTGACGTGCCGTGATTATTTATAATACTCTAAAAACGAGTCATCCTGCTAATATTATACACGCGAAAGTTTTTGAAGATAGATTCATGTTGCTCTTTGGTTTGGAAGCTAGGGCACATTATTTCTGTCCCGATAAATTTGTCATTTGACGAACAATTCGTGCAAATTGATTGAGAGGTTGACTGACAGTACCTTACAAACATTTAAATTGATCGTTAAAGTCTACTATGTTTTTATGGTGGTGGTGCTCTATGCGTTGCCTTTAATATGAATATTTTTTAATTCAACTTATACACAAAAGCTGTATGATTCTTGACCTATTTAAAGGGAGATGGAATAACGAATGTTGTGAAATTTTACCGTTAAAAAAGAGTAACCATCGAGTTTCTTGCCAGTTTTTCTCGATTGATAACAACATTTCCAAAACCAATATTAGATTCATATGTTTATCTTTAAAGTCTTTGGTGAAATACTATGTAATAATTATTATGTTAATAATTTAAGACTATGGAAATAAAACTTAAAGGACCACACAATGTGAGACTCGGGACTAGACCCACTAAACTCCCCCGGTTTCCCCTTCACAGTGATGAGCCGGTGCCTGTTTTTTGCAATTAACCGGCCAGCCGCACTTTCGCAGACTTGGAGATAATTATAATAGGGCACAAGTATATACGTAAACAGCGATGCATGCCTAATTCACTTAGCCCAATGGACATTAAAGAGTAGTCAATGTCTGTGCCGAATTTCATCAACTTCTGTTTTGTGGTTTAGTCGTGAAGGTTTAAAAGACAGACAGAAACTACTTTCCATTTATATTATTCGTAACTATCTATGGAAGAATGGATTGCCGACCCATTATTGCGAGTAATGGGTCGGAAATTCATACTGCGACATTCCCACAACGCTCAACCAAACCATTCGATTTTTAATTTAAAGCCGTATTAACTCCATTTTAATCCATTATCGATTGCAAACAAAACGTTATAATACAAAAAGACGCATTTACAAATTGGCGGTGGGACAGCGCCGCACAATGGTCAGTGGCCGCAATGGGAACTAAAGCAAAATTATCCTTTTGTATATGAAAAATCCTTTGGAATGGCGGCCTTTTATTTTGCAGAACTGCGATTGCGGTGTAGGCCATTGTAGAAGCAAACATTGTCCGTTTTTAATGAAGCTCATCTATTTTATTCTCATTATTGTATAACTGTAAGGTAAGCAAACATATAGAGATTATTGTACACGTATAAAACATTTTTTGCTGTAAGAATGGCTAAAAACAAAAGTGAGCTTTTAAATGAAAATTATATTATTTGAAAGGTGGAAAGTGGAAACTGAGTAATAAGTATGGCTCCAACTCCAAAACAATCACTCGATACTACTAATTACTTTTCACTTTAAATTTTCCGTGATAGCCCTTTATACGGGTCGAATCTAAGAGGCAGAAAGAATTAATGCTCTACCCTCTATTATAAACAGGCTTCAGCGACAATACAACAAAATGCAGAAGAAAATTAACGTATGTAGATGTATTTTCGTCCAGCACTCTTAAATTTAAGAGGGCTATACTTGATTCACTCAAGTCATAGCTCAAAACCAATTTTTGTCTTTTCACATTAGCAAGTCGTGGCAGCCTGTAACTGAATCTGCACTTAGCAATATACTTAGACCTAAGAAAAATGTACATTAGTGTAAGATTTGTTGGTTGTCCTAATTAAATAAATAAATAAATAAAATAAATATACCCGGAGGCAGTCAAATATCTACGAGAATGATGAAGTCGGTTTGTTCCAAGTAATCCTCTCACAACGCAACAGTATCTTAAAATTTTCTCATTTTTACATTTCTCGAATATGTCGACTCCGTGAAAATATAAGTATTTAATGTGGACCATCTTCTTGATAAAATGCTGGCGACTCAAAAATTACTTTCCTTTGACGAATTCATGACGAATCACATCAGACCACCCCAATCTGTCAAATTTCTACAACCAATTTTCTGCTTTATTCACTAAACATAGGGTTCACTTTCAATTGAAAATTTTTAACAGATTAGGGTAGGTTGATCTGGTGTCTTCCGTGCATACTTTTTCTGATTACCAGCCCATTTAAATTGACCGACAAAAACTGTCCACAGCAAGACTACCACATTAATTTTCAAGACATCATAGATCTAATCCATTTCCACCAATTTTAAACTGAATTTCATAGACTTAGGTACAGTCAAAAGCACGTCAGACGTAACACTTTGGACTTTGTACCGCTCTTATGTCGGGGGCGTAAGTGCTATTATCGAGCTGCAAGTGTTAACCGTGATGTGCTGATGACCGTACATCCCCAAAAATCAATCTAACAGAGCCAGAAGGCCCCTATTGCGATACAACCCGACTAATGGCCGCCATAAAGACGTGGAACAAAACTTGCGTACGCAGGTACGCACGTAGGTCATACCTACTCGCTATTTTACATAAAAACGAGCAACTCGCTTCATAATTATCCCTTTGATCTTTAGCACGTGAGTCACTTGCTGGTGGAAAGTACGAAAGTGCTTATTTACACTGTGTGCCAGATTTTTAGCTTATAATTAAGTATTGTATGTATAATTATTATTTAACGCAGCCTTGCTGTATTTTATATAATATGTATATTAAACTTGCTTTCCGCCCGCGGTATCATGCGCGTTTCCTAAACGACGTTATCCCGCAGGAATGTAATATTTTTGGGATAAAAACTACCCTATGTCACTCCCATAAACTATTCCCATCATCATCTTCAGACAATAGACCAACATAGCCTTCCCTAAAGATCTCTACTCAAAATTTCGTTGTTTCGTTGCCTCGTTTAAGAAGGACTAACAAAACTCTTCGATTTCTGTTTTTCCGTTGGAACTGAAAAAGATGTATTGGTCGCAATAATCAAAATAATAAACAGCGACTGGTAACGTTGGATTACAAATAAATTTAAGAAATAAATTATTTATTCAACGGAAATACTACTTAAGAAGATCTTAAAAAAATAATTCACTAAATCGTGCTGTCACTACAAGCAATTATTTTGTAAATGCTCTATTAATAAACACTCAATGCTTTGTTACTCGACACGAGTAATTGCTATGACCACGAGATATAGTACCTACTACTTGTAATATTTGTACCATTAACTTCACCCCTTAATTGCTTTGTACCCATTAAAAATATATTAATTATATTCCATTTTAATGGCCAAATGTGTAGTATGCGAGTGGCTGAAGCTTGAAGTATTCATAATACTGCAGACATTGAGAACTAGACTAGACTCTGAGACGTAGTGAAGTGACGTGACAGTAATGTTTTCACGAAAACAATGTTATCCATTCAATATTTTAAACCTTAGCATTTCAACAATCTTTATAAATAAAATTGAATTGCTGTTCGTTAGTATCGCTAAAACTCGAGAACGGGTGAACCGATTTGACTAATTTCAGTCTTAAAAATATTCGTGGAAATTCAAGCAAGGTTTAATCGATAAGAAAATATGGAAAAATTAGGAGGAAAATACTAAAAATGACAATTTTATTTTCCCATACAAACTGTTCTTACCTGACAAACGAATTGATACGAAGTTCACCGGGTCAGCTAGTATTGTATAATTTGAGCTTTGTGAACTGTTAGTGTAACTTTATTGGTGATCTAAATAAATAAATAAATGTGTAAGTTATTCTGTTTGCCTGTCTGTCTGTTACGCTTGCCAACAACCACTATCCGGTGGAAGCCTTGTTACATATTATAAGTAATTTGATGACCGATTTGGTGTACCTAATCATTGAGACGTTGACTGCAACATTGCAAAGCAAGAACATGTTTGTTTATATTGGTCAGAATATTTCTCTTATGTAATTTTTTTACGATGATGTAATTAATACGAAGAGTGCGTTGCCAAGTGGCACAGTAAGCTTTGGTTCCCGATTCAAGGCTACAGTCGATCAAGCTCAAGATTACATTTTTTGGAAAATTAATAACCTAACTTGGCCTAACATTTATTAGAATGTTATAGAGCAGAAAAAGTACAAGTACAAAAGAGAAGACAGCAAAAAAGATACGGAAGCATTGCGTTAAGAAAATAATGAGTGAGGGAGGAATGTCTCTTTAGGTTTTTAAGACGTAAGTACGGTCAACAGCACATCACAGTACACACTTGCAGTTCGATAATAGCACTTACGCCCCCGACATAAGAGCGGTACAAAGTCCAAAGTGTTACGTCTGACGTGCTTTTGACTGTACAAACAAAACAAAAACATGAAGACGAAAAAAAAAACAATTTATATTCACACCATTGTGTAACAAGTAAATACATATTAGCAACACGCCCTACACTATTCCAATTCATGGTGGCATGAATGTGGATTCAACCGAACTCTCACTACACAACTCTTACAATAGAAAACTCGTTCATATAACAAACCGTCAATAAATGCGGCTACACAACCGTTATCGTTATTTAAAACGATACAATAGCGCATGTCCCATCACTATAACACTGACAGTGTTACGACTCGTCACTAGAGGTCGGCGGGTCAGCTGAAAGCAAAGAGGGTGGGAGTGGGGGCGTTACCATGGCAACGGGCCCCACAACACGCCGCGGTGGCGCCCGTACTATACACGCGCGGTACGTATATTAGGTCTCTTACACACGAGGCTACTAAGCTTTGTGTTAAGAGACTAGTCTTCTTCTTTGCTCAACCTTTCCACAGTCTAACTATGTCTCAGAATGTCATAATTTCTTACATATTATACAATTGTGAAATTACCCAAAAGGAATATGAACGGCCTACTGTTTATACACGTTAAGTCCCGCCTTCGAATTTGTAGTCTTTAAATATTAGGACTCTTTAGTATCATAGGTATAATTCAAAGGGATCCCTTTTTTTCGCATAACTTTTTTTGTCATAATTTAATTTGGCATAACGAGTTTGGCATAATTTTTTTGTCATAATATTATTTTGTCATAATTGTCCTTTCGCATACTGTTTCATTAAGCATAAATATCGTTTAGACTAATTTTTTTTGCCCTAATTTTGATTCGCATAAATTTTTTAGACATATTGTTTTTTTGTCTACAAGTTATTATTGAGTAACAGTAGGTTAAGGTGCGGCGGGGGTAGCCCTTGGGCCACCCCTAAGCCGCCAACATGTTTATTTAAATAGGAAAAGTATTTCGAAAAGTTATGGCTTTAGAATATTATGCTTATCAATTATTATGCTTAAAAAAGGTATGCCTAAAAAAATTATGCCTATAAATTTATGCCAAAATAATATTATGCGTAACTATTATTAGGATACATAAAAGTATGCCATGTTAAATTATGACAAACAAACTTATGCGTAAAAATAGGGAACCTAATTCAAAACATAGAAGTCAGATTGAGGATTTCATTTAATTTTACAAATAACACTAAAACATCTAAAACCGGTTCTTCGAAAGGTTATTTCTTTTGTTTTAAAAATATCATTTTTGATAAAGATAATAATGCTTTTCGAACATCGACATACGTGCAAAATAAAAATAACAGAACAAAATTCAATGTGGCAGACTGAACTCTGAAAACATTTCTGTTCATTGTCAATTGGTTCAAATTTAACCATCACCAGTCGCAGATCTGTTGCCACGTTTACGAGCCGCCTTATGAATTTGTTGTAGCTCGCTGCAACGGCATGCGTCAAAATAAACACACGCTTGGGAAATAGTACACGCTTAATATTTAAAAAGCACCGACGAACAATACGGTACGCAAATTCGTGATACGCTTTTTGGTGGCGACTGTACTCTACTAAGAAAGACGATTCATGGTAACGTGGCCACAACGCGTAATTTATGGCCGACTAACTGCGCGTGATAATTTTTTCTCTTTATTTTATTTTAGTTTAGTTTTTATACAATAACAAGCGCGGTGATTAAGCCAGCAGTACCTATCATTGTAGCGATGATTTCATGTAGGAACCTTTGCCCTGCAGAGAGGGACATTAATAGGCTGATACTTTGTACTTACACAATCTGCAACAAAATCGAATAATAAAACCCAAGGGCATACATACATTAAGTCATGACTACGAAGGTCACTCGCGATTGAAAACCTAATGGTGTGCAACAAAGTTTTTAAGTACTATTACGGATGCCCATAAAGGGCTTCAAATTAATAAGAGAGTTCAACAATACAATTTAAGGCTCATATATCAAAATGTTTTGCCGGGAATTGAACCCATGACTCACACGGCCTCACAATCACGGCCAGGTATTGAAACCACTAAACCATCGAGGCGCCTAAAACAGTAAAATATTTAAATTTTGACTGCCTACTGATTAGAACGTAAAACTATCAAAAGTTATATTATACACTTTTATCTTTCACTATCTATTTAGAAACTAGAAAACCTTAACTAGTTTCCCCGAAATGGTTACAAATAATCACTTTAATAACTACCTTGTATAACATTAAATTGGCTTTAAGTAGCCTTTCCACTAATATTTTACTAGTAAGACCGATCAATCGAAATTACGTATTCCCCCTAATAAGTCTGTGGCCTAACTGTTAAGAAGTAGCCCACATAAACGATGAATAAATAATAACAAAATTAGATCGGTGCCCTTTCTTTTATATTTAGGCCCATATTCTGGGACTATCTTTACTCGAGCGAATATTGTTCTCAAGCCAATAGACGAGCTATTTTGAATGTAGCCTTAAACCCTTATCTATTATACCCTTATCGTATTTTAACTCCCATCGGACATACTGTAGTTGTATCCATTTACGCAAGCCTTAACTCCCTTCAGAAGTGTAATATTGTAGTTCTAAGAGGTTTGTGATTTAGTCTTGTTTTAGAGTATAGGGTAAGTACTAAATGGTGACTTGGACGGGCAAATTGGAAAGATTCTTAGTAAACTTTTTTTATTGTTAGTGGAAAACCATTACGCATATTATCTCGGACGGGGATCTGTGAACTATGCCACAAACATATTCCGTGAATTACCGTTTGCCCCGCTGGTAGGGACAACATCTGGTGGGATTAATTTTATCACCCTTTATCAGAAATTGCCATAAATTATTCTCGGACTGGAAAAATGATACTAATAACGCGAAATTAAGACTAGATTATAATAAAATACGTAACAAAGTACATAAGGTTATAGAAGCAAAAAAAAATAACTATTACATAAAACAAATTAACAATAATTTAAAAAACATAAAAAAAGTTTACGAAGTAGTTAACAAAATGCTTGGTCGTGTGACTGCTTCTATTGATACGGCTATACATAAAGCATTCGATGCACATGGTATCACGTCTAAAATTAACGCAGATAACTTTGCAAACAGCTTTGATCAAACTGTAAAATCAATTATTCCTAATTGCAACATAAAATTAATCAAACAAAATGACACATGCATACCTTCAGACTCAAGTATTTTATTCCAAAAAGCAACAAGTAAAAGTGTTCACAATATAATTAAAAATCTTAATGCAAAAAAGGCGCCAGGCCTAGACAATATTGCAATTTCCGACATAAAAATGATAGGAGAGGATATCTCGGCAACTATCGCTGACTTAATCAATGTCAGTGTAAAAACTGGATTGTACCCAGACAGATTGAAAGCAGGATGTGTCAGACCTATTTATAAAAAAGGAAAGCGGAATGATTATTCAAACTATCGACCAATTACGTTACTATCTTCAATTGATAAAATTGTGGAAAAATATGTATGTGAGCAAATACACAATTTTTATAAAAAACATAATATTATAACAAATAATCAATTCGGGTTTCAAGCAGGTAGAAGTACTGCAGGTCTTTTATCAAAGTTTACTGATGAAGTTAATGGTCATTTAAATGAAAAGAAATTTGTGCTAGCCCTCTTCATTGACTTTTCACGCGCGTTCGACACACTAAAACATGACCTGTTGGTGACTAGGTTGGATAGTTGTGGAGTACGTGGCCCGTTACTAGATTGGTGCGAAAACTACCTCACAAACAGAACTTATTGTGTGAAAATCAATGATTCCCACAGTAAAAGCATGTCCGTATCTGAAGGCACCGCTCAAGGTTCTGTATTAGGCCCATTACACTTTCTAACCTACGTTAATGACATGAGAAACTGCATCACTTATAGTTCTTGCTATCAGTTTGCCGACGATACCTGCCTAGTAATTGCTGACAAGAACCCCGAAACAGCGCTTAATCACCTACAGGCTGATTTGGATGCATTAGCAGAGTGGTGTCACGACAGTGGTTTAGTATTGAATAGTAGCAAGACTAAACTATTAATTATTAAGTCTCCTTACCTTAAAAATTCCACAACACCGTCGATAAAGTTGGTAGCCCACGAACATCGTTGCTTGCATTCTAGGTTTTCACATTGCAACTGCCCAAGTATAGAAACAGTGGATAAACAGACCTATCTTGGTTTGACAATTGACAGTAAATTTAACTGGAGTCACCATATCGAACGAGTATCAAATAAATTGAGACAATTTTTGGCTAATATAACCATCCTAAATAATCGCATCCCATTTAAAATAAAGTTACTTTTATATAATGCACTTGCGGAGTCACACATTCAGTATGGACTTAGTAGTTATGGAAGAACCTATAAGTCCTACCTCGATCAGATATACAAGCTACAACTAAAAATACTTAAAACTATAGTTTCGAAAAATATAAAACAATTATTCAAAGATGATGAAATAGGTCTTTTTAAACATTGTAAAATCTTACCAGTATACACGCAAGTGCAATATTCAATACTCAAAGAATCTTTTTTTGATGTTTCTTTAAAAAAACCCGTCACACACCCTGTATGCACTCGAGCAGTGGCTAAAAACCGGCTGTGCGAACCGCGCGCAAACAACGCGTACGGTGAGCGCACCACTGCCTACCTCCTTCCGCGGCTTATAAATAACTTGCCTGCCGATTTAGTTGCCAGTATTACGAACAAGAATATTAAGAAAAGATTGAAGTTTTATTACTTGGAATAATAACCTCTATTGTTCTAGGTAGTGAAAATTCAATTTTTTCCTGTTGATCTGTTTTAATTTATGTTTACAGTACATATTGTTGATATTGTGTTCTTTTCGTACATCATTCTTTATTTTTCATTTAAAAAACTAAAATTGTAATATTAGATTATTAATGTAGTATCCAAATATGTAATAGTGTAATGTAAGCTCCTGATAGCTCTATGTTGAACCTTTGTGGTTTTTTGATGTTATCAGTTAACATTAATTTGTAAAAAAACTTTTTATTTATAAATAAATTAAAAAAAAAAAAAAAAAAGTAAAGCTTTTCTAATCTTCGAGCCTTTTAAATCAAATCCATGGTTTCACTTTTTTATAACTGAAACACAGCCAAAACCTATAATTAGGTTTATCATGTATTTTTTTCACTCGTTGGTGTGTACTTGTATCAAACGCCTCATTGTTCTAGTAGCTCAATCGCGTAGTCCTGGGTTCATTTCCCAGGTCGAGCAGATTTGTCGAATTGTTTTTCGAACACAGCACAAGTTTTCTTAGAATGCAATTTACCTTTTTTGCTTAATACTTAAAACATGAGCATGAGCTCTAAATAACCAGTGTAATAATCAAACCTATTAGTATAACAGTGTATACTGATTAATCTAGAAAATACTATACGTAGTTTTGTACAATTACTCTGCACGAATACACTAGCTCCTTGAAAGCACAATATTCAAAGAAATTACACACGTAATGCCGGTAAATGGTGCTTGGTGGTATAAAAGGTAGTTTACCCTGGGCAGCCATTAATATAACAAATTCTATGTGGGTAACAACTGGACTCACGCACATCGCTTTTTGGACACAGTCCAGAAAGTAACGGCAACGCAATTTTATAAAACGTTAAAGGTAAAGTTTTGTCTTTTGATGATGAGTGTTTTTGTTGTCACATCTTCGCCATATTATCCTAGACAACAATCTTGCCATATGTATTTAAGTTGTGTAACACATTTGTGATATGATTTCATTATTATTAAATATTGTACTGTAACCGTCTCTGAATAAACAATTTTCTTTCTTTATTTATTTGATCACAAACCCGATAGCACTATCGTAGTTTCGGTCGCCGGAAGCCTCCTTTGATCGCAGTATGCTAAGTTTACCAACTTCAGAACCGACAGAAATGTAAGAATCCCTTTCTACATCATCAGATGAAGATAATCTGAAAGCTTCAGCTAATCCCGACTATAAATTACTTTTAGAGTTCACGACTCAAGTAAAGTACTAAAGTAATCATTAAAATACTACAAAGCTGTGTACTTATATTGGATGTTATAAATTAAATGGTCAAGTCAAATAATATTTTGATTCAAATAAGTCTAACATACTCGTAGATTGGTAATTGTGAAAGTCTCTGAGAGAAGCCTATACGCATCAGTTGTTGTTTAATGGCTAAGATGATGATTATGATGATGGCTCTTTGCCCTCAGTTTATGTCATTTTTATAAATCATTATATCTTTACAGATAGCATTCGCGACATTACCCGATCGTGTTTTGTGCGAGTATTCCTTGCTGTTATTATTTCTTTTTAGCACAATACCGTGCATTCCTAACATTTGGTAAGTAGTAATATACTCAACCAAATTTGACCTTTACGTCCGTCGAAATAAGAGCATGTAGCCTAATTAAGTTCATATTGCACATACTTAAATCGAAGCTATTTATACCATTTGCGTGTTTATTTTACTAATCAGTTTATGGGTGCGTAGGGTTTGAAGAAATGTCGTTAGGTAATAAGTTATTTTATAAAATAAAGCTTGTTATGAAAATTAATGATCTGGTACAGAGTCACGAAAATTAATGATTGGTCACCTTGAAATATCCATTTGTATAAGAACCTCATACGTTTGAAGGTCACGCGTAGCACCAATATCATACGTGATCTTTGGGTGGTAGTATTTGTACTTTAAATCTTTAAGTATGTAACTAAGAATTTTCTTTCAGAAACATCCATACCAAACAATGGAAGCCTTGGCCACTACCATCATTTGTCATATGGGACTGCTTTCTGTTTCTATCACTATTGATGATGAAATGGGACATTATTATCTGGAAAATATGGAGGTTGATATGAGCAGAGCAACTATGGAATAATTTAAGCTGTATAAAAATACGTCTATTTCGAAAAATATTAGTTGCGTCAACGCTGCGCAATAGTAATGAAACTGCGTGCTGCACGCAAAAAATACGAACACGCAATAAAAATAATAACCGAGATTGTTTTATCAAAGGCTTTCATTTACATTTATGACCACGGGTGGTCATAGTAACGTCACGTAAGGTATTGTTTAAACACTATTAATGTGGAAAATTACTTGGCATTTTGACGCATAAGCTGTTGAGCCACGTTTTCAAAACTTTCACGGACGTTTATGGAGTTCTGGCAAGACATTTAATTTAAAAAGGGGAAAAAAGGGGAAAAAAGTCCCTTGACCAATGCGTGAACCTGCTATGAATGTTATCGGTAAAATGATGTGTCAATAGTTCTATAGCCTTATTATTACTATTTCCTCCGCAATTCGTTAAGGATTCTAAGTTATCGATTCTAAATAAGAGTGGCTAAGGACCGAGCTGACTAATGGGCAAATGTGGACAAAAATGAAAATAACGACGATGAAATAAACAACAAAGAATATGGATGGATGTTAGCACATTAACACTGCATTTCATAAACAAACGCAAACAAAAAAGGCTTACAGGTATTTCAAAATTCTGCAATCATTTTAACGATATGTTACAACAACCATAGTGAAATCGTATAATAATTCTACATTACGTCCTGAATACACTTGTACAATTACAACAAATTTAATGACAGTAAAACAAGTAATCCACTGTTTATAGCAACAAATAAACCGCAATAAATCATGTGGTAATGCGTCGTAAAGCCCACTTCTTCGTAGTTACGGAAGATGCGCGAGCAAAAAGGAATAAGTAGATATTTTTATAGAGAAAGAAGATTTTATTGTTTGTTAATGAAAGAACTATAATCCAATTTAAGTATATATTTGTGGTACCTTCGTTGTTTCTGACGCCCATAACTCAAGTGCTTACGCTACTTACTTTAGGGTCAGATCAATGTATGTGATTTTATTCAATATTTATATTTATTATTTATGTTATATTATTATTTATTTCTACAAAAAAATCTATTATCACAACTGCCTCGCCGTCATGGCGGCTACATTGTGCGGCCATTAACGTCAAATCAGTCAGTGTAGTGTCGGCGGATATTGGCGCATGGGTCGGCGCGCACGCAGGAAATGAAATCGCGTCCGACATGACTATTGATCTATTGTGCTGCGCAGGAGCAGTTTATTCAAACGAATTCAATTACACGTCTTTGTGCGATGATTTTCTTGTTGATGTTTTACGTTCGAAGTTTACGCGCAATAATGTTGTAGGAGCTAAACTGATTTGACGTTTTGGAAAATTGGCCCTTCATCGCAAGGTAAACTGAAATATGGTAGGAAGATTAAGGCCTAAAATAAAGCTGACTATTACGTGATTTTCACTGGCAAAGTATGCTACGACAGAACCTACGTCACTTCTTACTACACTCCAACATGCCTATTGATCTATTGTGCTGTTTCAGTTAGAAGTTCATGCGCAATAATGTTGTAGAAGCTAAACTTGGGTCTAATTTGTCTTGTATTTGTCTTTGGTCTGTAAAAGGAGCTTTTCATCTTAAAGGACACTATACAAAAGATTAAGACCTAAATTAATATGTACCGCTAAAGTATCATATAAAAAGCCTTAAACCGCTTACTACTTGTATTAGGTGATGCATACCCTGTCTACAAACAAGTTTTATAAAAAACACAGAGAGTCGGCAAAGCACGTACACAGTTTAACATTTGTAATACTGTGGCACGTAGCTCTTCTGTAAGTACGAGTAAGTACCAGTCACTCGTTCTATTTTACTAAGCATTACTTTATCTGGAAACATCACTGAATGAATGATTTATCAGACCAGTGCGTTGTAATAGCTAAGTCATCAAAAATCTTGGTATGGTAAAACATTTAATTTGAGGCTTGGATGAAATATACTCAAACGTTTACTGAGAGTTCATAGTTACATTTAGTATAACCTCTGGCATTTGACGAACCAAAATACTATTGGTTAGCAATCAAATTGGAGGTACTCATATCATTACCTACATACAATACGAATAGGGCTGGCAAATATTATGACACATGTTATGACTAGTAAAACAATACAACCTAAAAATAGTTTGTGTGTGCCATTGGTTTTCTTTCTTTCTTTCTCAATATATGAATATTCCCTTGATATAAACGATAATTTTTAAGAGCTGTGGATTTTGTGCAAAATAAAATATAAAAAAAAATTCGACTGGTATTTTTACATGAGCTTATACTGAGATTTTTGTCTTTCAAAATTTTAACTTTTTGTCGTTAAATTCGGGGAAAAGTAAAATAGGTACTATTAAGTTTTTCTCCATCCTAATGATTTTTTGCCAATATCCAAATTACTTGTAGGATAGTGAGACCTGGATTATGTGTCCGACTCTCCCAATAGTTATTGGGAGAGTCGGACACATAATCCACTGCCTGCCTTTTGGCGGTTGACCGACCCATCCTCGGGCTACATTCTGGAACCCTTACACCCAAAAAGTAAGCAATAGTTTGCTCGTACCACCTAACCCTAGATTATGTTGCGCGGGCGGCGGAATCATTCGCAACTGGCCAATTAGAGCGGCCAATGAAGCGTGGCCAATAGCGATTAGCGACTTCTCCGGTATTGGCACACACTCGATTGTACCAGAGTTGCCAGTACCGCCGTCCTGCCAAACTATATTTAACTGCGTATAATACATCACTAGTCAATCGTGAAATTCACTCACATACATCAACTACGCTCAGCTCAATTATTAGGTTACCTAAATAAAATAAAAAGTTTTGAATTAGAGTCTTTAGTTACATATTAACTTTTTATTTAATTTATATCTAGTCAAAGAAGTGGTTTTTGATATTTACGCGATTACTACTCATTAAATAAAACAACTTTAGACGGATAAAAGTGCAATATACTTCTACATTTTATATAAAACCCGACGTTTCGACTACTTTTCCAACGTTATAGCCGACTTCTCGACCATTTCACCAAATGGCTTGTCATAATATGCAATATTATAATGCAAAATAATACTACATATATGTAATATGCATTCAAACCCTGTAGAACCACAGATTTTTTGAATGCAATATTAGTTTACTAAACCAAACTGAGCTAGCCCTATGTGAAAATGTAATGTGGGTCAATGAATATAGCGTTCATCATAATAGTCGTAGTGCTTAAATGCATTGAAAAATTAACCCAATAATAGGACGAAATTAATTCCTATTCATGGAAATGCACGTCGATACACGTAATTGCTCAGCCGTGTACTAAAATGTAGAAAAATGTATAAAAATGTCGGTTGGCATAGCGCGGTCCGATACTGGCTTGGGAAAACGCGAGCTCTGAACACGCGAGCCAAGCTCTGAAGGGTGAGCACACGTCTCCATACGGTAAGGACATTAAGAGACATTTAGCAATAGAAATCGCCTTGCTTGGGTCTAACCTCAGAGAGTTTGGGCCAGCCACCAACTAAATAACCAGTAGATATTTAAAAAATAGTTTTAAAACTTAAAAAAACGGGCCAACTGCGAGTCGGACTCGCCCATGAAGGGTTCCGTAGCAGCAAGTATCATCATAATATAAAAGTTCTTGTATTTCTTTGTAAGTTTGATCGGCGTTTTTATATTTGAGTTGATTGAATGAGAGGAAAATTGCGGTTTACGATTTACGACGTTTTAAAAAAAAACTAATTACTTGATCTCGTTCAAACCAATTTTCAATGGAAGTTTGCATGGTAATGTACATCATATATATTTTTTAGTTTTATCGTTCTCTTATTTTAGAAGTTAGAGGGGGGGTGACCAACATTTTACCACTTTGGAAGTGTCTCTCGCGCAAACTATTCAGTTTAGAAAAAAATGATATAAGAAACCTTATTATTATTTTAAAAGACCTATCCATAGATACCCCACACGTAAGGATTGGATGAAAAAAAAAATTTTGAGTTTCAGTTCTAAGTATGGAGAGCCCCCAAAATTTATTATTATTTTTCTATTTTTGTATGAAAATCTTAATGCGGTTCACAGAATACATCTACTTACTAATTTTCAACAGTATAGCTCTTATAGTTTCGGTAAAAAGTGGCTGTGACATACGGACGGACAGACAGACAGACAGACAGACATGACGAATCCATAAGGGTTCCGTTTTTTGCCATTTGGCTACGGAACCCTAAAAAGGAAAAATTTAAAAATGACGTAATTTATTCTATCACATGGTCTGCGTGCCTGCATGTTTACTAGTAAGAATATAAGGTAAATAAAAAGGAAAACAAAGATAAATAGAAATCAATTATTACACATTCCTTACAAAATACTAAACTTCAAATGTATCTTATTTTAAATAGGAACGTAAGAATAATATAAAAATCAATAATTAAATATCACAAAAAGCATTCGTGGTGAAAGATTATTTCGTTCCCTTCTTCCTCACTTTCAGTCGCAAAATACCTTCTATTTTGATATTAGCATACGTTAAAAACGTATACATTCTGATATATCCTGCACAACGCAAAAAGTGTGGTATTTCTACCGTCATTTCAGTACACATTTGTAGGAAAATAGCTGAAAACATTCTATTGACACAAAGCCACTGTTTGGTTACATAAGCAACAACTCACGACGCCACAGCGCGATATTATATTCCCTTACTTACATTATGAATATAGTTAAAAGTGAGGATCACGTTACAACAAATGTTTGCAGACATTATATTATATTACATTATATTTCCGTACGATAAATAAGTGATAACTTATGTTCAGAGTGAATATCAATAAATATTGTATAGTACATATTTCAAGATAAACAATGGGCATCGGAAGAAATCAGACACCGTCGTAAAACGTTACATAAATATATTTTTATGAAAAAAGGAAAAAATAACGAGTCTCTTTGAAAATTGTAGCAAAAAGAGCAGAAGGAAGACCAAGGTATACCAACAAGCAGCATTTAAAGTAAAACGACATTTCTATTATACGAGAACGTATTTTATTTTATTTATTATTCTTAGTATCCAGAAATATATTTATTGAAAAAAAATAACCATATTGTAGAGATTTCTTTAAGAGAAAATAGCAGTGAACAGGGTTTTCTCAATCGATAACCAGGTAGAAAACAACAAAGACGCTAGTAATTTCTTTATTTTCAAAGGGAAACTTTAATGCATGCGTCACTAATACGGAGTCACGGAATACTGTAATTTGAACTCGGGCTATAGTCTAACCCAGTTGTTCTCAAACTGTGAGTAATTATATAACCCTACACTACAGGAAATAATAATAGTTCTGAACCGAATGTCCACAGCTTGCAACAGTGTCACTTCTAAACAATTAAACGGAATAAATTACACGAAAGATTATCACAAATGAATATGTATTTGAACATCACACACATTAATTTGACTCCAAAGGTAGTATCAGACACAAATCAGTACATTGATCGAACCACTATTATCAAAGTTTCAAATAGGTAGTGTTTATGCGTATAATCATGACTTTCTTCAATTTTTCAGAATTTAGACAAAAACGGTACACTATTTTTTAATGACATGGGGTTTATGAATACTTTTTAAAGAATGCTAGGATATTTCTGATATTGTCAGGTTTGTGATATTTAATAATAGCCAACCACAAACCTCCAGAGAATCTATTCAAAGAAACATGGTAGATTGAGAACCGTTGGCCTAAACGCACCTTTATTTGGCTTCCGTCATTTTCCGAGTTTTCACTTTGTCAAGCTAATGCATTAGTGAATACTTTTTGACGTGTTTGTAATGTTTGCCAAAGTTTTGATAAATTAATTCCTTATTGTAAAATTACGCATACAGGGGTGGATAAATTATGAAATGACGCTTAAGTAATGAGCTCCATTATTAAGTTTACACTGAAGAAGACCTTAGGACATTTATTTATTTTTATTGTATAAATCAAATCTATTTCAAGTTAAGATTCTACTTTGATCACGTTACCTATGAAAAATCAATCTCACTACATTTTATGCCCGTGTCTCGTATTGCAAATATACTCGTATATTTGTTAGAGTTACATAATTGCAAACAGACTATTGACCAAGTAAACTCTACTCAATAACGCTATTCTGAAATAAACAAATTTTTAAAAAATGGTTATCATGATCCTGTGAGATAATCATGTTTTTTTCTATGGAAAGCCAATTAATTAATCTTTTTTAATATTGTGATGTATGTAGGTTGCATTACCTACGGAAAAAGAATAAGTTGTCAGCTTGACAGAGTCATTCGGGAATAAACTGCAATATCGGAATCCTGGCTTTTACTTTCCCTCCCCAAATACAACATTTGGCGACGAGTTCGAACCTTCAGGATCGTACAATATATAAAAAAATAAATCACTATGTCGGTGGGAAAGTTGAACGAGTTCAATGTGAAGTGCGGTACGTGGTCGTCGTACGTGGATAGGTTGAACATGTACTTCAAAGTGAATGGTACTGAAGAGGATATGAAGCTGCCGATCTTGATTGCTTCCATCGGAGATGATGCGTATGAATTGCTGGAGAATTTAGCAAGCCCCAAGAAGCCATCGGAGTTGACGTTTCAGACCGTGGATGAGTTGATGCGATCATACCTTCAACCAACACCGTCAGCGCTGGCGGAGAGGTACCGATTTCGTCAAAGACGGCAGAATTTCGATGAAAATGTATCCACGTACGCGGCAGAACTGAAGAAGCTATCGAAGTATTGCAAGTTTGGTGCGAATCTAAATGATAACATGCGTGATCAATTTATTTGTGGATTGCGTAGCGATCTTATTCGTCAAAGGCTTTTTGCGGAGGACGACACTGTGACTTACATCCGCATTCAAGCTTGCTACATCACTGGAGGCAGCTGAAACGGACGCGGCCGTAGTACAGGAAGCTGGGACTTCTGCAGCGTCAAGTCAAATGTGTTCGGTGAACGCGATCACGCAATCGCGGAGTGGGCGGCCGCCCAGCGATCACGGCCACACAACCGGTGGCGGAGGTACAAACTGTGAAGCCTGCGGAGCCCGGAACCACGACTATAAAGACTGTCGGTTTCGTGAATATGTATGCAGTAAATGTAGTAAAACTGGTCATTTGCGGAGGATGTGTCCCGGCGGGAACAGCTCGGACACAACGCGGGGCGCGGGCAGGCGCCGAGGTCGAGGCTCTGGCCGGGGATGGGCGCCGCGCAAACAGATACATTACGGGTCTGCTGCTCGCGGGAATGGCGAGGATAGCAGTGACGACCCTGGAGAGGATTTACACCAATTGTGTTTAAACAATTACAAATCAGTAAGTGTAACCGTTCAAATTGATAAAATACCGATGAGCATGGAGGTTGATACCGGCACGGCTATATCGTGCATTAGTAAAAGTACCTACGATAAGTATTTTTCTCATCTAGATATAGAAAGGGATAACACAACTTTAAGATTCTACGATGGCACGAAAGTCAGGCCCCTCGGTATCATCAAACCTATGGTTAGTTACAGAGACATTTCTAAGCGGTTAGAGCTATTTGTATTTAATGGAGGAACCACTTCCCTATTAGGCAGACAGTGGCTAGCTGAGTTAAAAATTGTTATACCGTCGTTTGATTGTAACATGCTTGCGGGCAAATATGATTCGTTAAATAACGAGATTTTAAAAATGTTTGATAGGTATAAGGAGCTGTTCGACGGTGGGCTGGGTCGGTACACGGGAGGCACGGCGACGCTACGCGTAAGAGACGGAGCCACGCCGGTGTTCCACCGCGCGCGCCCGCTGCCGTATGCGCTGCGCGAGCGCGTGGACGCCGAGCTCGACGC
Organism: Mecyna flavalis; assembly: GCA_949319885.1. NCBI lineage: Eukaryota > Metazoa > Arthropoda > Insecta > Lepidoptera > Crambidae > Mecyna > Mecyna flavalis. The sequence goes on from OX439437.1 coordinate 10,541,224, forward strand.
CATGCTGCGCGCCGGCATCATCGAGCCCGTCGACTGCTCCGACTGGGCTTCTCCACTGGTACCCATAAATAAACCCGATGGCTCGCTTAGGATCTGTGCGGATTATAAGGCTACGTTAAATCCGTCTTTATTGGTCGATCGTTATCCGCTTCCCAAGATTGAGGACGTCTTAGTTAATCTAAACGGCAATAGATATTTTAGTAAAATCGACCTTTCACAGGCTTATAACCAGATCGAATTAGATGAATCTAAGAAGTATACAGTTGTGAACACTCATCGAGGCTTATTCCGTTATAACAGATTGGTTTTTGGCCTGTCGTCAAGTGTAGGAATTTTCCAAAGAATAATGACGACCTTACTTGGTGACATTCCAAATGTACAGATATTTTTAGATTACGTCATAATTGGGGGAAGATCAAAGATAGAGCATTTACGAACGTTAGAGGCAGTCTTTGAACGGTTACAGTCAAAAGGGTTAAAATTAAAGAAATCTAAATGCACATTTTTCGCTCAAGAAGTAACTTATTTAGGGTTTGTAGTGTCCAGAGAGGGAATTAAACCTGACAACTCCAAAATAAGGGCAATAGTAAAAATGGAACGACCCAAGAATGTTTCCGAGTTAAGATCATTTTTAGGGATGGTGAATTTCTTCGGCAAGTTCATTAGGAATTTGAGTTCTTTGTTAGCTCCGTTATATAGACTATTACGGAAAGGTACCGAATGGAGTTGGGACTCGGAGTGTGAGAAGTCCTTTACGGATGTGAAAAACTGCCTGACGACTACGGGCGTGCTCGCCCACTACGATCCGAGAGCGCCGCTGATCGTGACATGCGACGCGAGCGCACTTTGAACGATGCGGAGAAGAATTACTCGCAGATACATAGAGAGGCACTTGCTATAATTTTTGCATTAAGGTGACGCCGCGTTCAACTAAAAGTCTGAAATTCGGCGCGTGCCGCCCCCCCACCCCGCACATTTATGACGAGAGACGAGCACGGAGCAAAGAGATCCGCGCAATGATGTTTTATGCTATAGATATGTTACGTTCATAGTAATTACGATTTAAATCTGTTCCATTGCACACATTGACAAATATAACTGATAGGTAAGTGAGACAAAAGATACGAAATAGCACGCAAATGAAAGAGATAGGTATAATTTGACGTATGACGCATTGGATCCGCGCGTCCACTGAAACCACTGACCTCCATTATACAAGTACGCTGGACAGGCGATCGCTACCAATTATTTGATCCGATTTGAAAATCGCCATATTGGCGCTAACTGCGCTGGAGAGCAGTAATTAGTGAGTGAGTGTACTTGGAACTAATACTAGTTCTATACAACGACTGAATTTTGTTATCGATAAAAACTTTTTTAGATAAAGTGCCCTCTTTGTGTAACTAATCTAAGTACGGACGGCAGCAGATCAACCTACCCTAATTTGTCAAAAAATCTCAATTGAAAGAGAACTCTATGTGAAGTGAATAAAGCTGAAAATTGGTTGTAGAAATTTGACAGATTGGGTTAGTCTGATGTGCTGGCGACTGTACATAGGTATCTTATTATTAACTCTCTATGGGGAGGAATAGGTCCTTAAGAAAGTATTCTCAAGTCACTTATTTTATTTAAATAAAAGAAAAAAGTTATTCCTAATTTTTTAAAGACCCCAAATAATTATTATAACTTTTAGATAATTCCAAATGTCACTAAGGCCCGTATTTATAGACAGGTCTCAACTATGAGATCGATCTTAAGATGACTCTTGAAATAGTGGTTTCTGATGTTTACGCGGTTACTACCACAGATAAAATAATATAATTATAGTAGTTACTACTCATTAACTAAAACACCTTAAACGGATAAATCGCGAGTTTTATCCGTTTCAGTTGTTTGATTTAATGGCTCTTGAAATATTATTTTTAGACAAAACTACAACTACGGGCTTTAGTCTAAAAACAACGTTTCGAGATAATATGTGACAATGCTCCAAAATATTCTGGAATTAATGCACGAATAAAATTTCATTGTCTAGCCTAGATTATTTGCAGAGTGAAAAAATGTCTAACTTTCTCACCGGTCATTGATAAAGATTTTTTTCTGCATACAAACAACAATTGAAAGATACTTAGCACGTGTTGTTTTGGTAATCTTTTTTAATAATTATGGTTTAAAATCATCAGACTGATTTAACATAATTAATTATACACAATCATCACAAATCAGTTTTTTTTTTCTATTTTGTTGTCATATCAAGTGTTTATTATTGTGAGAGATCACTATGTCCCTTTAATAATAAAATAAAATTATCGACTAAGAAATGACATAATATCGACATGAATTTAGACATCCCTAAACTAGTTCCTATGGTTTGTTAAATCTTGGATGATCTCTGCGACAGCTGTCATCGATTTGACAGCTGTTAAATTTCACAATTTTTGACTGTCAAATGTATGAAGAGAAATAACGTTCATGATTGTAGGGTCCCGTCCACTTAGAGATATTCATTGCTATTATCATTCGCTTACACTTAATAATCGATTATGAAATTTTAACACATCGGAAAATTTTCTTTTTGTATCTCATTAAACGTACAATTTTATAATAAAAAATCAAATTGATTATTATTTTTTATTTTGTATTATTTATTCAAATTACAGATAACTAGGATTCAAAATTTTGTTAGTAACAATACACTTAAACTATGTTAGCAATTTAGAAATAAAAATAAAAATCAAGGACAAAAAAACAAAGACTATAAGTAGGTCGCACATCAAGGCACTAAAAAACTATGCCACATGTAGACGTATCCAATGCCATTAACATGGGACAATCCACTCTGTCAGCCATGATCTTTAAAATGCCGTTAGTACTACCTCGCACGCGGTGCAGCAGGGAAGCTACTCGGTTCCAAATGACGGCTGAAAAACCGTCAGTTCGTGCCTCCGCGATTAGAAGTCGGTTTGGATATAACAATTTGAATATGACCGAAGTCCGAAATTCGTGTAAAAGAGCACATGACATGTGCTACGAGTATCAAAAATGACGAAGTTACCCCAAATTAGTACTTAATTACATATTAACATCCAGACACAGGACAAAAACAAATCTTTATCACCTAAATCACACAGGACACCTACCTCTAATTTATGAGTCATAAAAATTGCACCCTAGTAAAAATGGTGTCTGATGAGCTGCCGGAATAATAAAATCGAAGAATAAGAACATATTCTGATGTGGAACTCTAAGTACCTAGCTTTATTATACCATAATATAGAAATGATTTATCTAAGCAAAATTTGTTCAAATTGATGACCATTTTTTTCTAAGAAAACATAATTTGAAATCCTCCATCTACTTTGGTATGATTAAAACTCCACGCGAACGAAGTCGCGGGCACTAGCTATCATATTTAGACGCCTAATAGCCATATACGGACGCCCAATAACTGTATGCGGATGCTCATAAGGGACGTTGAAAAGCATTAGCATTCCGCCCGCGGCTTTACTCGCGTAGACCCTATAAAGCACTACGAAACACTCCTGGGAAGTGAACTTCCAAAAACCATTTCTTAATGGGAATTTGCTCATTTGCTTGGGAAGCACCCCTGTACAAAATTTCAAGTTTAGTCCAAACCCCCTTTTAACCCCTTGGGGGTAAACTTCCAAAATCCCGTTCTTAGTGGGATCTTACGCATTATAAAAAATCTCTGTACAAAATTTCAAGTTCCTAGGTCTTGTAGTTCGGGCTGTGTGTGTTGATTGTCAGTCAGTCGGTTTCCTCTTCTATAGATATTATAATATAGACTATCATGTCGTTATAAATATGAGATTTGGTAGGTACACAATCTACAAAATATAATTAAATAATGCGTGAAAGACGGACATACATTTACCATTCAATCTATTCATATATGCTCAAACACAACAGACTTTTTACTTGTGGATACAATAAATAAAATTATAACATTGGCTTCCGTATATTTAAACAATTTACAAATATGTATTGGAATAATTGAAATGTTGAACGGTGCACTACAGACAAGCAATAGGAAAAGAAAGAGATAAAACACCCAAAGGTGGCAACGTCGCACTTCCAAGTACCGTCCATCCTGTGAGGACGTCAAATAATCGATACAATAGTTAAATTACGATCAATATATAGAGGACGCCAAAAATGTATCACCATGGTTCGGAGGCCAAAAATGTTTGGGCGTGACTGCAAGATGAATATCGTGAAAGATAAACTTATCGAAAAATGACGTACCTCACGGAGCTAGAAATCAATAAACTAAGCAGTATTCATTGAGGCATGTCAAAAAAAGTGAGCGGAACCGGGGGACGTCGAAATGATGCAGGACGTGCCGGACGCCAAAAAGCTTCTAGGATGTATATATATATATATATATATATATATGTGTATTTATTAGAGGAGTCTGGAGTCAAATATATTATATATAAATATTTTCTTTCTCTGTCTTGCACTGCCCTTTATTCTGTCAATCAATCTATTTTCATACTTTCCTCTTTCCTAAGGTTGACTGGAAGAGATCGCTGTTTAGCGATAAGTCCGCCTATATTGTACAGCTATTATATGTTACATGTTTGTCCTAAAGTGTTTTGTGCAATAAAGAGTATCTATCTATCTATCTTTCTAAATGTTTTCGCATAGTCATAGAGCATGCCAAACAAATGTGTCCTTTGTTTTAAATCACTTTTACTAGAGGTCCTCAATCGTTCAGTGTAGATCGATATAGGAATCAATTACTTACGAATCGAAGTTTTAACATTCGTTTATGGTAAGACTATGCCTCTAGAAATGTCACTGCGACACCTGTCGCAGAGATCATCCAAAATTTAACAAACTATAGTACACTTACTGGCAGCGCTTCAAATCGACACAAAAAATGGCTGTCATTTCAATGTCTACAGTTCGTTCAGAGTTATTTTACCTTTGACAGCTGTCAGTGTCTTATTCCATGCGGTTGGCATTAATGTTTTTCTCGTTTGACGAAGCTCCTCGCATTTTTCTATTTAAAAATGATAAATTTATCTTGTATTATGCCAAAAAGGATTCAGAGTAGTGGTAAAAATATTGTGTTATCAGTACGTGATTTTTGAAAGAGAAAAAGACATTAGAGGCCGTTTAATCCCATTTGGAAATGTTCGCCATTTGAAAATGCCGCCATAACTGGTTAGCAAATAGGGTTACCTTACCAGTGTGCAACGTTTTACCCCAATGTGATGGAGATAGAATGTTGTGATATACGAAAGATGCAAACAATATTGTCAAATTAACAGAAGAAGCATTCCAATCGGTCACTATCCACATTGAAGACCAATTGTCCGAAAGAGAAGTAGGTACTTAATGGATGTCGAAATGTACAAGTTCATGAGAATTAAAAAATTAATCGAATACTGAATCAGACCAGACGGCATTTCTGAAGACTCGAGTTCAACGGATAGTGATTGTGCGTAGTCAGCTATCTTTTTAGATCATTCTTATTCAAAATAAAAAATAATATTATGAACATGATGGTGAATCATGGCCACACATATCTCAGGTTGGGCAAAACAGACTGTATAGCCAGTCCAGCGTACTATGTATGATGGAGGTCAGTGGTTTGAATAAATATTCGAAAAACAAAAGCGAGCGTGGGCGGAGAGCAGTTGACATAGAACCGTCTCTGGCAATAGCCGGGAGCGTACTGCTGGGGCCGCGCGACGCAAGACGCTCTTAGAAAACCCGCTTGAAAATGGTTTTATCCGTGTGATTTAAAAACTATAAATGTATTTTAAATAATATATGGCCCAATTATAGTGTAAGGTTCCGTGATTATATTTAGTAATTTTGAAGGCTTAAGTCGCTTCCGATTGTCGTAAAAATGGCAATCCCTGTTTTTATAGAGGTATTTTTGATTAATTAATCTGTGTTACAAAAGTTGACCAATCGTGTATTCAATTGGACAATACAAAGTCAAAGACATGATGAATCCTGCCAATAAATTTTATTTTCTTAGCTTTAGTCATTGCTGAGAAAAATCCATATCCTTGCAACACAAATATTCAATTCGTCGTCTTAAGAAATTCCACCAGTATCTCTATGGACGTAAATTTACGTTGCGCACCGATCATAAGCCTCTCGTTTCTATTTTCGGCCCCAACAAGGGTATTCCTTCGATGACAGCCAGTAGGATGCAAAGGTGGGCTATTATTTTGTCAGCTTACGATTATGAAATAGAGTATATTAATACTAGTAATAATTGTGCAGATGGATTATCTAGGTTGCCTTCCTCAGATAAATTAAGGGCTGATGTTTCATTTGAGAGGATTCCGGAGCAAACATATCTACACTTTGCTCAAGAGGCTCTGTTGCTTGATTATAATCTAATTAGGGAATTAACCAGGAAGGATGTGATTTTGGGTCGGGTGCTTTCGTTTGTTAGAGATGGGTGGCCCGAGCAATGCGATATTGTTGGACTTAGTCCATAATATGTTAATAGGAAATCAGAGATTTACGAGGAGTTAGGTTGCTTAATGTGGGGGCATAGGTTGATCGTACCGGAAGGTTGCAGGGATAAGGTCCTAGGTATCATTCACGAGCCTCATATGGGTATAGTGAAGTCGAAGGCTTTGGCACGGTCGTACGTGTGGTGGCCCGGGCTGGACGAGGCGGTGGAGGCTCGGTGCCGCGCGTGCGGCGTGTGCGCGGCCACGGCGCCCGCGCCGCCACACCACGCGCCGCAACCCTGGCCGTGGCCACAGCGCCCCTGGACGCGCTTGCATATGGATTTTATGGGTCCGTTATTTGGGAAATTATATTTTGTCGTGATAGACGCTATGTCTAAATGGATTGAAGTATTCCAAGTTCCGAACACGTCAGCGAGTTCGACTATTGGCAAATTGAGAGAATTATGGGCTCGATGGGGCATTCCCAAACAAATTGTCAGCGACAATGGACCGCCGTTCACTAGCAAGGAATTCAATGATTTCCTCAGCCACGATGGCATTGAACACATCTTTTCTGCACCTTACCACCCAGCATCGAACGGGGCCGCGGAGAACGCTGTAAAAACCTTGAAAAATGTAATTAAAATGTCTGTTTCTAAGGGAACTGATATACAGGATTCCTTGAATAAGTTTTTGCTGTATTATAGGTGTACAGAGCACTGTACTACAGGTGAGAGCCCATCGATGTTAATGATGGGGAGGAGGCTTCGTACCCATTTAGATTTACTAAAACCGGACAGAGAAAGCAAGGTCTTGAAGCGTCAGTTTCGACAAATCGAAGCAGCAGGGGGATCGAATAGGATCCTAAAAGAGGGTACCGACGTTTGGTATCGACAGTATCTTAGGGGGGATAAATGGCAGCCAGGCATAGTTGGTAGGCCTTTAGGCAGTACGGATTATAATATTATTGATAGAGACGGTAACGTTATTCACCGACATATCGACCTGTTAAGACGTAGGTCTAGGGATTTGCTAGCTTGCCCTATGAGTAATACTCAAGCACAATCGGTCAACCCGAGCCAAGGGTCTAACGAGTCTAATATTAGCTCTTCCGTGGAGCAGAGGGCTGAATCACAGACAGCCTCAGATATTAGCTCTTCCGCGGAGCAGAGGGCTGAACCACAGACAGCCTCGGTCGGGGTATCGTCACCAGTGCAGGCGCAGTCGGCACAGGCGCGCAGTACGGCTGAGGCTCAAGGGGGGTTGGGGGTTGAGAACTCTCCTGCGACTCTCCTGTCCTCGCCTGAGGGACGGGTTACACTTGCCAACCCTGTACCGCCTCAGTCTCGCCCGGTAAGGAAATGTCGAATAGACAAGGTTCCGACTTATAAATTTTAGTTTATTTAAGTGTTGATTATTGTGACTTAAGTGTTTATTTTTTAAGTGTTTATTGTATTTGAGTATCGCTGTTTATTAAGTGTGGGGGTGTGATGTATGTAGGTTGCATTACCTACGGAAAAAGAATAAGTTGTCAGCTTGACAGAGTCATTCGGGAATAAACTGCAATATCGGAATCCTGGCTTTTACTTTCCCTCCCCAAATACAACAAATATTTTGTCCTAATAATAAAGTATTCGAACAAGAATTAAAAAAACCGTAATGGCGTAGCAAAATTTACCCGTGAAATTCTTCTTTACGCTTTGCCTTTGAGAACCTTTATGTATAAACACATAACAGCAATGTGTTTCCCTTTTAATAGCAAAGGAAGGGTTACCAAGTTAATAATAAAATGCCATTTAAGGTCAAAGGTCATCTTTAAAGGAAATATGATGACAAAGAAAATAGATCTTCTTAAATCGTGTGTGTTATTTATTTACACGTGGTAGTAGAAAATGCAACACACTGCAACATATCTATTATATTTTATCCTATTTAAGCAACATAAAAAACTTAAATTGAAGTTATAAATATAATACTCCATTGATAGTGTATTTAAAAAAGAGGTAGATATGCCATCCTTTGACGCACGGCGATTAGAATTTGATCCGTCGAGATATACTAAATCTATGTGCTTCACCCTCAGAACAAGAACTAAAGGCATAGAAACCAGACTAAAATAAGAATTGAACACCTGTTATCTTACTCATCTAACTTCATTAATTCGGCCATAGGAGTGAGTGAATCAACACGATCCGTATTCGTTTCTGTTTTCCAAGGGTCGTCGCTAGTCTAATGTCAAACGGATGTCTTTGGATGTCTTTTAACTCCACCAAATTAAAAATGCATAGGTTGTTTCCTCATGCTGGGAAAAAAGTGACAACTTAACTTAGTTACATTATATTGACAAATACTTTCGCACAAAATTTGAGACTCCTCTGAGCTAAATTAATTTAATTTAGTGCTATTATTCAGTGAAAGGCTTGAAAACAAGATAAATCTTGTTTTGTGATAGATACTCGGTGCCTGTGTAAAATTTCTTGTGTGATTGAGGGGTGTAAATCACACACTGGAAGAAAAGAAAATATTCAAGAAACCGTAACCTTTCATCGGTAAGTTTAGATTGTTTTCGATTATTTCAATTAAGAAAATAGTGTCCTAACTTTTAAAATATGCTTAAAGATTGTGATAATAGTTGTTTTTGTCCAATTCAGTATCGATTATTGCTTGAATCAAAGAAAATTTGTTCAGATCTTAGAGGTTATATTATTTCGCATAGTGATGTGCGTTTCTCTATCGATAAATCAATATTAATGTTTCATTGGTAAAAACTAAACCATTACAGGTCTTGATTGGATCATTTATTTTTCAAACAATATAATATTAATTTACCAACTTTTTTAAGAGATTGACGAGCCATTTGGTGTTATGGTCGAGAAGTCGGCTATTACACCAGAGGTCGCGGGTTCGATTCCCGCACGGTACAAACATTTGTGTGCATGAACATGTCTGTTTGTATCGGTCTGGGTGTTTCTATGTATATTATGTACGTATTTAAAAAAAAAAGTATATAAGTAATATTTATCCGTTGTCTAGCACCCAAAGCACAAGCTAATGCTTAGTTTGGGGCTAGATGGCGCTATGTGAATAATGTCCAGAGATATTTATTATTTATTTATTTATTTATTATTTAATTATTAGATCAAGGTCATAGTACAATTATTTCTTATTTCAACATTCCTAATTTTTGGTTACAGGTTTCCAAAGAATGAAGACATGAAAAAATATAAATACAATGTGTAAGAAGAGCATGGACATGGAATAAACGTAGTCATATTTGTTCCAAACACTACACAAGTTTTTTAAATAAAACATTTTATTTAAAGGGCAGTGATTTTGCGATATTCAAGAAATGATTGAATTAATAAAATCTTTTATATATTATTAACGTATGTTTTATTACCTTTCTCCCTAGTCTATCGCTAGCGTGCTAGTTTGCAGAGGGCCATACTCCAGCGGACAAGTGACAAGTCATCCTGTCCTAGTAGACAAGTTTATGATCTGATTATGAGATATAGATATTAAACCTAAGTCTTAACTTTATCAGTTAGGTTTATTTTTATCGACTTAAAGTGCCGACAAGGAACGTCACTACCGTAGAAAAAACTAGGGACAACCTACAGAAACTGACTCATGACAAATATTATACATCCCTTTCTAACGCATTATTGTCATTCATATGAATTAAAAGGATGAGTATATGTCTTTGCTTGCTATTTTTGTCAGGTTTCTATGCTTTAGTTCTTGTTCTGAGGCTTCACCAACCGTTGACATTATGCGTCTAAAATGATTTGTGTCAATTAACACAATATAAGCGGAGCATTTTTCGAGCGCTAGTGCCGTATCTACTTCTTTTTTAAATACACTATCAATGTAATACTCCGTAAATTATCGTTCACCTGACTATATGTATATTTTATATATTTATGTAATGTAATATGTATGTATATACCTACATATTTGTAATTTTGTATTATACTCGTATATTTATTTATCATAACATAATATTTCGCTTGTTTCTGTTGTATTTAAGTTTTATGTTAATTGGCACTACCCACTTTTTCTTTCTGCTTGGCCTAAAAGTTGACTGGGAGAGAATGCCATGAGGCATATACAACTATTTAAAAAATACGTAAATAATCTTTGTAGTTTTATCTTTAAATTCCTTGTTTAAAATTTGTGTTTATCGTTATTTATAACAACGATAACTGACTTTGAAAATACGTCTAAAATAATAGATTTCATGCATCCCCTTCTAAAGTATTTCTTCTTTTTTAATTTGGCTTTCGCCAATCGATAGACAATGAAAAAAACTATAAATTGGCCGCAAAAAATTTGACAATGAACCTATTTTTGATTTTTAAGGATTATTATTCATAATTTCGATCAAAGTTCGGACCGCCATTGCCCTTGCTGTTTGTATGGTCAAGGTCATTTGCTCGGGGAACAGCCTTAAATAAATAAATATAATACTCATCATCATTAAAAATAAAATTGTAACAACCCTTGCGTAGTAGAAACAAGTCCATTAGTAGTGGACAGCTATTAAGTTGCTGAAACAAATTGTTTGATACACATTAAACGTCAAAACAACAATTTGTTGTAGTCACTTGACATGAACTCATTTAGGGCGTTAGTTATGTAGGTAAGTCAAACATGGTAAAAAATGTTTTTGAAAACCCGTAGGTAAGCCAATGTTGACATTTGAACCATCTTTTAACTACCCCCACGGGGAATCGCATGACTGTGTGTTGCATTATAAATTATTTTGGGGCAGAATGACCTTATTTGTGACCCTCGCGTACAACGTCAAAGGGTGGCTCGGCCAAAGGAGCGTGTTAAAGCTGGCTCTGGGATTACAACGTCGGATATAAATATATAAAAACCCTTGGACATTTTACAGACTGAGCACCACCCAGATGACCCAGACCCATAAATAATTTGTATGAGAACACCATTATACTGAAATACTGTTATGCTTGTAATTGTACAGTGCAAAGTAGGTAACTTTTGATCGCCTTTGTGGAACAATTGCTCAGGCGTTCGGGTATTAAATCCAGAGGTCGTGGGTTCGATTACCACCGTGGGTTTGGTAGGTGTAGGACTTTTTTCAGAGTCCGACTAGCTAGCTTCTTCCCCTATAGGTAAAATCTGCCGCCATAACAGCTCTGGTTGTGTTTAGGCAATATTAATGTGGGAGCCAGAACACTTGAAATCAAAGGCTCGAATGTATGTAGGTACTTTTCGACAGTTAATAGGCTTTCCAAGATGTTGTAAATGTTTACGTTCAGTACAGTCGTCTAATAAACATGTATTAAAGTGAACAGTAGGTATTCTATGTAGTTATTACATAAGCAAAATAATATTTGAAAGCACTTACCAAAATGGATTTCGACTCAAAATTGAGGTAGTTTGTAGACAGCACAACGTTGACAGTCCAGAAACACGTGTATGAAAAGACTTTTTCAGTATAACGATTAAAATATTAAAACACTCTTAAATGCAATACGCGTAAATCTAGTAAATATGGTTAATATGTTAAATCTACAGGCACAATAATGATATGTATTTCGTTTGATTTTTTTCTAAGCTAGGTCATTAATTTTTCATGAGTCTCATGTCAGGTCCGTTACACCCGGTGAACCAGAGGGGCACAGCTCACAAACATAGCTTTAGTCCGGGATTAATGTCTCCTGGAACATCATTAGCAATCACTGTCCACTTCCGTACATAACACAATTCACTGTTATTCCACAAAATTATGGCGGCTTGCGTGTTTGGTTTGGTTACTAAGTAAAACTGGCTCGGATGAAACGTACAAAATTAAACAAGTCACATCGTGCTGGAAAATCTTCGGAAAAACGTCCTTTTCTAATCAAAAACAGTCCGGAGGTATTTAGCTTGCGATATGTTTAGTATTTTGATGTGTTTTTAGGGTGTATTGGTTACGCAGTGATTCTAAAGCGTGCCAGAATTGTCAAACGCTACGCACATGCGCAGTCGGACGGAGTTTTGACAGGATGCGTAAAGGTCTATGTCGATAAAACAGCTTGGGGCTTGATTCCATAGACGTAACATAGATAATATTAATTCCATGCTTGATTCAGCCCCATTTCAGCCCCAATTTGGGGCTGAAATGGGGCTTGGGGAAGTCATTCGTTTATCCCAAAAATAAAACCAGTCAAAGTTTAAAATAAAAACATATTATACTGCGCGCCAGAGTAAGCTTTTTCAATACCTAGGAGTAAACTCAGCAAAATGCTCATAATAACTTACCCTATTCTTACTAATTCAATTAATGCGAAAGTTTGTAAGGAATAAATGGATATTATTAACTATTGACGTGACAACGTCTTATAAATTGGTTTGCCGGGTGACACTTCAAGAAACTGCGTTACGCTCCGCTCACGTTATGCGCTCACAATGAGAGCGAGTGAGAGGCACGCGTCCCGCCTAAGAGCGAGAGAGACAGACATAAAAAGTCGTTGTGACGTAAAACTTTCGCCCGTATACCGACTTTACAGGCAACCAATTTTTTTTAGACGAAATTTTACACGAAAACGATAATTACCGATGTACAATGTTTAATCTTTCAAGCCCCGGATCACCAGACACAATAGAAAATCTATTGTTACGCGGCACCCGAGTGCCGGTTCGGGATTGAGTGGTTAAAGAGTTGGCCTGAGGTCATGTGTTCGATCCCAACACGGGACAAACATTTGGTTGCATAAACATATTTTATTGTATCAATCTGGGTGTTTCTATGTATAATTAGTATTTACTAATATAAATACAAAAGTTTCAGGGCTAAATGCCCAGTTTGGTTGGTTTTTTTTACTCGGAATATTCTCAGTCACATTCCATAGTCTGGGGCGATGTAAAACACCTCCGTGTATCGGAAAGCATGAAACTCTTCGTAGAAGAAATGAAATAATTAATTCTAAATTATCTATTTACAAAAAAAAATACTTTGTAAAAATGTAATATTATCCGTTGTCTGGAAATCATTATGATTGAGATAGCGCTGTGAATAATGTACATGAATATTTTATTAGCAGGAAGCAATCATACTCTGATTGTAGGTCAATTTGCCGTAGTTAGGGTTGAAAAACGTCCTTTGTACATTACTTATTAAGTTTTAGTGGGGAGTAAAAAAGGCATTATACATACTACTAGCTACTATATCTGGCATAATGCACCAATTAGATAAGAGGAAAAGAAGTGATACTGTCCTGTTTTAACAACGCAATGGAGTACAGATCGACTTGATTTTTAATATAGATAAAGTTTCAAAGCTGGAGAGCGATAAAGGTAACTTTTTAACCTGAAAAATATCACATTCCTTCAGGATAATATCGCATAGGGAAGGCTGTATTGTTTAAAATAAATTTACCGCGAGGTACTTAATTAAAGTCAAACAAAATAATATCTAGAGTATAAAGTCTAATTATTAAAGTAGGTAGACGTATTAAATTGAGGTCATTACCACATATGAAATGCGAAGCCTTAAATTACAGAGTTTATCACTGCGCCTATGTATTTAATTGATCGTCGTAAAGGCAATTACTTGGTATAATATTCCAAGTATCTCATTAAAATATTATACCGTATAATAACGTATAAAATTTATAAAATCTGTAGGTAAAGTGAAAAGAGGGATCTTGTAGAATAGTGGTTAAACAAGCGGTAAGTTTTAATAGATGTAAGTTTGGTTTCTGCCTTGTAGAGCTATTTTTTACTTGGTCCTTTTTAGTGACGACTTTTTATACCTTAAAAGGGGCACTTTAGTATAACGCACCACCTTATGGTACGTAGTTACCATAGCCTAGGAACACCTGTAAAACCAAGGGCATTTATAGCCCAAGAAAGACACTATTACTAACCCTCAGTGAAATCTGCCATCGGAATAGCTTAATACCTTTGGCTTTTGGCATCGTAATAGCTTAATAGCTTTATACTTTTGGCTTTGGCTATTTTCCAAAAATATTAACTTGGTAACCAGTTACATACGAAATCAAAGGCTCGAAGATCGATAAGGCAGCGTGTTGTTACGTCGCGTCGTCTCGTCATCGTCGTCGTACATCAACTAAACTAAAAATTTATAAGAATTTTATAAGAAAAGCAATAATCCGGGTGAGAGTAATATAGAAATACCTTGAAATGTCTAGAGTTGCTACGATGGTCTAGTGGTTTAAATACCCAGCCCAGATCAAGGAGACCTAGGTTTAATTTTAGACAGCCTAAAGTGTCAGACTTTCTGAAAACAGCTTTGGTTTGTGACCACCAGTCCACATTTTCCAAGAGTGGTGACTAGGCCAGAATCCATCATTCATTGATAGCAACTTTTACCCCCAGGAGGACATCTAATAGGCTTATGTCTTATACCTATGAATATACAACAAAAACTCCACCACGAAGAATAAAATAACTATGTAAAATTAAAACTGTAGAGTCTTAGTCCTTAGTTATGTTGTACTTTAATGAACGAGAAGTTTTATAGTTAGACGAAAGGGTAATACATTAATCACGTGACATTATTTCTTTATTATTTTCCCCACGCTTAGCCCGTTCAGTGGCCGCCTTTACGATTACTTAGCGTGACTTTACTCATGTCTCACGTGTGGTTTAAACATTTCTCTCAAAACAAGCCAAGATAAGCGACGATAAAGGCTTGAACTGTAGCAAGCGGGAACCACGCGCGGTTTGTAAGACATTGCGGTTTTGGTACAGGATGTGCGCGACGAAATGCTTTAAATGCCAGCAATGGATAACTAACCGCGCGAGGGTCTAGCTACACACAGTTCCCGCCCTTAGGAAAACCGACGGTTAACAGGCAAATGCCCTTTGTCGCGTGCTGATTTCAACTATTAATTTTTCTTTTAATTGCTTTCTTGCCGTAATAAGGTCAAGAAAATTAATATAAAGTAAGAAAATAATCTTAACGTTGTTAGTTATATTTGGAATAAAATATACTCACGTTTGATATTTTGTAGATTATGGCTACCGATTTTCTAATGAATAAATAATTTTAAATAAACAACACAACATGTTTAAAATTAGTTAAGCGATCGCGAATTTTGCCTAGTCAAACGTTCGGACTTCGAGTCCAATAATAACGTTATATTATTATTTATTTTAGTTTATATAGGTTTGTTTTGTTATTTTAAATGCGGTGCGGTAATATTTGATAAAGCTCACTTACTTGAAAAGAATAAAAAAAATTCATCACATATTGTTCTGGTTTAGTTTGAACCCAAATGTATCTCCCAAATGTGAAATTGAGTCGTCAAATACACAAAAGAAAATTTTACCTTTAACTCAACTTTACCTTACCACAAAGATCTTATAAATTAATTATATCAGATCTTGATCAACACGCTACGAAAGAAAATTCACGAGATGCAAACACAATGCGCACGCGTTGATGTCTTTTTGCCGTCTCTTTCTTTTGTACAACTCTACCTTCACCTCTCTCTGTTCGTTTACACTCTTGTACAATAAAAACACATAAATGTATATAATATGTTTAACAATATTATCATCGTTGTTTATACCAACAAATTCATAGAAATTACCAGTAATTTTGACCAGTTTACTAACAAAATTTTCATGTATAAGAACTAGTATACGGTGCTTGCTAACTTTATCAAATTCACGCTTTAAAAGTAACGTTAGAGTTTTCACCTTGAAAAGATAAATATAATACCGTTACGATTTAACGTTAAAATTAACGTTTTGTATTTGCTGTTTTTTTAAGTAACTTTATTAATCTTTATAATAAGTTACCTTCTAAAATAGGAAACAAATACATAGAAAACAATAGGCTGTTTGATTGAGCTTAATGATAAGCCATTTCAACCATTATTTAACAATTAAAGATGGTGAAATTCATTTAGCTGTCAGTAGTGATGTAATTTTAACATCCGTTATCAAGCGTGCACTGATATACGGAACAATCAATGACAATAACAAGACACGCGTAATAACTTATTATGGCCGCACGCACGGTAGGTATGCATTGTTCAATCGACGCAATAAACTGTCTTCAAATTAATGGTTTATTGTTCTTTGTAGAGGACCGATGGCCCGGAACGTGGGCTTTGTTCTCCAACCGTTATCATACAGATCACGTGACTTACCGAAATTGTTACTATTATGCCTCCATTTATTAAGGAGTACAGTTTAAATACCCATTAATTTAACGATATCCTCCTTTTTCTGTTTAATTACAGCCTTGCCATAATAGACTACGCTCTGTGCACAAAAACAAGAGAAACATGATATACTCTATGTGGTACTCTGAGTACGAACACGGAGACCAAAATTAACTAATTTATGCCCATATAACTTTTGCAACGTTTGACTCTGGATCCGTTATTTGGGATGTATAAGCCAAATAGGTCATTAAATATAGAGTCATTTAACTAAACTATAAACATTATGTAGCAATGACTGTGTACGATATTTAACTGTTTATATTATAGTTTAGAAAAACTAAGACGTGTTTTTCCTCACCATTTTATACAACAAAGTAAACTTTGATTTTTGCTTTACATTCATTTTTAAACATTGTTTATAAGGTAATCCCTAATCATAAACCTTAGCCCTATCTTTCAACGTATTGTTTAGAAAAGACAACTAGGACAATACAAATAAGTCAGAAACAGGGAATTAAAGTTAAACTCATCGCTTGCAAGTACTCTCGACGGGGCACGTTATTTTCATACGAAAAAATGCTAGCTTCTATCCCAGCCCAGAGCCCCAGAACAATCTACATTTTATATAAATATTGAAGAATAACTCGCTGGTAATGTTCCAAATGGAACTGATTCAGAAAGTGCGTTAGATCGAATACGCAACAGCGCAAATTATTCATCTATACGTTTAGATATAAATTATCCAGAAAGAAGTCTAGTTTATTCAAAATACTAAATTCGTAAATTCCGTATATGTCCAATGTTCTTGTTCATATCCTATGACTTCTGCAATTGTGCATTCGACCATACATAATAAACATTATGTTAAAACATCATTTTCATACTTTAACATAATTAATATTGCTTCATGGGTATGTAGTACCTAGTATTAGTTTGGCAAAAAAAATGTAGAGTAGACTCTTCATGTTGCTTTTAACGTGTTAAAAATTGTATCTCCTCACTTCTTGTAATAAGTGTTTAAGCCCTCCTCCCCGTGACTTGGGCTTTACGAAGACGTTATTCCGAAACAATGTAATACTTTTCCGTGATCATTCTACATTACGTGAATATTTAACTAAAATTTAATTAAAAACATACTGTTAATTAGTCCTTGGACTGACACATAAGTAGTCGAATGCGTCTACAATTTCCAATCACTACTATTTTTTAGGTATAATTGGCCTTACTTTGTGTAAAATAAAAGCTAACATTGTTAAATAAAAATCCAATCAAACTCTTTTACTACATGCAACATTGTTTACTTCTTTAAAGTAAACCCTTTCGTGTTTAAAAGCTGTTTAGCTATTTTTTGTTATCGTACACTTTGCCTGATGTAAAAAAAATCTCATGTAATTAATGTATTTTCATATTTATTTTTATAAACCTTTGTTATTTTCCATGAACCAATTCACAGTACACCTAATTATCACATAAAAAATACAGTCTAATAGAACATGCTAATTTTTTTAAGTCGGTTAAAAACAGTAATAGGTAATAGTAATAGGTCAGATTTTACCGAGTTCAAAGTTTCTAGTTTCACTTATTTACTCCCGAAAAGCGTTGGAATTTCTGACAGAGACTGAAAAAATAAAGGTTCATACTAGAGCCTCGACGTTAAGGCATAAAGTGGGAAGAAATCTCAAATAACCAAGTTTAAAATAGCGAGTCGACTGCGTATAATATGTAGGCCACACCTGTGCGGGGTAATATTATTTTTGCAAGGACGCCGGGATGGGACGCGCCGGTATCATTGGGGTAAGTAGGCGGGTTGAGCCAAAACGGTTGCCTTTTTATATGCTTAATTCGCATAAAACGCAAAGCCTGACCTTTGTGACATGTCTGATGTTTACTGTTTCGTAAGTTCAGGTATTTGAGTACAGTACTGTAATGTAAATAATTAATAGTGCATGCGGACATTAGCCACATCGACTTCACGCATGTGAAGCGAAGTCTGAAACTTGGCTTCCACAGATCATCAAATAACAAAATAAACAATCATATAATTATATCATAATGTAATAATATTTGTAAAATAATATGATGATTCCGTTTGAAATAACAATTTTTAATAGAAGATTCGAGTTGAACATGTAGGAGACACCTGATGGTATTGATCTAAACCAAATATAGCACCCAGTAGACATTCTATCAGTAGTCAAAATTCTAGTGGTGGTGGTGGTAGTACTAAAGTCGTATTTAGTGATAGTATAGTCGGCTTAAAACATTCAAGATATACATAATTAATTTTCCTACGATAGGCATTCATATTACAACATTTATTAGGTATTCATTAAAATATACACGCCTCAAATTTTTTCTCACCCTACCATACCTTCTCGTTATCTCATCATGATCACATTAAAACAATATGCCTCGTAAAATTACTCAGCGTAATTAACTATCTGATACAACTAATAACTATTTAAGCAAGTATTTCATTCTTTGTCAGAACAATGACCGAAATAAACCTAATGGCTATTGCAACCTTTATTATCTTGGTTGTTATCTTCCATTATTTACTACGTCAACCTTCAGTGCAAAGGCTCTAAGAGGAACAATTAGAAATCTGACTCAAGCGCCTTTGCGTGCTACCGAAAACAATTAGAGCTAAGATCTAGGCGCTGGCAGATCTAGGACAAAGGCCAATTAGCAAGATTAGCGTTGTACTGCAACACGGAGTGATGTTAAAACATCTTCAGTGAATCTAGCAACAGTCATATTGGCGACAGCGTACCTACGAGTAAGAGCATTTATTTTTGATTGACTGCTCAGTGCGGTCTTATACTTTCCTTCGTCCATAGTACTTAATGTAGTACTATATAATAAGACATAAGTAATTATCAATATCTTACACATTCCCTTTCAAATATTACTCGACTTTGTATTCGCTCAGTTTATTTTATGCTATATTTGATTATGGTTTATTTTATATCTTTACTATAAATCTAAATAGAATTTATACGTTTTGAACACTTAAATATGAGTCAAAAATGCGTACAACACATATAAATGTGATTTCAGTTAAATGAAATAATTATGTCTAATAAACTAAGCTATAATGATACTTTTTGGACTTAGTAAGTAAGTAGATAAGACCAACATTTACCGGTACCCGTGGTACCTAGTGCATTTATAATTCATTGCTCAAACGGAATGCACCTGCGCTCTCGAGCAACTTGCGAAATTTACGAACAAACCCTAATGCGATGTTCCCTTAAGTTGTAGCTTAATATTCACTTACAAAGTAAAGTAAATGAATCCAAAATGTAAATACAGAGAATAGAAAAAGGGACAATACTTGATATTTCTCAAAAATGCTCAATAGAACATTTTAACAATCTATGATTTACGAATTTTCCGATAGCTTTTATTGCGTCGACTTACAACGTAAATTGTGATAAACGACGTTTTCCGAATGTCATGAAGAGTAGTAGTACTTAGCAGTTTCGAGTTATTATAATACAAGAAAAAGAACCAAAAAAACTAAGAAATGATTAAAAGTGGTAGAGCATAGCGGACCTTCCACTAAAATGGCAATAGTACCTCTCTCTACCTTACAAAAGATCACAGTGAAGTAGCACTTTATACTGCCATCATTGTTTTCTCTCCAAATACTAACGTTCATAGGCTGGCCATACGCTTGAGCTTTACATTCGTGGTTTAAAAAAACTGAAGATTTGAGGAACTTATTAACTTCATTCAGCATTAACCTGCTAGTATCAGGTAAGTAGGTAGGTATAGAGTAATTTAACAATAAACAAAATGTTATCGTCTCCATCGTCTACGTGTACTACAGTCATAACAGGAAAAAAGAAAATGCATTTCACTTCCAAACATTTTCAGTAGCTGCATTACTCGTTCTTACTGATAATGCTAAGCAAGTTTACTTAATGACACGTCGTATCTTACGAGTATGTATTCATGTTAGTTATACCTCCAGTTCAACGTTATCATGTTATTTATACTACCTTCTTACCACCTAATATATGCAGTAAGACATTCAGAGGTTGTTGAACTAGACATAATAAAACCAACTAAAAGAAGTGCGATCCTCTTTGCACCTCGATTACCTCGAATCACAATCATATTGAAGCGTCAACGCAAAAAGTCCAGCGAACCGCGCGCGCAACCCAACCCGCGCATCCAAGATGGCGCTCATAGAGCACTGCGCACACGCCATATCCGTCGCGGTTGGCCGGCCAAGCGGCAACAGTTTTTTCTACATAAACATTGTTCGCAGTAGAGAAATCGGCGGGCGTAACTGCTACCATTGTTGTACGCCGGTTAAACGCCGAGGATATTAGAGCGTGATGCAGTAAAATAATAATGTACCGACGAATATAACCCGTATCGCATTTTGGTAAGTACCGACATTAAAGGCTGCAATGACAAAAGACTGCTGAAGTACTTTCAAAACTTAGTATTTGAATGTATCGGATAGATAGGTACTTGTTTTATAAATAAAATAAATGATACGCCACATTTGCCTTAAGATCTATTGTTAACCAATATTAACAATATCGACTTTAAAAATGATGTCATTTAATCTTGAGTCGTACCTACTCAAACAATGACCATTCTTTCGTTTCGACGGGTTAGTAGTCGATTCGCACGAAAATAATTCGCACGAAAGTGCGAATCGACAACTTTCAAAAATAACATTATTTTTAGTAGTCGATTCGCCCGAATAAATTTTGATCGCGTGCGAGTCGACCCCTTTAAGAATTGATAGTAGGCGATTCGCACTTTTGCAATATTATGAGCATAAAAAAAGAACAAAGTACAGTCGTGTACAGGAAATCTTTATAATAATATTAACCTATTCGCTGTCCATATACCTTACAGCATACAGAATCAATTAAATTTCAAATGTTATATTTTTTCGGACAGGGAACATGTTAAATTATAAACTAATATCATTAAGCGTAAATTTATATTTGATAACTTTAATATTAAAATGACACCAAAAATTAGAAACGAATATGTATAAACGTATTACGTAAAGCATTACACGCTTAAGTACCTCGGAGCAATACCTTAAAGAGAGCCCCGTTAAACTTACACAATTTCGCTTGCATTTTCACTATGCAAGTTGACATTATTTGCTTATTTCTATAATTTTTCCTATTAGAATATACATGTATCTTACATCGTTCTAAAGTTCGCGTTAATTCTCATTAGAAAACATAACTTACATATTGATTACAACAATTTTTCTTATTAGAATCTTATCTCTACGTAAAAAGTTCTTCTTACAAAACTATGATTCTTACACATTCTATGCTTAATACCTATTACAGTTCTTGCGTAACTAATTGGATTTATATTTATTTCACTTATTTACAATAAATCCTACGTAACAAAATAAAATTTAACCTAGTATAAGCATAAATTGAGATTTTGTCTCCGCTGTCCTTAACACGTTTCTAATTTTTGGTGTCATTTTAATATTAAAGTGTTCAAATATAATTTAACGCTTAATGATATTAGTTTATAATTTAACATGTTTCCTGTCCGAAAAAAATATAACATTTGAAATTTAATTGATTCTGTATGCTGTAAGATATATAGACAAGGAATATGTTAATAATATCATAAATATTATAAAGATTTCCTGACACGACTGTACTTTGATTGTTTTTTAACCACATACTGCAAAAGTGCGAATCGCCTACTATCAATTCTTAAAGGGGTCGACTCGCACTCGATTAAAATTCGTTCGGGCGAATCGACTACTAAAAATAATATTATTTTTGAAAGTTGTCGATTCGCACTTTAGTGCGAATTATTTTCGTGCGAATCGACTACTAACCCGTTTCGACGCTTATTGACTTTCATAAACTGATAATTTTTTCGTCTTATAGGTACTTTAGGTAAGTATACATCTATACGCGGTACCACAGAGATCTAGTGCGCGGTACCATAGATTACTGAATAGCGGTACCATCAGGTGCATCTGCCCGCTATTTCATACTAAAAAAATTAGCAAAGCTTACTGGTAAAGTACCCATCAAATCAATGGTAGTAGCCGGTCACGATCGGTGGAGCATGCGCCAGTCTAAATAATAAAGTAAGTAGTATAAAAAGTACCCACACAATAACAAACTATATATAGGTATGTACGACATAATGAGATGCCAAAATAATGTTTCCTAACTAGCCTAGATGCGTTGTCCTGCAACTTCACTTTTTCAACTTCGCGCCTATTCCTATTTCTGTTATACCTACCACGGTAGCTGAGCATATTCTGTGATAAAAAGTAGCCTATTTGCTTTTTCAAAGAAAGGCTATGTGTGTTCTAAATTTCAGCAGTGCGTGAAACCGAGCTCAGACAGAGCTATTATCGTATTTATATTATGAATTCTTCTTTTTCAGTTGGTAGCGACTCAAATAATGGCAATCGTACACTTTAAATTAGGAGCTGAATACCGTGTTCTTTAGGCACGTATTTTTAATCATTATAAAGTACAAAATGTTTACTTACGTTAAAAACCCGTTTGTATTTGTATTGCTTCCGTTCGATTATCCTTTGTTCGGGCCCGTTCAGGCGCATCTATTCAAATGGCGCGGTATCAATGCGCATACGCAATGAGCCCGCATGTCGCGTTCGACGGCAGTATCCGATCGGAAGTAGATTAGATACGAAATTTTTTAATTGAAACAAAAAGGATGTACGAAGGAGCTGTGGTAGCTGAGTGGCTTCAGACATTGCTTCACATGCGCGAAGTCTATAGTTCGAATCTGGGCTGGGGGCACACCTATGGATTTTTTATGCGCGTTTTACCCCTTGCTCGTCGGTGACGAATAAAATCGTAAGTAAACCTGCACAGTCGAATGGCTGTATTGCCAAGATCCAAATCTTTGATACAATTCGTTACAGACTGAACTTAATCTAGTTACAGTACAGGAACAAAACGTATTCTGGGATAGGTAATCCTCATTTTCGATAGGATAACAGAAATATAATTCTTTTCGTTTGTCCTTCTGTTACGCCATAACAAAGTGAAGGACAGATGTGCTTTTAGTATGGAGATATGAAGATAGTTTGGGACGTGTAGAGTAGCAAAAGAAAAATTTATTTGTAAAAAAGTCCATGGCCCTCGCGGGCAAAGCCGCGTGTGGAATAGGTATTCCTACAAACTGTACCTAGCCTGTGACACTTACTCTACTTATATTGCTAGAAACTGCCTTTAAATCCGTTCTGTACTTTTTGTTGCATAAAGAAGTAGATAATAAAGTTGTGGTAGATGGACATTTTAAGTAAGGAGTCATAATAAGTCATTACTACTGAAAATCGATTGTTAAAACAACGATACAAAGTACCTTTATTCTAATAGCACTAATAGTAAAATAATATTGTGTACCTAATGTATATCAAAACCATTTCAAGATACGTAGGACTCCGTAGTCTAGGTTGGTGTTTAAGTACAGGTGAGTTTTTTCCCATACAATTTTCCATCAATAAATAACATACTCGTATGCTGACCTATGTAGGTAGGTACTCATATTGAATTTCGTATTATAAAATATTAACTATAAGAATATAACTTACTAACCGATTTCGTCTAAAAGGCATTTATATCATCTAATGTACGAGTCTCGTATAGGTACTGAGTTTTGTAGCAATTCATTTCTATATTCTAATAAATTTACGTAAATAATCGATTTCAGCCAGAAGGCTTTTTTTGACGACTATTGTCCAAACTAACCAAGTAGGTTTTTTTTTTATTTGTCAATAACGGCTTAGTGTTTCCCTTAAAGACTTAATAAGATAATATTAATTCCATGGTGTTTCCACAGTCACTGCAAAACGTTCCTGATCCGGTGATCTATTGTGAATGCCACGAGTCACCAATATTGATTGATCGTTTATTAAAACTTTTTATCATTTTGGTACCTACCTACTTAACAAGCATTTATGTTGGCACATCAAGACAGATCATTTCATTTGTCACACACCTACAGAATAGCTAAAAAAAAAACAAAGTAAAAAGGACGTGAACAGATAATTGCATGCCGTTTTGTGCGGGAATCGAACCCGCGAATGGGACGTCTTCTAATCCAAATATCGACAGAACTTCGTCATTTATTTATCCAAGTCTGATTCGAAAAATGTAGGTACAAACCTCACCAGTTTGAAATAATTTTCCTCATGAAAAATACATGCTTGTACCAATTTAACCAACGTTCAATTATGGAGCCTTACTTTTTATTTAGCTCAGAACACGCACTGCGACTATTACAGTCACGAATGTCAACCATGAAAAATGGTATTTGCTATGCGAGTCCCTTGAGGTAAGCTCGGTTTAACTCCACTTATACCTTACCTTATTTTTATCCACCACTTGTACTCGTATGTAGGTAATAGAAAATTTCTCATGAAACCACTTTTCATAATTTCTTACCGAATACCTACTTACCTATTTATTAAGCTACAAACATCAAAGTTATTATTGCGTTATTTTATACTGGATGTAGGTAAGAACTTACTCGTAATATCCTAGAGATAATTATCTATAGGATATTACGAGTAAGTTCTTTTACGAGTATGATTATAATCATAGAGAATTTAAACATAAGATTAAAATAAGCAAACATCCACCTGATGGTTAGCGGCCACTACAGCCTTTTCCATTGAGAGACACTCCCCCAAGGCACGTCTCTCATTATGCTGCCACATTTTAATATTCGTTTTTTTTTCTTCGTACTTACAAAGCCAAAGCTACATAATTATTTTAGATGCCATTTTTAACGTAGATGCATTCTTATTCTCCCACAATAATGTTCATGAAAAGGACCGGAAGCATACCGGAAGAGCCGACTGAAACTAAGTTTCGCTAGGTCACGTCACGTTTTGCTACCTACCCTACCGTCCCGCAGCTAAGACGTAAACCACGTAAAAATGTGCTAAAAATTCTATTCCATCTTTCTTCCCCTTTAACGACTGTTATAATAAAATTAATGTAGCGTTACTCACGAACAAGTGGCGTTCCAGCGACAAAATAGCAGTGGAACGTCGATAGCACTGAATGTTAGATACGCTGTGCGCTGCGACACCAAGCGAGCGTGCGACTCACCAAACACACATTGCCAGTTTGCCTAGAACTCCGCTACCCACCTTAAACCCCCCTTTTCCTTCTACGCACCGTACCTCCAAGAAGGGGGTGCGAGCTCAACGTTCGCTGGGATCGTCGACGCGTACAGCGCATTAAATATTTAACTTTAGCCTAGTTTTCATAACCCTTCGAATACAAGGTTTAATTTCTTCTAATTGCATGGGTAATGCCAGGATCAGCTTTTCACGTTAAATGTATTCAAAATATAAGAGTTCAACTAGGAGTAAGTAAAACTGGATAGGTATCTAGTTTGTTTTAAGGTGGAAACGCCACATGAACTCAACACGAGAAATAATATTCGGAAATTTTTTATATAAAATATTATCTTTTTTTTTTTTCGGAGGAGAATGCTTTTATGCACCATAACCGCAGGCTAGCTAGACCTGCGGCCGTGTGTTGGACTCAAGACTAGTGTTCCCGAGGCCTATAGGCTTTTAGGCCTAAAATTAAGCCTATTAGTTCTTTTTTATGGCCATGATAGACTACTAGGCTTTTCAAAGGCTACTCATTTTAAAAAGGCCTAAAGGTTAAGAAAAACCTATAGGCCTAAATAGCCTTTTAGGCTTTATTTCCGACTAAAGTCTTTTTCGAGTAGTAGGCTTAATAAAAGGCTATAGCCATTATTCAGATGATGGGTTAGTATGAATTAAACAAGTTTTTTTGTATTGTATTTATTTTTAAATTAAATGAAAACGAATAATATTTAAAAATTGGAAAATAATAAGTACCTACTTGTCATACATTATTTCCAAAAAAAATAAGCCACGATGACAAGCACATTGAAGATCGTTATATTTTTGTCACCCAGACGATTTCTTTTTTTATTAATTAAATGTCCTGCCTTAGAGAATGATGATGGACGATTATTATACTCAACAATAAATAAAATAGACCTAGCCTAAAGGACGAAAACTCTTCATAGGTTTTTAGCCTTTCAAGCCTTTTAAAAATGCGCCTAGCCTACAAAAAGGCTAAAAGCCTATAGTCATCGGATGGACAAAAAAAGGCTATTAAAAAGGCCTAGCCTAAAGGCCTAAAAGACTTTTTAGGCTTTTATCCCGCTGTAGCCCCTAATTCATAGGCTAGTCTTAAAAAAAAAGCCTAAAAGCCTATAGGCCTCGGGAACACTACTCAAGACTGAAGCGTCCACTACCCACTAAACTCCCCCGGTTTCTCCTGCACACCCGATTAGGACGAGCCGGTGCTAGCCTAATGGCTATTGACCAGCCCATCCCCGGGTAATATAAAATATTATCTAGGATGAAAGTTTATTTTGATATATTCTATCTGGGACATTTGCCCTGCATAAATGATGTATCTGTCTATTAATTATTTGCCTTGGGTAAATAATTAATAGACAGATACATCATTATCTGCGAACACCATTACCGAGTTTAGCTACATGGACAGAAAACCAACCTACCTAATACCTAATTATTAGCCATATTGTGTGTAATAGTAATCTACTAATAATAATTCGAACTAATCGCGTGCCTCTTGATCTTGTTTTACACAACAAAAAGTTGTCAACAAATATTTGACAACTTTTTTATTGTTTTATTCTAGTTCAGTTGTCGACTACGGCCTATTCCATTAACCCACTTAACCCGACCGTGTCGTAAACGACACACCAACTTTAAAAAAATCTGAAGAGATATGAGAGTATTTGAACTTATTTTTTTCGTCGCGTTTGGCTATCGAGGACTCGGTTAGAAGTTACAAAATGTTTTAAGTGTGCTGCAGCTTATTTCCTTTGTGCTGGATGACCACAAATTTTCAGGTTTTTACGATGAGTAATTCAAGGTCAGATGACATATTATTATAAACACTTTTCTATTTATATGCGATATAATTATGATAGCTTGATTCCTATAGACTTAGCAACTGTAAAAAAGTTGGTTATTTTATAACATATTCAGGCAGTAGGTAGTTAAGGTTTTCTTTGTACGTGTCGTAAAAGACACGGTAGGGAAATGTGCTACTATATAATACTTATTATTTTGCTACAGAAAATCACAAAAAACCCCTGACTTTGCATGCGATAGTCGAGGAATTAGAGCTAAAATCCCCGATTATTGATAGTTATGGTATCATGCCTCAGGAAAATTGAAATACCGAAATTACGGACAAGGACTCTGCAGATTTTGTGTCCCTTCGAATTCTACCGGGGTCTCAACTCAAGGCAGCTGCTCAAATTCAGAAAGATTCTTCTGATGATAGCGGAGATGACACCTTGCCTTACCGTACGGCTTTCAAAATGACGGCGCATCGACTCCGGTCCTGAAAGCTTTACCATCAGACCTAGACACTATTTCTTCTACTCCTGCCCACAAGCCGAAGGGCCGATTCCGGCCACTTCAAGGAGCATTCCAAGACATGTTATGACCGCACCCATGGAACAATGGCTAAGCCCTGGTATAAAACCGATACCCGATAAGGTCGTGGGTCCGATACACGCCTTGAATCCGGTTAGTGGTCGGACTTTTTCAGAGTCTGAATGGTTAGCTACCCCCACAGGTGAAATCTGCCGCCAAAACAGCTCTGGCTGTGTTCCACCAATATTCATGTGGAGGCCAAAAGACTTGAAATCAAAGGCTAGAAGATCGGATGCTACATCCAGTGTGGCAACACATTGAGCGACGCTTCCTGGTGTAGTGTCCCTCAATGGAATATAAGTCGCAGTGGCCGCTTACCATTAGGTGGCCTGCGTCTGTCTGCCAACTGATCTAGTATAATTTTTTTTTTAAATCTTATCATACACTCAGGTTTTCTTAAAAAGGTACAATAATATTTTTTTTGAGATATTGTGTGTAATTTTTTTGGGGTTTCCTAATTGAAAATGACGTCTATTGAAATCTACCATACAAAGTTATCAAAGTAGTAGATTCCCCTACCGTGTCGTTTACGACACGGCATTTTCCAGCTTTTCTGGAAATCAAAAAATTTTTTCAATATTTTTCTGTGATTATTTATCACATAAATATTAGGTATACACAGTTTCAGATCAATTACTGAAAAAAAGTTTATTCAGGAACAAGTGGGTTAAGTGACACTTGATCTGTGCTGCACTCATCATCTGCTCTTCTATGTACTGCACTGAGCTCCATTATAATAGATTCTATGGATATCAGTGATGTGCTGCCACACTGGTAGGCTCATCTAATCTTCGAGACATGGATTTCAAGTCTACTCACTGGCTCCAACATTATTGTTGCCGGCACCACGTACTCTGAATAAGTCTTACCAAAAACCAGACCCAAGGCAGGCATCGAACCCACGACCTCCGGTTTACTTCTGTCTGTAGGTACCTTTGAATTGGCTTTGACTAGCTCGATGATACATTTGGTAGTAAACCTGCCCTGTGTGCCAGAGATCGTTGGTTTGAATCCCACCCAGGAAAAAGGTTCAATCCTCGTCCAGGGTAAACAGTGGATAACCATTTGTGTTAACAGTGTCTGGATCTTTATTTGTATGTAGGTACCTACATATTTGTGGTACCTTTATTGTTTAAGCTAACTTTGGTATAAGATGAACGTATTTCAATCTTTCATTTTTATTCAATCAGATTATCATGTTAAGCTATGTAGGTATGTACTATTAATAAAATGTATTAATTTAATAATACTGATCATTAACATTAGATACTAAAAATAAATAACAAACTTGGTACAAATGGAAAATTAGGAGTTCGTTTGTAAATAAAGAAAAAACCGTTTGTCTTTTTAACAGGAATTGATATTAAAATTCAGTCAACACAAACAATATCTTTAGTATCATAAAGTTGTCAGCATGTTTTCATTTTTATTATTTTTCAAATGGAAGATAAAATTCAGAAGTGTGAAGCACGGTCGCGGAGCTGGAAGATCGTACGATGACCCTTTATACCTGTCTCGATCGTTACACGAGTAATTATTTACTAATTATTATTGCTGCTCCGCGACCGAGCTTTAGTCAATGTACTAACCGAAGTCCTACCTTAAAGTTGAACTTAAAATTATCTCACTGACGTAATACATTAGTTACCTACTATATCACTTTTGTAGGTTTTTGACTAAGACATTTTTAAAGAACATTTCATAAGACTTGATTAAGAAAAAGTACTGCTTAAATAGTCAAAGAATTATATTTTACTGGGCTACATTTATGTACCATGTATTTTATATTAAAGCTGCGTGTGTCCCAGTCCGCAGACCCACAGTAAATGTCTTGATAAAAATCTCCCTTATAACGTATATAAACAAAATTCAATAAGCTTATGAATCATAAAACGAACTAGAATAGTATGTACAATTCAAAATAAATAACAACAAAAAACATAATAACAAAAATATTTGTACTAAGTACTTGTCTTTTTAACATAGGACGTATACTTGAATGACTGTAAGAAATGTTCATCAAAATTATTAAATGGAAAAGGATTAATCAAATATTTTTTTTGGACTTACAAAAAGATTTGAATACATAAGCCATAGTATGTGAAGTTGTTGGAATTGAGAACCAATTTTTTTTTTTTTTTCAGTGCGCAAGTTTTTGTGTATGTATAATATATTTTAACGCTACTGTCTGTAACTTCAAATGTCGAATATAGACTTGAACATATAGAATTAAACATAAATAATTTCTGTTGATTATGGCTTTAAACTCTTTAAAGTGAATGGGATTTGGGCAATTTCTTTTGCGCACCGAAAAAGAATAATAATTATATATGTATGTTATTTTTTTCATTTCTGTCAATATTTGCTTTTTAGTTAATGGAATTTAGCATCTCCTTTGCGCACCGAAAAAAAATTAGAACGTCTTTTATTTGTATTAACATCGCGTAATTCACCATGCAATCCATGGCGGTTGGTTCATCTTGTTGACGGGCACGTGGGTCATGTTTATGGGGAGGTTGACGACCGCGTACCGGCGACGCAGGCGGCCCAGCGTACGCATGATGGTGGCGCCACTGCGGCCTAGCAGGAACGCTGCTGGGATGTTTACGTCCAACTCCATTCTGAAATAGTACATGAAGTAAAGTTAAGTTTTTAACTGACTAAAAGGCAAGGATCTACCGTTGTGGCCACTATCAGAAAAAAACATCAAAAAGCGTAAGTTCTAAGAAGCAAATAAATAAATTAAATACAGATTTTAGACGTTGTTAACTTGCCACATTGTATATTTGCGCCAAAATAATAATTAGTAGGTATCTTAATTAATCTACGTATTAGTATATTATGTTCCGCTCAAAGATCGAAAACGCTCATTGAGCGGAAAAATAGCTCACAACGCGTTGTGGTCACAGTAAAACATCCAACGTACTGACACACAGAGGAGACTATATTTTGAGTGATATACAACAACGTCGGAGGCGAAAATCGACTCTGATGGATATAGGTTAGGTTCGTGGTTATTTTTTTTTAAACATGAAAAAAACTTTGTGACCACAACGCGTTGTGAGCGTTTTCGATCTTTGCCACAACGCGTCGTGGGCGTTTTCGGTCTTTGAGCGTAACATAATATACATAATTATAGAAAAAGAAATCATTTATTGTTCTCCAACACTACTTAGTACTTAATCTGTGGCTTGGACTATGATACAAGGTTTGGCAAGTCCAGACAGAATATTAGATCTCCTTTTTTCCTCTTGTTAAAATATCAACTGACAAAAATTTATCAAAAACATCAAGATAAGAAAATGTTTGTCCTATTTTATGTTAAAATATTAGATACATACTTATCATCTACCATCTCTATGAGATGATCAAATGAGTCGCCTCCTTTGTCTATGAATTCTGTTATGATGATAGCTCGCGCACCTGCTTGTTGCGCCTTAGCTGCTTTATACACAAATGAACATTCTCTGGAAAAAAAGAAATAAAAATATATCTAGTATCTCGTTCTTTTAAATTAACTTGTTTAAATGTTTCATGGGAATCTCAAATCATCATCTAATTTTTATAGTGAAGTATACTAAGATTACTAAGATCAGATGTTTTTAAAGTACTAATATTTTCGGCTTTGTCTGATGGGGACACAGCACAAAAAAATATTCCATACTTAAAATTTACTCCTCCTTAAGAGAACCAATTAACTTGGTCCTTGGGAGCCTACATACAATACACTAGATGCTTGCCAAGTTTTTTAAGCCATCAATTCATAACTATCAGGACATCCTACATAAATTTTGATCACTCATCTCTTTGATCTACTATTTTTCTGATCCTGTGTGCAATGTTGATTTCATTAGTTTTATGGCCAAAAAAGCAAAACCTTTTCTTTTTACCAGACAAGCTTGAATTATGAAGAACTTCTGTCTTCATTTAATCAATTGTACAATAATAGTTTTTCATCTGTATTTTTTAAATACAGAATAAGAATAAAAGTCAAAGCCAAAGTATTTATTTTGCAATTTAATTTATCAAAAAATTCTTTTGCACGTCATAAACTTTTTTCCTAACAGCACTTCGACGTGAATGAATGGCCTGCTGCTGAGAAGAAGTGCCGCAAGAAACTCAATAGTTATGATAGCCTTTTTTAAATCATTTTGTGTTGTGAAATATTAACTTAATAATAATAATTATAATGTCAACTTAATAACAATAAAATGTCAGCTTAATAATAATATTGTAAGTACAATAAATATATATATGTCGCAATACTCGCGACGACAGCGCCACCAAGCGGCGATTATAGGCAACGCGTATAGCAGCGGGACGCCAGCGCCCCACCTATGCGCCCGACCCAGTGGCGTTGACAGAGTCTACGACGTGGCGGGGCGCGGCGCAACGCTCACTTCGCTCCGGACCGCCAAGCAATGAACACGTCTAGAAACTGTCGCGTACCGTTACTATGCTTTTGCTTATTTGAAGTTGTTATTTGCTTACTGTGAAGTGTGTGTAGTTTGTGAGTGAAGTTATTTTCAGTTCAAAATAAAAATCAGTGATCTACGTTAGTGTTTATGATTTGAATCAACATTTCCCACTAGAACGCCCACATTGCTTCCTAAATATGGCCAATAATAACGGCGAAGAAATACCCCCCCGTCGACATCAGAAGCGGGATTACCCAAATACGTTCCAGTGAAGTACCTACGTTCCGGATTTGATAAGAACTTCCTACAAGGTACTTTGGAGTCGCAAACTCGTAACGTAACCTGTGCACACTTATTGAAGCAATTAAGACACCGGCAAGTACCCTCAACATCTCTTTACCCGAGGTCGACCCTGACATGCCGAATATGGATGCAAGATCGTAGTGTGCGACAGTCGACTTGTGTTTCGCCAAAAATCTATTACGTGGCGGTCAACTTATCGTGTCGATCAGCAATATCTAATACGTCGAGTCAAGCAGTTCAGCAGCCGGCGGTGAAGCCTTTTGTCTGCTTCAAATGTGGGAAGCCGGGACACATCGCCGTTAGGTGCACAAGCACTGGACAAGCAGACGGCGGCGGTGGCGGCGGCGCGAGCGCAGCAAGGAGCGAGCGGCGCGTGGACGTCTGCGTCGTGCAACTACCGTCGGGTGTCTACTTTATAAGGGTGAGCAATATTGTTTTTCGTATGATTCTGGCGCTGAGTGCAGGTTAACTAAAGAAAGTTTAGCTGCCAAATTTTGTGGAAAACGTTTTGAAAATGTAGTTGCAATGACTGGCATTGGTCAGACACGTGTACTCAGCCCAGAACAGATTTTATGTTGCGTAACAATTAGCGATCATCCTTTAGAGATTTTATTACACGTTTTGCCCGATAGTTATTTGCAAACTGGATTAACATCTCAAGACCTAGATTTTTAGCCTAGGATTTTCTGTTAACATGACCGCAAACGAGTTTTCGTTAAACAAAATTCTTGAAGTAAAATCTGTGTAGTAGATTCGAGTAATTGACACGGATTTGACAGGTTCAGACAAGTATAGACTTTCGTAAATTTTAGATCAGCTTTCTGGTAACTTTATTAGCGGCATAATATGCCTACCGCGAATATCTTTTGGAAATTTTAGATCAGTTTTCTGGTTACTATGGCTACTAATTAGCGGCACGCGGCATGCCTACAACGCGACTAAGTACAGGCGAGTTAAAAATTCGATGAATCGACCCGAACTGTACAGTGCAGCGACGACGCTATAGGATGTCTGCAGATGAGCGTAGGATAATTCGTGAGCGTGTTCAAGAGTTGTTTACAGGCAAATATTATTAGGCCCACCCAGTTGTTCCCCCTTTGCGAGTCCTGCTCTCTTATTGTAAAAGCGTTAGATTCAAAGAGGACATACAAGTATGCCCATGATAGACTGAGAAGGATTTCTGAAGGTCAGTTGGTTGTAGAAGCGTTAAATAATCAAAGTTATCATGAAGTTCCTGGCACATCGCGTGATTAAGTTCTTGATGGAGCTTGTGGAGCTTGTGGCTTGAGTACTTGATGGAGGTACTCATGGGGACACAATGCTCGATGGAGGCATTGGTGTCAGTGCTCGATGGAGGCACTGTTATCATAATGCCAGAGAGAGAGAGAGGAAGGCATTATGATTGGAGTGCTAGTTGGCATTGGTAGCTTGAGTGAGTACTCGATGGAGGTACTCATAGGGACAAAATGCTCGATGGAGGCATTGTTGTCGGTGCTCGATGGAGGCACTGTTATCATAATGCCAGAGAGAGAGAGAGGAAGGCATATGATTGGAGTGCTAGTTGGCATTGGTAGTTTGAGTGCTTGATGGAGGACAAAATGCTCGATGGAGGCATTGTTGTCGGTGCTCGATGGAGGCACTGTTATAATAATGCCAGAGAGAGAGAAAGAGGAAGGCATATGATTGGAGTGCTAGTTGGCATTGGTAGCTTGAGTGCTTGATGGAGGACAAAATGCTCGATGGAGGCATTGTTGTCAGTGCTTGATGGAGGCACTGTTATCATAATGCCAGAGAGAGAGAGAGGAAGGCATTATGATTGGAGTGTTGGTTGGCACTATTTAGAATCGCGATATGTGTTCAGTTGTGTATTGATGAGCGTTATTAAGAACTGATTCAAAGTTGGAACTTCAGATATCCTTCGAGGTTGATTTAAGGCAATATGTGATCTGTTCATAGCAAATTGATTTCGATTTATGATAACTAAGTGATGATTATGTAGTGCGTGAATACTGGTAAATGGGCGAATACAGGTTAATGGTTTAAATTATTTTAACTTGAATAATGGTGTTCCTTGATTAGGATTTAAAAGAAAACGATTATAAAATTAATTTACCAAGTAAACTTGGTATTGTTTTGAAAGATTTTGTTTAAATTTTAGTCTAGCTGAAAGTTATTCAGGATAGGCCAAGGCTAAGGACTTTTGAAATAGCTGAAGTTTTAGACGGTGATAGGTATCCCATTAAAGCTTTAAATAGCAATAGGTCGTACAAATACGCACACGATAGGTTACAAAAATGCCAGTAGGTCATGTACCAGTCGAGTTTGAGATACATTGTGAGCCTAGGGTTGATGACTAAATGACACGAAAGTAATGTGATGGGAGCTCGAGTGGAAACTCTAACGGCCGTAAGAGTAGTCGACCGTACCAGTAGTGCTTACGTATCCGTAGCCCGGTAGAAATCGGTGTCTCTTGGGGAAACCCAAGTAGTCCGTGGGTGCGCGGGATGAGCGTTTGACTCTGGCGGAGGTCGTGGTCTATGTAGTAGACCGTGGTGTGTAGTCAGTGGGTGATGCACACGTGCGCTGGTGATGCGCGTGAGACTCGTGAGAGACTTATTAAAGTTGTGTTGTGTTCGGCAGTGGGCCGTGGCGTTAGATGTGGTCACTCGAAACCCGAAGTTTTCTTAGAGTAAACAATTGATTTTACTAATGATCATTAGTTTAAAGAGCGAGTGGTACATGACTCTGGTTACTGATTTTTGATTTTGTTTGTTTTTAACTTCCTAGACCTAGGAAGATAAAACTTGAAGTCTAATTTTGTGTTCGGTAGATCGAGATTTAAAGCGACGTTATCAAAACTATCAGATTTTAGCGTTTGAGAGATTGTTAAAAAGAGTAGATAGAACCTTGAGAATCAAAGTACTTTAATTTCAAAGCCTTTCAATAGTGTAGTCAGGATTGACCGAGTGGAGCAAGTATTGTCGTTGAGTTTTCTTTTGACAGGGTAACGCACACGAGGACGTGTGCAAGCAGGATGGCCGTGTCGCAATACTCGCGACGACAGCGCCACCAAGCGGCGATTATAGGCAACGCGTATAGCAGCGGGACGCCAGCGCCCCACCTATGCGCCCGACCCAGTGGCGTTGACAGAGTCTACGACGTGGCGGGGCGCGGCGCAACGCTCACTTCGCTCCGGACCGCCAAGCAATGAACACGTCTAGAAACTGTCGCGTACCGTTACTATGCTTTTGCTTATTTGAAGTTGTTATTTGCTTACTGTGAAGTGTGTGTAGTTTGTGAGTGAAGTTATTTTCAGTTCAAAATAAAAATCAGTGATCTACGTTAGTGTTTATGATTTGAATCAACATTTCCCACTAGAACGCCCACATTGCTTCCTAAATATGGCCAATAATAACGGCGAAGAAATACCCACCCGCCGACATATATATCTCCTTTTAAATTACCGCACCAATCGCTACTTTCAGTCACGCCCAATGGTTGACTGGTAGAGAATGCCTTATGGCGTTAAGTCCGCCATTTTGTACTATTTTTGTGCAATAAAGTTTAAATAAATAAATAAATAAGCATAAGAGTAGATGTGCAGAGAAGCAAATGTGTTTCATGTCCACAGAGTCTTGTCATTTAAGTAATCTTCTACTTTTTAGTAACCTTTCCTCATAAGGTAATCTTTAATTATGACTTTAAATTTATTTAAAGGTAATTCTACAAGACTTTGTGGTACCTTTTCAAATAGTTTAAAGCTCAGTCCAACAAATGACTTTCCTATTTTATGAAGCCTGACATTAGGAACGGAAAGTCTGTGCTTATTCCTTGTGTTAAATTTGTGACAGTCGGATTTATTTAGAAAATTATTGTAATTCTTCCGAACATACATTAAACAATCAAAAATTAAGATTTATGAACTTGTCTTTAACCATTGAACGAGAGTGAATATGTGAGTACAGATTCACAGTAATCTATGGGTCAGGCTTAGATAAATATAATATATATAGGCAAAAATGTACGCTTATACTACAGAAATGTATAGAAACTTACCCTCTTTCAGATAAAGCAATATGCCCTACAACATCTTC
Source organism: Mecyna flavalis (assembly GCA_949319885.1). NCBI lineage: Eukaryota > Metazoa > Arthropoda > Insecta > Lepidoptera > Crambidae > Mecyna > Mecyna flavalis. The sequence continues at coordinate 10,578,172 of OX439437.1, forward strand.
AGAGTTCAGTATATCTGAACAGCTATTCAATGGCACGGTGGGGACCAGTCTTTCTTTTACAAATAGAAGACTCTCATTCTGAAATGATAACATAACATAAAATTAAAGATAATTTTTATAACATTTATTTCATAATAGTATTTAGACCAATCAGATATGTACATTATGGATATGTCATCAAGGGCTTTTTTTTGAAACTCTAAAAGTAACCAATTTGTAATGGCATTCTATACTGAAGATGACATTGCAATAGGCTAGTTGACAAAATTTGGAAATTCGTTAAAACTATAGTTTAGTATCTATTTTACCCCAAATATATATTATTTTTAGAAAAATAGGCCTTTTTCATAAGTATTTTGCTTTTTTAGAAATAAACTTAAAATTAACTTTGGAAAGGCCAAGACTGTCATGGCGTCTTGAATGACGTCTATCCTCGCGAAACAATCGAGTTTGTTGATGTCAGTCGACGAGATCATTATACAGCTGCAACCGGTGTTTTGCGAGGACTGACGTCACCTTCTCTGATTGTTATTTAATGTCACGTGATTAAATAAGTAATTTTGCCGATTTTAATTTCCAAAAATATTTGTAATCTTATATTATTTAGTAAAAAAGTTTTTTTGTTTACTACATATCATGATTAATCATTAGAAACTCTAAGCCATCCGATTCATTCTTAGTGGAAACAAGCCTATTGCATGTATTTAAGATACAATCCATGATATCGATAGGTAGTATAAATTATTTGACCAAAACAAGGCCAAGCCATTTTTTATGTATTTAACAAACAAGTATAACAATAGAATAACTGTTATATTTGTGATTGTATATTAAGGATTGTGATTTTAACATAATGACACACTTACTTTTATTTACCCATAAAAAATTAAATAGATAATAAATATCTAACAAGATCATAATTTTGCAAATTTACAATTTCAATAATTGGTTAAAGGTATGCTAAAAGAGATAATTGAGACTTATTGCTTCTTTGTTAGAAAAGCCAGTTTTATGACACATCTGGTCTTTGTGTAATATTATTGCTTGCTAGCCAGAAATGAACTAATAATACTAATATAATAAGATTTTATTTAGACAAAAATCTTAACTTAATACTTACAAAAGTTGCGCCAAAATCTTTAGCTGGCCTTATCCGATAGGAATACCTCAGCTCAGGAGGATCCAGTATTTCAAAAAATACATCGCCAGCTACTATGTCTGCTGAAGATGATCCATCATAGAAGTGTAAATCATTTGCTAAAACATAGACACCACCTTAGATATAAGTAAAAGATCATTACAGGAATTAATTGGCCCAAGGAGAAAGGGCCAGGTAAAACATTTTCCCTGACGAAATTAAGATAGACTAAGAAGCTGTAAGTCTAACCTATATTTTACATATTATAATATAATTAGAATTCACAGGTCCGTGTTAACGTACGTTTTAAAGGCCATTATCATTAATTTGTATTAAAGCAGCTGTTACTATGTTTTTATAGAAGAGATCTCGTATATGAATAAGGTTAACAGAAAATAATTGTAGTTTTATAACCTAAAAATTCAGCAATATTAAATGCCTTACCACCGGGTAAAACTGCTGGAACAAACGCCAATATTAACAAACCAAAATAAAACGGCAATAATAACTTTAATTTTATTAAACTCATGATAAACAGAAATCTGAAAAATCAATCGACGAGACAATATTATGTCAAGTCAAGTTGTCACTTGTCAGAGTTGTCAGACAGAGTTGTCAAACTTGTCAATTGTCATGTTTGACTTTGCTTGCAATGTTTCCACCCTTATAGCCTAAAGCCCGCTCTACACTTAGCCCGCGAATCGCGCGCGAACGCCGCGAAAGGGCGCGAACGCTAAGTGTGGAGCCGTTTCGCATATTCTTCGCGGTTTCGCGCTTTGTTCCCCAATTTTTGTCGGTTTTTTGGTCCGCGTCAAAGGGAGCGCGAAGCTCGAACGCGACGCGAACGTGCATGACTCCACACTCGCAGTCCGCGACGAAGAGGAAAGATTTGAATGTTTGTTTGTTTGAATTGAATAGGGCTTTAGTTTCCACCATAAGCCCGCTCTATACTTAGCCCGCGAATCACGGCGCGAATTCGCGCCGCGAACTTGCCGCGAATTCAACAATGACTCCACACTCGTAATGGTTCGCGGTATTTTCACAGTTAAGTTCGCAACTTTGAATGAAATGGACGTCGAAGTAGCTGTTGCTGCGTCCCTAACTATGAAATATAGAAAAATATAATTTCTTCCGGTTTCACGTGATGGCGCTGATCGGCGATAAAGCTGATGACTCTATTCCCCCTTAATAAGTAACTCTTTATGAACAACTAGCCTTCCGCCCGCGGTTTCAAATATCCCCCCCCCCCTTCCCCCCACATTTCCGGGATCAAAAGTACCCTATGTTCACCGGGGATAGTGTAGCTATCCAACAGTGAAAGAATTATTCAAATCGGTTCATTAGTTTCGGAGCCTATTCAATTCAAACAAACAAACAAACAAACATTCAAATCTTTCCTCTTTATAATATTAGTATAGATACTGACCGTCGCGGACTGCGAGTGTGGAGTCATGCACGTTCGCGTCGCGTTCGCGCTTCGCGCTCTACACTTAGCCCGCGAATCGCGCGCGATGGCTGCGAAAGGGCGCGAACGCTAAGTGTGGAGCCGTCTCCTATTTTATGCGAAACGGCTCCACACTTAGCGTTCGCGCCCTTTCGCGGCGTTTGCGCGCGATTCGCGGGCTAAGTGTAGAGCGGGCTTAGAATAATATTACTCCAAGTTTTCACTCTCGGTTTGGCTCCAAAGGTTTGGCTGCCTGTGCCCTAGTTTTTTTTAAAACACCCGAAATACCCCAATGTATTTTCTAAAAATCCTTGATTTAGGGCGCAAAATTTAAAAATTCAAAATATACACATTTTTTTTTTGTTTTTATCCCTTTTTATTTGTTAGAATGTGGTACATAATAAAAATAAATAATAGGAAATAATTCAAAATAATATACATTTTGTAAATAATAAAATAATGAAGCAGGCAGGACTGCAGGACGCAATTCATATTGCATGAATGTTAAGCATGCAAAGTTAGTAGACGGTGAATAATATAGGGGCAGATACTTATGCTGAAGTACTTTTAATTTTTTGACTGTATTCATCATTCATCATACCGATACCTCCAATGAACACTACGCTAACTCAAAATTTGCCATTTTTCGTTTTTTATAGAAATCGACCCACTTTTTTACTAATATTATGCCCCCAAATTTTCATGACAATATCTTTAAAAACAAAAAAGTTTTGAGATTTACATAACGCCAAGTAAAGGTACTTTCTTCAATTACGGGGTGGACAAGCCGCTGTCTTAATATAGCGGTGTGTATTCGGCTAGCGCGACTGCCGGCCCGCGGGAGATACGCCGCCAACTAGGAGTTGGCGGGGTGTTGCGCGGGAAAGTATTTGTTCATGTGACAGTTAGCGGTGTGTGTCGCCAGTTGAATGCACTTTTGAACAAATAATTATATGACGTAGTGTAAATCAGAGTTAAACATTACTAAGCTTAATAATTTTCACTAACTTGTAGTAAATTAAAATCGAAAATAGCTGCATGAAATGCTACAATTATAATACAAGAGTTTTGTTTTCTAGTATAAAACGAACCGCTTAGCCCTTCGTCCATATTGGTTTAGCTTATGTAACTAGTTACAAAATAATTGTTTTTGCTGTTTAGGAACTACCTAGTTGTGGAAGAAGAATATTTTTTCCATTTTTGTATCTTTTTGCTATCTATTATGAACGTTAAATGTTTGTGACTGGCCACTTCTATCGGAAAATAATTATTAGTATAATGACTTACAGTCATTTATAATGATTGTTTATTATACTATGTGTTGGATGTCAAGGAAACCAAATATTAATAATTGTGAATTTTATTAGTTATGGAGAAAACGACTGTTTTTCAGATTTTTATTGGCTGATTAAATAAATGACGTTAGAATTTTGACGACAAAGTTGTTACTTGCACTTTTGATTTTTTTTATTTTACCATTCACAGCTAGATTGTTATTACCCAAAAATAGTACCATTGTTTTTTGCCATCCTCCAAAACCAAGACAAGAAAAAAAATCCTTTACAAATAATCAAAACTAAATTTCCTCTCTGGAAACCACGTAAAATGCTTGTTGCTTTTGAAGATTTGCTTTTAATGGCATTCAGAAACCATATCCTCAAAAAGATGTAAAAGATTGTTTTAACTACCTTAGTCAAAGTCTTTTTAAAAAAGCGGAACAGCTAAGTATCAAGCCAGCTCAGAGGCGGCATGTTACAAGATGTGCAGGTTTGGCCAAATTGCATAAAAATATATTAGCTGATCTAATAGCACAATTAAATTTTTACTTCGATCGTAACTGGCTAAAAGATTCATTAAAATCTGGTGTTGTGAAGGGGAACAGTTAAGCAGTATTAAGGATGGCAGCCATTTGGAAGGATGGCATGCTAGAATTAATCGTTTTGTGGAAAATAATTACCCATCCATCGCATAAGTGTTGGGCATTCTAATGAAGGAAACAAAAATTTAATAAATAAATTCAGCAGTTAAAAACGAAAAAATATCAAATAATTATCATGAAATTGACACAGAAATAAGTGCAACTATTCAGCAATTAAAAATTTAAGATATTACAGTAGGCCACTGCCTAAAATTTTTCTAAGTATTAATAAATGATTTAAAAGTGTTTTGCATAGTACGTTTTAATTCAAATCAACTACACCGAGCCAGTTGTATATCACAACAATCCCACATCATATCGGGATTTTTTTGCACAATGTCTCGGGTTACTATAATGGAAATAATTTAATCTACGAAGTGGAAAAATAATTCTTCCCTCACAACTACATACTTAAAACACCAACGAAAAAATAATATTTTTTGGAACTGGTTACATAAGCTTAGTTACGAATATGGACGAAAGGCCGCTAAGTAATGACACAGTTAAGATACTCTACGCTATTTATTTGTTAGCGGCTTGTATAACGGCTCAACGATTTTCGGCTTATCCTACTACAAAACGCTAACTTTTCTTTTTCTTAAATTACGATCTTATTATAATAAAAAAATTGTTCAAAATACTCTAAATTGGTAATGAAGTCGATTTTAAATGTAATTATTAATTTTATTTTATGTAGTATAGATTTAATTTATTATTTTGTAGCCTGTAATATTCCCGAATATATTCCGCTAACTTAGGATTGGCGGAGTGTATCCCGATCTTAAATAAGAGCTTTCTGCGTTACATCCCGCTAAGTGAGGCTAATTAAAAAACCCATAAGTTTTTTTAAATGTTACTATGCGGATCTTAAGCATCAGTAAATTAGTTACTCACACAAAAAATATCAAGAAAATAACTACAAAAATAAAGATTTTATCAACTTTTTTCTTTTAAGAGCTCCTCCTGTAAACCTGCACTTTTGAAGTTAGCGTAGTGTTCATTGGAGGCATCGATACATAGCATAGCACAACACAATCGGTTTCCAGAATCCAGCCTTTCATGCCGATTATGGTGTGTAAGTAATGTAATTCAACCTCGGTGTTCATCCATGTGATAGTGTTATGAACAGTAAAATCACAACTTTCACGTTTTGGTAATTTAATATTTCCTTTAATAACTTTGTAATTTCTTCGTCATTTTCATCATTTCGTTAAATTTGTTTCACAAGGGAATCCCGACGTTCGAGCCGGACTTCGAACCTCTACAGGGCGAACTGTTAATTATTATGTCTATCTATGTCGAAATAGTAGAAACGTAATGTTCTACCTTGAAGCAATCGATTGGATCAAAGTAACCAATTTGACCGTGTGTGGGCGTGGATTGGCTTGACAACTCGAGTTCAAGCCGATTTGACGATAGGCTTGATGGTGTATGGCCAGCATTACCCTAAATTACCTTAAATCCCTTAAAAAATTAAAAATCCCCAGATGATACTCTAAATCGGTGGTTTCGCCTTAAAATAGGGTGAAATCCCTAAAAGTGGAAACACTGCATATTTTAATCCTCCACTTTTTTTACAAACGGCAAAAGAAAAGTCTGTTATATAGTACTATGACATCCGATATATGTTATAATCTCTCTTTTCACTAACCACAATAATTTGATGAAAAACGATTACAAATGAAAAGATATTTTTTTTTTTTTTAAATATATTGGTTACTTGGTTAAGCCCGCTCTACACTTAGCCCGCGAATCGCGCGCGATGGCTGCGAAAGGGCGCGAACGCCAAGTGTGGAGCCGTCACCTATTTTATGCGAAACGGCTACTCCACACTTAGCGTTCGCGCCCTTTCGCAGCCATCGCGCGCGATCCGCGGGCTAAGTGTAGAGCGGCCTTTAGTGCTTGGTGCGTGTGTGTGTTGCCCCAGCACTCCCAGCAGTGATGATTACGAAACGGAAACGTGGCCACTTACAATGTTCCGCATAAAAAGGCTCAAAATCGCGCAAAGGGCAATGGAGAGGGCGATGCTTGGAGTCTCCCTGCTGCGTGATCGCATCAGAAATGATGAGATCCGCAAAAGGACCAAAGTCACCGACATTGCCCGAAGAATTGCGAGCCTTATGTGGCAGTGGGCAGGACACATTGCAAGGAGGACTGACGGCCGTTGGGGCGGAAAGGTCCTCGAGTGGTGGCCACGTACCGGGAAACGCAGCCTTGGTAGGCCTCCCACAAGGTGGACTGATGATCTCATAGAGATCGCCGGAATCCACTGGATGCGGGTGGCGCAGGACCGATCGGTTTGGAGATTCTTGGGGGAGGCCTATGTCCAGCAGTGGATGGACGTCGCGTCGTTTGGCTGAAATGATGATGATAAGATAGAAAACTATTTGCAGCTGTGCAATGATTATTACGTCAATGGAGAGGCCAAAGGCCAAACGCCCAAATAACGAATCACAGTTTCAAAAATTGCCAAAAATCGTTTACTATTCTCAAAAAGGAAAAACAATCCAGTCAAGTTAAAATTCATGTGTAGTACGTTACAATATGGATATGGAGCGTTGAGTTCGGTTTATTGTTTCAAACAAAAATGAAAAAACAAAGTTTCCAACATTGAACTAAAATGGTTTCCAACAATCTTATGACCTACAAACTTATCTGTTCCGGTGTGAAATGCAATGCAAAAAGATATTTATAATAATGACAGTTCTAACAGTAGCGACGCCGCCACCGGAACAGATAAGTTTGTCGCTTATAGTATATTGAATATACCAGAAATAGGGAACATGCACTATTTTTATTTTTGTCTTCATTTTAAAGAATTCCATGTAGAATAAACCACAGTTAAATTAAAAAATTAATACATTGTAATTTATCGGAAAAAATGCGGTTTTAAATTGACCGTTTTAATTTTCGCGCGAAAACGGACCTATGGTTCCGATGACATGAATGACGTCACTCAAGTCTTGTCACTGCCTCACTAGTCGAGTGGTCGTACTTCACTGTACTTGTTCGTCGCTGGCTTTCATACTTTTGCATATTTTTTCGAGTTTTGAAATATTTTTTTGTTAAAAATTTAAAATGGACTATCTATCAACATCAGGTGATCATAACAATACCACTAATATTCCGAAAAAAACCGTGTTTTATGCCAATGTGGAAATTGGCATAAAACACGAGTCAACACGGTCAACACACATCTATTTCAACAAAGTTTCCAAATTAATTGTTTTTGACAGGACCTTCTGACCCAAAACTGAGAAAAAAGTGGTTTCAAGCTGCGAAAATACAAAGTTTAACAACTATGATTTATACATACCGTAGTAATTTAGTCCCTTTCATTTCTACCCTTGAAAACTCTGCACTTTCGACAAATAAAGTTAGAACCATGTCAACACTAACTCTTGGTAAATTCCTGGAGTCTGCTTTGATGAACCCAACTTCCATATTTATTACAAAAACGCAATTAATATTCCGATAAAATAATATTTACTTTTTCAACCATATAGACCGACAAACTTATGTGTTCCGGTGGCCAAAATTGGAACTACGTGAAATGCAATGCAAAAGCGATATTTATTGACAGTTCTATACTGACAATAGCGACGCCGCCATCAGAACAAATAAGTTTGTCGGTCTAATGTCAAACAAGTTGATTGCTGTTTTAAAATACGTTTCGTTTCAGTTATTTTTAATTCGTAATTACAGTTAAAAAACAACATTATGTAAAATAAAAATGTTGCAGTGACCTTTCTTTTATATTATTTTAACATTTTAGTCATAAAATTTTCATAATTATTATATATGCATCTTCCCTATTGTCGGTCTTACCATTGATAGTGTATCACTATCAATGGGTCTTACTAGACACCAGACTTGTGTTGTGTTGTGTTGTTTATACTAATCGCCACGTGGTTTTGATAAATAAATTGTCTTTGGATGAGAAATTCCCTGAAATCATTGTGAAACAAGGACAAAATATGCATACGTTCCGTTACATATCTTCTTAAAAGAAACACTATGAAAAACGTGAAATAAATTTTCAACTATTTAATCTCTGATATGGCGGGAAAGCTTACTTTAAAATAATATTATTAATTAGTTGTGATTATTTGTAAAGCGTGTAATTTATGTGTTTTCCTACCTGTTCCAGAATTGGTAACTTTTCAAAAAAAATTGCGTGAAATGGATATAACAAGTCTAAACCTGAATTTCGAAAAATGCTACCATTTAATGTTATTTACCCCTAAATCAGGCAGATTTGAAATCTAAGACGCTTTAGGGGCCTAATACAAAAAAAAATCTAGCCTCTTGACAATGAAATAATACATGAATAAAATCATTAAATAAGCGAAGACAAATTATTTGTGAATCCACTCAAATATTTTTTGGTGCTATATCAGCTGTTGGAGTTCATGGTCATGATGCTAATACGACGACTGCGATGAAAATATAATTGATTACCACATTAATATTGCAGGAACACAGCCAGGGCTCGCATTAATGGCAGTAGATTGTATCATAAGGGGGCAAATGATCTGATACTGAAAAAGTCCTACCAATACGTAACTAGCTAGACCCAAAAATAATTACAAAAAGACAAACTTTAAACTAAAGTATGTAATTTAATGTGAATCAATTTTGTAGTCAGTGACGGTTTCATTAACGTTTGGTGTGTAGGTACGCTAGTTAGGACTTAGGCTTACTGACACTGACTCTAATTACTTAAAATTGCTGTTCGTTAGTCTCGCTAAAGCTCGAGAACGGCTGAACCGATAAAATTTGAGTAATTTTAATCTTGGAATATTCGTGGAAGTCCAGGGAAGGTTCAAACGATGAGAAAATATGGAAAAATTGCGAGGAAAATATTAAAAAAAACGACAATTTTATTTTCCATACAAACTGTTCTTACATGTCAAACGTTTTATATTCGTTACATTACAGTTTAATTCTAGTAAAAATGTTCTTTGGTTTAATTTAACATGTTTTTAGGGTTCCGTAGCCAAATGGCAAAAAACGGAACCCTTATGGATTCGTCATGTCTGTCTGTCTGTCTGTCTGTCTGTCCGTCCGTATGTCACAGCCACTTTTTACCGAAACTATAAGAGCTATACTGTTGAAAATTAGTAAGTAGATGTATTCTGTGAACCGCATTAAGATTTTCATACAAAAATAGAAAAATAATAATACATTTTGGGGGCTCTCCATACTTAGAACTGAAACTCAATTTTTTTTTTTTCATCCAATCCTTACGTGTGGGGTATCTATGGATAGGTCTTTTAAAATGATAATAAGGTTTCTTATATCATTTTTTTCTAAACTGAATAGTTTGCGCGAGAGACACTTCCAAAGTGGTAAAATGTTGGTCCCCCCCCCCTGTAACTTCTAAAATAAGAGGACGATAAATCAAAAAAAAATATATGATGTACATTATTATGCAAACTTCCATTGAAAATTGGTTTGAACGAGATCAAGTAATTAGTTTATAAATTTTTGGGGCTTCCCATACTTAGAACTGAAACTCAAAAAAAAATTTTTCTTCAAACCCTTACGTGTGGGGTATCTATAGATAGGTCTTTAAAAATGATAATAAGGTTTCTTATATCATTTTTTTCTAAACGGAATAGTTTGCGCGAGAGACACTTCCAAAGTGGTAAAATGTTGGTCACCCCCCCTCTAACTTCTAAAATAAGAGAACGATAAAACTAAAAAATATATATGATGTACATTACCATGCAAACTTCCATTGAAAATTGGTTTGAACGAGATCAAGTAATTAGTTTTTTTTAAAACGTCATAAATCGTAAACCGCAATTTTCCTCTCATTCAATCAACTCAAATATAAAAACGTCGATCAAACTTACAAAGAACTATGTACAAGAACTTTTATATTATGATGATACTTGCTGCTACGGAACCCTTCATGGGCGAGTCCGACTCGCACTTGGCCGGTTTTTTATTATGAGATAAGTAAGTGATACGAAATTACGAAGTTCACCGGGACAGCTAGTGATTAATAATTAATTCAATGACAGCATGCAAAACTCGGGGTAAATTGAATTTGATTAGGGTATTCCAAATTCAAGTCGATTGTGTTCGAATCACTCACTTCGAAATGTTCGACGAACAAAACAAAAAATATTACAATTTCGATTGAGATGGTGTAGGTGATTAATTTGTGACTAATACCTAGCTGTTAAAAAATTATTTCTCAGTACTTTGGCAGACCTTTGCTATCATTGGTGAATTGTGAGTACTGTGAATGGCATAGCTCTTAATATCGGCATTCGTGTTTTGGATAGCAATTGCTAAGTTGTTATTAAATTTTCATCATTGTGCCCTCTGAAGAAGATACATTTCTCAACAAAATTTTATTTAGGTAGGTATGTACAAAAAGTTTCAGTTTCAAAATTATTACAAAAATGTTTTTCGGGTTTAAGTTTTACTTTTTTAAACAGAAGAGTCTGAAGTTCTTAAATTACTCTTCTGCACTATAGAAAAAATCTTAATTCTAATTGGATTGTAAACTGTTTATCTTTATTCAATTTAAATGTCAAAATATTTTATACTATACTACTATAAAACTATTTAAATAAAGTAAAAAGAAGAACAAAATGTAAGACACAATAATTCAAATATTTTTTATTCATTAGGTATCTATTCAATATATCAACATGGATGTCGATTTGACATCAGAAGACGGGACAGAACATTTAAAGTCTCGACCATATCAGAGTCAACTAGAAGAAATTGCAATCAGGAAAAATACTATAATCCATTTGCCTACAGGTAAAATATTTACAAAAAAAATTAATTTCTACTTTTTATTGGGAATCTTCTATGTCGACATACAGTACCTTTAAAAATTACTATTAATTCATCATCATCATCCCAGCGTATTCCCGATTGCATCCAGTATGGAGCTCAGGGTCCGCTTCAACTATGATCCTAGATTTGACAAGCCCGGTTATTACAATGGAGCGATTGCCATCTGACCTCCGTAACCCTTACAAGGGAAACCAGACCTACTTGGAACATAGTCGGGACCAACTGCTTAACGTGCCTTCCGAAGCACGGAATCATTATTCTTTTCAGACATTCAGGTGATTCAAGCCTGCAATGTCTAACCAAACTGGAAACAATCACACAAAGTTATGTTCCCCGTGGGATTCGAACCCACGACCTCCGGGTATTAGAGCCGAACGCTCTTACCACTGTACCACGGAGGCAGTTAAAAATTACTATTAATTAATCTATATAAAGATTATCCTGGCCTAAGCAATGAGCAAAAATGTACAGCTTAACCCTTTCAACGCCAATGTCTGATATATCAGACAAACCATTTTCGTGCCCACCACGCCAATGTCTGATATATCAGACAAAAAAACATGATCAAGAAACGTTGTATTTTTACTTTCCTGAATGAGTTGAGTATAACCTAATATTTTTTGGAATTTTTTTTTAATGGTCGTGGCGTGTGGGGCATCATTTTCGGAAAAAATCGTGGCGGGGAAAGGGTTAAACTACAGGATCTGAGAATTTGAAAAATTGCGCAGGTCTTCATCATGTTGTTTTAAAATTAAGAATGTTTTCTAAAAGGTGAAATTCATAAGGGAGAAAACAGAATTATATTTCTAGATCATCATCATCATCATCTTGTTGTATGGCGAAAGTAGCTTGAAACTTTTCTCATAAAAAAAATCCAAACTTGAATGTTACAACTAGCCCTTAGCAGAAGACTATTGAGCTCTTTCAGCCCAACTGATTATGTAAATTGGGATCCTTCTAGACAAGCCTGTAAAAAGCAGAAACTGGCAACACAATATGTATTCTACGAACAGGTACTTTCCCTGAATTTTGCAGATGCTGATAAGCTTTAATTAGAGTATCACTTATCTTATCATGTGGTAAGATGATTCCTATTACAGTTCTTAAAACCACCAAGATCATGATACATAGTATTATGTATTATCTTTATTGAACATCTCAAAAGGGACATTTCTTTTGTTGTAATAGTTGTGAAATCCGCTACTCCACCATGTGCATGAACATTTTTGTTGGTTTTAAACAGGGCCTCATTTGTTAACCCTTTCCCCGCCACGCTTTTTTCCGAAAATGGTGCCCCACACGCCACGACCATTAAAAAAAAAATTCCAAAAAATTATTAGGTTATACTCAACTCATTCAGGCAAGTAAAAATACAACGTTTCTTGATCATGTTTTTTGTCTGATATATCAGACATTGGCGTGGTGGGCACGAAAATGGTTTGTCTGATATATCAGACATTGGCGTGGAAAAGGTTAAGTACCTGGCCATGTGGTCTAGAGGACCTGGATTCAATTCTAGAGTCACAGCGGCACAAACTCATTTTAGGTCTTTGCCTTGCAATGGCACATTAATTGGCTGATTCTTACCTTAATTTGATTTTATCTTAAAAAACAATGCAATGTTGTCAATAAATTTCCAGGTATTACAATTTTTTAATTTGTTAAAATTTGTGTGTAGATTGCTTATGCAGCCTCACATGTGTAAGGTTGATGGGTCAAGTCTCTGCTCCTTATGAATTTTTCTTTTGTACATATTATTTGAAACTAACTTGATGGTGAGCGAAACCAGTACAGTTGAATAGCTAGTATGTAAACAACCCCGTCAAGTGTGAAAGAGGCCAGGTGTCAGTTGCTCCAATGGAATAACTAGACTTACCAAACCCTGAATCATGGTGCTTGGAGAAAGAAGTAAAAGGGACACTGTAAAGTACTTCAAATATATTTTTTATTTTATTTGGCAGGTTCTGGCAAAACATTCATAGCTGTTCGTCTTATCAAGAGGTTTAGAGAAGCGTTACAAAAGCCTTGGGGTGAAGGTGGGAAGCGCACTTTCTTTTTGGTGAATACAGTTCCATTGGTTATTCAACAAGTAAGCAACAAATTTTTTTTTATTTAATATTTACAAAACTTTTGTCTCATCATAACATTGTAACATTTTAGAGAAAAAAAAACTTATTGAATCTTTTATATTCATTGTATATTATTTTAAACAAGACAGCTTCCAGTTTTATTTTATAAATGATATCATTTGTGAATTCTATGAAGCAATGTAAAATGTCTACAGTACTATCTTACTGGGTAGTTATAGAGGTAATTAAGATTGCTTGTTAATTGCCTTTTATGTAAATAATCATAATAATTAGGTTTATTATTAATTTCCTGTGCATGAAGTGTAGTCTTAAAAACTTACTTGACTAACCAATTTTAAAAAACATGCTTTTTGAAATCTGTAAGGAAAAATCATCGACAAATGGGAAAAATACACAAACATACTGAAAAACGTAAACAATTAAGATTATGATTTAAAAAATTACATTAAATAATATATTGTATATTACGATCAAGCGATTGTTCACGTGAACGCACGGGCGCGGTCGCGGGCGCAGTGCTCGCTACATGCCCGCGCGCGCGTTTTGTACGTGAACACTTTGATACTACGCCATATGTTTGATATTCCGCGCCCGCGCCCGCGACTTCACGTGAACAAGCGCTTAGGCAAGTAAAAAAAAACTGCATTTTTCTAATAAACTAAGGAGTAATTTTTATAATGATTTCTAATATTTACACGGTTACTACGCGAGTTTTCATCCGTTTAAAGTTGTTTTATTTTAATGAGTAATTTTTATTTCAGAAAAAAGTTATTGAACGTTTATGTCCAGTCAACGGTGTGGGGGCATATAGCAGTGAAGATCAAGTAGATTACTGGGACAAAAGAAAGTGGGATGATGAATTATCGAAGAATCAGGTGTTACATAAAATTTTGTTTTAGATAATTTTACCGCAAAGCAAAATATTTTAGTATGTTCAACTTTGCTAAATTATTAATCTTGCAGGTTGCTGTAATGACGAGTCAAATCTTATGTGATATGATCACACATGCTTACATTAAAATTAAAGATATAAATCTTTTAATATTTGATGAATGTCATCACGCAGTTGAAGATCACCCTATGAGGATGATCATGAAGCATTTCGATAACTGTGCTGCTGGGGAGCAACCTAGAGTTCTGGGTATGGATTTAAACACTCATGCTTCGAATTTTCTGATAATTTAATTAATACAATGCAACTTAGTAACAATGTTTCTTTGTAGGCCTGACTGCAACACTGTTAAACGCAAACGTTAGTATGGCTAAAGTGCAGGAAACTTTACGTGAATTGGAAATAACTTTTCATGCTACTATCGCAACGGTCAACGAACTAGGAGAGGTGTTAAAGTATGTTGTTTTACCATGATGTGTAGTTACTTCGTTTTTATTGATAAAAGTATATCAAGCTTACTCACTGCTTACATTCTTTACAGTTATTCAACAAACCCATTCGAATCTGTTCAATATTACAAGCCGGTACAACTAACGGAAGCTGGAAATGTTGCTGTTTGTCTACTAACCGAGTTGATGAATATCGTCTTTAGTGTAGAGCTACCCTCAATTACTGGCGACCCTGCGTTGAGATTGGAGAGAGGACAGACTGACATTTCAAAAGATCCGAAAAAGGTAAATAACAGTGAGAAGGTATAAGAACATTACAGCCTCCCGTTTTTAGAGCGATGACCGAAAGGCCCTCCTAGAGTTGGTAAGAGGAAAGCTGATTTGTTCCATCAACCCAAATACAAAGGACAGAGTCCTAATTCGTTACTTACTTGTGAACCAGTCATCCCGTCATAATAATAGCGCTTGTTATCGGTATGTACTACTAACAAAGTAAACATTTTATTTCCTTCAGACAAAAACAAAACGTGTTCAACAAAGGTATGCAACAATGTAAGCTTAATAAAATGTATTTAAAAAGTTGCACGTTTTGATTATAATTATTTAAACTTCGCTTGTTCCCGGAGATACCTTTTTCGTAAGGGGATACCGGTGAAGTTTAGTGGCATCTCCGCCAAACTCACCCCTTTTTAGGGTTCAGTAGCCACAATGGCAAAAAACGTAACCATTATGGATTTGTCATGTCTGTCTGTCTGTCCGTATGTCACAGCCACTTTTACCGAAACTATAAGAACTATACTGTTGAAACTTGGTAAGTAGATGTATTCTGTGAACCGCATTAATTTTTTATACAAAAATAGAAGAAAAAAACAATAAATTTTGGGGGCTCCCCAGAGAAAACTGAAACTCAAAAAAAAAATTTTCATCAAACCCTTACGTGTGGGGTATCTATGGATAGGTCTTTAAAAATGATAATGAAGTTTCTAAATATATTTTTTCTAAACTGAATAGTTTGCGCGAGAGACACTTCCAAAGTGGTAAAATGTTGGTCCCCCCTGTAACTTGTAAAATAAGATAACGATAAAACTAAAAAAAATATATTATGTACATTACTATGCAAACTTTCATTGAAAATTGGTTTGAACGAGATCAAGTAGGTAATTAGTTTTTTTTAATACGTCATAAATCGTAAACCGCAATTTTCCTCTCATTCAATCAAATGTAAGGGTTTGAAGAAAAATTTTTTTTTTAGTTTCAGTTCTAAGTATGGGAAGCCCCAAAAATGTATAAACTAATTACTTGATCTCGTTCAAACCAATTTTCAATGAAAGTTTGCATAATAATGTACATCATATATTTTTTTTAGATTTATCGTTCTCTTATTTTAGAAGTTACAGGGGGGGGACCAACATTTTACCACTTTGGAAGTGTCTCTCGCGCAAACTATTCAGTTTAGAAAAAAATGATATAAGAAACCTTATTATCATTTTAAAAGACCTATCCACAGATACCCCACACGTAAGGATTGGATGAAAAAAATTATTTTGAGTTTCAGTTCTAAGTATGGAGAGCCCCCAAAATTTATTATTATTTTTCTATTTTTGTATGAAAATCTTAATGCGGTTCACAGAATACATCTACTTACTAATTTTCAACAGTATAGCTCTTATAGTTTCGGTAAAAAGTGGCTGTGACATACGGACGGACAGACAGACAGACAGACAGACATGACGAATCCATAAGAACCCTAAAAACATCGATTAAACTTACAAAGAACTACAAGATCTTTTATATTATGATGATACTTGCTGCTACGGAACCCTTCATGGGCGAGTCCGACTCGCACTTGGCCGGTTTTTAGTTCAAATGTCACAATTTCAGATAGTAAAAGGAGTGAAAAATATAATTTCTGGCATGATCACGCTGATAAATGAGTTAGGAGTATATGGCGGTTCCGTGGGAGTACTTGCCTATATTATCCTATTAGAGCGACTAAAACGCAAAAGTCTCAGTAAAGAAGAGGAGTTGCTGTATACGATTGCGATCGCACATTCGACTGAGTGAGTGTTATGTCTGTTTTTTTATATTTGCATCAGGATCTTCATTTATTCTATGACTGTAACAATAAACAATTAAAATTTAAAACAATTTTTATCCAGATGATTTTTTTATTATTATAAGGTAACCATAATGAACACCACTTTTTATTTTTTTCATCGTTTTAGATGCAACTGAATATATCTAATAGGTTACATATTTTAATTGTGGCTTTTTCATTAAAATAAATCATTACAAATATTTTCAAACTGTAACAGGAACTTTTATCTCTGGTAAAAATTTCCAGGGCTCGTTTTGTACTATTAGAATCTATGGAAAATGACGAGGGCTACGAGAAAATTATAAAACATTCATCTTCGAAGTTCCTACAATTGTTAAATGTTCTAAGGGAATATAATCCAAAATATTATAACTCACCAGGAGGTAAGAACATATTTGGTTGACTCTATAGAGCAGAAACGAAGCGATTTTTTTTTCTTAACACGAATAATTGCGATCACCTGGCATTGTCTCCACAAATGTGAAAACCTGCCCTCTTTCTGTTAACAGGGGGAAAGATCGCGACCGACTTAAGTGTTATAAAGAAAAATATTTCAATTTTTTAAATATTAATGATAATGGTTTTCCTAATTTTTATTTTATTCTTTCAGTATTAATGAAAGTAAACAAGGAGAAGAAACCGCTCTCAGCCATCATATTCACTCAACAAAGATTCACGGCCAAAGTCCTATATAACCTTTTAAAAGATGTCAAAGAGGCTAACCCTGCAGACTTTGACTTTATGAAACATGATTTCATAGTTGGTTTTAACGTGAATCCATTTAAATCTACTAGGGAGCTATCTTACATCAAAAAGGCTAGTCAAAAAGCTCTTCTAAAGTTTAGCAACAAGTGAGTATGTGTTTTTTTTTTTATACAACATCAATTGGCTGGCATACTCTCAGCCGACCTGACGGTAATCGGCCACTGCGGCCTATTCCATTGACTTCACCAGGAAGCTTCGTTCAACGTGCTGCCAGACTGTAGGCTCATCTGATCTTCGAGCCTTTGTTATTTATGAACTTATTACTAGTGGTGCGGCCTTTTTTAAGACGCCCCCCACCTTTAAAAATATCGCTCAAAATTTTTTTTTTATAGTAGCCAGATAATTCGTGTCTTTTAATATTTTGTAATAGCCAGATAATTCGTGTCTTTTCAGGGAATTGAATTGTTTAATATCCACAAGTGTCATTGAAGAGGGCGTGGATATTCCTCAATGCTTGTTGGTGCTACGATACGATCCTCCATTGGAATATAGGTCTTACATCCAGAGCAAAGGTAATGAAGGCATACTTGTCTAAATTGTTATTAATACTGACGCGATAGTGTTTTTGGTTTGAAATCCTACCCAGAACAAAACAAACTTTTGTTTTACCTATTATAATTTTAGGTCGAGCACGCAGCTCCGATTCCAGTTTTGTGATATTAATAAATGAAGAGAACAAAGCGAAATTCTTGACCCAATACATGAATTTCCAAAAGACGGAACAATATATTCAGAGTGTAAGTATTTTTCATTAATTTATATTTTCACAAAAGGTATCTTTTGTAAATTAATTCTCACAACCATACTGGTGGTATTATAAATGCATAAGTTACATTTCATCTAATTTAAGAACATAGCTCTTGTCGGAGCAATTTCCATTCCTGTCTGGATTTTGCCAGTGCCGATGGTCCTGCGTCTGATCTCTCTTCGGTCGTGTCAGCTGTCTCACTGTGTTATGAGAGTAAGGGGGTGTAGGAAGTTCACCTGTGCTTGCGCACTCACTTTTGCACTGTAAAATATTGTGTAGTTAGTTGATTCTAAAGATTGGCCGCCGTAGTCGAAAACTCGCCTAGGAGGACATTATTATTATATTTTTATGATCTTAAGTTATTGTATAAAAACAATGTTTGTATAGATATTGGTTGGGAGTAGTGAGGATAGAGACGCCCCGACTGAAGAAGATATAAGAGACAGTCTTTACGAAGATGAAGATGTACCACCTTACGTAACTGAATACGGCAGTAAGTATTTTTAAGTACTCCACTAATTTCATAATAATAAAGATTTAACTTTAAAAACCAAGTTCAAATTATAGGTATTTTTTTTAACATGTTTTTGCGCACGTTAGATAACACGTCTATAATAATTATTATAAGAAAGGTTTTCTTTTTAGTGTAATTTTATGTTTTGTGCAAAATATTATAAAAAAGCCAAGCATAATCAAGTACCCTATTACGCGATTTTAGAGAAATAATTTGCTTTTAAAGATGAAATAATGCTATGATTGCTATAAACATTTAATAATATTATAACCAGATCGCCTATCAGCAACAGCAGCTATAAGCTTGCTTAACCGATACTGCTCGACGCTACCTCACGACCAGTTCACAGTCATTGCGCCAATGTGGATTCAGGAGAAAATACAAGATAGAACCGCCTTAACCTTGCGACTTATCACCATCGTGATGCCTATTGCCTGCCCCGTCAAGGAGAAAATAAAGGTTTGACTTTATAATTCCTAATCCTAACTCTGGAATGCGTGTGACTGGATATTCGGTTTATTCTCACTAGTTCGATTCATTAGTTCGATCGTCGAACTAGTGAAAATTATTTTTCTCATTTGTTCGACTGTCGAACTAGTGTGAGTATTCGTTCTCACTTGTTTGATTTCTTAGTTAGATCTGTTAACTTATTATTCTTAATCAAGATACTAAAACAATAAATATGTGTGATATGTACGTACTAAAGATCACAAATACATGTGCGCATATTTTGGAAAACAAATTAATGTCGGGAAAACAAGTGAATGTCGGAGAAACGATTATGAATAATAAGTTAACGGATCGAACTAAGAAATCGAACAAGTGAGAACGAATACCCTCGATTCGACGGTCGAACAAATAAGCTCACTAGTTCGACGATCGACCTAATGAATCGAACTAGTGAGAATAAAGGGGATATTCATCCGGTTGTTCTATAAACGCAAAAAGCAGTAAATAAATTTTAATAACATTTTATAATATTGCCTATCTTGTTCCATTCAATTTTGTAACATATTTTTCTTCTATAATTTTGTGCAATAAAGAGTAGGTATATCTATCTATCTATAATTTTGAACAGGGTATGCCTCTGCCGAATTTGAGATCTGCTAAACGGTCAGCCGCTTTGAACGCCTGCATCAGACTGCATCAAGAAGGAGAGCTGGATGAATTGACTCTGTTGCCCAAGCATTATGGGTAAGTTCCCCACAGGGATTTTTTATACCACATCAGTTGGCAGACAGACACGCAGCTCACCTGTTGGTAAGCGACCACTGCGGCCTTTTCCATTGAGGGACACTTCACCTGGAAGCGTCGCTCAATATGCTGCCAGACTCATCTGATCCTCGAGCCTTTTGATTTCAAGTGTACTAGCTTCTCAAACCTTTGCAACTTACACTCCCACTCCAATACCGCAGAATCCTATTAAGCTATGTGCTCCACCTAAGAACAATGTCATTAATCGATTGAATCATAGAGGATAGTTTAGTGAATCTAGACACGCGGCAGCGTGTCAAGCCAAGTTCAAGCAAAGGAACGGGCTAGCCAGCGCCAAGGTATATTTACACGAACCATTTGGTGTCACTTTTGACCCTTCTATAACTTAAAACCTATTGAACCGAAACACATGAAACTACGTGAGTTTAATCAGATCCATAAGGACACCTAGAAGCCGAAATTTCATGAAGCTAGCTCAAACGGTTATAAAGATATGAAGGTCAAAAAGTCGTAAAAATTAGTACTGACTGACTGACTTATAGTAGCAAAACCTAACCTACTTCCAGATGACCTAGAAATGTAACCGTAGGAAAAAATCTAAAAACAGAAAAAAGTTAAAATATAGGGGGGGAACGTCCCCCCCTCCCCCCTATTTTTTAACTTTTTTCTATTTTTGGACTTTTTCCTACGGTTACACACAATTACCAAGCTGGATTCCAAATTTCATCCTTCTAGGTCATCTGGAAGTAGGTTAGGTTTTATCTGACTTATAGTAGCAAAACCTAACCTACTTCCAGATGACCTAGAAAAATGAAATTTGGAATCCAGCTCGGTAATTGTGTGTAACCGTAGGGAAAAATCTGAAAAAAGAAAAAAGTTTAAAATTAGGGGGGGAGACCCCCCCTCCTCCCCCTATTTTGTAACTTTTTTCTATTTCTAGATTTTTCCCTACGGTTTCACACAATTACCGAGCTGGATTCCAAATTTCATCCTTCTAGGTCATCTGGAAGTAGGTTAGGTTTTGCTACTATAAATCAGTCAATCAGTACTTAAACCTAACCTACTTCCAGATGACCTAGAAGGATGAAATTTGGAATCCAGCTCGGTAATTGTGTGTAACCGTAGGAAAAATTCTGAAAATAGAAAAAAGTAAAAAATTTGGGGGGGACACCCCCCCTCCTCCCCCTATTTTTTAATTTTTTTCTATTTTTAGATTTTTCCCTACGGTTACACACAATTACCGAGCTGGATTCCAAATTTCATCTTTCTAGGTCATCTGGAAGTAGGTTAGGTTTTGCTGCTATAAGTCAGTCGGTCAATACTGGGGGCCCATAATTTTTTTTTATTGTAGCGTTGGAATTAAAACTATTCTAATATGTTATGTATTATTATATTTCCTTTATAACAGAAATAAAAAAATAAAGTTAAGTCAAAAAATAAGTGGTGTCCCCATACAAAAAACTTGTAATACGCGCTAAACAACCGGCCAACGCGATGGTGCGTGTCGTCGGCGGCGCGTGGCACCACATTAAATCTCAATACTTGCCTAGTTTTCTTTACAAAAAGTAATGATATCCCACCAAAAACATAAATGTAAAAAAGTAAAGCCAAGTTCAATACAAAAATTATGTTTGGCTGTGGGCTTCGCCGCAAAAAGAATGGAGATCTTAATGAGTGCCAAGTTCTATGATCTTAAAGTAGGTAAGATTTGACTTGGCCAGTTTTTATTAGAATTAATATATTATAATTATTTTGAATAACTTTATAAAATGACTGATATAATGAAAACTGGCCAAGTCAAATCTAACCTACTTTAAGATCATAGAACTTGGCACGCATTAAGATCTCCATTCTTTTTGCGGCGAAGCCCACAGCCAAACATAATTTTTGTATTGAACTTGGCTTTACTTTTTTACATTTATGTTTTTGGTGGGATCTCATAGTACACGAAACACTCACGGCTTTTACTTTCTCATACAGAGTCATCGATTTTGAAACACCAGAGGTAAAACAGTGCTTTCTTAATTGGCAATGGGACAAAAAGGAAGAAGGTGACGATTTGGATGCGCCTAAACCGGGAACGCAGAAAATGGTGCGCAAACATGAAAAAGAGGTTAGTAATATTTATTTATTTATACTAATAATATCAATCAGCCTTGCCTTTCGTTAGCTTTTGAATTTAAAGACGACGTTGATAGGAGTAATACTTGTTTCAGTTTCACTTGGTTTCCCTCTCCTTTTAACATCACACGAAATAAAAGTTGAATGCGAAGCTGAATGTTTATAGGCGCTTTTTATATACTGTTAAATATTTGAATTGTTAAAACATTTGACATGTTATAGATGCTGTATGTTCTCAAACATAAATAAGCAAGCAAAAGCCTAGTAAACATAACTTTTTTACTATGCTTTTGCTTGTTACAATTAGGATGCAGATTGTTGGAATCTGACAGAGGTTAATCAAAGTTGTTATAAGTTTGACTTTGCTTCCGAGATGAAACATGGATTGATATAGCAAAAACTATAAACATACATACTAAACAATATAAAAACTTAATTGTCAAATTTGCCCAATATCACCGTCAAACTTCATTCATTCACAGTTCCCGCCATGTCTCAAAATGCCGAAAAATTGGAAGTTTGGACAGCAAACATTTTGTCTGCACATAATTAAGTTAAAGGCTGCTTTCCAAGAACCGAAAGATTCCCGCGAGAGGGCGCTATTTAATCTACTTCAGCGAGGTGAAGGTTACGGTTTGTTGACGCCAACGCCATTGCCGAAACTCTGTGACTTCCCGATGTTCTTGACCGTCGGGGAAGTTTCTACCTCCATAGAAGTTAATTATGCTGTCATACAGCTAAATTTGCAGCTGTTTGATATGGTGAAAGAGTAAGTTTTTATTGCGATTTGAATGTCGGTATAAATATAACTTTGTAGACTGAATTATTTTTGTTTTTGTACATCTAAAGGTGCTCCCTCACCGGGAGCATTCGCGTGTAATGTTACATTATAGATTCGTCTTCCGAGCATTACATTACAACTACCTCCCTGACTGACGAGCGTTCACGTGTAATGTAACATTATAGATTCTGCTGAGTGATTGATTACACATTGTATCATTACACGTTGCGCATTGTAATGCTCGGTTCTCCTCCTTCACTGTTGTAATGCTCGAGTCTGTAACGTTACATTACACGCGAATGCTCCCGGTGAGGGAGCACCTTTAGACGTAATAATCATAATTATTTCAACTGCCTCCGTGGTACAGTGGTTAGAGCGTTGGGCTCTAAAACCCGGAGGTCGTGGGTTCGAATCCCGCGGGGAACATCACTTTGTGTGATTGTTTCCAGTTTGGTTAGGACATTGCAGGCTTGAATCACCTGAATGTCTGAAAAGAGTGATGATTCCGTGCTTCGGAAGGCACGTTAAGCCGTTGGTCCCGACTATGTTCCAAGTAGGTCTGGTTTCCCTTGTAGGGTTACGGAGGTCAGATGGCAATCGCTCCATTGTAATAACCAGGCTTGTCAAATCTAGGATCATAGTCGAAGCGGACCCTGAGCTCCATACTGGATGCAATCGGGAATACGCTGGGATGATGATGATGAATCATAATTATTTTATTCTTTATTGTTATATAATATTATAATATAATAATCATAATATTGTATATTATACGTCGTCACTCAACTTGCCATTTTTACTATAAGAAGTCCCCCAAATACAAAGGATTCGTAGGAGGGGGTCCTATATGGTCCAATTTATGCCATTTGCTGGTATTCAATCTGGTATCGAATATGTTAAGGTGATAAATCTGAAATAACTATTATAGATGAAAGAAAATGTTTACTGCCCAATGATAATTATGAAACCCACTTCAATCGAATTAAAAACTTTTTTTTTCCGTAGGTTTCACCTATTCATATTTGATCAAGTACTGGAAGTCGCTAAAAAGTTTTTAGTATACGATGGTGACGATAATAATATGTTTGTGGTCCCTGTGCTTTCTGCCAACGACGGATACGACATAGATTGGCAAGTCATGCAGACATATAAAACTATTCGACCGGTCGAAGTGCCTTCTTATGAGGTAATTACGAAGTGTTTACGAGTAATAATGAGGCTTCTCATACTAGTAGGATTCGTATGTTCATCACTTGGTTTTTATTTTTAGGAAAGAAAATCGCTACGTGTGACTAGAGAAAGTCATCAGTATGCAGTAGTCACTCCGTGGTACAGAGGATCTCTTCTGCCAGACAGGTAAAATTTTTAGCAAATTTTTTTTTCCAAATGTAATTTCATTAAATGCGCCTAAGTTTGGTAATTATCCACTCATAGTGTTTTATTTGATTTGCTAGTAGACAGTAGACACAAGGTTTTTGATCGCGACCGATGGTTGCAATAATTGAGACGGCTATTACACAAGATTTGTGGAAATTCAACATGTCTGTATTGCTCTACATAGTACAATTTATGGTTAGTTTGGGGCTAAACGGCGCTGTGTGATTTACTTTCAATGAAAAAATTATTCACTTAAGTATAGTGTAACTCTCAGTTATACTATGTAGATCCATTTATATAGATGACATTAAATAATTCTTTTTTTACAGATACGTCGTCTCGGATGTACTAGAGTATATGACACCTCAGACTCATTTCGACACCAATTCATATGGCACATTTGCTGATTATTATAGTACTAAATACAATTTGGAAATCTTGGGACAAAAAGACCAACCTATGCTTGAGGTAGGTATTTATCAAAGGGAAAGATTTTGGCCTTCCTAACTGGTCCGCCATTTTTTTTTTCAATTTAACGTTCCCTTATAATTCTTTCAAAAATGGAGACTTACCTGATATAACGTTTAATGTCAAAGAAATAATCGGTCAAAGTTTACTCGATTTAGTTTTACTTTACCATCTATAAAACGAGACCCTTTACAGGTTTTCGTCTCATGAAATTTTCTGGCTGTATTGATCCATTAAAATGATAAGTGAACGCTATTTAAAAAAATGCAAACAAAAGTGCAAAGTAGGTAGAGAAGTACTTCTATGCTCAAACTGGCCTAAAGAAGAAAGCAATAAAATTATACACGTATGTAACTATGTATATAATAGCCAATTAAATGTACCAATGCTGGGCAAGGGGTTCCATCATTGAAATAAAAAACTCGGCACAAACCCGAGCTGTGTTCGAAAAAATTATTTCGTGGTATTTCTAGTGTCCTGTACTTTTGAATTTTTCCTACCTACCTTTTTAGCACAGTACTATTTTCCCAGGTGAGAAACATAAGCACCCGCATGAACTGCCTAATGCCCCGAGCGGCGACAATCAACGCGTTCTCTGAGAAGCAACAGAAGCTGATCTCAGCGGCCCAAGGCGATGATAAGCCTAAAGGATTCATCGAGTACTTCATACCAGAGTTCTGTATCAAATACGACTTCCCCGGCTCTTTGTGGTACAAGGCTATCCTCCTGCCGAGCGTTGTGCATAGGTAAGTGTTATTACGCTTGGATAAAGTGCAATCCTGGATGGGGGTGAACTAGATCAGATGAGCCTACAGTCTGGCAGCACATTGGGCGACGGTTCTTAGTGAAGTGTTCCTCAATGGAATAGGCCACTTACTAATACTATTAGTGGGGTGCATGCGTGTATGCCAACTGATAGACTAGCATAAAAATGCCTTTATATAACTGAGTTTTTTAAAGATGGTTTTGGAACAAAAAGTATAAATTGAATTGAAACTTTGGTACTAAAGATTTTTCTTACAGCTATAGTTGTCGAGAGCTAGTATGTCAGTTTTGACAGCACCCTTTGGAATTAAAAGGTTTTTGACTCCATTTAAATATGTATATATGAGTCATGAGTTGTATTTATGCTATTAAACTTTACAAAACAAACTTAAGCCTTCTTTCAATTAAATTTATTTTCCAATGGCATTGAGAGCTGTAAAACAGATCTATTAAATCTCGCCGATAGTAATAACATAAAACGAATGCAATCGTTCTTTTGTTCTCATAGCCTTTTCCGTTTTGAGCTGGATGGTGCTTTGTAAATTAATCTTCGAGGATATTTATTTATAATTTATTTCAGAGTGTTCATGCTTCTAGTCGCACACGATCTACGGGAAGAAATTGTAAAAGAAACTAAATATGGCAAACCTCGTCTGTCGAAAGGTAATGAACTTTTGGTACATTAACTTTATTCTCTATATTAGATTTGTAAGATTTTGTTTAATTATTTAGTTTGTGGACAAGGCAGACACTGGCTTGTCCTTTACTAGTATAGAGGCGAAACCAGGAGAGTTAAATAGGTAGTAGGACGAACGTCTTTAGTATCGACCCCACACACGACAACTGGTTTCGCAGACTGGTTTCGCACCGGATCGTCCCAATCAGGTGTGAAGAGGAAACCGGGGGAGTTTAGTGGGTAGTTGACGCTTTAGTCTCAAGACCCATACACGGCCGCAGGTCTAGCTAGCCTGCGGTTAAGGTGCAAAACGTATTCTATTCTATTCGTTAGAAAATGCAATGATTTATTATGTACTTTTGTTTTCAGGGGAAGAATGGTTACCTATACAAGTGGACGTGCAAATAGCTATCAAGTCGTTATTGTCACAAATAGAAGAACCGACACCGCTTGTTACTATTGACAGGTATGTCCTAATATTTAATACATACATTTATTTGCGTATCATTCTGAATTGCTGTTTATTATTTATTACACACAAGAATAAACGTTTCTGACAATGATTGCTTCCAAATTTAGCATTAATTTTATAAATAGCATCGATGTTAAAGCTACACGAAACGTAATCGATTTTTTTTATTTCATAAGTGTGCATGAATAACTACATTGTACTATGTTGACCACCATGTGACCAAACAACATATTTTTAGGATAAACAACCCTATTGATGATAGTTTGCCGAGAAACATAAACATAGTTTCGATGAAAGACATAATATACCAACTGCAAAACAAGAAAATTGCCAAGGAGTATCCATGGGACGTAAGTTATCATTATACATAATGGAATATTTAATTATTTTTATTAGGTCGTAGATTAATATTTACTAGTGTTTTAAATTGGAAACTGTTTTAAACGCCTTCAAACTTTGCTTCGAAATGTTTGCGTACCAGCCCCCCTAGACAAGCGGCATTTATGACGTTCGTTATAGTTCAATTTGCAATAGCGAATGTCAAATCCTATACTTTCAACACGTGAATTTTCTATGGCATCTGTCAAATACATACAAATTGGACTTAGCGAAATTCGCCAGCTACAGTGGTGGACATATAATTAAAGACACTGAGGAGATATTAAGTTTTCAGAGTTTACCTACCGTTTATACTTTTATTGTATTACATTTATTATCTTGCAATATTACTTAAATTGTTCTTAGGGTTATCGTAAAATGTTTTAAGTAAAATAAAGATACTTAAGATGTTCTATTAATTTTTTTTTGTTGGTAAAGTTTATTGCAAGCAGTACGAACGAATACAAAGACCTGGCCAACTAATTAAAGACAGACTCATTAAGTAACTATAAACAAATCAACTTAGTAAATTTTGAAACGAACTTGATTTAAATACATTTTGGACGTATTTTAAAAACATAAAAACACGACATTAATATTTTGTCGCATGTCCTTTAGCAGCAATAAGGTCCAACCCCGCCTAGGCATTGATGCCTTCAAATTATTGCAGGTTTGAATCGAAATCTGCACCCATGCCGTTTTAAACGTCGAGTAAAGTTAATAAACATTACTTGTATGATTTTTTCGTTTGATTTTCTTTACATTAGATCACATGTTTTCGATCGGATTAGTGTCGGGACAGTACGGTGGCCAATCTAAAACTGTTACTTATTGGCTGTTTAGCAATTTTTTGACTCCTGCTGAAGTGTTTATGGGATCGTTATCGTGTTAAAAAGTCTATATCACCGGCAAATGTTCATTGGCGTAAGGAACAAGACTTTTTCTAAAATACTCCTTTAATAAATTTATTCCTGCTACCTTGTATTTTTTTTTATTAGGTCCCACATCTTTATCAGGAAAATATCCTCAAATTTTTGTATTACCCCCTCAACGTTCGACTGTTATCTTTGTGTACTTTGGATGCATTTTTTTATTTGGGGGACGCCTAACTTAAACTTTTCCTTTAGAGTTAACCATATTAATTAAAGTTCTTCGAAAATAAACACATTTTTTCTCAGTCTTTCTGTCCCAATGTGAATATTTTTGGGCAAATCGTAATTTTGCTCCTATTTTTTTTATTCCTTCAAACGAAGGATCTTAGAAAAAATCTTTCAAAAAAGGGTGACTTCCATAATTTCCTTCTAATCGTTCTGTTAGATACTACTTTAGACCCCTCTACACCAAATACTTCATAAAGCATGACTTTTGAGCCATTTGATAGCCATTTGATATTTATTTTTTAATCAAATGATGCTATTTTTGAGGTGGTTGTTTTTCTCGGTCAAAATTTCCTAGGCATGTGAACCGTATAAAACTTCTTAAAATTCCGGATATCGTCTATAACCATATTTTAGAGCATCGTTAGTGATCGTTTATTGTACTGTCCGACCAACATTTGATATAAAAAATTTTTAATTTTCTTCCTTTACTAGGTAGAATCGCAACCTTTTCCCTTTCCCATACTAATTTATTTTTATCACAATAAATACTTAAAGCAAGTTTAAAATTAAACTAGTTTTTGCTTGTCAGGATAAAATCTGCATAATAGAAAAAGTTAAAGTGCTCCTTTTATGGTTATGCTAACTTTAGAACATAAAATACGCACTGTCTTTAATTAGCTGACCAGCGAAAAATGTATCGACAAAGTTTGTGTTACATTTAAAAAAGGAAATAAGACTAAAATATTGCTTTAATAACTTTTTTTCCGTCCGCATTTTAAAAATACGACAACAGTGTACGTATGAAAACCAATAAATATGGAATTAATACTTATCTGGGTCTCTAAATACCGTTTATTTTGTTGTACGTAGTCAACATCAAGAGTGTCTTTAATTATATGTCCACCACTGTATGAAGCGATGTCATCTTGTCTAAGCCCCCAGGTCTCATTAGAGAAAAAGAAGTCTAGTGTGAGCCTATAAATGTCCCACTACAGGGCTAAGGCGTCCTTTAATCCATCAAGCCCCGGAAAACCAGACACAATAGAAAATCTATTGTTTACGCGACACCCGGCTTTCGGTCGGGTGTTTAAGAGTTAATGAAATCAAGTCATGGTTACAACTATAGGTATTGTCTTATTCACCATTCTTTGTAAATGGAAATTGGTCATTACAAACTCGAGCTGTGTCCGGCGTTTCGGCAGTAGCTACCCCTCTCTCTGGTTTCACACGATTCAAGATACCGCAACTCTATTGAATATTTGCTCTATGTTCATTATATTAAGGCAACTTGACTACTCAATACCTCGCGCTTTATTTCCATATCACGTTCATACCAATGATATTATAATAAAAAATAGGTAGATAGGTTACTTGAGCTAAAAAAGTGGCACCCGAAAACTAAGCTTATTAGCAAACCCGAGCTCAGTCTCGCGAAAGCATTGACAGTTTGATAGGTATAGACCGACAAACTTATACCGGGTGGCGGCGTCGCTACTGTCGTTTTAGTACTGTCATTAAATATAGTTTTTGCATTGCAAAAACTGACATTTCACGTAGTTCCAATTTTGGCCACCGGAACAGATAAGTTTGTCGGTCTATACGTACGCCGTGGACAATTTTTGACTTCGCTTCAGTACTGACATAACCTATCTACCTCTTTTTATTATAATATCATTGATTCATACTATGTGTTTTGTACCCCAGGAAAGAATAGAGCCAGTGGACATAGAACGCAACCTCACCACTGTGACTTTGATGGACATTGAGTGCTATGATGAGTTTGTATCGGCTCCGCTTGAGAAGGAAAGCCCTAAGAAGAATGTATCGTCACCCGTCAAGCCGCCCGTAATGTCAGCTGCTATTTTACCGCCGCCGCTGAAGTAAGTTCACCCTCGTTTAATATGCTTCCATGACTGTTTTTAGTCAATTTTTTTTATACTACTTACATCAGTTGGCAGACACACACACAGCCCACCTGATGGTAAACGGTCACTGCGGCTACTCCATTGAGGGACACTTCATCAGGAAGCGTCGCTCAATGTGCTGCCAGACTGTAGGCTCATCTGATCTTCGAGCCTTTAATTTCAAGTGTACTGTCTCCCACATTAATATTGCCGGAACACAGCCAGAGCTGTTATGGCGGCAGGTTTCACCTGCGAGGATGGTAGCTAGCCAGTCGGACTCTGAAAAAGCCCTACCACCACCCAGACCCAAGGTGGGAACCGAAACCCATGACCTCCCAGTTTTAAAACCTGAGCGGCTTAGCCACTGTTTCACGGAGGCGGTCAAATTGCCATAACTGTTCTTTTTTTATGCTAGTACAGTTGGCAGACAGGCACGCAGTCCACCTGATGGCGGAACTGCCACTGCGTCCTATTCCATTGAGAGACTCTAAGCTAGGAAAAGTACTCCTCCGATCCTTGAGCCCGTGATTTTAAGTGTACTGGCTTTTTATATTTGAACTAAGCCAGCACTTGACCACTAAGTTGCCTGATGTTAATCAACTATGCGGTCTACGATGGAGCGCGCTTGCTCAGAACAAGCCCGTTAATTCTGGCCTTGAAGAGCCCCAAGAACCCATAGTACAAGCTATGCTTAGTTTAGGGCTAGATGGCGCTGTGTGAATAATATCTTATGCTAATTTATTTATTTTTATTTAGATTAAAATATCACATCATAGCTTACCAAAGTGATCATAGGTGAAAAGCGCTGTTGGTGGAACGGACAAAAATGAATCGTCATGTCGGCGAACAGTCCAATGACGAATCGGTCGTAGGAGAATGGTCACCAAACCTACCAAAGTACAAGCTTTGCTTAGTTTGGGTATAGATGGCGCTGTGTGAATAATGTCGTAGGATATTTTATTTATTTTTATTTAGAATATATCACATCACAGTTTAACTTTTTTTTTCATTAGGTACAACGATAAAATTGCACTCCTGTCAAAACAGGCAACGGGCCGTGGACCCGAACTCCGCGATATACTAGCGGCCATAACCACGATCAACTCACGGGACACGTTCGATCTCGAGCGAGTTGAGACTCTTGGCGACTCGTTCCTGAAGTTCGCGGCCAGTGTGTACTTGTTCCACAAGTTCCCGAAGCTGAATGAGGGTCAGCTGACTAATATTAAAGGCCGTCTCATTGGCAATAGGTAAGTTTTTTTTGTAAGGTACAATGATAAAATCGCCCTCGTCATTAAACAAACGACTCGCTTCCATAACCACGATCTACTCACGGGACACGTTCGATTTCGAGCGAGTGGAGACACTCGGCGACTTGTTCCTGAAGTTCGCGGCCAGTGTGTACTTGTTCTACAAGTTCCCGAAGCTGAATGAGGGCCAGCTGACTAATATTAAAGGCCGTCTCATTGGCAATAGGTAAGATTATTTTTGTTAGGTAAAACAATTTAATCGCGCTCCTCTCGAAACAAGCGACGGTTAATCTGGTAAAAGGCGAGTAACAAAAATGGATGCATTGCTTGACATATGTATATTTTTTTTATACTGGGTCAGTTGGCAGACAGGCACGCATCCCACCTGATGGTAAGCGGCCACTGCGGCCTATTCCATTGAGGGACGCTTCAACTAGAAACGTCCTTCAATGTGCTGCCAGACTGTAGACTCATCTGATCTTCGAGCCTCTGATTTCAAGTGTAATGGCTCCCACATTAATATTGCCGGAACACAGCCAGAGCGGTTATGGCGGCAGATTTTACCTGTGGGGGTGGTAAATAGCCAGTCGAACTCTGAAAAAGCCCTACCACCATGGGCGTACCCAGCTTCTGGCCTAGGGGGGGGCAAGTCCCCTTGAAAGCAGGGGGGGGGGGGTAGCGCGTTGTCCGCGGTTTTGTCATACACCTACTGAAACCCCTTGAAAACGGGGGGGGGGGGGGGGGGGTAAGGTTGGTACAAATTTGCTCAGGGTTTCAATCGATAAAGTTCAAAGTGGTATGATAACATCAGTAATAATATCTCAATTTAATCGAAATAAGTGCGTCATTTTAAAATAATATTGCAGAACAGTTTTAAATGCACTTGCTGTCATTACAATTTTTTTATGATTTTTTTCATCATTCCAACTTTTAATTTAAAAATTAACAGCTCTCCTCAGAGTTACCTACAAGTCGCTTTTTATTAGTCATTTATTTCTTTCAAGGGTCGATTTGGTTTTCGGGAATTGATGAAGTCGACAAATGTTGTTTTTTCCTGGTCAGGACCAGGAAAAAACAACAATTAACGAAGATTCTACCTGTGAGTAAGTCAACGAAGTGCTTGAAAAGGTGGTAGGCGGTTGACAAGAGGTCTGAAGAGTAGGTATGGTGGGTGAGGAAAAACTTCAACGCTTAATTCGGTTAATTTTCGGATGGTGATTTGTGAAATATGCGGACGGGCGTTGTCGTGGAACAGGATCAGAAGTCAGGGTTAGGCAGCGTTTGGAAAACTACGTCGAGTCTTCTCATCGCCGATTCCACAATGTCTAAAGACAAAGTCTTCAATCAGTGCGACCTACCCGTCATGACATAGGTACGGAGCCGAAAAGTTGACACTTACGGCACGGCTGGTCCACAAGTTTAAAGTCACTCAGCAGGCTATGGAAAGAGCTATGCTCGGCGTTTCTCTGCGGTATCGTATCTGAAATGAGGTGATCTGGCAGAGAACCAAAGTCACCGATATACTTAGTTCGCCGGATTAGCCAGCTGAAGAGGCAGTGGCCATATCAGCCGTAAAACCGATAACCGTTGTAGTAAACCGGTTCTAGAGTGGAGACCGCGTCTCGGTAAACGTAGTGTAGGACGCCCTTAGGCCAGGTGGAGCGATGATCTGCGCGCAAGATGGCTGGCAGGAGCTGGATAGGAGTGGCCGAGGATCGATCAGCGTGGCTAGCATTCGGAGAGGCCTATGTTCCGCAGTGGACTGTTACGGGCTGATAATAATGATGATGAGGATCAGATGTCTTCTGTTGACTAGTGCCTGGCTGCTTCAGATGCAAGTTGCGGTGATTGTCTGACCAAAGTCGTTTTTTGGTGGGTTTTTGCCTTTGGAAAGTGACTGACTCATAGTTCTTGTGCAATCCCTGGAGCTGTTTGCAATGGGTCAGACTTAGCTCCACCAGGGTCCTCAATTCGTCGTCCTGTAGTAATCTAGGTCAACCACTACGAAGTACATTTTCAACGCTGATACCTCCGGAACGAAATTTCACTGTTGAACGGTGCTTTCTTCAACGACAAATTACACTTTCAGATAGAGTGAAAAATTATTTGTAAGAAAAGATGTCGAAACGCGAAATACGTTGATGATGATGATATATGATTAAAAAGCAGTATCAACAAACCCTGAGAACTGACCTAATAAAAAAAAATTAACTATGCTTACATTTTTAATTTTATTTTATTTAAATCGCTTCTACATCAAAAGTAATTTTCGAGGATCTTCTGCAAAACGGTTTATAAGGTCTTCCGTGAAAGAATCGCCCATACTGTTTGCAAATTCAGTTTTATATGTAAGTACACTGAGCAAACAAAATTTAAAGGATGGAGCATAAGGCCCCGTTTTCACTTCGATTAGTAGTAATTAGACAAGTTCATACATGTACTGCGAGATTTCCAGGGGGGGCAGCTGCCCCCCCCTGCCCCCCCCCCCTCGGTACGCCCATGCCTACCACCAAACAGACCCAAGGCGGGAATCGAACCCACGACCTCCGTGTTTTTATACCCGAGCGGCTTAGCCACTATTACACGGAGGCGGTCAAAACGCCATATGACGCCACATGCGCTCAAAAGAGATTAGAGAGAGTTATCCGTATGACGTTTTTCTTTCTTTAATGAGATTTTTTTATTTGACGGGCTTGTAAGCTTTGAATACTTTTTGACATTTTACGAAACGCGTACCGATTTCGGAATGTTTAAAAAATTAAGTATTCTATAATAAATATGCTTCGCTTTGAAGAATACGTCAACTTAATACATATTTAATTTTAGGAATCTGTACTACGCCGGAGCGCGGAAACGGCTCGGTGGTCGCATGAAAGTTGAGCAGTTCACTCCAAGGAAAGACTTTTTGGTGCCTGGCTTCTTCGCGCCGAAAGAAGCGAAGGATTTCATAGTAGAACAACAGGTAAGTGCCATACACTAATGCTATGCTTGCACAGTGAACCAGCATTTGGGAAGTCTTAGAGTTATTATAATTTGGGGTGAATGCCGTCTGAACGCCGCAACTGGTAGTCTGGGAAACACACCAGCTGTCTTAAAAGTGGAGCCAAAGTAATCTGTCAATGCAGGTTTCCTAATGAACTCGGTCACACAGGTCCTTTTAACTCCAAACTAAGAATAAGTAACATAGAAATATCCAGACCGACAAACTGGCATATTCATGCACAAACATGTCTGTACTGTGCGGGTATGTTCGATGTATGTTGTGTAAAAGGAGTTTTTAAGGATTTATTTTATTGTTTTTTATGTTCAATCAAATAGCTAATGTTCCCATGTCACTGATGGGTTCGATTTGTTATTGTCTATTTATAATGTTATTATTTCGTGGTATTATTAGTTTATTATGTTTTCTCTTATTATCAGTCGTTCATAAACTATTTACTTGTCTCAGATACATGAATGACAACTTGCATATTAATTTATCTCAGCTAATTTTACAACTGCGTAACTGCTCAGATACAAGTGCTCGAGTAAAATATAAGTATATCCTATCAAAAACATAAATTAAATGAGGATCACTATTGTTCAATGTTGCATGAGCATGATCCGTTGTTTTTGACTTCGCCGACAATTTTCTTATTATCTTGATATTGCAATATTTTGTTAAAAATCATTTTTAAACATTTTTTTAGGCAACCCATTTTTAATATTTTTTCTAATATACTAAATTCATAATAAAATGTTTCATTCCATTATCAACCCGGTGAAGGTCGATTTAGGTTCGGATCTAATAACTATTAGGGAATATCTAAGGATTATTTAAATCCTAGTTAGAGAATACGCATGCAAGGCCTGTAATATCTTCTCTTGCACATTACAATATGTTTGCAGCTTGCCTGCGTGAAATTTAGTTCTTACAGAAAGTAATTATCGCGATCCCATGGACGATTTCCGAAGTTTAATGTACGATCGCAACAATTTGATTAATAAAAAAGACATTTACCTGAAGTGAACATATTTATTTCTATTTTGTTTTAATTATTTAACTGTATCTCATTTAATACCGTGAAATATATTTTGTATTGATATTTGTTTTTTTTTAACAGAGATACAGTTAAGATAATACTTATCGCCCGAAGGCATTACTTACTTACATTTTAATGGAACTGGTGAATTGGTCGTACTTATGATTACAAATCAGTCTATCTTTTGATCTTATTGTTTATCGCACATTTCATACAATAATTCACATTTCCATCGGAGAGATGGATTAAACTAAAGAACTTA
The DNA here is from genome assembly GCA_949319885.1 of Mecyna flavalis. Classification (NCBI taxonomy): domain Eukaryota; kingdom Metazoa; phylum Arthropoda; class Insecta; order Lepidoptera; family Crambidae; genus Mecyna; species Mecyna flavalis. The sequence continues at coordinate 10,613,844 of OX439437.1, forward strand.
TAGTAAGACAATTTTTTTATTTAGTTACTTAACCACTCAAAGCCGGCACTCGCGTGCCGCTTAACAATAGATTTTCTATTGTGTCTGGTTTTCCGGGGCTAGATGGATTAACATTTTGAAATATCTAGAAAATTAATTGAAAATTTTTTAATTTAATAATATTAGGTACCTATATTCTGTCTGTACCTAACATTTAATTAAGGTTTAAAATATTTGATGCCGTGTTTTTCCATATTAAACATAGTTAATTGACAAAGTATGACAATAGTCATTGTATAGGTACCATCACGTACATACCTACTATACTACTTATTACCAATTTTTTACACCATTTTTTATGAAAGACGTTAAATACTTACATTATTATAGTGTAAAATTACAAATGTACGTTAGCAGATGTAAAGTATATGCGTATCAATATGCAAACGGCCAATCTTGTCTTAAATATTATTTTAGTAGGTGCTACGGAAGACGTGACTACTTATAATACTTTATGAGGACTATATCTTATAAGAACCTATCTTATTTAAAGTACAAAAGATGTACCAAAACTTTCTAAATGCGTGTTGCAGACCAAGAGCTAAGCTAAGGTTTAGCTTAGCCTGCATAGCTGACGCAGTTTCTCATACATTGTGTTCATATTGCAGTCTGCACACAAGTATGGAAAACAATTTCAGCTATGGAAGCTAAGCTAAACTACCTTAGCCTAGCTCTTAGTCTGCAACCCGCATAACTACCGGAAGCAGTAAATAAGTTCACATACAGCTTGAGTGCCAATAACATTTGGCCACAAAAAATTCTAGTTTAGTTTCGACACAACTCAATCTATTAAATGATTAGCAAAATTGTTATCCTTACCTAATGGTAACCGAGTTAGAAATAAGAAGGACCTAAACATTTGGAGTTCAATTTTGTTAAAATCACATAATATATTGAATGTACAAACTCATTGAGCGATAGTGTTTAACTTAAAATTTATGATGTCTGATGAAATGTTGACACGCCAAGGCTTAAAGTATGTCACCTTTAATAATAAAGATGAACGTTCTTCGGCTCACAGTTAACCGACATTTGGACCGAAGTAAAATTGCATAAGATAAGCGCCAAATCAAAAGTCCTTGGTGAAAGTTAATCTAGATACTACAAAAATGTAAATATAAATGCATGTATAAAAGTAGCAAATCTTATCACAAAACGATTACAACTGTTATTTGGTAGGGTATAAGCCTCGTGCCCTTACTTATGAGGTACCATTTGAAACTTAAGTTAACATTTTCACCAATATTCTTACTACACATAACACACACAATCACTGACGAAGAAAACTAAATCTATCTAATCTAAATTAAAACTCGCAATCACACAGTGCATTCAATAAACTAAAATTAAAACTAACTACGTAGATTTTTGACTTGCATTGTGGAATTGCAAGAAAGCGGCGCCGGCTGCAAATACGTCATCCGCGAACATCTGGGGGGTTTGGAGAGCAGCGAAGTGGCCCCCTATGTCCACTGTCGTGGATCTCACGAGATTGTGGAACTTATCTCTCAGCATCCAGTCGGGGTGGTACAAAACTTCGTATTTAAAGTTTATAGCAGCTGTAGGGACGTCTGTCGGTATACTGGAACATAATATGTCTGATATTAATATTTGAACAGCTCCGAAATACTAATTTATGTAGGAATACTAACTTCAAAGTGAATATAGTATTAGTATTTTACTTTCTTCTGAATATCTAAAGCTAGTGAAATTACGGGGTATATGAGACCTAACTGTCACCTCGGTGTAGCGGGCGTAGGGCAGTGCCAGACAGTAACTGCTTAGTTACTGTTTGGCACTGAACTGTCTAAGAGCAGACGAGGCGCTTACCATCTGGTGTACGATCTGCTCGTCTTGTTACAAATTGCAATAATAAAAATACTTTCTTGTTGTTCGTTTAAATCCAACAGTCCTCAGACGAAACGCTTAGCTGAAGGCTTTGTCCTGTGGAACATTACAAGCTCTCAATAACTTATAAGTTATAACACTTACTTGTGTACCAATTTTACTTCTGGAGGAAGGAATCCTTCCGCATAAATTCTGCTGGATGTCACAATGCAATTGTTAACCCATGTGATTGTGATGGTGTCCAACACGTCGTCAAGATTCAAGTTCTCTATGCCGCCGTGAGGCGTGTCTAGTTGGTCTCTGTTACTGGTTACTGCCATTTTCTCTATGATGTACCCGGCTAGCCCTACTGGTGAATCCGTTAAAGCAATTCCTGTAAATAAAAGTAATATTTATAATTTTATTCTAGTAGGCCGGCATATTTTTGTTTTATGTGCCCTTAAATTTAAGCGTGCGACATTAAATTCTTCTGTGCTGTCGAAGAAAACTTTCATCAGTTTTCCCATTTACCTTCACCTTTCCGCAGGTGTCAATGGGCGGTAGTGATCACTTACTCAGGTGTACCTAACACAAGCCTGTTTGCCTTCCTCTTTCATAAAAATACATTATCTTTCTTTCATCTCGCTGTCGGTATAAGCAGCATGTTTTCAAAGCAGTTATTATTACTCTTCGAATGTTTCGACTAGTTTTGGGAATATCGAAAAAAACATGTTTTGACATGTCTAGTCAGTAGTTATACCTGAGCGGCTTTCAATAGACTTCCCTAAAGAGAAACCAGCCTCATACACCAATGACATCACTGGCAGTAAGTGATAACGGTTATTGTTAGAAATCGTGATTCTCTGCCCTACTCCAAGATTATTTGGGGTCGGCAAATCACTTGTTTGTGAACGTTACGTAGTACAAAATTATAACTTTCGATTTCACCGCTGGTCGGCTTGGTCGACCTTAAGCAGACGATAAAAGGAAATACTTTGTAGTAAAAAATAATCCTTTGTGAAAACCAAACATTTAAAAATCTATTTTAAATGTATGATAGGGTTTCGACTTGTGTAATATTAAAGGCGAAATGGCTTTCTTTGAGTTTGTGTGCCTCACTTTGTGTCGATTTAATAAGAGTCAAAAATAAAAAATATGTATAAATAAAAACTTACATGCAATAATAAATATACTTTTTTTAGAAAGGATTACGATATATTCGAATCAAAAACTTGCCCTACATTAATTAAACTTACCAACTGTATCCGGTTTTGTAGCCTGTATGTGAAAGTATCCACTTTCTTTTAAAATATAGTAAAACATGTCGGTCAAAGGATAAATTCTATCCACATATTTGGCATCGACGAATAGTGTGGGGATAACGGACCCCAGTATCATCTTCACTGTACTAATTGGTCTTGAAGATATCGGCATGTTTGAATGGAACCTAAAAAATCATCATCATGAATATATGATAGATCGTCATCGATCACTAAGTGATCGAAGTAGATCGTGTAATATGTTTAAAAAGATGTAAAGACTATTAAGTTCATTAAGAAAACTCATGAATAGTAAAAAAATAATAATTCTAATACTGTTCTTGAAATAAAATGCATCGTTATCATCGCGATGATTCAATTGCAAAGATTAGTGGTGTGTAGAGGTCATCGTAGCATTTACAAAAACCTTGCACACCTTACAAAAAACGCATTTTATAAATTTCCTTAAGTTTTTTATTTGCCTATTCATTCTAGAACTTAATTGTACCCAAAAACTGCACTAAACTACCGACTTGCAGTGTTTATTATTTCAGCAATTTAGACTTTAAAATTATGGTTTTAACATTTTGACCCATATCCAGATTCTTCAAATCAAGTTACCCAATCATATTAACCTGGCCCATTGAATATGTCGTGGCTTATCATCAGATGGGCTGTGCTTCCAAATGTACTTAAAAATAAAAATATAATTATATTTACCCAAGTATCTCATCAGGGAACAAAGTGGCCATGTGTGTGGCGCACTGCGAGCCCCAGTCTCCTGCCTGGATGTAGAACTTTTCGAAACCAAGCCGCCTCATCAGGTTTCTCATTATTATGCCTATTTGCACTGGACTCAACCCTGGCTTGTTTGTACCCTGAAAACAAAAAAGTTATCTTTATTAACCCGTTGAGATTTATCAGCTAACGTCATGTGCCCAACTTAGTCCATATTTGAATAACGTTGTTTTTACTTTTTTGAATGGATTACACTAATTTTGAATGAAAAAAGATACTTAGATGTGCGATTATGAATATCGGTAGGTAAATTTGAAAAATGTGGATATCGGTTATTTATTTATATTATCACATTCTTCGTAGTCATCATGTAAAAAACATATCTTAAGTACTTACATTTGTACAGTTACATAAGAATCTTGTGTTCTTTAAATCTGTTTTAATGCAATTACCAATAATATTGTGTAAAATAGGTACCCTAGCTAAGCGATTAACTAAGATATTATGCACATGCTCGTGATAATAATATCCTGATTTTGAATTACTCCACTGTATCTTTTTTTTGACGTTTCTGACCCATCTAATATCTAAATTGAATAAAATTGTTTGTGGTAGTGTTTTTGCTAAAATTAAAATATAAAAGATAAATTTCTTAATAGGATCAGTAAGGGTAAGACGAACACCGGTGGAAGAGGAACAAAACCATCATAACTCATAAACTACAGAGTTTAGCTCTATGTTCTACCAGTCGATAAAATAATAATAATAGTCCATAATTATCGACTGGTAGAACATACAGCTAAACTCTGTAGTTTATGAGTTATGATGGTTTTGTTCCTCTTCCACCGGTGTTCCTCTTACCCTAACTGACCCTAATAGGTTAGGCAAAAACTTGAACCTTAAAACCAAACATAAAGTTGACAAAATAGCAATTAATTTATTGATCTTTTTAAATTGTGTAATGAGCCTCTACGACATTAGCCAATTATATGAAGCCAAATTAAATATAACGTCTTAAAGAATTAAAAAAATTATAAAAAATCCACGTTCCACGTTACGCTATCGATAGGTCGCTGTGCCAGCGCGTAAAAATAAATAGTACGTTGCTCTGTCAAGACCAAGTTGAGTAAAGCATACATAAAAACTGTCCAAATCACTGTATCTTAACTGCTTGTTCATAACACCAAATGTATAATAAAAAAATGGCACGTGTAAGAATATGAATGCCGTTCGTCAAAGTTGAGGTCACGGATTTTAAAGCGTCTTACCCGCTTTTTGTATGGTATTTCTTTTCTTCGTTCATTATACACACAAGAGACAAAATTAATGGAACGCTATATTAAATATAAAAGCATAAAATATAATTTTTATATGAATATTATTCTACTTATTGTATCTTTAAGTATTTTTATAAAACGGCGTTTAAAGGAAATTAATTATTAAGCAACATCTATCCATCAAAGAATCAGATTAAAAATAAATTGCACTAGAGATTACATTTTGGACTAATGTTGCGAATTGCAACCTTCAGCGTCTTTAAGCAATTCTCATTCAATGCAACCCCTACGTAGGGGATGCAATCAAAATTAAGAATACCTACGTTATTTTTTCTTTGCCGTAAGTTATTTTCTTTCTTATATTAATATTTATTTACCTCTGAAAACCCGAATCCAGGTAGATCAGCAGCAATTACTTCGTAAACGAATTCGTAACCTTCTTTAGGCGCCGTAAGTGTTGGTATGACTTTGTCGAACTCCTTTGAAGAACTCGGCCATCCATGCAACATCAATAGAGGCAGAACTTTTATATCTTTCACTGTAGGCTTCGCTCTTATAAAGTGGATGTCTAAGCCCTGTATTCTCGTCTTATAATGAGAAAATCTGTTCAACAAGGCTGCCCTGGCTTTAAAGTTATACTTTTCAACCCAGTAATCAAGGATTTTCTCCAGGTATACCGTATTCATTCCATATTCAGACTGGATGCCTTCCAAGGGTTTAGTCAGAGGCCGCCTATTCTTTATCCTCTGCTTCAGGTCTTGTATCATCTGGAATTTATTATAGAGACCTAATTTATTTCCTAAATAATATCGAGTCTTCAAAACATAATAATTATAATGTTTATTTATATTAATGTTTATTTTTGGTTAGGTTCGAACACAATATCAATGGTGCATAGGGCAGGACCTAATCACCTACTAAAATCTCACTTGTAAGCTGTTTATTCTGGACGTAACCAAATGTTGAAATATACCATTCTATTCTAGCTTAGCTACTTGTCCTTAGTAGGTATATAATTAGAAACTTTGTTATTGGTAGTTGTGTGCCTAAGTGAGAGATAATTTTATTATAAAAACTCTAGATAAAAACACCATCTGGCTCCATACTGATCTCAAAGACCTGAGACACCATTCATGTCAACATAGCCAGCGGTCAATTGGTCACGGTAGTTATCAACATGTTATGGCGTGACACTGTAGTATTACACGTGGTGCAAAAAAAGAGAATCATGTCTCTTAACTTTGGGTAAAACCCTGTTTATAAACAAATTGACAAGCTTGAACCATTTTTTGGTCAATATGATTATTATTAATTGGTACCTACCTATTTATAAATAAGTAAGTGTGGAAAACCCTTCACAGGGTTCACAAGTACTACTTAGTACTCATCATACATCGAACTTTTGTGAAAGGCTAATTAGACGATCGATCCGGCCATTTTCGTCTTAACAGACAGAAACTGTCAGAGTTGCTTATACTAAAAAAAACTAATAAATTAGATGAATATCTAATTAATATCTTACTGTGTCATTAAAATCTATCGTGAATACTCTTATTGCATCCTCTTGCTCCTTAGGTTTCGTACCGATTCCCCACCATTTATCCAAGTCGAAATTGGGTCTATCCGGAACTTTGTGAAGTACATAAGTGATTACCAAACCAGTTCCTATGGCGATCACGACCACGAAAGATGACATTAATTTGAACATCTGAAAATGAAATGATTTATGTTTGTAAATTTTGATTAGCACTTGTATCAAGCGGTAGAAGACGTCGTATTTGGTCCTGTTTGAATGATAGATAAACGTGTATAGAAAAATGCGAGAACAGGCATACGAGAATAACAATACAGAGACTGAGTAATTATACAGAGTTACATAAATGCTTATAGTAATGTAAATATTGTCAAACGTTCTCCAGTTTAGCATAATGCTGTGAAGTAGTGGAGTCTTTTTTATTTTATTTTTTTATGCAACAGAGACACAAGTCACACCAGGAATCCACGTGACCGAAAGCCTCTGCCTGCAGCCTATTTAGTTTGAAGACTAGGCATTCGATCTATGATTATTTTATTGGTAAACGGACGGAATACAGTCATAGCTAAATAATATCGTAAGCCAATCGAAATCTAAAATAAGACACAAGATGGGAATCGAAGTCATGACCTCCGCGTAAAACGCAGCTGCCACTGTTCTATGGTGGAGGCCATGCCGCAAGTGCTGTAAATTACTAGAATAAATAATAATAAATATTTATTTAATGAGTGTAACTAGGTGCCCATTATATTAGTCTTGAATGTGACTCCATTTAAAATATTTTAATCACCATGACTGTTCATGTAATAATATAGTAAATAAAAATATTTCACGGTCCGTTCGATGTGCTTCGAAGTAAATCTTAAACGAGCATTTTATTAGTAGGAAATACGCTCGTTAATCCAAATTTTATTCAAACCGTTATTCCAAAAACTAGTCATTGTTTTCAAGATCAGGTCATATAGCAGTATTTTTTATTCTGTACTATAATTAAGAATACATAGATCAACTTTTTAATCTTTGCTTTATATTTTTTGTGTTGCAAATCTTAGTTCGTACTGTAGGTTTAAGTTACTTCACTTAGCAACCGTAATAAGATACGTGTTTAACGGTAATCATTTCCACGTGTGTAAAAGGAATGTGTTACGATGAACTTGCCTAAGTTTAGTTTAGGGCTCTGGCGTAAATTGCTCTCGCAGCTGAGCCAATATGAAATGATACTCGTACTTTGACTGATTTGGGTTAATGGTTAAAAAGTCGGCTATCACATCAAGAGGACGCAAGTTCATAACTATACATAACTAGCCTTCCGCCCGCGGCTTCGCCCGCGTGAACTATAGGACGTTATCCCGCGGGAATATCTTTATAAAATGTAGCCTATGTGTTATTCTGATGTATAAGCTATAATATTGTAAAGTTTCATTAAAATCCATCCAGTAGTTTTTGTGTGGAAGAATAACAAACATACAAACTTTCGCCTTTATAATATTTTAGTAAGATTAGTAAGATGTACCGCTGCTTATTGAATGTCCCGCTGCAAGGCTCTTCATCATTAGATCAAGTCACTGTTGCAATCATGGTTACTGGCCTAATCACTAAGCTTGAGGTTGTTCTAATAATCCGGAATAATTTTAGCCTGAGCCGGAATTGATCCCGAGACCCCAACCACGGAACTTAAGCCACGAAAACGAAGCGTTTACAGATAATTTTCCCTAAATGAGACTGTGACTATATCTGTACCAATTTCACAACGATAGTCATGAGATAAATAAATAACAATGTTTACACACCATAAATGCCAAATATATTTATTGTTTACTAAAATGGCACTAACCTATTACGCAAGCAGAATACTTAAGTTCAGCCTCACAAACGACATAACACGCTACATTATAGAATATCGATTTCACGTGACCCTTAGTAACAGGTGATTCATTCAAGGTATAAGATAATGCCTAACACGAGCCTAAATGAACGTAACTAAATCTGCGGGCGGAAGCTAGCTGTTAGATAACTCGGATCGAAGTACCTACTTATTATACCTACAAGATACGGGGCCTTACTATAGAAACACCGCACCTTTTGGCAATGCTTTTTGGCAATTCCACATTTAAAAATCATCAATCGTTTATTTTAAAAAACTATTTTGTACTTTATTAAACGTAGCCGGTGCCTGGGACTTTGTATGCAGAAATAAAAACCATAACAGCTCTGACTGTGTTCCGGCAATATTAATGTGGGAGCCAGTACACTTGAAATCAAAGGATCAAAGCTCATATTATGAGCCTACAGTCTGGCAGCACATCTTAGTGAAGTGCCCCTCAATGGAATGGAATAGGACGCAGTGACCGCTTACAATCAGGTGGGCTGTGTGCCTGTCTGCCAACTGAAGTTGTATATTTAAAAAAAAGAATTAGCCAATTAAATATCCCATTACAGGGCAAATGCCTGGCCTTAATTTGAAAATTGAAATTAAGTCATCATCATCACAATGATAGAGGCTTAATCACCACGCTTAACATAAACTTGAGTTGTGTTCAATAATTTCGACACAAATGTTTGCCCGACCGGGTATTTGAATCCAAGACCACGTCAAAATAGTGTTGTTATAAAAAATAAAAGGATTTCTAAAATGGGTCGTGTCTATAAATGATAGTTTCTGCCAATTTTCTATAGAAAATTATGATATATCAATCAATAGTTTCAATAGGTGATTTGTTCCAAATGGTTGTTTTCTTTTATCTTTCTTTTTGTAATGAACTTTCGCCCTTCGAGTTTATGTACAGTCAACAGCACGTCAGACGTAACACTTTGGACTTTGTACCGCTCTTATGTCGGGGGCATAAGCGCTATTATCGAACTGCAAGTGTATACCGTGATGTGCTGTTGACTGTACGTCGTACAATGTACGATGTACGACGTACATAACAATTTTTTGTTTTTGGTTTTTTATAATTTTTATAAACGAATTGCTATCGGGTTTTTGCGGAATTATATCGGTAAAACCGGAAATATAATCTACTTAATATGTTGTCTTGTTTATCAAGATAGGTAAGATACTAGATTCGATTTTAGTATTTATATGTTTCTATATTTCATTCACAGACAACGAGAGTGATTATAGATTGATTTTCAAATAGGTAGTAGTTTCCCCGATATAAGCACCCTTTGATTTGATGAAGAAAGATAACAAATCCCAATAAAGGCACATTAACCACTTCCGTTCGTGACAAGCCATCATACAATCATACAAATAGAAGTAAAAATTATATCAGACGGAACACAGGTCGACACGAGAAAGTGTTCTGAATATGTGTTCCAATATTACCAGTGATGCGTTATCTTATTTGAATAACTACTGGCGTTATGAAAGGAAAGTGTACGCATGTTTATTTACTTTCATTGATTATCTAAATATAGCATAGCGGTAAATAGTACTCAAATGTTAAAAGTAAACACCATGGAATTCAGCATGTAAGCCCTGATAGTTTTTATTCAACTAGGTTGAGGTATTATGATTATGATTAGTATTTCATATCTAGCCTGCGTGGGCTACACGACTATATCCCGATAGAATGTAATATTTTTCCGGTATGTAAAATCTGTTAATTTTTAGCTCCCAAACTATGTACTTATCCCCATACCAAAAATCTGGTAGATATGTAAGTGGCTTCGTTGCTACGTCAAAGAAAGACAAACAAAGTTAACCCATGGAAATTGAGCATAATCTAGAGACAAAAAAGCCTTATCCTACCTCCTTTCTAAGGTCTAGCATATATCTTTGTCTAATTTCATCGAAGATGTTCAGATGATTGGCATGTACGCGTAAAAGACAGACAGACGTAGTAGTAGTAGCTACTTTCGGAATTATAATTTATGTTATGACTAATTAAACGTTAATTGGAGGTAGTCTATAAGTACCTATAAGGTGGAACTGGGCTATTAGGTAAAACAAAAGATTCATAAATAACTCAACGTGTCTAATCAATAAAAGAATATAGATTAATTTAATTTTAAAACGTTATTTAACGAATAACGATCTCTCAAGCAATCTTTTCTGTTTTCCATAAATCTTTAGTCTTATGGCAAAGGCTTGCTTAGCAGGTACATTTAAAGGGGAGGGTACTTTGATCAAATGTAATGTAGGCAGTACATACATTTGATTAAAGTACAATACAGAAAACCAAACATTGTCTTCTAAAGTTTATAATGATGGATAAAATAATACTATAAAGCTATATTTATACTAACTGTATTGAAAAAAGAACGGCTGTTTACGACTTTGACGCACATTGATAATTTATTTAGACAAAAAAATATCTATTACTTGTGCAAAAGAACAAAGTTGTTACAAAGTATGCTAGATAAATATTTTTCTATTGAGCCACCTACGCACGTTAGAATGTTGCAATAAGTAAAAAGCGCAAAAGTGAATATGATATATAAAACTTTAAATCCCAAGTGTGCCAATATAATTTTGTCAGGATTTTTAGTAATCATTCAATAATAGTTCTTTAATGTTTACGAAATAATATGTAGTAGATCAAAAATACTTCTATGTTCCTTTGTAAAAGCAGACCCTTTTATTATAAAGTTACGGTATCGCCAATGATAAACGTACTATAGAACTTTACGATAAACTGCCACAACTATCAAAAAACCGGAAATAATCAACCAGTAACTCCTACTAAAAATTAATTATGGCATAAGTATTTTTTTATAAATCCAATTGCAGAAATAAATCATTTTATTTCATTAATAATTTATTATTTTAACAAATTCAAATTTACCCTCAAAACACTACCGGCCGTATCTTTTAGTTAATCACCATTATTTTCACACTGATTTGAGTACATAGTTGTTTATTTTTTTAATTATATTTAGTAAATAAGAATGAATATAAAATATTGCTGTGTACCTTAAAATTAAAAAGCCCGCGTCTACACTACACACAATAACACCATCAGCTGTTATGTAGCACTGTTAGCGTAAGATAGCACTGAGTGGCACGTGTGCGCGCGTCGTCGTCGCTTGCCAAAATCGCTCTCGGCACTGGCTTTCCAGACAATTGAGCAAATTCGGCCTCGAAATATGACTGCTGCTCACTGCATGCGACGATATGGTTCGCGATGTTGCCGGCATAATCTTAATATTCTTAATATTATTTGTAACCATATATTTATTTAGGACGATGAATTATGTATGTATTATAAAAACGTTAATATCAGATCTGATTGACCTGCTACTGGTAGGGTACATCTGACAGTCGTGACTCAAGTGCAAAAGCAACATATAGAATATTCAAATGAGATAATAAAAAATGTCTGATATTTATCCAATCGGCAGTATCAATAAGTAATATTCTATAGAAGATATACATTTTTAAAAAGGTAGTAGTTATTTTATAGTTGCGCCCCTATGTATTATTGTATTTATTAGTTTCCTTTCGCTTAATAAAGTTACATAATTTACCTAAAACCTAGGTATTGGTATACATACGCATATTTAAAAAAGTATAAAGTGACGAACTGAAATCAAACCAACAGCTAGTGAGACTTGCTAGAATTCATTTTTCGAGTTGGAAAAATTATGTTTCAGAGTTTTAGAACCAGCCCGGAATTGCCAAGCTTAGTGATTACTAAAACAATACGTTTGCCATTTATATCGTCTAATAACTATTATTTGCAGCCAGTACTCAACGCAAACGATAGCATGAATATAGCATCTATTTAATCGCCGAGAGTGTCGCATATCCTTATGGTAGTGGCAACGCACTCCTTACTGACATAATCAAATAAATGTTCACGTGAACGCGACAGATTTAAACGGAAATACATATCTACCTTAAAGAACAATGCCCACGAGCCATACAACTTTTGGCTTACTGTGGACAGTAAAATAAATAAAAACTGAATTTTGCAATAAATAACTTTTTAATTAATTAAATTTTTGGTATTTACTAGAAGTCCACCAGCTCTTTTATTATTTTTATGAATTAAATAAATTGTGCAATGAATATTATCATTTCCGCAGCACAAAATGACGTAGGTATATGTACGGTCAACAGCACATCACGGTTAACACTTGCAGTTCGATAATAGCACTTATGTCCCCGACATAAGAGTGGTACAAAGTCCAAAGAGGTACGTCTGACGTGCTTTTGACTGTACTATGTATTTTCGTCATGGAAATAATATATTTTCGTTGAGTGACTGACATTGTCAGTCAATCGTCATCATGAAATGTCATTCGCTTTTGATTTCCTCTTATTTTGACAACTTTCGAATGACACTTCATGATGACGATTGACTGTCATCATAGATTAAATCCTACTTCTATGACTGTCATAATTCCAAAGACAAAAATAATTGTCAGTGTTGCATTTTGAATAAATGAAATAAAATACCGATTATCGATATTGATTACAATATTATTAATTAAAAGGAATTATTTTTATTACAGTTTTAGAAAAAGCTTTTAGGTTATTTTTGTAATATATAAGTAATTACATTCTTATATGTAACAATGATTATTGCAGAGTTGCATAATAATTAAAAAGAGTAAAAAAAAGTTCAATCGAATAACAGGATTGACTCGATTACGAAATCGATTGTAATGTAATAAAGATACTGACAACATTTTGTAAGGCGGAAGTGATTTATTAATTACACAATTTATTAAAATCATAAAAATAATTAAAGATCTGGCGGACTTCTAGTAACTTTCAAAAATCAAATTAATTTAGAAGTAATTTATTGCAAAATTCAGATTTTATTTATTTTACTGTCCACGGGTTGGCCAAAAATGGGCATTGTTCTTTTTATCTCATTGAATCCGTGCTGACCCTAATATTCATAAACGGGGTAGGCGCACACAAGACTGCATTATATCGTCTGCAACAGTGTAATAAGTCAGTGAAATTGATTACCACTAGCAAGTTTTGTGCAAGCAAAAGTGGACCCTCTTTATCAAGCACAAAAATATATGCGATGCTGAAAGCACATATCTAAGCTTTTCTTTTCTCGTAATATTTTTAATTGTTTTTTTATTCGCACTTTTACTATAGATAGGTACTACGCTGAGCACGATGTTTGCTTTTGACATTAAGGTATTCCTGATAAAAGAAAGTTATGAAAATAAATCAAGACTCTAGACCACCGAGTACCTGTTCATTTAAAATCTTAGCAATTTAAATTGTCGACGATTAAATTTCGATTAATCTAAATTAGTTCCGAGTTTTACCGACTTAAATATACCTACTTCACTATTGAGGAGAACAAAATAATGAGAAAGCGATAGCTTTGTTTGACTTATTGTAATTATTGGCCGAATTTCATCTTGAGCATAAAATAAAATAGGTAGTATTAGTGGCCATACTCATAGTGGCCAATGAGTTTTCACAACAGATCCTTTAGTAACATATAATTTTAAATGCTAGAACAGTTGTCAGATAGAGACGCAGTCGGCCTGATGGTTGCAAAAAAATCGGGACTCCCGCCAAAATAGGAACGTCTAGCATCGCTGAACCAGACCCAAAAGGCGAGAATCGAATCTAGTCTCCGGGATATATACCCGAGCGGCTTATAGCCACTGTTCCATGGAGTCGGTCAGACTATCTGTATAGATAATATTCGGTTGTTTGTTTGTTACTCTCACTGATAGTGTTATCCTCACTCGCATTTGTAATATGTATTAGAAGGAAAGATTTGTCGATGACCTCGAGACATATAATTGAATGTATTCATTGTATTAAATAAACATTACTAATAATACCTACTATCTATATAATGCTATTGTGTCCCATGTTTGTTTGTTTTTTTAACGCGATGAAATCGGTGTATATTTGTATCAATTGTATATTCAAACTTTAATGAGACCGAGAGACCAAGGAACACGATATTATGATCAATCAAATTAATCACAAAAAATCTCATTTAAAAGGAAATGTTAACTGCGTTTCGGTACCGAATTAGGAGTACTTTACTTGTATTCATAAAAATATGTTATTTTACTTCCATGTTTATTTATACGGTAGAAATAATATCAGAGGTAAAACGATAAGATGATAAGATTGTTTATGTCTTAGTCATTATTGATATGCTAGGCGTTCATATTAATAACCAAAATTGTTTGATATAAATTATATTACAAAATTATAGGGGGAAACGCCTTAAAAACGGACTGAGCATTTTCTTATTCGACAATACGATAACACATAAAAACCTGTGATAAAAACGCATTTTCCAAATTAAAAAAAAACTATTTAAAGGTCTAGAAGAATGTCGGGTATCTGTGAAATGAGAGACTTGAATAAAAGGCTCGAAGATAAGAGGAACAGCAGCGTGGACTGACGACACATTAAGCGGCGATGCTTCCTCTAAAGTAAAGTATCTCCTAATGGAATAGGCCGCAGTGGCCGTTTACTTACTGAAATGAACTGATGTAGGTAGTATTAAAATAAATACAATTCGGTATAGCTTAGGCGCTGGCCCTCCCTGCGCAGACGTACACTTTTTGTGATCACTTAAGTTTAATGGTGTGCCGTGTCGGTAATATAATAGGTCGAGTTTGAGTTCGCCCTAAAATACACCCCTGCTCCTCTCCTCACCCAACATTTGAAGTAAAAATGCGACTGATTGATTAATTAAACTAGCTGACCCGGTGAACTTCGTATCAATTTTCTTCACAATATATCCATATTTTCTCATCCTTTAAACCTTCTCTGGACTTCCACGAATATTTCAAAACTAAAATTAGTCAAATCGGTTCAGCCGTTCTTGAGTTTTAGCGAGACTCAGCCGTTCTCGAGTTTTAGCGAGACTAACGAACAGCAATTCATTTTTATTTATATAGATTACCAATATTACCATTTATTAATACAGTTTCGTCGTTTCAGATCCGTCCGACATTCCTCATCGGCATGAACTTTAGTCGCGAAGAGGCGCTGTCCGGAGAACTGGCGCCAGAAAGCCTGGAGATGTTGCATCGTCGACACGTGGACTGTGATGGGGCTGCTGAGAACGAACCATTTGGCAGGGCGCAAGTGGCCATGCAAGGATATGTTAAAGCACAGGCTGTCGCCGATAAGGTAAAATAATCAAAAGTTAATACTAGCACATACAGCCTTTATTTTCTCTAGATAATTTTGGCAGCCTCTGTAGAACAGGTAAGCCGGTAGGGTTATAAAACCTGATCATGGAATCGATTACATTCTTGGGTCTGGTTGGTTGTTAGGACGTGGGCTTTTTCAGGTAAAAGCAACGCGCCAGGAGTCCTGGGTTCAAATCCCGGGCCGTAACATTTGTGAATGGGTTAGTAACTGTCCGGAGTTTGAAAGTTAAGTTTGTATACACCCCCGTGCTTCGGATAGCACGTAAAGCGTTGATTCTGCGCTTGATCTCTCTTCGGTATGTATGCGCAACATTATTCCATCTTTGCAAGTCATAGCATACTAAATTTAAAACGTTGATTATGACAATATAATATTTTTTTAATTTTGATCTTAAGGCGATATGATAACTGTGTACTACAATCCGATAACAAAGTATGTCAGTAACTTTCTTTTGGTTAAAAATATATTTTCGTCTTATATGGAGCAGCTCGTCCGGGAAATCGGAATAATGTCAGGGCCACTATAAGTAACACTGATTACAAAAAAGCAATGATTCATGACATTTCGTCAGAACCATTACATATGGAAAATCCATCCCTGGATGTTTGGACAGGGCGCTTAAGTTTGTATT
Source organism: Mecyna flavalis (assembly GCA_949319885.1). Lineage (NCBI taxonomy): Eukaryota > Metazoa > Arthropoda > Insecta > Lepidoptera > Crambidae > Mecyna > Mecyna flavalis. Next base: position 10,630,261 of record OX439437.1, read on the forward strand.
GTTTGTAGCTTTAAGATCTGTGGATTTTGAGTTAATGGAAAATAAAATAATATTAAAGACGTCTTGTTCTAAAGATGTTTTATAAAAAGTCCTTATGATCTTAGTAGAAAGATAATAGCATTTTTTTAATCATAAGAAGCGTAGGGCACTAAATATCAAACAACGCGGTCTTAATTGTTTATTTATTGTTTTACTAACTTCTATTAATAAGTAAGCTCTATTAGTAAGTCGATTAATCATGTCAAAAGTTATGACTTGACAATTCAATTATAGTAGTAGATACAAAGTTACAAAGATAAATTGTGTTTATCAACTATTTTGCGTAAGCAAAATTATCAAATAGGGAATTTAATAGTTATTAATTTACTACGAGTGTTTATGATTGTTTATCATGATCTGATTATGGTATCTAATAATTTGGGGTGGATGGTAGAAAACACTTTATAGCTTTTAAAACAATAATAAAAATAAAGAAACACAATTGGATTTTGCTGCCAAAAGGAAATAATTACACAGTTTAACTCTTTTTAACCGCTGTTACCAATAAGGTAATGAATGAAAAGAGCGTAATATCACTACATAGTATAAAACAAAGTCGCTTTCTCTGTCCCTATGTCCCTTTGTATCTTAAATCTTTGAAACTACGCAACGGATTTTGATGCGGTTTTTTTTATTAGATAGACTGATTCAAGAGGAAGGTTTATATGTATAATACATGCATAATATAGTAGAGAAACACTGATAATTTTATAGGTTTTTAATTTAAGGTCGTAAATAAACACATTTTTTTGCGCTTACATTGCAAACGCTGGCTGAACCCTACGAGATAGATCAAAATAATGTACTACGGTATTGTTCACCTTAAAAAGGTTTACAAAAAAGTCCGCGATGGTATATGTCTATCTATTAGGGATAACCCACAATAACCATTTTTATCCTTTACTAATGAGAAAATAAGGGCATATTTACGAAAAAGCGATTTTGAGCAATACAGTATTAATCCTTATCCAATTAAGTACCTTAAATAAATTGTGCATGTAATATAGATCAATATGGCCCTTTACAGCATGCAATTTAAATGAATATTTTTGAAGATATTACAGATTTAAAATGCAGGGACATAGCGGTTGCGGCGGTACCGACCGGCCGGGGGGCGCATGGATGATTGATGGATGAACGTTTGTTACTTTTTCACGTAAAAACTACTGAATTGATTTTAATGAAACTTTACAATAATATAGCTTATACATCAGAATAACTCATAGGCTACAATTTACAAGATATTCCCGCGGGATAACGTCCTATAGTTCACGCGGGCGAAGCCGCGGGCGGAAGGCTAGTATTTTTATATAAGTATAATTATATTTACATTGCTCTTACAATTGTACACTTGTTTCATTTATTATAACTGTCTAGTTACATACAGTGTTAGATGTAAAATTATATAAAACCAAGCATTTTGTAAAATTATACAAAACCAAGAATTTTATATTTATACAATGTAGACCAGGTACAGTAACAAATAGTTCGTCCATTACCTTCCGGACTAGTTTTACACCGTGTTACGGCAAGATAATAATTATCGCCCTGTTAATAAGGTGCGTTTTGCTTTATCGCTTAATTTTGTTTGTCTTTCAGTCCATAGCCGACTGTGTGGAGGCTCTCATTGGGACATACCTGCTCAGTGGAGGCATCCCTGCAGCTGTATTGTTGTTGGAGTGGCTGAGAATTACTCCTCCTCAGGTAATATTTTAAATGCCATGGAAACATATGTCGCATGTTGAACAAAAAACGTATGTCGCATGCGACATATCATCTATTTATATTAATCCTGCGTGGAACAGTGGCTAAGCCGCTCAGGTATAAACCCCGGAGGTCGTGGGCTCGATTCCCGCCTTGGGTCTGGTTGGTGGTAATGCTTTTTCAGAGTCCGACTGGCTAGCTACCACCCCCACAGGTGAAATCTGCCGCCATAACAGCTCTGGCTGAGTTCCGGCAGTATTAATGTGGGAGCCAGTACACTTGAAATCAAAGGCTCGAAGATCAGATGAGCCTACAGTCTGGTAGCACATTGAGCGACGCTTCCTATTCTATAGAAACATGCGACATAATATAATCGATTTATATTAATCCTCCGTGGAACAGTGGCTAAGCCGCTCGGGTATAAGACGGAGGTCGTGGGTTTGATTCTGGCCTTGGATCTAGTTGGTGGTAGGATAGGACGTCTCCAGAGTTCGACTGGCTAGCTTGGTAGCTAGGTTGGTTAGGGGTGGTCCCCTACAGGTGAAATCTGCCAGCATAACGACTCTGGCTGTGTTCTGGCAGTATTAATGTGTGTGTATTAATCGGATGAGTCTACAGTCTGGTCTTCTATTTTTCATTTCAGGATAACTTGAGCTTCCTCCTACACAAGCCTGTGCCCACAGTTATAACGGAAAACAAGGCTTCTCTCAAAGACCTCGACTTTCTGTTAAACAACTGCAGATCAGACATTGAACATATCCTGAACTACAAGTTTAAGGACCCTTCGTTTTTGTTGGAGGTAACTATTAAAAAAAAATAAGGTGTTATTATTAATATTGTAAATTTCTGCATACGCATTATTTTTGGTCTTCGTAAGTACGATCACGTTTCTGAATACCGAGCTCAGCTTGGCTGGCTTCCGATACGACGTCGCCGTGATCTGCATGTTCTTGGCTTATTGTTTTCCATTCTTTTTAACCCTTTATCTCCTCCCTATCGTAAAGAGCGGTTTAATTTCTTGCAATCCACCAAAGGTCTCCTGCGTTCATCCCGGAAGTTACATCTAGTCTGTCCACCTCACTCCACTGAGTTCTACTCCCAATCCTTCACTGTTCATTCTATCCGTCTTTGGAATTCTCTCCCCCTTTCTATACGTGAATCTCAGACGCTTCCAATTTTCAAATCTCGTGTTAAATCCTACTTTCTTTCTCTCCCTTGACTATTGCTTGAGTGTTGTCATTTTCATGGTCTATCTTGGTTGAATGTTTTCTTTTGTGTGATATCCGTAAATCTGATATTATTCTATTGTGTTTATTTTACTTTATGCATGTGTAATATGTATATGTATGTTTATATACTTATATATATTTATATATTATGTATAATATGTATGTCTAAGTATATATTTATCCTGCAAACAATGTGACGTCCCCCTATGGTAAAACTCCATTCAAAGTGGCGTCCACCGTCATTTGGCGTCCGCATACCGGACGCCACTTTGTTTGAGAGCAGCACTTAGGCCCTTTCGATTCTAGCTAAGCGTAGTACAATAATCGATGGAAGCCGAAAATCGTGTAAATGGCTGCAAATAAATATTAAAAAGTTCCAGCAAAAATCTCAGTGCACCCGTGGCGCTACTGTCGCGCGTATATTCAAAAAATGTATATCCAGGAAAATTTCTGACTACGGACTCGCGTATTTGGCGTCCACCAATGCGACGTTGCCACCTCGCTCTGGCCTCTGCGACAAGAGGTCAAAAATAATATTTAAGCAATTTAAACAATATACATCGTATTTCGTCACGTACGCGTTGCGTAATATTCGGCGTCCACTTTATATATTAAAATCTTTAAAGAAATAAAAATTTAACTCGAATGTTATTATGGTAAAAAAATAACAATGTCCGTTTGTCTGTTACATCTTGACACATAAATTGAACCGACTAGATTAAATTTATTAAAGAACATTTTTGTCTGTTTGTAGGTACACGCGAATCTCCGGGATTTGAATGAAACTTTTTTTGTTATATACAATAGCTATACTAAGCCTGGGCAACAAAGGTATAGGCTATAATTGCTTCTGGAAACTAACACCTGGTGTAGAACCACAACACACCAGCTGAACTACCTCTATAAATGTTGGTAGGCTAAAAAAGACTTGACTTGCAAAAGTATTTTTTATAAATCCAATGGCAGAAATAAATCATTTTAGTTTATTTCATTTCAAATTTTCATATGAGTTATAAAAATTGCACCCTTGTCACAGAACATAATATACTAACCCTTCTTAAGATTGTATGTCTGATGAACTTTTTCTGCTGCAATAATAAAATCGAAAAATTGGTAGGTACATATTCTGATGTAGAAGTCTAAGTACCCCGCTTTACTAGAAAATGTAATTTGAAATCACCATCTACTTTGGCATGATTAAAACTTCACGCGAACGAAGTCGCGGGCACTAGCTATCATATTTTATGAGTATGCTCAATAGCTGTATACGGACGCCAAATAGCTATATACGGACGCCCTTATGGGACGCTGAATAGCCTGGCGATCTTGAGGACGATTGTTTTCATTTTATAATAAACTAGCCTTCCGCCCGCGGCTTCACTCGCGTAGCCCTATAAAGCAACATGAAACCCCCTGGGAGGTGAAGTTCCAAAAATCATTTCTTAATGGGAATTTGCACATTATGAAGAACCGCAAGTTTAGTCTCAATCCCTTTTTAACCACATTTTTGATGACCAAAAACTCCTTCTTAGTGAGAACTTACACAGTATGAAGATCCCTTATACAAAATATCAAGCAAAAGGCTTAAACCCCCTTTCAACCCCTTTGGAGGGTAAATTTACAAAAACCCCTTTGTAATTGAAATTACCGCCGTACTTAAAATCTACTTCCCGAATTTCAAGCCTGTATCTTTTAAAATAGATATTACATAGACTATCGTGTCGTTATAAATATGAAATTTGGTTGGTACTTACACAATCTTCAAAATATAATTAAATATTGCGTGAAAGACGGACATACATTACCATTCAATCTATTCATCTATGCTCATCCCAACACAACAGACTTTTTACTTGTGGATACAATAAATAAAATTAAATGACATTGTGGCGTCCGTATATTTAAACACTTTACAAATATTGAAATAAATTAAGTGTTGAAGGGTGCACTACAGACAAGCAATAGGAAAAGAAAGAGATAAAAAACCCAAAGGTGGCAACGTCGCACTTCCAAGTATCGTCCATCCTGTGAGGACGTCAAATAATCGATGCAATAGGTAAATTACGATCAATATACACAGGACGCCAAAAATGTATCACCATGGTTCGGAAGTCAAAAATGTTCGGGCATGACTGCAAGACGAATATCGCGAAATTTAAAACTAACGGAAAATGACGTATCCCACGGAGCTGGAAATGAATGAACTAAGCAATATTCATTGAGACATGTCAAAAAAAGTACGGGGAACCGGGGGACGCCGAAATGGTGCGCAATGTGCAGGACGCCAAAAGTTTTTATTATTATTATTATTATTATTAGAGGAGTCTGGAGTCAAATATATTATATATAAATATTTTCTTTCTCTGTCTTGCACTGCCCTTTATTCTGTCAATCAATCTATTTTCATACTTTCCTCTTTCCTAAGGTTGACTGGAAGAGATCGCTGTTTAGCGATAAGTCCGCCTATATTGTACAGCTATTATATGTTACATGTTTGTCCTAAAGTGTTTTGTGCAATAAAGAGTATCTATCTATCTATCTAACGACAGTTCGTGATGATGAATGTTTGTTCTATGGCAAAAAAAAATCGGATGTGAATGAACTTGCTCATAATTAAAATTAACATACAAGTTACTTTTTATCCACGTTATATAACGGGCCTAGGCTAAAGCCCATACTTTAATCCTTCTAGCCCCGGATTACTAGACACAATAGAAAATCTATTGTTATGCGGCACCCGAGTGCCGGTTCGGCGTTGAGTGGTTAAAACAAGTTTATTTATTTATTTAATTAGTGGCAAAATTTAAATTGTTATATGTTTAACTTCAAATTCATAAATCGTCGTCCTGGGATATTAATTTATTATTTATTTATTCCACAGGCTATGTCGCATTCGTCATACATTCGCAACAGGGTGACGCGTTCGTACGAGCGCCTGGAGTTCCTAGGAGATGCTATCTTGGACTTCCTCATCACTTCGCACATTTTCGAGAACTGCCGCCAGTTGAAACCTGGCGAACTGACTGACCTACGCTCTGCGTTGGTCAACAACGTGACATTTGCTTCCTATGTCGTCAAGCTTGGCTTGTACAAGTGAGTATACTATATTTTATTTTTATTATTACATATGATGTGTTTGATTGAACCATAAAATATTACCCAAAAAAAATAACCGATTTTCGAAAATATTAACCACAATTTTCAAAATCGCATTGTGTAACTGTACACACTTCTACTTGTAGGTAGTGCTAAATAAAACATCCTTTATAAAATTGCTCTGTTCCAATTTCGAAACACGTGAAATGATGTATCACATATAGCTCAGTTGGTATATTTACTATCACTTGACTGAATGCTTAATATTGCAGCATTTTTTGTATATAAATAAGGATAATGAATATTATTTATAATTAACTTCGTTTTTTGATACTTGCATATCATTACTAATCCCAATGAGCTACAAACTATGCGATTTATTTTTAGTGAATGCAGTCTCTCCAAGTTCGTCTTGGTTACAAACCCATTATAATATGTATATTTGAAAATCCGATTTTTTTTATGTCAATATAAAAAATATAATTGAAAGTTAATTATTGTTATGTTGGTAACGCAGGTTCCTGTGCAGCCAACTTAACCCGACGCTTGACAGCGCGATAATGGCGTTCGTGGAGCACCAGGAGCAAAGGGACCACGAGGTGATAGAAGACGTGCTGTACCTCATCGATGAGGACGAATGCCACATCGCCGAGTATGTGGAGGTTCCGAAGGTAAACATCTTAATAATAAACCTTATTTCCGAATAAATCGCAAAAGACCTCATGTGTATAATTTTTTTGCACGTGACTGTAATTAAAAAGTTTTTTTAGGCTGCATTTGACCGCTATCTCCTCTGATAAGTGATGAAGTGGCCTTGCATGCCCAGAAGACACGTGTGAACTCTTTTTTTAACGACGTGAAGACCCCCCGCATTGTAACTATATGTATTAGGAAACACAGATATTTATCAGGTACTAAGTCTTTGTTTCTCTTTAGGTATTGAGTGATTTATTCGAATCCCTCACTGGCGCGATCTTCCTGGACAGCGGTGGCGACCTAAACGCAGTGTGGGCTGTCATCTACCGCATCATGTGGAAAGAGATCGACGCTTTCTCCGCCCGTATCCCGCAGCAGCCGGTCAGAGTGTTGTACGAGAAGATACACGCGTGCCCTGTGTTTGGGTGAGTAAATAGAGGATCGTGGGATAAGTTTTTTTGTAAATTAAATGGGCGTAAGCCGTTGATTTAGACCTCATTCCGGTCTTAGGGAGCACTCCCAACAAACAGATGCAAATCATTAAAAAGCTCAAAGAGTAGATTAAAAACAAACCAAGCACCACCAATGGTGCATTTGAAATACCTAATCATGGCCCAATTTGTTTTGAACGCTCCTGTGAAAATAATATTTTATCTTAACTGTTCTTTTAATAGCAATAATATTCATAATTTAAATGCAGCATTTTACAAGTTCATACGTATATTTCAGCGATGCGAAAATGACCGAGTCGGACGTGCCAAAAGTGATGATTCCTGTGACGGTGACGAAGAACGGTCGTCAGCACACCATCCACGGGTTCGGCAACAACAAATTCCAGGCTAAACGCGCCGCAGCTAAGCTGGCTCTAAGGATATTGCAGCTTTAAGTGAACAATCAACGAGGACCAAATAACATCTCGCTGGACCAGATTCAGCCTATTATTGGCCCACTACAGAGCTCATCTATATAAATGGATAAGAGGAAAAAATAACATGTCGCAAAGTAAGACAAGATTCAGCATACTATTGTCCCACTTCACGGCCAATACAACCTTCTTAATCTAAATCTTAAAAATAAGGGCCCAAATATATATTATTCACACAGCGCCATCTAGCCCCGAACTAAGCATAGATTTTTTATAAATACATTATAATATACATAGAAACCCCCAGACATGTTCGTTCATGCAGACAAATGTTTGTATAGGCGAGTAGTCACCACGCTTGCTAAAGCGCGATAGGAATCATCACAAACTCAAGCATGATTACGATACATGATTTACATAGTCTTGTATAGTCCGCGTTAACTTTGCTTGTCTGAAGTTAGCTGCGAGCGTCGTTTGCGCAGGTACGGGGCGCGGCTGCACCCCTCTGACTGACACCTACATTTGTGTTCTGCGCAGGTACTCCGTACTCGTACGTTGTTCAGACAAGCCAATTAAGTTGACGGGTTATAATATGATATAATCTATATATATATATAAAAGAAAGTTGGTGTTAGTTACACTATTTATAACTCAAGAACGGATGAACGGATTTAGATGAAATTTGGCACACGTATAGTTTATAACCGGGATTAGAACAAAGTGGGGGGAAAGGGGGATAGTTGAAAAAGGAAATTACGCGCGGGTGAAACCGCGAGGGCGACCGCTAGTATTCTATAATCTATTCTATAAAATATAGTCAAGAGTACATATATTGAGAAATGAATAAACAAAAGTACTATCTGATTAAAATTCTATTAGGATACGACCTTTTTGAGCTGCGTGACGCGACAGTGATGACTTACACACACAGATAAATAATGCGTTGCTATTGGTTGCTAACGTTACGAACAAACGCAGTTGACGTCATTTTTTGCTCAATCCCGAAGGTTTTATCCTAATAGCATTTAAATCGGATATAGGTACTTAGTTTCTTTCAAAAATTATGTCATGGAAAATCATTTATGAAATAATGTTTCAAGTCAAAATTTAACTTTTTATGGAATGTATAAGTAATGTGAATAATATGTTTTATGAAATTATTTATTTATTCTTATAAAATTTCGAAATTAAATTAAATTTTAAAGACATTTTAAAGAGTCAAATTATTTACTTATCCTTTTATCCATAGACAAAAAAAAACAATGCATGTTTTTTTTCTGATTGATCATTTTGACGTTCCTAGGACGATGATTTTTATATTTCTATTCTCATGATTTATCTAGCTGATAAAAATGATGCTGTTTTTTTTGTAAATTGATTTAAAACGACATCATTATAATTTGGTAAATTGTTATGAATATATATCTGACAGTGAAACTTAATTGATCACATTATTAGAAAAAGGAACATACAGAACTGCAATTTCGTTCCTTTCATGTTAGACTAAAAGCTAATATACACACTATTGTTTATATATATAATACGTAAGATAGGTTAGTACATTTCTTTATTAGTTTAATATTATGTAAGTATGTAATGGATTATTACTATCAAAGATATTTGCGACATGGTGATTATTGTAGAAATACTGTAAGTAAGCCATTGTGGCTCGCTTCAAATTCAACGTCAAGGAAAAATGCGGGCATTCTTTTTACATAAAAAAAATTGTATAGGGTCAGTTAGGGGTTAGGGTAAGAGGAACACCGGTGGAAGAGGAACGCTACATCATAACTCATAAACTACAGAGTTTAGACTTTAGCTTTACGGTATGTATACCAGTCGATAAAACAGGGACGTGAAAAAAACTCAAACGATTGTTAACAGATGTCGCTACAATGTTCTTATAGGTAGTAAAAAATTAAAATTAATTTGGCAGTTGTGAAGTCTTAAAAACACGAGTTGGCTGCATGCTTTATTTCACTCCAAAATTGTTAAATTTATTGTGTTTTTGATTATTTCAGTGCAAAAATAGTGAGAGGGAATGGTAAGCTTTACTTGTTTGATATAAACCAAAAGCTACGAATTCAAAATCCTAACATCCAAAGACCCTAGTAGGCTAAGAGGAACAGTACCTATAGGGTAAGAGAAACAGTTTTGATTTGAATTGGTTTAGTCTATTTATCTGATTAATTAATATTTTTTTAAGATATTTCAGAATAATTTGAGTTTTAGAGTAAAAATAAAATTATAATTTGAACTAGGATGATACTTTCTTTTTTAGTTTTTCACCCCTGACCCGAACCCATATATTTCTCATACCCCAAATTTACATTTCCTTTATTTTATTTCAAACTATACCTTATTTCACTTTCAATAAGATCAAATTCGACTGAACTGGTTTTGTCTAGAAAGTAGCAGTAGGCATAACTAAATAATCATCACATTCTTAGGAAATATTACGACTGTTCCTCTTACCCCAGACGAAGGGGAAGAGGAACACTAGCACAACTAAACGTTTTTTGACGATTCTGTTAACGTTATGGTCCTTAAAACATAGAGAGCTGATAAATTAAGGAAACTTCACGATTCCCCAGAATTCTCATAAAACAACTATTCTTCCCAGAGCTCAAAACATCTAGGTACAGTCAAAAGCACGTCAGACGTAACACTGGACTTTGTACCACTCTTATGTCGGGGGCATAAGTGCTATTATCGAACTGCAAGTGTTAACCGTGATGTGCTGTTGACCGTACCTCAAAATAAACTTATGTTCCTCTTACCCTACTTATATATTAATAAAATTTAAATAAAAAATTACTAATAGAAAATAAAAATAGTAGGCGGAAGTTAAAAAATTGTGTAATTCGACCCGTACCAAGTCCATTTTCGACTGAGTTTTATATTAAAGAAAAGACTGCTAAGAGTGCTAAGTGTATGTATGTGTACTGTTCAGTAAATGGAAAAAGCATTGCAAGGGAACAGCTAAATATTGCTTTTGTGACCCATAAGTAGTTTGTAAAAATTTTGTGATGGCATATTGGACACATACAAACTTATTTTACTTATATTCTTTCATATACAATACATACCTGCATAAATTTAGTTTTGGGTCACCTTCAAGCTCTTGAATTAAACTAGGGGATGTTAAGGGGATGTTGTTATTGTTGTGATAATGTATGTTTGTTCGTGTATTTTACACGATTTTGGTCTATGTGTACTAAAAAACTTGAATTTTGATTTTTTTATTTGCATTTCTCTTTAATGTCTAGTAGTATATAAAAAAATATATTTTGTAACTTTATTATTTTGAAATATATAGTAAAAAAATATTTGACATTCATTTCCGTTTTTTGCCCTTTGGTCCTACCACGGAGTTCTCATAGTCGATCCATAGATTGAACGAACCATCGATTTTTTCGAGCCTAGTATATAGAAGTTTGAATTTAATGTTAATTTGCTAATTTGTCATCGATTTAAAAAAAACAAAGATCCCTCGTCAGGGCTGTCCTACTTCTTATTTCATAAAGAAACATGTCGTAGATACTGGGCGAAGCCAGGCATGGGATCAGGGTGGGGCAGGCCATATGCTCGTGGCTTACTCTCCCCCACCGTGGGTACATACGATAGTATATTATTTATTTATTTTAAATCGTATTTTAGTTTAAATCAGATTCTAGCGTTTCTGATTAAGAGCAATAAAAACAGCCAATTTGTTTTCACGGAACGTTAATTTTATTTTGTAAACATACAGTAAGATTACAGGAAGTATGTGCTTGGCCTCTTGTACGCGAATGTGTTAAGGCGTTTGTGGTGGTGGACGCGCTTGGGCAGCGGGAATCTGATCGTGCTCGCGTGGAACTGCTTCACCTGCGGCCGGCGGCACGCGGATGCCTTGATTACTTCCACTTTGATGATCTGGAAAAAGATAACAAGTTTATTTATATAAATTAAATTGCCAAAATTTATGTGCGCGCACAACTTCAGAAGAACAGTTAATCCCTTGTAAGGCCCAATAGTGCCCCCACCATAATTCGCACCTTATGCATTTGTAATACCGGCAAAAAGCAACGAAAAAGGGTTTGAAGATTTTTGTATGGAGGCTGGCTTACCTTGTGGTACGCCATTTTGATTTTTTTTCAAAATAGCGTTCACTTAAAATTCTATGAAAAATCGATACCTTACATTAATACAAACATAAATTATGTTGTTTTAATAACATATTATGTTATTAGACAAAAACCTGTAAAGTGTCACATTTTAAAGCTATAAGCAATTAAAGGTTTACTTCTTTATTTTAAGATTTTTTTGTGTCAAGTTATAGTGCACATAAAATTCATTCAAAAATGGATACTTGACATCAATACAAACATAAAATGTCATTAGACGAAAACCCGTGAAGTGTCACGTTTTAAAGATATAAGCAACTAAAGATTTATTTTGAGTTTTTTTTTTGTCTCGAGTTATAGTTCACATAAAATTCATTTAAAATTGGGTACCTGACATCAATACAAACATAAAATGTCATTAGACGAAAACCCGTAAAGTGTCACATTTTAAAGATTAAATTAAATATCTCTGGACATTAAATATCTCTGGACATTATTCACACAGCGCCATCTAGCCCCAAACTAAGCATTAGCTTGTGCTATGGGTGCTAGACAACGGATAAACATTACTTATATACTTTTTTTTTTGTAAATACATACATATTATACATAGAAACACCCAGACCGATACAAACAGACATGTTCATGCACACAAATGTTTGTACCGTGCGGGGATCGAACCCGCGACCTCTGGTGTAATAGCCGACTTCTCGACCATTACACCAAATGGCTCGTCAAATATAATCAACTAAAGTCTAACTTCTTTATCCCCTCACCTGGCAAACTGGCTTACGTCATTGTTTACGTAAATGCTATTTATGGCAGCCCTCCCCGCGGGGGGTCAGCCCCGCACCGACTCGGGTTACATTGTTTAAGTTTGCGCAGCAAATATAACAATACCATGCTTGTATTGTATGTCGTTGTATTCGTCATGAGTTAGGCTAACTGATTAATGAATAATTTCAACACCCAAGTGTGCGATTTTTTTTCTATTTCAAGGTCAATGTCGCGCTAACGGTTTTTTTTCAGTTTCTTTTACCACAATTCAAATAACGAAGAAATATAACACTGTACTAATAGTACTTTTTGATTTACTTACAACAAATAACATTGACAAACTTTATCTATCAAAAAAATAAGCCTCTCAGAACATTTTTGTTACATAGTAATCCTCCAAACTGGCGGCTCACTAATTTAAGATTTTTTTGTGTCAAATCACATAAAATTCATTCAAAATGGATACCTGACATCAATACAAACATAAAATGTCATAAGATGTCATTATTACTATAACTTGTGAAAAAAATTCAAAATAAAGAAGTAAAACTTAAGTTGCTTATATCTTTAAAACGTGACACATTACGAGTTTTCGTCTAATAACATTTTATGTTTGTATTGATGTCAGGTACCCATTTTTAAATGAATTTTATGTGAACTATAACTCGAGACAAAAAAAAAACTCAAAATAAATCTTTAGTTGCTTATATCTTTAAAACGTGACACTTCACGGGTTTTCGTCTAATGACATTTTATGTTTGTATTGATATCAGGTATCTATTTTTGAATGAATTTTATGTGAACTATAACTTGAGAAAAAAACCCTCAAAATAAAGAAACTTTACTTTGGTTGCTTATATCTTTAAAATGTGACACTTTACGAGTTTTTGTCTTATAACATATTATGATTGTATTAATATAAGGTATCGATTTTTGATACAATTTTAAGTGAACGCTATTTTGAAAAAAAAACAAAATGGCGGACGCGTAGGAAGGCCAAAATCTTCAAACCCCTTTAGAACTGCCTATAAAGGGTTAAAATTGGCACAGATATAGCTCCAGACCTTGGAAAACATTATAGGCTACTTGTTATCCTGGTCAGGTCTTATAGTATTTTGTTTGTTCTTTCTAGTCAAAACAGGGCAACATGGTTTTGGTACGAAAAAAGTTTGAAAACTGGTAGCATAAGGTAAGCTTCTTATGATTGGAACGATGGCAACTTACAAGCTATATTCGCCTATTTACAAGACTAATGTAAGGCTGCCCGCCCACGTCAGACTTTTTGTAGGACCGATAATTGGTGACTGATTTTATTTCAATGGTATTTCTGGCAGACTTTTTGTAGGACGTGTGCGTTGCTCCATTGCTATCAGTATGTTGAATGTTCTATTTGTCACCTACAAAAAGTCGGTCACCGATTACACAGGTCTGCAATGGTTTTCCTCTTTGAAATCTGAGTAACGTTTTCTATAGTTTCTGATGTGCTGATTACGAGAAAAATAATAAAAAAAATCCATCACGTCAGGATATTTTGATATTGAATATTTAAGATTTTGCTTAAAAATGTCTGAGCGCCTACATTTTAAAATTTATAAAACGTCATTAAATTACTTCAGCTTAGTTTTTATTGCATTTAATTAGTGTAAGGGGACATAGAAATTAATGCAAATCAGTAATTTGTTAATTACTACATAATGAGTATAAGTAATTCGCATTAAACATGTCGAAAAAGGGGTATTTTGGCTTAATTTAGTAATGAGCTCATTCATACACAATGATTAGGTAATCTTACCTAATTGTTGTAAATATTATTAGAAAAGGGTGTAATAAAGATAAACCAAAGGGTTTTTGTATAAGTACCCGCACTGATTTAGAAAATTCACAGTTGAACTAAGCATCTTGCTACATAAAGTCATCGCGAAGTTGCTTAAATTTTACGAATAGTTTTTGTAATATTTGCGGGAAATTTATGGTGATAAAACAACGAAACAGCATTACAGGCTTTCTGAAAAATATTTACAAAATTATTTTGTATACGTTTTAAGTAACCAAGACAAAACTTGGACTCTTCATAAAAATTGTACGACTTGTTTATTAGAACTTCGCAAGTAGTCAAAAGGACAGAAAAATAGCCTCAAAATCGTTTCGCCTATGCTGTGCAGAGAGCCTAAAGACCATGTTAAAGAAATAGTGGCCAAAATGATTATAAATTTTAGTGTAATGGGTTGTAATATGAGCATTAAACTTCATTTCCCTAATTCGCACATTGATTAGGTACTACCCAGAAGATCTAGGAGCCGTTAGCGAAGAACAAGGCTAAAGATTTCACCAATATTCGAAAGAGCTTGAAGTCCGGTATCAAGGAAGATAGAATACTAGCATGATGGCGGACTATTGTTGGTTCTTGAAGCGCGACGATTCAAACCGGAAATTTAAGCGAAAATCGCACAACCGAAGCTTCCAGGAAAAAAGGACTAGGTTCCACAAATAAAATTTACATGTAATTTAGACTAGTAATAAGTTTTTATTTTATTTTAGTAGTTTTTTATGTTAAAAGTAATGTATTTCTTTAAATATATATTTTTTTATGTGAGAACTTGTGATTTTTTTCCTATTTTCTATCTGGACCTTTTTTGAAAAATCTGGAGGTGATGGAGAAAAACTGAGTACATATTCGTAATCAGCGCGCCAAAATACCCTAGAATCAGCTATCAAATTCCAGAGAGGAAGTTATGACCCTCATTTTGCAGGCCTGTGTTATCGGACGTGGGCGGGCAGCCTAAATGTTAAGTTTCTCTCAGTATAATTGACGCTTCATCATCTATGAAGTCAAGCAAGAATATTTTAATTTTACATTGAAGTAAAAACATAAATATTTACCTGGATGGAGTGAGCGCGCGCCCTGTGTCTGGCTCCCATGTCGCGGTAGCACTGGGTTACAGCCCCACCAACGCTGAGATCACGGTACTCGCGGTACATGTTGTGAACACCGGAACGGGACTCATACCGCAGCCAGATACCGAAGTTCTTGATCTTCACTGGGCTCTTCTCTGGGATTTCCTGTAATACAATAGAACATAATATATTTAATAAGGGAAACAATGGTTGGCAAATTCGTCATATTTGTGCGGCAGGTGCTAACTCTGGGTACTGGTCTACCAGGGCTCACAGATCCTTTAGGTAACATAATTTTACTCTTTGGAATTATTTGGTATCTAAGACTGAACAATAATAATTCATAAATCATAAATAATCATTAAACCTAATCTTGACGAAAGAGTAAATAGCAGCATCTTGATGGTGTCTTGGCCGGTTCTTCCGGGTGGTCAAACTATTTTGTCAAACTGATTTGACCACGAGGAAAAAAATTCCTGTTGGTCAAACTTTTTGAATAGAGTCCCTGTGATCAAACTATTTCGTCAAACTAATTTGACCACGAGGAAAATAATTCCTGTTGGTCAAACTTCTTGGATAAAGTCCTCTTGATCAAACTATTTTGTCTAACTACTATGAAACGAGTTTAACACCCTCTGAACACGTGGTCCGACTGAACGCTTTGTCCCGTTTATTCACGGGCGTCCCCACCCTGTCGTCCTCACTGGGGACAAGTGGGAAAAATTTTGTACTTTTTATTTCCCACTCGTCCCGCTCAGACCGAGAGTCAAATAATAGGTTCCTTGACACTAGTGCCATGATACAGTTCCATGATGGAACACAAACTCTGGAAAACAAATGAATATCGGGAAAACAAATGAATGTCGGGGAAACAAATGAACGTCGGAAAAACAAGTGAAGGTAGAAAAGCATTGCCTATTGATCGGAAGTTAAAAAAACAGGTGCAAGCGATTTTCGTCCTTATTGACCTTTTAAATTTTGTTATTTTTCCCTACCGCTCACTTTACTTATGTACCTACCTGTTTCATTAAAATCCGTTATCTTGGTACATGTCAATAAGGTCGAAAATCGCTTGCACCTATTTTTTTTACTTCCGATCAATAGACAATGCTTTTCTACTTTCACTTGTTTTCCCGACATTCATTTGTTTTTCCGACATTCATTTGTTTTCCAGAATTTGCACACACTTTATTAAAAAGTTTTGAGTAATGAAAAAAGATTGGGCGGATTTTTGTGCCGTGAGCGTAGGTCGGACAGCAAGAAAAAAAGGTTGACGTAGTCCGATTAGTTGGACAAAGCAGTCGGACCACGTGTTCAGAGGGTGTTGCTCGTTTCATAGTAGTTAGACAAAATAGTTTGATCACGAGGACTCTATCCAAGAAGTTTGACCAACAGGAATTATTTTCCTCGTGGTCAAATCAGTTTGACGAAATAGTTTGATCACGGGGACTCTATTCAAGAAGTTTGACCAACAGGAATTTTTTTCCTCGTGGTCAAATGGGTTTGACAAAATTGTTTGACCACCTGGAAGAACCGGTCTTGGCTGCAAGAGGGACATTCCAATCAGACAGTCTTATTAAAAAATATATGTATGTAACATATACAATTTTGTCTTATTTATCAAAACATTTATGTATACTGGTTCACAGAATACTATATATCTGACTATAAGCTAGTTAATAATAGTTGCTATATTCTTGATGTCCAAATCATCAACATTCACAAATATAATGTAACATATGTAAACAAATATGCATAATATTCTACCCAAATATTTAACCCTTTCCCCGCCATGCTTTTTTCTGAAAATGGTGCCCCTAACGCCACAACCATTAAAAAAAAGTCCAAAAAATTATTAAGTTATACTCAACTCATTCAGGCAAGTAAAAATACAACGTTTCTTGATCCTGTTTTTTTGTCTGATACATCAGTCATTGGCGTGGTGGGCACGAAAATGGTTTGTCAGATATATCAGACATTGGTGTTGAAAGGGTTAACAATTGTTTCTGATAATGTCAAACAGTAATGGGGACAGGAATGTATTTTACTTTATTTCTTTTTGTCAGAGATAATGAATAATCTGAACTGGTCAAATAAATACCTCTGCAAGCAGGGAAGAAACATAGATTATACACAGAATAACAAATGTGCAAAATACTTTAGTGCAATATGGGGCATATAGAAATATTCTGATTGCAAGAAACCTATTTCCTTTATGTGAGTGGACTCTGACAAAATAATCATTATTATTTTCTCCTCCATGTAAGGTCATTGTATACTTAGTATTAAATTAGCTTTAATTCACTTTGTACTAGACCTATTTATTATTGTGGCGAGAAAATAAGTCATTACTTTATTATTTCACTATAGAAAAGCTGTCCCCTCAAAAATTAAAATCACAAGTTGATTAAGATCATTCTATGATTATTATTCGAAATAGCATGCACAATTATTTAAAGTGATTTATCAATAAGTCAAGTACAAAAAATATTCACCACAAACCTTGATAGAGACGATTTCACCAGTGGTCTTCTTGAACTTTTTCAGCTGACGAAGGAAATACCAGAAGCGAGACTTGGCTACAATAGGGTCTGGCGAGAAAATCCTCATTTTGTATAGAGGGGGCTTTGGCTCGCTCTCCGAAGGGAGCTTGCGCCCAATGACTTCATACTCCTTCAACTGTAAATTAATTAATTTAAATTACTATGACAGTGACACAATCGCAAAAACTTGGTTTAATTTCCTAAAATTAAGTTAATTTCACGGGTTAATTTTTATTTATTTTGTTGACAATTCACGAAAATAGCTTCGGATATTTTCACGGTGACATAAATAGTTGCCAGGTACCTACAATTTGTGGCCATAAATGAGCTATTATTTAGACCCAAAAAAAATTATTATTTTAAAGAATCCAAACTTCACCAAACCACAACATGACATAACCTAAAAATATTACCTTCGAATTTCTTGATAAAGTAATTCATCGCTATTGATTCAAATCTCTTACAATACATTTTATGGTAAATTTCACTTAACCACATTTATTTATTTATTTAAAAAATTAACGCGAAAAAATAAAATACAACAAATTCACATTCGGCACAATGCGTCGACAACGTGTACTACAAACTTACACTGTTGAGGGAACAAGAATTTACACTGTATTCACCATCAGAATATTATTGATAGAATACATGATGGCACTCTCAACTAAACTGTGCATTTTTCAATGAGAAAATCAATTCTTTAGATAAACTTACCTCTCCTTTAGCCTTCATTTTCGGAGGTTTTAGCCTGAAAGAACTGTCAAACGGAAACGGAACACTGACGCGAAAGAAAGATGGCGATACAAAATGTTGACAGCCGAAAAATAATTTAACCATAAGTTTTTGCCTTGGTTATCAGTTATCACTTTTTATTAATTATTATAGTATAGTTCGGGAGTAAAGTTTCACAATTTAAGACTGTCAAACAAAACTCAAATATAATTGCAGAGAAATAACGTTCATGATGATATGATTGGCCGGCCCCTTAGAAGGCCGGCCGGCCCCGACCACTTAGAGGGATAATAAATAAACCATAAACCCACGGAACAGAAAAATCTGACTTCCGTGTGATAAATCATGAAGTAAAAGAAAAAAACTGGAAGTCAAACTCCTCCATCCCAGCATCATACCTACCTACTTAAGCAAAATTGACTGCATTCTATCTCGATTCTCGCTCCTTAATATGTCCCATACTCCCATAGTTATAGAGGTCCCCAGTCCTCTCTTTCTAACTTTCTTTTTTAGAAAGAGGTAGTTTTTAGTTAACGTAAAATATGAGAGTAGAAGTTATGGACTGCTGACAAACCGATGACAGTGTCGCAGGACAGGCAGGACAGGAATCATGCATTGCACGCATGGACGCATGCATGCATGCATGCAATAAAAGCGTATTAAAAATAGCGTCATCTTTCGCTTACACTTACACCTCTCTAACATAATAAAATTAATAATGAAAGTGTAAAATATCGACAACGTTGTTTTGCACAATAAACGTAAAATTCTATGATCAAAAATCTATCATTTGATAAAAAGTAAATCGTCTTGGATTAAGAAATAAAAATGTAAATGCGATTCGAAAATATTATAAACAATTAACAATTTCTTAAAAGTATACTTTAATCTTGCAGGGTAAATCGATTGAAGAATCGATTACTTACGTAGGTATCGACTCCCCTCCCTCGCTCGGTTAGCGATCTGGGTTGCCATCATAAATTAATTAACCGAAGGAATGAATGACGCAAGCACGCACGTCAAATTCATGTCACGACTGTCACGTGGTGATGGGCGATTGCTCCAAAAATTTACAATCGAATTGTTCAAATGATTCAATACTTGGTATTCGATAGATCATTCGTCATTCGAATGAAAATTAATCATTCGAATGATAGCTCGATTGTCGAATGATCTTCGACCGAATTAATTCATTTGAATGAAAATATAGAATGAATCATTCGAATGATTTTCTATTAGTTCATCAGTTAACTGTTTAAATTATTTTGCTAGGCTTGCTTTTTAAGGTAGGAGATTGTGATTTTGATATGTTAGTAGCAGTTTTCCAATTAAAGAATATAGTTTCATTTAATTTCAACATTTTAATTCATGCGAATGATGAAAATTTATTCGAATGATGCAATTCATCCGAATGTTTCTTTTTCATTCGAATAATTCGAATAGCTGTTTCATACAATCGAATAATTCGAATACCTGCCCATTCGAATGATCATTCGAATGAATCATTCATATTCGCCCATCACTACAGTGTCACGATCACGAACTGTCACGAACGAGATCAGCTCGACCGAGTCGTATTTGCGAGGATAACTCAAATAGAAAGCTGTTCCTATTTTCGAAATAAGTGGAATATGTGATTATAAGTTTAAAGAGTATTTTCTCACAAAATGTTTTCACGGAACTTTTCTAAAGTGGTCAAATATGGATTATACGGTGGCGTTGGTATAGGAGGAACAGTTTCTGCTTTGAAACTTCAAGATGAAGAACTTGGGACTTTGGCAATTGTGAGGATTACCAGGACGGCCCTGACTGCTATAGACATTGGTCGGACATACCAAACGTTGCTGTATAGTAAGGAGTGGGACAGAAAGTCTGTTGAGTACGAAGAAGTTAAAAGAGAGGCTCACCAAATAGGAGCAAACAAACTTTTGGAACTTTGTAGGGCAAATAAAGGCGTGTATATTAAAATAGGACAGCATGTTGGTGCTATGGACTATTTGTTACCAAATGAGTATGTAAAAACAATGAGGATATTACATAAAGATGCACCAAGGAATACAGTGGATGAGCTTTATAAAGTTATAAGGGAAGATTTAAAGAAAGATGTAAGTTAATTTCATTTATTTAACTATTTGCTAAACCAACTTTTTCATCTATTCCTTTGTATTGCATAATTTTCTTTTATAAAGTACATCATAGCACATATTACACAATATTTATATGTTTCATGACATGGATATCTGAAAAACTATAACTTACTAAATCAGTTGTCATTACAAACACTGTTGTTGTAAAAAAATAACATATTTTAGATTAGTTTGTTTATTCTTAAACTTGTTGCCAAATTAAACTGCTTTCACTTTCTATTCTGTGTATTAAATGAATAGTAATTATACTAAGCCTTTTGGATGTAGGAAATGTTTACTTACATTACCCTACTTTGGCTTCTAGTAAAATTTCCATTATATGGCATATTAAAATAGTTTTTTAGCCTAATTAAATTTTGTTTTGCTGGTTCATTTAACTGTTTAATGAAACACTAGCAGTCGCCCTCGCGGTTTCACCCATGTGTATCTTCCTTTTTCAACTATCCCCCCCCTTCCCCCATCAAAGTATCCTATGTCCGTCTCCTGGTTCTAAGCTACCTCTCCACCAATTTTCAGCCAAATCGGTTCATCCGTTTCTAAGTTATAAATAGTGTAACTAACACCACTTTCACTTAAATAATAGATTTATTGATACCTAATAAAACTTACTTGACTTACAAGTATGGTACAAACAAGTAAGGTAACTAATAATAAATAATTGTTGCCTTGTATAGTGAAATTAAACTATTTGAAGTAATTTTTAACATTAATTGTGTTGAGGCCTGCTATTTAAATTCTGTAACACTTTATGAACATCTTAATGTATTGGTATGTAATAAACTTAGATACCTTCTCCTAATCATGTTTTCAAGTTCTTTATAATTTGGTAATTATTTTCCAGCCTAAGGAATTATTTGATGACTTTGAACTTGAGCCTCTTGGCACTGCATCCCTTGCACAAGTTCACAGAGCTAAACTAAAAGATGGTACTGACGTGGCTGTGAAAGTTCAGCATCATTTTGTAAAAAAAAATATAGCCATTGATATGAAATGGATGGACTTTGTCCTCAAGACTATGTCCAAAGTCTTCCCCGACTTTCAAATGCAATGGCTGATAGATGAAACAAAGAGGAACATCGAAAAAGAGTTAGATTTCATTCAAGAGGGAAAGAACGCTGAGAAAGTTGCATGTTTGTTCAAAAATTACAAATGGCTGAAGGTCCCTAAGATATTTTGGGATTACTGCACTGAAAGAGTACTGGTTATGGAGTATGTCAACGGTGGCCTCGTTAATGATGTCAAGTATATTGATGTAAGTAGCTATTGATTTAATGCTATTACTACTCCTCAGCATATATCAATAGGTTTGACACTGACTATTTCTACTTCTAGTATTATTTTTTATTTCACACGGGGGGCGTTCAAGTATTACGTAACGCAATTTGGGGGGAGGGGGGGGGTCTCGTAAAACGTTACGATGCGTTACAGGGGTGGGAGGGGGTCTTCCTTACAAAATGTTATGTAACGTTGTTATTTTTTTAAATACAAAATTAGGGAATAAAAACTCCCAAAATGGCAACCCTTTTCATTTACGTTTTACGGGCAACGATATTAAATACCCTAGATACACTGACAGCGCTCGAAAAATGTCCCGCAAAACAAGTGCTTAAACACGGTTTAAGCACTTGTGCGCTCCCAGTGGCGCGCGAACCGGCCTAGCGTCACTATGCCGAAGTGCTCCGTAAAAAAGTGCAAGAACAACACTTTAACCACTCAAAAAAAGAATGGAGTTTCGTATTTCCGGTAAATAATAAATCCATCTTTGATAATAGAATGCATTAATGGTAAAAGTTATCCTAAAACGTGCTAAAATTGTAATTTTCTAAAAAAAACTGAAGAAATCAGACACGTGGCTGGCTGTATAGTTGTCCCTTTCCCACGCGCTGCGGTATTAATGCTTCTAACACTTTCACACAGAGTAATATTTGGAACATAGTAGGTTTTGTAGAGGAATGGAGTCGCGTAGTACTAAAATTTACTATGGTATTTTTTTATTTTGTCCAATATTACAACCAATATTTACACATCTTTTTACAAAAAAATCTGTATAACAATCAAAGAACTGTAAGAATAAAAAAGAATTTGGTGTTTAATGATTAATTACACTAGTAGATTACCATTTTGTTTTTATCTTATATATTTATGAATAATTTCATTAAAAAAGAATATGAAGATTGTTTACAATATTTGACAACAAAGAATTTTTTTTTTTGTAAAATTATAAGTATTCATTTTTATTAGTAGGTATCGTTATAATAAATATTTCATTTTTATTAGGTATCGTTATAATAATAAGTAAGATAATATAGTAAAGCCAATTACAAGTTTCCACCTTTAGACAGACATTTTATCTAACAGTGGGCAAAAAGCTATAGTAATAATAAATAAAAATAATAAATAAATATCTCTGGACATTATCCACACAGCGTCATCTAGCCCCAAACTAAGCATGAGCTTGTGCTAGGTAGACAACGGATAAACATTACATACTTTTTTTTTGTAAATACATACATATTATACATAGAAACACCCAGACCGATACAAACAGACATGTGCACACAAATGTTTGTACCGTGCGGGGATCGAACCCGCGACCTCTGGTGTAATAGCCGACTTCTCGACCATTACACCAAATGGCTCGTCGCTAATAATAAATCATTATGAGTTTAAATTTAATAAAAAATCGTTCCTTCGGTAGATAAAATTTAGTTAGTCATTTAACAAATAAATTTGTTTTTTATTCTAATACATTATAAATAAAAAAATAACATCGACGACGACTCCTCTACTAACTCTGTTCTAAATGCGACGATTTTATGATTTTCAAACAGCGCAAACTGAACTAGACCTTATTTCTATTGATTTACAGCCTACATTCGTCTTTACAGCAATAAAGCAATAAAAATTTTACGAGCTTGCTGCCTGCGTACATTCTAAATGTCGTAACTCTCGGACGTCTGCATTTAAAGTGAGATCGTATACCTGTGCATTAAGGTCAACTTTTGAATATTGAAATTAGAGTTGATATTATTTTCGTCCTTAGCGCAGCCCCCACCGTTGCTATGTACTTTCGGGACACTTTTTGAAGGCGGTTTTATAGGCAATGTTGCTTCTAGGGTATTTAAATTCGTTGTTTACGGGGAATACCTCGATTGTATAGTCTGGTCGCCAAAAATTATAAAAAATAAACAAAATACGCAGGTTTTGCGGATTAAAAATCTCTTGTTTTATTTATATAGTATTATTACCGCAAAGGCAATTAAAATTATACCAAGGATAAAAACTATAACATAACTTTTTGCGACTTTAGGGCAAAAATGGTCACTTGACTTGAGTGTTAAGTAATGTTTAGAGAGGGGAAGGGGGGGTACAGAAAAACGTTACGGTGCGTTACAAGGGGGGAGGGGGGGTCAAAAATCTTCAATAATTGCGTTACGTAATACTTGAACGCTCCCTGTGAGAGGAGGCTACTAATTTTTAAGTGAGTAAAAGTTAAAGATCATCTTGTTCCATTTATCCTGTAAAAGAGTTAATAGAAGAATCTGTTAAAATATAATCCAAACATACTCTTACATTTTAAAATGAAAATCGCAATTGCTGCCATGTTTTATTAAAATAAATTTGAAAATAGTGGTATATGAATATATTAATTTTTGTTTTCTTTAAAAAAATACTTTTTAAAAAGATAATGCCAATTTTTTTAACCTAGGAGAGTTATATTACAACAACAACTATTGATCTGAGAAAGACATAATTTTGATTGCAGATTTATTTTATGTCTTGTTTTCAGGAAAACAACATCAATAGACTTGACCTGTGCAAAAAGCTTGGAGAGTTATATTCTCAAATGATTTTTGTGACTGGTTTTGTACATAGTGACCCACACCCTGGTAACATTCTAATACAGAAACCAAAGGGCAGTAATGAAATAACAGTCTACTTATTGGACCATGGTTTGTATGCTGTAAGTTGTATGATATATTTTTTTCTTACTGTTTAAGTTATTCTCATGATATATTAGGCCTTAAGTTAAAAATAAGACTTATAATGTCTATTCTTTGTAAATGTCTTAGACCAATTTTTATTTGGTCTTAAGTAAATAAGGATCTTGTGTGTTATTGATGTTTTATGTTATTAGTTTTGAATTTTCATTATGGATTTCATATCCAATTTTCATTCACATCACTTAAGTAACAAAACCATTGTCTAAGTTCATGCATAGTTTTCAAATAAATCATTTAACCCAGCATATATTTTTTGTTGCTTTAATTCAGTACATTTTTACATGTAATACTTACAAAAATATGTAGGGCCTTGTCCAGGAAGGCGAGTTTAACACGCGCGATGTTCGTTGACGTAATGTATTGAACCCCAGTACCTCACCAACGCGCTTCATATGTTTGCGCGAAATGATTCGCGACGAATTCGCTTTTCTGGACAAGGCCTAAATATAGAGGAACCTGCGCCATCTGGCGTAGTAGTTCTCAACAGCATTATAACTACCTACTACAACTTTTGCCCTATTCTTAAAGGCCTTAATATTTAAAGGGGGGGGGGGGGGAGGGAATGTTTTTTTTTTGCGATGGGCAATCGTGATTTCGAAGAGATTTCCTTGCTGGGTCTCTGGAAAAAATATGTAGGTATGCCCATGTATGTATGAAAACTGATAAACTTCTTTCTGGTTTACAGCAACTGACGGATACATTCAGATATAACTACTCCAAGCTATGGCTGGCCATAATCGCTCGGAATCGTCCGGAGATGAAGCAATACGCAGAGTCGCTGGGCATACAGGGAGATTTGACGTGGCTGTTTGCGTGTATGGTTACGGGGAGGCCGTGGGATTCGATCAAGAAAGGAATTGGCCAAACTAAGCCAAGTTCTGATGAGGTTAGAATTTTAATTGTTATTTAATTTATTTTTTATTGATATTGATCTTATCTTATTTAAGTATACTGCGTGACATTTTATTCTTATATCTTAGTAGTACAATTGCTCAATAAAGTTTTTTTTTAGTCAAATCAACAGTTTTACGAAAAACTCGAACCAATAGTACTAGATTCGTTGCTTCATCGAGTGCCACTTCCGCGATCTCATCCTCTCGACTGCCGACTGATGAATAACTAATTTCTGTTCCACAGAAAGCGATGTTCCAAAACGAGCTACCGAACCTGATCCACTACATAACGCAGTGCCTCGAGAACGTGGACAGGCAGGCGCTGCTCGTGTTGCGGACCAACGACCTCATCCGCAGCATCGAGTACGCGCTCGGCATGCAGGAGCGGCTGTGCGGCTTCGCCATGATGACTAAGTGCTGCATGAAGAGCGTATACGACTATGATTATAAGGTTAGTACTCTTCTTTCATTTAGTGTTGACTGGAGCTAGGGTCTATTCCCAGTCATCACCACTGGCTTTGTCACCACTGGGGACAAATGGGAAAAATATTCCCGATTGTTGCCAGTGGTGACGTATAACACTTACTTTCCCAGTTGTAGCCACTGGTTTATCACCACTGGTGACAAATGAGAAAAATACGTCCCAATTATCGCCAGTGGGGACGAACAGCACAAATATTGTCGCAAATGTCACCATGCATAGAAACACAAAATAATAATAATTAATTATTTTATAATTAATAATTATTATTATTTAAAATCACAGTTACATACCAATAAGGTATTTGGGATCGCAGTAGTCATGCAGTCTTACCAGTAGAACTACTGGGATTTTTCGTCCCAATAAACTTACCAATGGTAGGTCTACGCTTGTGTTGCTTTTTCCCATTAGTTTTACTATAACAAAACAAAACGGTCTATTCCACTTTGATCACCTGGGTGATATCACCCAGGTGACCATTGGAGACAGTTTGAGTATCCTCTGGTCACCCGCGAAAATGATCACCTAGGTGATCATAGGCGACTCCAATTAAAATTATTATTTCGGTATCCTTAAATCACCGAAACATTTTAGTCTTTTTTAATCACCTAGGTGATCATAGGCGACTCCAATTAAAACTATTATTTCGGTATCCGTAAATCACCTAAAAAACATTTTAGTCGTTTTTAAACAAATCCATTTCGGGACAACAAATGAATTTCGGGAAAACAAATAAATGTCGGGAAAACAAATGAATGTCGGGAAAACAAATGAATGTCGGGAAAACAAATAAATGTCGGGAAAACAAATGAATGTCGGGAAAACATTGTTTATTGATCTGAAGTAAAAAAAACAGGTGCAAGCGATTTTCGACCTTATTGACATTTAAATTTTTTGTTGCTTTTTCGCAACCGCTTGTCGACTATCTTTGCTAGTTCATTAAAGTCAGTTATTTTGGTAAATGTCGATAAGGTCGAAAACCGCTTGCACCTGTTTTTTTTACTTCAGATCAATAAAAAATGTTTTAACGACATTCATATTTTGTTTTCCCGACATTCATTTGTTTTCCCGATATTCTCTTGTTTCTCCGACATTCAATTCTTTTTCCGACATTCATTTGTTTCTCTGACATTCAGTTGTTTTTCTGATATTTACTTGTTTTCCCGACATTTTCTTTTTTCTCCGACATTCATTTGTTTCTCTGATATACAGTATTTTTTTTTCCTGATATTCATTTGTGAAAAATAAAGTTCTGTTATTTTTTTTCTTAGTTGTCTATTAATTACTTGGTCTGTGTTTTGTAAATATTGTTATAGTAAAACTAATGGGAAAAAGCAACACAAGCGTAGCCCTACCATCGGTAAGTTCCCAGAAGTTCTACTGGTAAGACTGTAGGGATTGATCTGGTCTTACTTAAATTTTTATTTGTGTTTTTATGCATGGTGACATTTGCGACAATATTTGTGCTGTTCGTCCCCACTGGCGATAATTGGGACGTATTTTTCTCATTTGTCACCAGTGGTGATAAACCAGTGGCTACAACTGGGAAAGTAAGTGTTATACGTCACCACTGGCAACAATCGGGAATATTTTTCCCATTTGTCCCAAAGCCAGTGGTGATGAATGGGAATAGACGGGAGCTAGGGTATGCTTGCAGTATGATCCAGGATTGGCAAGTCCAGTTATTAAATTGGATGCACCACAATAAATAACTGAAGGCTTGTGAGACCTCGACGGCGACGTTCGTCCGATTTTGTTGTAATCTTATATATTTAAGAGACCTATCACATCTCGACTGTGATTTTTGAATAAAATGGCCAACTTTGGCGTTATCGATCTCAGAAACAAAAATACATTAACAATAATGACTTATTAAATAGTGTAGAGTATCTATTGGAATAGTTTGTAGCGGCCTTGCTTTTTCGAAATTTTGCTTAACTTTTTAATTGAACCCAAAATTGCAGAGAAAGATTTTCATAAAATGCGCGAAGGCACATTTTTAAGCTCCTGGATTGAACTACTGTTCTGAGCAAATTAAATAAAAAAAATAGAATGTTATCTCTTATATAGTCGTATAGTTCTTAGCGGCCTCGGATTTTTAAATATCTTTGGTTTTATATATAAAAAAACATCTAGTCCTAAAGCAAAAATCTTCGAAAATCGCTTTAAGTTAACTGTGAATTTCTCCTTTCTACGACAACACAATTAGGCAAAATATATACCAAAATAATTGTTACATCATGAGGAATGAAGATTTTATAATTTTAAACCATTCATTTATTATCCTATTTTGATAATAACATTAATATAACTGCAAAATTACTACAAAATGCGATGCGCTGGCCGTCCGAACTCAGTACTGCGCGGAGCGCTCTCGGCGTTGGACCTATGTCGAATTTTTTCGCGCCAGTACGATCGAGCGAGCGTCAGTGTATAGTGCGACCACCAAGTTTTCATCACGTAAGTATAATTATTTTTAGTGTTTGTTTTATATTGAATCTCCTACTCAAAACAAAATAAGGGCCTCCATAAAGTTTTTCTCAAATGTTGATTTATAAACAACTCGTAAGTTGATCACTGACAAAATAAAGTACCCACTATCACTTAGTAGGGATTATTCCGGACTGCCTCTACTAAGTCTGCCACCAGTAGGGGCAGTCGAAACTTTTTAGTTCCGTCTGCCCCTAGTAGGGGCAAAGTTTCGACTGCCCCTACTGGTTATTTAGATAGGTAGGAAGGGCTACCCCAGTAGATGCCTATATTATGTACCGTACGAATTGTTTTGACTTGTTTTTGAGAGTATTTTTTTGCGCGACAAGACGCGACGACGCGACGATTTGAAGAGTAGCTGTCCAATTATATTATCATTATTATTTCAAAAATTTCGGAAAACAAATGCATGTCGGGAAAACAAATGAATGTCGGGAAAACATTGTTTATTGATCTGAAGTGAGAAAAACAGGTGCTAGCGATTTTCGACCTTATCGACATTTACCAAAATAATGGATTTTAATGAACCAGCAAAGGTAGTCAACAAGCGGTTGCGAAAAAGCAACAAAATTTTAAATGTCAATAAGGTTGAAAATCGCTTGCATCTGTTTTTCTTATTTGTCTATTTATTTGAAGTAAAAAAAACAGGTGCAAGCGATTTTCAACCTTATTGACATTTAAAATTTTGTTGCTTTTTCGCAACCGCTTGTTGACTATCTTTGCTGGTTCATTAAAATCCGTTATTTTGGTAAATGACGATAAGGTCGAAAATCGCTTGCACCTGTTTTTCTTACTTCAGATCAATAAACAATGTTTTCCCGACATTCATTTGTTTTCCCGACATTAATTTGTTTTCCGAAATTTTCACACATCATATTAAATGGATTGCTCTTTTTTGAAATAATAATAAGAAAGAGTTGATCTCTGAAAATAATAATAACTGGACAGCTACTCTTCAAATCGTCACGTCGCGTCGTCGCGTCTGGTCGCGTCTGTTGTTACCTCAGAACTCTGTAATTATAAAAAATGTATACTAACTGTCCAATTCATCAGTCACTGGTTAATTGTTATGTTTAATTTATATTTGTTTTTATTTAAGATATCTACCGGTCACGACGTTTCTTTTCCTTCGTTATCTACGGAAAATTCAATTAAAGACGAACCGCCAATAGCAGAACTTGAGGAGATAGATGCTAGGACGATAGAAACAGAATCTGAGAATGTAAGTATGAATGAACCCAAGAATTTTGAAGCTGTTATTCTATTTTCATATTTTATTAATAAATATAATTGTTTCAGGTGACAGATTACGTAGTTCTGCCTTTTTGCAGTTTGGACTGGTCCGGACTATTAATGAAAGTAGTTAGAGTTCCACGGAACGATAACTTTTGTAACATCGAGATGTTACCCAAATTGACACGCTTTTACTACGAGTGTCTGCTCCCAGAAATAGTCAACTCTCGAAAATCGATGCCATTTAGGCATATAGTATTCTAATCTAAACAAATGTTTGGCCTCGTTTGACTCTGTAATAAAAACACTGTCTTTCTAATGCTTTTTCACACCAAAATACCTAGTTACTTTATGGTGTTTTATACTAACCATGTAAATTGTCATAAGTTTTATTCTAATCTAAGCTATAACTTTTATCTAAAACGAAAAACGTCCTTTGCTAGATAAAGGACAAGGTAATAAAATAAATTTAATTTTAACAAATATTATCTGTCTCATTTATGATATCATCTTCATATTATAATCTGTTTCTTCACCTACTAGATCCATGGCACAAATGTGCGGGTATAGCGATAACGATTATTCCATAGAAACAAAACAACAAAACTTGGGAAAAGTATCATAATGGTTTGGTCGTTATTTCAACACAGTATTGTGGTCACGTGACCAATGAGTTGTCAAAACATGTCAAATGCCTATTCTCGCAGAGTGGAAATTTGTAATAGCCCTCTTAAAAGAAAGTCGTGTTTGTTACAACACTTATAACTCGAGAACGGCTGGACCGATTGCCATGGTTTTGATTTGTTGGATTTGTTTCCGTCCCAAATAGCAGAATACATCTTAAAAAAGAAAGAATTTTGATTCCCACGGGAACGGAAACCACGCGGGTAAAACCGCGGGCGGCGGCTAGTAAAGTATAATCTCAACTCTTTTTTCATACAAATGGAGCATAAAATTCTCTAACGACGGGATTTGACGCGTTTTAGAAATACATAATATACAGAAAATATGAAAAAATGAAAAAAAAAATGAAAATATTTATTTACCAACTTAATTGTGTAAGATGAAAATATTTCAGTTCTAATTATTAAACGTAAAGTTTGTCCTAATAATACAAACGATTATACATTTAAATCGGTTCACAGGCATGTTATGTGCTCCAAAACCGCAGAAAGCGTAAAAATAAAATGAATAATATTAAGAAAGTAACGAATGATACACAAATATTGGTATGCAATTAGGATTGCAATTAACTATATACGTTTTTTTTTTGTTTCAGCATGCGACCTCTGTTATTAAGAAACCACTCATCACCTTAAAATACGGGTTTTCATTACTAATGCTCTATGTTTATACGCTGTATACAAGTCTATTTATGAAATTATAACAGTAAACTAAATACAAAGTTTAGGTTCAATGAATATTATTATCTGGTGAAGTCTGAATCGCACCAAAAATATTATTTATTTCTATTTATTCGACGTTGTGCTAATTAATTCGAGATTTGCTATTGCAAAAAAGTTTCATTAATTTATGATTATTGCGGTGGTTAAGGCTATTTTGACACAATATTTGATTCAACTACCAGTATCTTAAATTCCAATTTGTACCTTTTGTTACGCGATTAAGTTTGAAGCTTTATTAGGAATATCTACTTATTGTTGTTAATCCTGCTTAATTATACTAGGAAGTAGTGCAATTCCTAGTCAAAATATA
Organism: Mecyna flavalis; assembly: GCA_949319885.1. Taxonomy (NCBI): domain Eukaryota; kingdom Metazoa; phylum Arthropoda; class Insecta; order Lepidoptera; family Crambidae; genus Mecyna; species Mecyna flavalis. Next base: position 10,661,910 of record OX439437.1, read on the forward strand.
GTCATGGCAGTTTTACCTCATGGTGCAAGATTAAAAATAAAAAATAGATAATGTAAATAAGAATCAGAGGACTCAAATAATGACTTATGTACAGAATATATTATACTATGTTGTGTAATAGCTTGTTAATAAGATATATTTTGAAATGTAGATTTTTACTTATATGAATATATGGATATTTTTATAAAAACAGTTTTATTATTGGGAAAGCTTTTATTGAATACGTTGAGATTTATACAGGGATTCTGTTTTCCAGACTGGACAGTTTGTTGCTTAGTGTGCACAAATCACTTTGTATTTTGAGTAGTATGTTGGTAAAGCTGTCTCGATTCTTTCTTCCGCCTAATTTGAACATTGTCGTACTGGAGATGCGGCAGGATACGTCTGATTTCTTATAGTCGGTGAGCAGTAAGTTCGCGCACTTGTTTTCTGGATATCTAAAGGTGTTGAGATCGACCGTTTCTTTCGATATGGCCGCGGTTGCTGAAAACATATTTTTATAAATCGTAAATAAATCATTACCTAATGTTAACGTCGAGGAAAGTACAACGGTTTTAAAATCGAAATGCGTTCAAAAGTTAAGTATGAGTCTTGATCGACAACGACGCGTTACATTGATTGACGGGACCGACATTACAAAATTATCTTGCGTGTATCGCGCAATACCTATGCAATCGTGCTCTAAACACGTATAATGCTATTATTATATCCGATTCGATTCTAATTATACTGTAACGTTTATGCGCAAAACTTGCAAACAGTTCGATCAGAATAACGACCAAAATCTATTGAACAACTTTTTAATATAGATCACATTTTTCTAATCTATTTAATAATAGGTCAAGCCATCACGTGCGCAAATCATAACTACCGACTCCTCCCTCGACAAAGTGTCGCAGACGCAAGAAATGATCAGATTTGGCAGTGAAACTAAAACAACACATAAAACCTGTATTTTTGTAAGTTATTTTTCTTTTAAACTTTTCCTAATTGAGTGAAAAATAATTTGGGGTTTCTAGGGTTTTGCGCATTTAACATTACACGTTGTAGAAAAGAAATTTAATGCTTCGACCACAGAGATGGATATACTCCGCCGTGGCTTCGACTGTTTACTGGACTTGTGATACTACACTCTGTTCCACATATGAAGTCCTCTAGCCGCTATATTGGTACTATCTACTGTTTTTCAATACTTTCAATCTGTTTTTTGACAGATTTACAAAGCGTAGGCAATGCTGCCAATATAGCGGCTAAAGGACAACTTATGTGGAACAGAGTTTACAAGATAAGTAATTTTGAATGCCTTCAAGTTCAACAGATTGGTCATTTGTCTTACCATTCCCGTTTCCATTGATGCTCTGCTTGTTATCGCTCGTATATTCAGAGTTAAGTTGGCCGCCCACGCTCTCTCCATTACCCAGCGTCAGCATGTTGTTTCGCATCGACGTCACAGCTAAAGGAAAATGGCTCGTCATTGATATGGAATTGAAGTGACTATTGCCAAAAATAGAAGAGAGATGGTGACCGTTACGTTTAAGTTATTGTTACGGTTATGCTTAAATATGAAAAAGAAAACTGCTTACATCTTTAGGTGTCTGTCTTTGTGAAAAAATTAATGGTAGGCTATTTAAGTTAAAGACCATACTCGCTCTACCTTTGTGATGGGTTAGAGCAGATTCCAAACTAAACCACCCCGAGTATTTAAGTAAGTAGTGTCCCTCAATGAAATGGGCCGCAGTGCCCGCTTACCATCAGGTGGGCTGTGTATCTGTGTGCGAACTGATGTAGTATAAGAAAAAGTTAAGTAGCTATTAACATCAAGATTTCCTTACATTGTGCTCCCGTGCCAGGCAACCATACTTCCAGAATGTATGGATGCTGCGGGTCGTTGCCCTTTCGCATATCAGTCAGCGGTATTTCCGTGTTTTCATCTGACTTCAGCACGATGACCTCTTCGCAGTAGTCCGGTAAGTCCAGTAGGTGCCATACTTTCTGACGAAGCAACGATATTGACGCCGTAGGCTTGATGGCTACGTAGCGAAGTTTTTCTTCGAGAACTAATGTTAGGAATTCGATGAGAAAATCATAAGTTTTGGTTTTGACTGCCAACGGGTAACAGTGGTTAAAGAGCTCGGGTATAAAATCCGAAGGTCGAGTGTTTGATTTCCAGCTTGGGTTTAGTTGGTTGTAGGACTTTTTCTGAGTTCAACTGCCTAACGCCTACCACTTCTACAGTTGAAAACTGCCGCGCCGTCATAATAGCTCTGTCGGTGTTCCGGCAATATTAATGTGGGAGCCATACACATTGCTCACACATTATAGTGGCGTATTTGTTAGTAATTCTTTGCAAACCACTAATAGCAATGAGTTCACATCAGGACAATTAAAGTTGCAGGTGCCACTGCGGCTCTTTTTTTTTCGGAGGAGAATGCGTTTTTGCACCTTAACCGTAAGCTAGCTAGAACTGCGGCCGAGGCACACCCGGAGAGGATGATCCAGTGCCCGCCTTGTGGCGATTGACTGACCCTGCCACTGCGTCTCCTATAGGAGAGCCATTATGAAAATACGACACCTTATAACGACTGGCAGGACCCCAGTTTCAGACCACACGGTTATTATAATATTACTTACTTCCCAGATCATGACGGCGTATGATCAGAAAAGTGATCACTTCCTTTCGAAATAATTTCGCGGGAACTTTAAACAACTTTGTCAGAGACATTGTGTATCATCATATCTGGGACCTCGCAAGATAAAACTATTTGTAATTTATTCAATGATCCATTTGTGACATTATTCACAATTTAGTAATGTTTTTGTCTCCAAAAATTGAAAAATCATGCAATAAAAGTCCACTGAAAATACATGTCACGAGGAATGACGCATGGATGTACGACCATTTTGTGCATACGACAGCATACGACATTCAATAGACAATATTATTTAGACATTAAAGCACACTACAAAAAGGATGATTTTGGAGCTAAAGTACGATCACAAAGCAAATAGCTTTTGGAATTACATACCTTGTTCCGAGATAAACACTTTATAAATTAATCGTAATTAAGTATCGCCATGTGCAAAGGTTGCCTCCGGAGTTATATAAGGTCATGTCATTTTAGTTTGAAATATTTTAACCAGACATTCATTAATGATAGACACACACAGTGCACTATGTATTATTTATATATCAATACAAATTTAGGTTTTTACTTTTTCATACAAAAAAATTAATTATTTTTAAGAACAACCTGTGTATAAGATGACCTCGCGTGAACCCATTTTCATTCATGAATAATCTAAATATGGCTTCTACATATCGCCGTTCTCCCTCATTTCATTCGTTCTCCTCTTTCCCTCATTCATTCATAAACTATTCTGCTTATCGCCGTTTTCTTTCATTTTACTCTTTCTGCACTCTTCCCACTCTAATTCATAAGCTGTACTGGTCATTCACAAATTTGTGTCAGCGTGTTGCCAGCCTACACTGCACGACTTGCACTTAAATTACATTACATTCTACTTGACATAAAATAAATCAAACACAAAAAAGAATAAACAACGAACATTTGTTCTTCATTTTAGAATTTGACTCTCCATCACACTTTTTCAGGCTTTGGACTGACAAGTTAAGGAACTCGTTATTTGTTTCGTAATTTGATTAATAATGTAAACTTTAAAATGTAAATAATTAAAAAGGCTAAGCATGTTTACGTGTTAAAGTCAAAATTCATCAATATTAAAAACTACGATTATTTACAAATTAAACACATACGTACCTATTTACATTAATTGTTGGATGTGCGTAATGACGCACACACATTCTGGCACGAATCACGATCCAGGCAATGCCTCCGCACAGAACACAACACGTCTTGCTCACCTGTTCCTACCTCCATTACGCACACACATTCAGGCACGATCCAGGCAATGCCTTCGCACAGAACACAACACGTCTTGCTTACTCCTCTCACCGCCCCAAGAACCCGCCAAAAGAAACCTCTCCTCGTAGAGATCTCGCGCCCGCAACAATCTCACCGGCGTCGTGATAGCATAGCATACGGCCATGTTAAAGTATTTTAGGGATAAGTAGCGATACGGCGCGTCTTAGTTACGTGCGCAAACAACAGAACACTAAGACGTGCCTCGACGAACTAAATCACACTCCCGAGTCCCACGTCGAACACCTATTACTGCACAGTGGTCAAATTGATTTGATTTTAAAATATGTAATTTAGATATTAAATATTTTACTTAAAACTTGTTTATCGTTACATTCGTTTTAATTGGTTTAACGTAACAGTTTTAGAGCTACCCCTCCCAAAATGTGTTTTTAATTGGTCGCTTAAAGTTACGTTAATTCGAAATTCACGATTTCACACAATAAGTTTTCTCTTTTCCTTTAAAACAAGAGAAAACAAACCTTTTTAAATTGGAACAGGTAGAAAATATGTATCTAATCAAAACCAGTTTTAACTGCAAAAACCAGGCAAAAGTGGTTTTGACCGGTGCCCGTGGTTAAAAACAATTTTGACTGATTTTCGTAGTCGAGTTCGTTTGTTTTCATTGACTTAAATTAGTTTGGCCTAGGCCAAACTAGTTTGACCTGAAATGGTTTTGACCGATCGTTTGAATTAATATCAGGCAAAACCACTTTTGACTGCAAAAATCAGTCAAAACTGTTTTAGACCAAGGGCATCCGACAAAACCACTTTTGACTGCAAAAATCAGTCAAAAATGTTTTTGATTAAGGGCATCCGCCAAAACTACTTTTGCATGATTTTTGTAGTTAAAAGTGGTTTTGACCGGCTACGAGTTTTGACTGTAACATATCTATTGCTATAATAAAAAATGACGTTAAGAACTTCTTTACGTTTAGATTAATTTGTAAGTAGAAATAAAGTACCTATCTACCTAATTTCCCGAGGTGCCCGAGATCACAATCACACCAACCAACACTAGACCAACAAGTTATTACCTCTCAGTATGGTCTTGCAAAACAAACTTTAGTAAAATGTTTAGGTAATTATTGTTCAAAAACCATGTTTGAATAGCTATTCCTAATTGGGTAGTTTTTAAAATAAAGTAACAAGTACAACAGAAAGTTATGTAGATTTGGGTACTTATTGGTAACACGATTGTTTCAGTGTAAATAAAAAAAATACAAATAAAGTCATACAAAAAAAAACAATTTATCTAAATTAAATTTTAATCTAATTGATCAGACCAAACCACTGTGCGTTTGTAGGTGGGGAGATCGCGACACGTGTAAGAAGAAATGGCGTATTTATCGGCCCCTTTTATCCGTTTTGTGTTAAAAACCGCCAAAAGACGGTTCCTTTGGCGGTTTGTAAGCAAAGCGGCCAAAGGAGTCGATTCGGTCGCTAGGCGGCTTCTTCAAAGGGAAGCGCGGCACGTGCCGACCGCAGCGGTTATCTCAAAGGGAAGTAACACAGAACAGTAGTGATGGCGGTCAATACACGAATATTTCGATACTTTTATGTTAAAAGATTTTGTTGTGTTACGAGAGATGTTTTATCAAAGCAGTTAAGATGCTCGAAATAGAAACGATAAAGATTTAAATTGAAACTGCCTCCTTGATACAGTGGTTAGAGCGTTGGGCTCTAAAACTCGGAGGTTGTGGGTTCGAATTCCGCGAGGAGCATCACTTTGTGTGATGAAAAAATTAAAAAGATTTATCATGTGTCGTTTTCATGCTAGTAAAGTGATTCGTTTACATTTGTGCACGTTGTTCATGTTTTTGGACTACGACTTTTCTGTGGTTTATAAAAGTAAATGTATGCCAAACTGCAGGGAAAAGGCCTCCATCTTGCAATGATGGCAAGCTATTGTTACTATGATAGGTACGGGCTTAATCAACATACTTGCGGATTGATGGACGAACCCGAGCTTTGTCAAAAAAAAAACAACACCAAGTTAGTCCGACCCGGCTATTGAACCTAAGACCCCGAGATCTCGGTACGGTACTTAAAAGCGTTGGTTTATAAAAGTGACAAAGGAAAATTATGCAAAGTTCAACTTTAAATCAAATTTTTATCGTATTTTAAAATAAATTATTATCGATCGTAATATTTACTCATTGGTAGATAAGTACATCACTAGTGTCCTTCCGATTGTTCGGTCTTTTATTATTTTAGTTAGCTCGCTTGTTTCACGGTAATATCTTGTGTCCTCGGATGGACTAGTGGCTCCGGGGCCCGGGCTATGAGCAATTTCACGATGTACTCGTAGTGTAGTTTGTTTTGTAGAGTTAATAGTGAGATGTGTGTGTAATGAAAGTGAAAAATATTGTACCATTTATTCAGATCACCGGTGTGACAGTAATCGTATTATGGTCGGATTACGATGATCGCCATGGTACCCAGGCTTGGGGTCGCCGGGATCAGCGCCTTTGGACTTTTTCTGTTTTATGTTAAATGTTATCCTATTAAGTAAAAAGAACGAACTTAGTGTGTGCATGAGCAGGAGTATCTATGGCGCACGAGAGTCTGTTCGAGCTGTTGTACCTGGCCGGTGTTGAAAGACCATATGAAGGTGAGTAGGTACTTAGCAGTAGTAGTTTATGTAGTTATCAACAACTAATAAAAGGGATGTTACAAGTGTGGTAAAGTAGGCAGGTGCCGGCAAAATTCTTGACGCTCGGTCGACAGTGGGGGAAAGTTCGCGACTCAAATTCGTGTTCTACGCAATGCCCACCCGATTTCAAGAGTTTTGCCGGGACCTGTAACCTAATTGGTGAATTCGAAATAGTTTCTGGTTACGTTGTCGCGCATATCGCGGTTTTTTGCCTTCATTTTTTTTAACTGTTACAAATTTTCCCTAAGAGACTAAAAAGAGTTGAACTGTTGCTAATTTACTTAGATCTAGAAACAACTCCCTACGCTGGTAACACTGATGGGGGGCCGGCCCTTCAGCAGAGCAAGAGCGCGATAGCTAAAGAGCGAGTAGGCAAGAAGGGGGGGTGGGACCACCACCACGTGGACACGGCCTGTGCGTACGCGGTTTCTTTGTGTAGAGTTCAATGTTTGACCTTTCTAGTATCGATAGTAAACTAATGGCGTTCTACGTAATACACAGGATGTAGTATTTGACTATTTGATCATCACGGAATTCGTCATTTTTCTCGAAAACTAGCGCGTAAACAATTAATAAATATTATATGAATTTATTTTAAATTTAATGTAGAATCAGTCCTCAAATTATTGAGCAAAGATTTTGTATGACCTTATATTTGATTATGTATGGCCATTGTATGGCAAAAAAAATTGGAGATCCGGTTCTAAAAGAATTACTGTCATTTAGAAACAAATCTAAAGAGTAAGCCCCTTCGTACACAAGGCGACGCAAGTCTCCGATACTCGGCGACTTGCGTCGCCTTGCGACTACCGCCATACAAATCCATTGAGGCTCGTACACTAGTCGACGCAACTCGCGTCGCCGACATTCGTCGCGCGACTCGCGTCGCGCCACTCCTACGATACCTGCCTGCCGAAGTCGTCGCTACTTAAGTCGCGGCGATTTTCAAGATGGCGGAGCAGTTATTGAATATTAAATTTGTTTCTGAGGTGGAGAAATATCCTTGTTTATATAACTATGCTGAACTAGCTTACCCAGTGAACTTCGTATCACATACCTCTTAATATAAACCATATTTATTTAAACCCTATCTTTTTTCCATATTTTCTCATCGTTTAAACCTTCCCTGGACTTCCACGAATATTTCAAGACTAAAATTACTCAAATCGGTTCAGCCGTTCTCGAGTTTTAGCGAGACTAAAAAACAGCAATTCATTTATAAATATATAGATAGGCAATTCCCGTCGCCGTGTGTACGGACCGTGCTCTACTCGATACTCGCGACTGGATACTAAAGTAGTATACAACATTAGTATCGGAGACTTGCGTAGCGTTGTGTACGAAGGGCCTTAAAAAGAGTTAATGATTACAACATTATATCGCAGTAAATATTTATTCCTTTCTATTAGAAACACAAAATACATTTTGACATCACTGGACAGGTAAGCTTTGAAAGTTGTATAAATATTTATGGCAGTAATTAAAAACATAATTATTACGTGCATAAATTAACTTACAAGCAACAATAATTTAAAACCAGCTTAAAACTCATTCTTAATAAATCTCTGAAAAATATAACGAAAACAAAACGAAAAAGATTGATTTGCCTCGCACTAATATTTTCTTATGTTCTAACTTAACATGTTTTTTAGCAATATACATATTTAACAACTTCAATAAGAATGACTAAAATAACAATCACAGATTAATGCCAATTTTAGAATAGCTAATTTTGGTATTTTTACTTTACCAAGTGGAAGGTGCTCCACCGACAAGAGCGATAATAGTGAATGAATGAACTTTACCAGGAGTGCAACTTTGTTTTTAAGTATTTTTTATAAGATGTTATAACTTGCAATATGATGTCACACAGAAAGAAAAATCAAGTTGCAGTTGTCTTGAAAACAAAAATATATTTCTTTCAACAACAGTGTTAAAGTAAATTGTAATGTTAAAAATATCACCAACAACCTATCTTGCCTTAGTTATTTCTTTTTTCTAACTTCTGCGCTTGAAGGGCATACATTAGGGCTTTAGAAGAAACAAAGTCCCATTTATTCAAGAGAACATTGTACATTGTACCATACACTGCTTCAACATGACAATTACCTGAAAGAAAAAATGGTCAGGTTAATTTTATATAGGTAGAATCCCGAAAAGGAGAATCCCTTTCAAGGCAATCAAGTGATAATTCGTCAAATCAAATATTTAATATGTACGGTCAACAGCACATCACAGTTAATACTTGCAGTAATTGCAGTTCGATAATAGCACTTATGCCCCCAACATAAGAGTGGTACAAAGTCCAAAGTGTAGTCTGACGTGCTTTTCACTGTACATTAAAGGACCAAAACTAATCTGATAATCAAGACTAATTATTATTATTCAATCAATTGACTAAAAAAACGATGAGTAGTGTAGTCTCTATCCCCCATTTGTTAAACTGAATATATGGAAATATTTAATTGGTCAGGCAATAAAAGTACCGAGTATTTTTGGGGCACTGCAGAGAGTTTTGGCTAAAGATGCCAAACAGCAGCTATTTTAAATTTCAAAATAGACCAATGTCAGTTTAGATGCGATTCGGACGTTAGGTCTATGATACACTATCTGGCAAATATTTTATTCAACTCCTCGTAGTAGCTACATATCTGTATAAATGGTACTTACTCCTCTCTAAAATAAACGTAAGCTCATTCGGCGTAATAAACTTTTCATACTGATGCGTTCCCTTTGGCAATGCGCCTAAGATGTACTCGGCGACATAGATACAGAACAGTTGCGACATTCTGGTCCTGTTCAATGTCGTGAAGAATATTCTACCGCCTGGTTTCAGCGCTTCTACGCAGGCCTTGACGAATATTTCTTGGTTATTAACATGTTCAATTACTTCTGATGCTACCACGCCGTCGTAATGCTCTCTGTAGTCGTTTATATGCTCCTGAAAACAGATTTTCAATCTCATAATTTGTTTTACCTAGAAATTATGTTTTTCAATAATATGTCCATTAAATGGCATTACATGTAGGGTTTAAAATTCCCTCTTTCTGGTCTGTCTTTATGCAACTTTGACAATTAAAAATTTCTTTTGTAAGAAAGAACTCAACCAATTTTATTTATAGTTGAGTTAGTTGCCATAGTTGCGTTATAGCTTTAGTATGTCATATCAACCATCTAGTGAATGCAAAGAAACCTATTTTTTGACTGACAATATATATGGATAGTAGCAAAGGATTATTCCCATCTGCCCCTACCAAATCTGCCCCTACTGGGGGCAGACGGAACTAGTGTTAGTCGCATCTGCCCCCACTAGGGGCAGATGCGACTAAATAAGTTTCGACTGCCCCTACTGCTTATTTAGATAGGTACCTAGGTAGGTAGCTAACCCAGTAGATGCCTATACTGTACGAATGCGGACTTGTTTTTGGGAGTTTTTTTGCGCGACAAGACGCGACGACGCGACGATTTGAAGAGTTACCATTAAATGCAAATATCTGAAGAGCTATGTATTTAATTAACATTTGTAGTAAAAAAAAAATGAAAATTTCGGAAAACAAATGAATGTCGGGAAAACAAATGAATGTCGGAAAAACATTGTTTATTGATCTGAAGTTAAAAAAACAGGTGCAAGCGATTTTCGACCTTATTGGCATTTAAAATTTTGTTGCTTTTTCGCAACCGCTTGTCGACTATCTTTGCTTGTTCATTAAAATCAGTTATTTTGGTAAATGTCGATAAGGTCGAAAATCGCTTGCACCAGTTTTTTTTGTTTGTCTATTGATTTGAAGTAAAAACAAACAGGTGCAAGCGATTTTCGACCTTATTGGCATTTAAAATTTTGTTGCTTTTTCGCAACCGCTTGTCGACTATCTTTGCTAGTTCATTAAAATCATTTATTTTGGTAAATGTCGATAAGGTCGAAAATCGCTTGCACCTTTTTTTTTAACTTAAGATCAATAAACAATGTTTTCCCGACATTCATTTGTTTTCCCGACATTCATTTGTTTTTACTACAAATGTTAATTAAATACGTAGCTCTTCAGATATTTGCATTTAATGGTAACTAACATATTAACATTATAACATATACAGGGTTATTGGTAATGTGTCTTGATCCTTTTAAGGGCATGTAGAGCAGGTCTCCAGCTAGCAATTAACCCATTAAAATGCAAGTCAAAAGTGAACCAATAATGAGATATATTTTTTTAATATTTTTTCGAAAAATTAGGGAAACACAACTTTAAAAATTTATTAAAAAAAAACTACAACATATTTTAATGTAATTATTTATGAATGTTAGTGTTTAGTCTAGTACATAATAAGTCTAGTACATAATAAAACACACTAGGATAACTGAAAGTTTTGTTAATTTTGAAATAAGAGATCTAAAACTAGAATTTTTTTACGACGCTTATAATTTTGTTTACAAGAAAGTATCATTTACTTCAAAAAATCACCTAAGTACTTGGACGGCAGAACATTTCAAAAACATCTGCATATCAATGGCTATCCAACAAGATACAATATGCACTTAAAAAATTGATAACAACTGTAAAAACAACTAACGAGCATAAAAGGGTAATAAATCTCTATACACATTTTTTCGCTATATCGGTGTATTTTTCAACCAGATGACAATCGATAGACAAACGACACTTGGTTAAACCATGAATGGATGAAAGAGACCGGTCAAGAGATGACTCATAAATAAAAAATCCCGGGAATTAATTTCATATCTGCTTTTGTTATGTCAAAACGTTTTACTCCAATGATGTCTTAAGGACTCCAATAATAAAAATAATAAAAAATAAAAATGTTTTTATTCGGACAACAAAGATCCAATTTGTTAGTAACATCAAAAGCTTACAAACTATGTTAGTACTTAATTATAAATTTCGACAAATTAATGCTTGACATGTGCCTGAGAAGTGGACAGTCCCCACTCTCGACAATGCCTTTCAAGACACTGTTGCGGCTACCACAGACTCGCCGAAGAAGGGAACCTGCTTTTTTGCGCAAAATGGCCGGGAAACTGTCGACCTGCGCATCCGCAAACATACCCGATGCGCTACAGAATCGTGGCAGCCGCAAGAGTGCCCTGAATGCATTGTTATACTGCACGCGTAAGGCGCTGTACGACTTCTGCATATAGTCAACCTACAGGCTGGCTGAGTAGAATGACGTACAGTATGCTTTGAAAAGCGTTATTTTAACAGCGTCTGAGCAGCAATGAAACCTGCGGGCCAACATATTTGCCCTCACCGACAACGCCCTACGCTCACGCTCCATGTCAGCGTCATCTTTTAAATCGCTAGTAACAATGTGACCAAGGTATTTGAATTGATTGACCCTACAAAGTGGCAAACCATACAAACGTATGGGGGGTACAATATCTGGACACTTGTTACCGGCCTTAAATACCATGTACTCGCTCTTCTTGGTATTGTACAGAAGTCCATGTGCAGTGGCATATCGCTCACATATATTCAAAAGTTGCCTCAATGCACTGACCGAGGGCGCCAGCAGCACCATGTCGTCCGCGTAGCTGATATTGTTAACGCATATGTGACCAATATGACAACCTAAGCGTGCGCCACTAAGTTCCTCGATCAGTGCATTGATGTACAAATTAAAAAGCCTTGGAAAAGTCAAGCCGCCCTGCCTCAAGCCACACATCATTCTATACGTGTCAGAGCACTCTCCCGCCCACTTCACGCAGTTAGTTTGACCCCTGTACCAAAACTTAAACAATTCAATAATGTCCGGAGACACACCGACCTGCCGGATTTTGTCCCATAGTAAATCGTAAGTCACGAGATCAAACGCCTTACTCAGATCCAGGAAACAGGCATACACGGGAGTACGCCTGTCCGTGTAGTACCTGACGGTATGCTTAAGGCTCAGTATAGCACTTTCTGTAGACAAATCTCGTTTGAAACCAAACTGAAGGTCGTTGATTTTTAAGTGACTATCTAACTGAGCATTGAGCACACCGTCAAGCACCTTAGCTACGATAGTTGCTAAAGATATAGGCCTGTAATTTGATCCAGATGACACATCGCCAGTCTTATTCTTAACTATTGGGACAATTACCGTCCTCATCAGGTCTGAAGGCAAGTATGAATGCACTAAACACACATTGAACAGCATACACAGAACTCTGGCAAGGTGAGGACCGGCATTTTGAAGGTGCTCGATGCTGAGACTGTCATGACCAGGAGATTTTCCTCTGGTCATGGAATTAATTATGATGTCTTACTCACTTGAAATATTGCAATGCACTCAAAGAAGGTTCATTCCCGCCTGACCCCTCCAATTCTACCTTCAGTGGGGGCAGGCAAAACTAAAAAGTTTCGACTGCCCCCACTAAAGGCAGAATTGGTGGGGTCAGGCGGGAAGAAACCTTCTTTAAGTGCATTGCAAAATTTCAAGTGAGTGTCCTTAAGAAATCATTGGAATAAAACGTTTTGACATAACAAAAGCAGATATGAAACTAATTCCCGGTTTTTTTTTTTTGATGATGAGTCATCTCTTGACCGGTCTCTTTCATCCATTCATAGTTTAATCAAGTGTCGTTTGCCTATTGATTGTCATCGGGTTGAAAAATACACCGATATAGCGAAAAAAATGTGTATAGAGATTTATTACCCTTTTATGCTCGTTAGTTGTTTTTACAGTTGTTATTAATTTTTTAAGTGTACATTGTATCTTGTTGGATAGCCGTTGATATGAAGATGTTTTTGAAATTTTCTGCCGTCCAAGTATTTAGGTGATTTTTTGAAGAAAATGATACTTTATTGTAAACAAAATTATAAGCGTCGTAAAAAAATTCTAGTTTTTGATCCCTTATTTCAAAATTAACAAAACTTTCAGTTATCCTAGTGTGTTTAATTATGTACTAGACTAAGCTCTAACTTAATCATAAATAATTACATTAAAATATGTTGTAGTTTTTTTTTAATAAATTTTTAAAGTTGTGAATCCCTAATTTTCCGAAAGAATATTAAAAAATATATCTCATTATTGGTTCACTTTTGACCTGCACTTTAATGGGTCAATTGCTAGCTGGGGACCTCCTCTACATGCCCTTAAAAGGATCAAGACACATTACCAATAACCCTGTATATAAATCCCTGGACATTATTCACACAGCGTCATCTAGCCCCAAACTAAGCATGAGCTTGTGCTATGGTTGCTAGACAACGGATAAACATTACTTACATACTTTTTTTTTTGTAAATACATACATATTATACATAGAAACACCCAGATCGATACAAACAGACATGTTCATGCACACAAATGTTTGTACCGTGCGGGGATCGAACCCGCGACCTTTTGTGTAATAGCCGACTTCGCGACCACTACACCAAATGGCTCGTCAAAAACTGGACAGCTACTCTTCAAATCGTCGCGTCGTCGCGTCTTGTCGCGCAAAAAAAAAAACTCCCAAAAACAAGTCCGCATTCGTACGGTACTATAGGCATCTACTGGGGTAGCTACCTACCTACATCTAAATAAGCAGTAGGGGCAGTCGAAACTTATTTAGTCGCATCTGCTCCTAGTGGGGGCAGATGCGACTAAAACTAGTTCCGTCTGCCCCCAGTAGGGGCAGATGCGACTAAAAAGTCGCATCTGCCCCTACTGGGGGCAGATTTGGTAGGGGCAGATGGGAATAATCCAGTAGCAAATACTGGCAGCAGCCATTGAGTTACAAGTACTACGTATAGAGAGGCTATACGGAACAAAAACTGTGTCGCAAAATGATGACTGGACTGACTGATGTAATGGCTACAGCGGATGTCGTCTAACCAAACTATAAAACTTGCAGCGCTATAGATTGCTTACAGAGTATATTTTTCTGGCGACCAAAACATCGTTAGCGCCATGTAAAGCAAGGCGCTTACGCGTTTTGTTTGAAATACCCGAAATACCTATCTCATAGATCTTGAATGAGTTGTTGCCGTAACCATGGTAACGGAAACAAAGCATCGCACAAAATTTTTGTTTGCGGTGTCGGTTCTATACGCTAGTAATTGTAGTTCAATGGCAGCAGCAGTCTTTGAGTATGATAGGTTACTTACTTCAATGGTTGTGCAGTGATATGTAGGTTTGTATTTTAACTTTGAATTGGATTCACTGTGTTGCTGAGCTATTTTAATCAAGTCATTATTCGCGTCCACTCCTGTAACTTCTGCACCAATCTTGGCTAGTGCCTAGAATGATAAAAAACAATTTTTAAAGGTACATGCTTTTTCATAAAGCAAATTTCAATCAAAAAATGGTCTATTACTACTATTGCTCTGTAAACTTTGGACATACCTCACTTAGTATGCCACCTCCACAGCCTACATCAAGAATCTTTTTGTTTTTTAATGGGTAAGGGTTTCTCTCGTTTGTAGCACATTGTACTAATCCATCTCTTACAAATGGAACACTGTAAATTTAAATACATGAAATAAAGAAAAGTGTTACTTTTAATATTTGCAAAAGCTAAATATTTGGTTGTCTATTTGATGTGGTAAGATAGACAATCTTTTAAAATGCTTTAGAATAAAACATTGTTTATAATGACCCGTGTTACTTTTTAGTGAAAAAAAAAATACAAACAAAACATGACACACAAACACTTAAATTTTAATTTCAAGCTGACATATTTAAAGACAAGTTAAAATAATATATCTCTAATAATATATTGATACTTGTAATCTCAATTGACGTAAGGCACAAGACTTTACCTTAGCCTTACGTCAATTGAGATTACAAGTATTGATATTTTAAGGCCTTACCGAAGCATGTTCATAGCATGAAGTGCTTTCATCGGCCCTTCAGTATCCCACCATGTCTGAGAATGGTTTGTGAATTTGTTTATATCTTCTTGATCTATTGTTGATCCTGTTCGCTCATCCTTCTTCATTGCATTAACAGTTGAATAACTAAGATTACTCATCATATTTCTGTAATGAGACAAAATTAAAATTAATAAAGCCAGTTTTACCGTTGGTGTGAAAAAAACAGCATTACTGATAACTTTCTTTTTCTCTTTGTGATATCATGCAATCAGTCCCAGAACTATAAGCAGAGGTTTTTTAGGAAAAATTGGCATTGTGGAGCTCATTCCACATCTGAAACCACTCCAAAGGACATTGGCTGCTCAGTCCAGTTAAACCAGTTCTATAATGTTACGTCTTTTTAATCGTCTCAGTGATAACTGACAGATAAATTACAAAGAACTTAACTGACAATGGTAAAATATTAATTATAATAGGCTAGTAATGATCATTGTAATAACATAATGGTTTGTTTTCAATGATACAGATGATTTTTGATTGTTTGATAGGTTTAAGAATCGCTGATGTTAAAAGATCATAAGACATCTGAATGAATGAAGACATGATAAAAATAGTTTTTTATTTGCATTCGTCCTAGATTTAGGTTGCGAAATATTGGCACACTTCTAGAAGATTATTGTTAATTTTTAGCAACTTACCCATTACTTTTAAATACATTTTTTTGGAATAACCAGCTCCTGTGCAATATCTTCGAAGTCATTTTGTATAGTGTTTGTTATTTTTACGTAGTTTTCTTAGGTTATAATGTTAGTTAGTATTTAGTTATTTCTTCTCTAGAGATTGGGGATTTTATTATTTTGTTTACAAACTAAAAAGAAGACTGAAAAACTGTACTCAATACTGTTTTTTAAACTGAAACTGAAATACTGCTGGTAAAACCATACGGCATTCGGCGCGGCCGGCTGTCAGTAACAGAACTGACAGATCCACGACAGACGACAGAACAAATTGTGACTCACTGTCACTCGCTCAACAAACTTATCAAGTGTTGCAATTTTTCAAATATTATTTTCCCATTAACGATTTCACAATTTATTATTTAATAAATATGTCACAAGGTAAAATACATCATAATAACATAACATAAAGAAAAAAGCACTGTAGCTTAGTGGTTGCTTGCGGAGGACAGAGAAGCGTCATTAAAAAAACACATACAAGGTCAACAGCCATTCACCAATAAAGAGCGGACCAAAGAGTCTATGACAAAAACTGTTTTATTTGAAAAAGAGATTATATTGAAGTACCAAGAATTACACTACCTACTGCATTAAATTTTGTTTGGGATCTTAAAAATTCAAGATGTTTTAGAAACATTCATCATCATCATCATCATCATCCCAGCGTATTCCCGATTGCATCCAGTATGGAGCTCAGGGTCCGCTTCGACTATGATCCTAGATTTGACAAGCCTGGTTATTACAATGGAGGGATTGCCATCTGACCTCCGTAACCCTACAAGGGAAACCAGACATACTGGAACATAGTCGGGACCAACGGCTTAACGTGCCTTCCGAAGCACGGAATCATCACTCTTTTCAGACATTCAGGTGATTCAAGCCTGCAATGTCCTAACCAAACTGGAAACAATCACACAAAGTGATGTTCCCCGCGGGATTCGAACCCACGACCTCCGGGTTTTAGAGCCCAACGCTCTAACCACTGCACACTGTACCACGGAGGCAGTTGTTTTAGAAACATTATTGAAGTAAATATCCCTTTGCTTTGATATGGGAATTTGCTTAGGGTAAGAGGTACAATTATTGGCACTTTAAGGAATTTCGCAACTTTAAAGGCCTGTAGAAAATCAGCCAATTTAAATATCGACTTAATTTTGATTTCGTATGATTCTTTATTTATTTGAGAATAGATTTAAACGGGTTGATAGTTAAGAAATGTGTTAGAAATACGAAAATTTCCGCAAAATATGAAAAAACACCGAAAGTCACTATTGTTGGCACCCTAAAGTACAAATATTGGCATAGAAAAATGTACAATTGTTGGCAGTGCCAATAATTGTACACGTGACCGTGCCAATAACTAATCGGATCGCCTGATAGTGATGGGAAAAGTGAAATCTACTTACGAGTACCTATACAAATAATAATTTGCCGTTCGTTATAGGCGTTAAAACTAGAGAACGGCTGAACCGATTTGGCTAATTTTGGTTTTGAGATGTTCGTGAAAGTCCAGAAAATATTTAAAAATGTGAGAAAATAGAGGAATTAGACGTAGGTCTTGCTTGGCGGTAATTGGAACGCCAAGCACACAACGCGGGGCTTCCCCTCGAACCATCCATTCGGCGAGGACCTAATGTCCTGGGCACTCAGCTTGGGACTAGTGATCCTCAACAGGGGGAGCACGCCGACCTGTGTGAGGTCGTCGACATCACCCTGGCCACCTCACATTTGGCGGGCCGCGTCACCCAGTGGCGGGTGGCCGACGCGGAGACCTTTTCGGATCATAAATATATCCAATTTGGTATCTCCGTAGGCGGCCGTGGTACTCAAGTCCAACCGAGGAAAACTTCCCGAATGGACGTAGGTGGACAAACTCAACCCCCTAAGTACAGCGACATTGCTGGCTCTTATATAGTCGGTATTAGCCACTTAAAGCCGATGACCGAGGAGCAAATGCGGCTGATACAGGAGGCTATCAAGGCTTCAACAAGGTGGTAGATGCTAGCCTAAGGGGGGTACCGAAACTCTTGGGTTTTGCCTACAAGACAGGCTGGATATTGGCGACTGCACAAACCAGGGAACCAAGGACTGGCTTGGGGGCTGAATCCGAGAAACGGAACCATGGCCCGGTGCAAAGCTCTCTATTATACCAGAGAGCGAACTGCCCAAGCCAAAAGTTGGGACCGCATTCTGCCCCGGAGCAATTTATGCTATGGGTGCAGAATGAAGATCTCAACCCAAAAGTTTGGAGGGTTCTACACACGAAGGAGGAAGCGACAGGATCTATTGTGACCTTCTCTCTCGATGACCAGTCTGACCAGTCTGTGGAAGCCCTCAAAAACAACCGTGGAGAGGCCAAATTTGGTGTGAGGACAGTTGTCTTCAAAATCAAAGGAGGCCAGGAGACGGGAACCCCAAAAGTGGTGAATCTACCGCCCACCACCAGCAGCGTAAAGGAATCGAAGAGGAGAGCGTTGAAACCCTCGGGAGCCTCCAAAGGCTCCCAAGGCTTAAAGCCTCCCCCTCCGAAACCTAAGGCCGTCGCGGGACCCTCATCTGAGGGTACCCAAAGGGACCAAACGCGACTGGGAGGGGGAATTTAGCGGGAGCGCCGAAGGTACCAAGGGTTTCCCATGATATATGTAGATAGGTAGCTCACTTTTTATTAGCTGAGTAAATATACAGTCGTTTTAAATCGCCGTGTAAAAATCTACCTATTAGTAGGACTTATAATGCTTTAATAAATACATTTTACAAAACAGTGGCACATCACTATTAGAATTTCATAAAAGCTGATACAATCATTGGCAACCTTCGAGGTACAATAATTGGCAGTGCCAATCGTAAAAAAAGTACAATTATTGGCACTGCTAAAATTTGAAACCACAAAAGATAAGAAGACAAATAGGCATTTTATGAATAGAACTTTCGAGACTGGTTAAAACACAATCATAACATTAACAGCGATTTTGCAAAACCGTATTTCAATAATTGGCAGGGGGTGTCAACGAACTAGTTCTCCATACAAACAAAATTACAATTATTGACACCCCCTAAAAGTTTTTTTCTAACAAGATTTACGATTGTATTTGCTGCATAACCCACTATTTAACATCTTATTTAACTAAAAAACATTCACTGACCAGAATTTATCTACAAAATAAAAAGTAATAAGTCGTTAAACTTACCCTGCATTCACAAATTTTCTTAAGGAATCACGCACAAACTGGTTTCTCTCGGGACCATGACCGAAAAGAATTTTTTCTAGTGTTGTCAGTTGTAATTATTTAAAAACTACTATTTAGTGTTGTAAATGAATAATTGAACTTTTATTCTAAATCTTTAGTTTATGGATTTTTGCCGCGAAAAGCTTAATATTTAAGTTTAAAACCAAAGAACATTTTTACTAGAGAGAAGAACGTCAAGCTCATACAAAAAAATGTCATGAAAAATTCCAACGCCATCTGTTGGGTGCCCCCTCGTAACTTAAGGGCGGGAAAATTTAAAATATATGAGAGCGGGAAAATTTAAAATCTGTGAGAGCAGGAATATTTAAATGTTTCAAATAAAGTATTTTAAGCAACTTTGAAAGATGTGACATAATTTTGTAAGAAAAGGTTTTCTTACAAAATAGCTGTTTTTGTAGAAACAGATTTATGTCCCATCTTTCAAAGTTGCTTAAAATACTTTATTTGAAACATTTAAATATTCCCGCTCTCACAGATTTTAAAATATATGAGAGGAATAAATACTAATAAAAAACGTTTGGTTATTCAAACAAAAGCTTTTTATTAGCTAATAATAAAAACAACAGTTACATAATATTATAAGTATGTATTAGACATAACTTTATAATTTTAAACATCAGCGTACTTCCTCACTTTTATTTTTATTTTACTTGCATACGTCCCAGAAAAAACAAAAAACACTATCTTCTTTGCTTCTTTGATTCTCTTTCATTGTCAAACACAAACTGAGACACTGACCTGTCTCTTTAATTAAACACAACACTGCACGACATAAACTCGACACAACAACGGAGGAACCAACTTGGCCTACTCGATGTTGTTTGCTATGGAGCAAAGTTATAAAAAATGTTGAAATTAATCGGAAATACAACAAAAATGTACGCGATGGCAGCCATATTTTATTGTAAGAAAAACTAAACAGCAAAGTTGCCAGGTACAAGAAATAAAATTCTACCTGTACCCGAATGGAATTGAATTTATAAAATATCTTTTTCCAGATGCACTGAGGCCTTAGCACCTTAGCTATATTTGAAAGGAGCTTAGCACGGATTCCTATCGAGTATCGAATCGAATTCGAATCGACGAGATTTTTTTTTCATTTTGTTCACTTTTATGATTTCTCTAAATACCATATAAAACTACATTAACTTTCGTAATGACTTTCATAGAGTATATTGAATGACTTTAAAAGTTTAAAATCAATAAATTGATTACCTAATCTCTAACAATTATATTTTTTGAATAATTTATGAATACTACTTTAATAGTAGCTTTTGAAAATGATAAAATACCAAATGTGTTTGTCAATGTTGCTTGTTCGAAAAAAATAATAATTTAATTTTATTTAATTTTCTGGCGAGCGGAGTTTATCCCCCGTAGGTATTCCAAACATCTCATAGAAACTCGACCGGGCCTGTTTAAAACCCAGAGTGCCAACAACTGGAGGGGGGCCAACATTAGTATAGTTTACCCTATATCGGCAACACTCAAAGTGTCTTTCATTTCAAATGACACAATAGGGACGTAGACAGAGAAAACAATGGAGAAAACTATAATGCAATATGGATGTCCTATATAATCTCGTTTTTCTAAAACACTTTTGTATTATCTATGCTAATCTCAGAGAGGTAATGCCTATACTTGTTTAAATCTTTGATGATCTCTGCGACAGCTGTCATCGATTTGACAGCTGTTAAATTTCACAATTTTTGTCTGACAAATGTATGAAGAGAAATGACGTTCATGATTGTGGGTTCCCGCCCACTTAGAGATGTTCATTGCTTTTATCATTCGCTTACACGTAATAATCGATTATGAAATTTTAAAACATCGGAAAATTTTCATTTTGATTATCTCTTAAAACGTACAATTTTATAATAAAAAATCAATTAATTTAATTAGAAGTAAGTCGGTTTGGATAAAACAATTTGAATATGATCGAAGTCCGAAATTCGAAAATAATAATTTCAGTATCTCCGACAAACAACCAAACTATATCACATACATTGAGCTGATCCCAAAGTTAGTGTAAAAGAGCACATGAGCATGACATGTGTTACGTACGAGTATCAAAAATAACGAAGTTACCACAAATTGGTACTTATTACATATTAACATCCAGACACAGGACAAACACAAATCTTTATCACCTAAATGTTTTCGCATAGTCATAGAGCATGCCAAATGTGTCCTTTGTTTAAAATCACTTTTATTAGAGGTCCTCAATCGTTCAGTGTAGATCGATAGAAGAATCGATTACTTACGAATCGAAGTTTTAACATTCGTTTATGGTAAGACTACGCCTCTAGAAATGTCACTGCGACACCTGTCGCAGAGATCATCAAAGATTTAATAAAGTATAATATAATTTGTCATAATAAGTCCATTACAATGAAAACAATTATGTAAAAGTACCTAATGAACATCAAAGTTCTTAGGTCTAAAGTAAATACGTAAACACAAAAACATAGTGTCGGAAAACATAAAAAACATTATCAATAACGAAAATCTTTGATGTGACGAGCAAAGCAATCACAATCTGTTGTGTCATTTCTGTGTCATCATGACAATATTTTAAACGATAGGTGCATTAAAAGTTAACCGCTAATAATTTAATAAAATGAGTAAAAATACACCAGCTAAAACTGCAGTTGTTGATTTATCTCGTTTTTGTAAAAGCTCGTTTACTTTGACATTTGCTATTGAAGTGCTTGGTCTGGACGTCTGGCATGACTGTAACGAAGGCTGGTTAGATCTTGGGCCATGTTCTCAAGGCATAAAAGTTCAATACCAGTTATACCCTGGCCAAACTTTTGATGCGGATATTCTAATTTGGCCCCACGCAGCAAAGGTATTTTATTGTTTAGCTATCATCAGGAAATTACTAAGTAAAGTACCTACTTAATAATTCCATAGCTTTAATGTTCTCAACAAACACAAAAATAATATATTTTAGAAAGGTGAGTGAGGCTACAATTCCTTTGACTTTGAAAAAAAAAAAGATGTTGACCTTTGATTTTCCCGATAAAAACTTATCTGCTGTACTTATCTTATAACTTAGTGTTATTTATCGACCTTAATTTGAATTGTGATTTGAAAGCATGATCGATTCCTGTTTTTTTTGATCTCGTCGTCGTATGTTGCTAATGTTGCTATGGTTGAACTTGAAAACTTAGACCAAATGATTTGGTCTGAGGTTAAACATAAAAATCGTACTTGGGTGTTGTTTCAAATGTTTGGTTGATAAAACAGGCAAGGAACTAATGCCGCTATAATTGAAGTTAAAATATGATATGTATACAACTTCTTCATCAAACATAATAACTAAGTACTTAAGGGGTATTCGGAGTCAAGAGATTTTAAAACGTCTGTTACTATACTATACTTAATCTGAAGTTTTGTGTATATTAGGTATTATATTTTATTATAAAAATTGTATTAAACAGATATGGGTCGGTTCTCAGTGCGGATGGGTGAGAACTTGGCAGTTTTTGGAGCGCCGTTTTCTGACTTTTACGATCCGCCATCTTTTCCCCGTGAGGGTGTCGGAGCTTCGTACTTTCACGGCGACTGTCACGCCCATACTTGGCATGGGTAGTCTAGGAGCTAAGTTAGTTCATGGTTTTTACTTTTTATTATAGGTATTTTTGTGGTATTAACTAAGTAAATATTTTGAGGCCTCGATGGCTAGTAGTTAAAGCACTGATCCGTAACCTTGGGTTCCTGGGTTCAATTCCAGGGTCGAGCAAATCTTGGTTTTGATTTTTGTAAATCAGTATCTGGGGCTTGTGTTCACAAACCCACATTTGGAGGTCAAGCCCATAGCTGTTTTCAATGATGGCAGCCGTTTCCCTGCAGAGGGACACTAATATTATCTATGCTAATAAATTACTTATCGGTAGGTAGGTACATGATGTACCTTAATGAATATAAAAAATAGACGCACAAACAGTGCGTTAATATTATGTACCAAAATTGTGAGTCCAATCCTCTTAATTAAATAACAAGTGCTCTTTATTCAGTGCGAAGAACGATAAAAATGTTGAAGTATTCCTTCCCCCGCTCAAGTTCCGCGAGCAACGGTACTTCGCGCCGATCATTGAGGGGGAACAGAGCCTCACGGAGTTCATATGGAATCTGATATGGAAGCCGGTCATTCAATACATTCCGGCGAATTTCATGGACGGACTATTCGATGTACCTCAAGTTGTTTCAGGTCGGTCAAATGTCTTATGTTACTGAGCTATGCAATGATTATGGCATCTATTTTATGTACGTTGAATTTATCTTCATTTAGGTATGTGTATTTAGAATTCGGAATTAAGATTAAATACATCACAAATATAGATCTGACCCCAAACTCAGTAGCGTAACACTTATGGCTATCAGAAACATGTAACTCAATGATCAGAAACAACTAAGGTACCACAAATAAATAGTTTTACCCATGAGCTTCGCTCGCAATCATTTGAGAAATTAATTTAGATTTGTAAAATCGTTTCTTATACCTACTCTGCTCTTAAAGAACGTCTGATTTTACATTATAAATAAGTTGAAAACCCAGTATAAGTATAAACACAGATAATATAATACGTATAAGTAAGATGCGCCCTCGACATTTCGGCGCTTTATTGTCTAATTGACCTATACGATTTCCCTCGTAGGCAGCGTATACATAATATTATATAAAATATTTAAGTATATTTTACTCCCTAATATAAAAAGAAAACGTCCTCAATGTAACATGTCGTTTTGACTAAGTTGCTGCTTGACTGAGATGCTCTATCAGCAAATTGAATGTATATTATTAGGTAATGTATTATAACTTCCAAACGTCCATTAAATTTTTACAAGTGAAACGTATATGTACTTCAGTATTCCATGAATTTTGAAACATATCGTGTTTATAAATTATTATACTTGGGCAGCTTTATCGAAAAACTTAGTTTCTGTTCACGACTTAGAAATCACACTTTACATGATATTCATTCCTAACTTTTACCCGTCCATTTTTTAGCAGAAACCTTTTTTGTCTATATTTGTAGAAATTTTGCAATCTATTTTAGACGTAAGACATCAAGATGCAATAATGTTTCAAGTAAGAGAAGCCATTTTTAATACCAACAAAATCCCGGAAGATGAGGAACCAGAAGAACCGGAAGAACCTAAAATTAAAGACAGAAGAGAATCAAAAATGATCAAGGATAAAGAAAAGGAAAAAGAAAAAAAGAAACCAGCTGAAGTTCCCAAAGTTAAATTTGAAATCAAATTGCTCGGGGATTCGATACTCGCTGGTAAGAAATCAAATCGTTCGGCAAGCCGATAATTTAGTAAGTAAGTTTTGTAAAGTGAGGTAAGTAATTAAACTCGTGATCATGTGCATTTCTAATATTTATCGGTATAATTACTTTTTGTAGTCTGCTCTCAAGTTTATTATTATCTTTGACTGTTATGTTGATTTTTATAGGCGTTTCTTTGGCATCAGTAATATTATCAGTAACAATATCAAAATGAAATAGATGCCCGTAAATTCCATTACAAATAATTATTTTATTTTGTTGACTAAAAGAATTCGTCTATTAAATTAAAAGCTTTTACGGTAAACGCGCCTTTTTAAAAATCACCCAATGACAAACAAGTTTATTGTGGATTCGTGGAACTATAAGATCTTTGATGTTCAGTAACTTAATATATTGGATTTAATAGACTCTTAAACGAATACGTAAAATAGCGATGAAACTTATACCGAATTAAATTATTGTACTTCTTCGGAAAGTAATGATATTCCAAGTACACTCTAGTATTTAAGTAAGGGTCCTTGTTAATAATGATTGTGAAAGTGCTTACTAAACCGTATAAATAAATTGGCAACTTTTTATTTTTTGCCACTACAATCTATATAAAATGTTGCAATAACGAGGTGGGTAAATTATTGGAAACGGTTACTGGCTTTCAATTGCAATTGCTGAGTTCGTTTCACCGAGATCGTGGGTCCGAGTTTGAATAAGTACTCTACAAATCTCATTTAAAGGGTACGATGAGAACTAATCTGGTAAGGATCGGTCGGATAGCGAATTGCCCATACCACTTGATGTAATAGGTTCAGAAACATCTGAGTTTGAATTTTTTTATGGTTCATGTGCATGCGAATAATTGTGTACAATTAAAGATACAATTTGCGGTGAGCTAATTAAGTTTTTGAAAGATAAAAATGATATTTCAAATTGAAAAAATATTTTTTCATTTCTATTGTATTTTAAAAGAAAGAACATTGGTTTTCAAAGACCGCACAAAAAACGTCGGGTCCCCCGGTATAGTAAAGGGTGTCTCAGCGCGGATTTTAAACTTTAAACACGAATTCCTCGGGAACCCGCGGGGCTAGCGGGAGGGGAGTGGTAGCGTTGGGTAGATGATGAGTGCGGATTTTTTAGTCGCCATGTCGCAGTGGTCTGGCGCGCTTCGCGCGTACACAGTAGAGGCGTACTTTTGCAACCAGTTTTCGTTGGGTAAAGCACTTCTTTGAGCCTTTACCGTTCAAGTGTTCAACGAATTTTGGCCTTAGACTTAAAATTACATCCTTACAAGATCCAAATAGTCCAAAAAATCAAACCAGAAGACTACAACAAGCGAAAAATTTACTGTCCGAAGATGTTAGAGATTTTTTCAGAGGAAAACAACGAAAACTCGTTGCAAAAGTACGCCTTTTCTGCGTACGCGCGGAGCGCGCCAGACCACTGCAACATGGCGATTAAAAAATCCGCACTCATCATCTACCCAACGCTACCACTCCCCTCCCGCTAGCCCCGCGGGTTCCCGAGGAATTCGTGTTTAAAGTTTAAAATCCGCGCTGAGACACCCTTTATAATATATTTTCTATTCAGTGCCTTCCGATAAGTATATCTTTTTAGCATACCTTACTACTGTCCTCGAGTAAGATCGAGTGCCTATTATTTTCAACTAAAATATTAAAAATCTATTTTCTTTTCAAGGAATTGGAAGGATTGTGCCTTTTGAGAAATATGGGGACCGTCCTCCTGATCTTGGAGAAATCATAGCTTTAATCAGCAGCGAGAATTTACCGGCACAGGATGATATGCCAGTCATATTTGTGAATGTGGAAACCTTGACTGGAGTACCAGTGGATACTTTTAGAAAATACAGGTTGTATTTTTTTTCTTTCTTCGAGTGTTTTGTCCCGACCTAGTCAAGGTACGCTTGCACCATGTCCAGGATTTGGCAAGTCCAGTTATTACTTATTACATTTGGGGTGATTTGGCAAGTTCAGGTGTAACATTTGGAGGGACTGTCATCTGCCAGTCGTAGCCCTTAGCAGGGGAACAAGACAATTTGCATCATGGTCAACATGATAAAACAGATGAGAAAATACAAGTTGTAAAAGATTTTGTGTCGATTATCTTGAGAGGCTCGTTTCCCCAGTGAGCTTTTATAAGTCAATCGTGATTTGACTACTTAGTCGAGTTATTTTATTGAAGCGAGCGTCAGACCTTCGTTATTTCTAATACTGAAAGACCCAACCGCACTAATTAGGTTATGTATGCAATGACGTGTCGTACCTATACACTCGTTTATACCTACTATAAATTATAAAAGAAAAATTTAGAGTTATTCCGGATATTTTCGAATGAGCCTATTTATGATAATGAAGTCGCACCATCATCCGTTGAAATGACCAATCATTCTGCTGCAGTCAAAGAACGAGATTTTTTAAACGATGATTTGTAAGGGGTTTATTACCACTGTCAGGTGGTTCATCCTAGTCGCCAAACCAAGTAAAGCTAATACGCCGGGATACCCGAGGATAGAGCAGTAAATTGCTACAGTAGGCAACGGCTCGTCCCATTCTGGTGTGAAGGAGAAACCGCTTAGAAGGACGTTTTAGTCCTAAATCCAACACATGGCTGCAAGTTTCGCTAGCTTGCGGTTATGGTGAATAAACGAATTCTCCTGCGCAAAAATGGAGATAACCACTACCCACGCCAAATTGGTGATCAGAAACTCGATACTTGTCCAAATTATTGCCCCACATGGGAATTGATACGAAACTAAACGGAAGAGGCGATAAAAAACGTCCTAAAATATTGTGTAACTTGCTTGTGTAACTATAGGAAGTAAGTAAAAAGCACTACTGGGTTGAGTTGTTATTGCGATACTCTTAGTTTCACAAGCTACTTTAGAAAAGTTGTAATAGCTTGCTTGCTTCATCTTTCCCGAGGATTTAAAATGAAATAACTTCAGCGCCTTTAGGTGTCGATAAATAAAGTGCAAGCGTTTGTGTAGACACGGAACAAACTTATTCAGTGTACTACGGGAAATTGTGAGCATATTTTTCCCTCTCTATTTAACAATTATTTCTGTTGGTTATGGAACTCCTTTTCTTCCTTATATTATATATAACCAAAATGTCCTTGTAACTTATCACATAGTGTTTCTTCAGCAAATAAACCGTATAGTAACAAGTGACATTAACAATGAAAATATAAAATCATTATCATTTATACCATAAAATATGAAGTTCTAAAAATCCTGGAGAGTTCCTCTCCGAAAAGGAAATGTATTAGAGCGGTAATGTGAGCGAATTATCTCCGAAACAAGTCAATGACTTGTCACTAACATTTATAAACTACATCCCGCACTGTAACAGTTTATTACCATATCCGCGAACTCATAGTGAATAGTATATTTTAAAATATATCTATCCATAGATTTTTGTGCTTTTCCCATTCATAGCAACACGTTTTGCTTTTGGAAAGGCGTAAAGGATCGTGGCAGCCACCGCTTTTATTTTAAAACCAATTATATATGATAATATCCTCTCTAGTGGTTATTTTGTCTTTAATCCAAGCAACTTTTAGATTGAGCTCAATGTGGTTTAATTACAGATAGCGTGATTTAATAATTATACATAGTTTCATGTAATTAAATGTTTACTATATTTAAATAACACGGCATATATGGTCTAGACGTCAGCCGGTTTCCGCTCTGTACGGTTTATCATCGTAATTAGAAGCCACAGCCGTAGTACCTAACCATATTTAGATTTACGACTGGTTGTAAGTGCCTATTTGTAAGTTTACTCGTAAGTAATTCAATTTTAGCGATTCATAGTATGTCATCAAATGTTTCTTGTTATTCAGACAAGTCAGTGTAGGTAATGCTTGGGAAATCGACTATTTGGTTTTGAAGTTAAGGAGGTCAGATGGTAGCCGCTCCAATACAATGTAATAACTGACCTTGCCAAATCCAGGTTCACATTGTGCAAGCGTACCCTGAACTATTTCGAGACAAAACTTTCAGATAAAGGAGTTACAGTAAGTTTCTTGTTTATCGGTTGTCAAGCAGCTATGTATTGTACAAGTTTGGCTAAGGCTGGGTTCAGAGTAACGCTGGCGGCACGCGCGTAGCGTTATACACTGCCGGTTTTCTTTGCAGTTAAAATCGTCGCTATCTTACAAGAATAGCGATACTCGCTGATACGCGCGCTGTTCGCATGCTTGTCAGCGTGACTCTAAAACCAGCCTGTGTCTAGATGACGATTCGTTCACAGATATTATTTACTTATTACAGAATATCCCAGATTTACACAAGATGGGTGATTGGAGAAGAGGAGCATAACTCCGAGCCTAAAAATGTAAGGTCTATAAAAAATGAAGTGAATTTCAACGATCACCATGCATTGCCCTTAGATCCAGCGGTAGTATCAGAAATCACTGCTGAGTTTTTGGACATACCATTTGAAATACAGGTTTGTTTACGACGTTATTAAGTTTTGAAGAATTATGAGTATTGCTGAAGGTAATTACTCGTACAAGGTAAGGCGATTACGTTATTGCAATGTATCTAAACAATTTGATGAAGATTCATCATGTCAGTTCCGGGTTTGATTATCCGGTTGCTTTTGTTTGTATTGTTTTGAATATTTTTTATGTGTGTATGAGGAATGTATTTTACTTCAAACAAGAAGAGTGATTTTATTTACTTCACTGTCACATAATACTGTTGTTTGGGTCAGATAAAAGTGTGCAGTGTGAGAAATTCCCAACGATGAAAAAGAGTATTATATATTTATTTTTATTGATAGCACTTGGATTATGTTTGGTTGCTTATTGTTGTAAAAAAGTATTTTAAATTTTGTAGCTGCGTGGAATTCGCACGATTCCCATACATAGAGAAAATCCGAAATTCTTCGGGTATCAAAAAGGCGATCACGATTTTGGGATAAACCCCTCGCGTAAGATCGCTGATGAGGAAACTGATATACTGATTGCGGTCACTAGAATAGATGGAAGAGCTGTCACTAAAGGTGTAAACAAGTTTTTAAGAGGAGACTATCCTCTATTTCCACCAACGGTCGGCGTTGTAGATTTGGAACGAGAGGGTATTTGCACAAATGATATCAACAGAATCAAAGCACCTTTAAACCCTGTATTAGTAGTGCCTTCTTATTTGATCCTTGAATCCCAAATGAATTTGGAAGTATCCATCGGATTCGTCGGTTGTAAGTCAAAGAAGTTAGCAGATAGCTATTCAAGATTGTATTGTCTTATCAATGACACAGAATGTATAATGGCTATTTTGAGGATGATAACTGAAATTAATGAGGACTTGTCGCAAGTACATTTGAAAGATGAGTCGCTGACTGGTTTCGCTCTGGATGCGGGTAGTCTTGTGATTTTATACGTCGAAGGACCTAGAGACGGGGAAATTTTGCGGGTATGGGAAATGACGGAAGACTTTTACCCCAGAGCGAAGCCGGTATTCTCAACGTCTGCTAGATATTCAACTAGGATTTACCCTGGTAAGTTAATTACTTTTAATATTAAGATAAATTATTGAATATCTACTTACATATTTTTATAATTATTATAATTGATTTTTTCCATGAAATTAATAGCATAATATAACGGTTCAGCATGATAATTGATAGACTAGTCTCCGTAAATTTGTAAATTTTCTATATGTATTGTGTCTATTCATATAATTGGTTACCTAAATATAAATTGTTATTTATAGGCTAAACTTAGTAATGAAAATCGGGATTAGAAAAGGGATTTACTTGTTATCCGAGCTTAACGTAAATGAATTAAATATAAATATAATTTTCCACGTTATTATTTAGTTAAACACATTTATTTTTATGTTATTATTAGATAGTAAAGGTTACCTTTGACATGTTTTTAGTCACTTCCGAAATGTTAACAAGTTTTCAGTACTGAAGATGTTATAGTAGTTCATATTTTGAGATATAAAATTTAAACGACTTGTTATAACGCCTAAAATGCATCGTTTATACAGAGTTGCTTCACGCTGCAATGCCGTTTTACATTTTGAAGATGTATGTTCCCCTGGGGGTGCTATTGGCTTGTCCTCCCATATACGCCCGCCCCGCTCTGCCATTACCGACTAGATCCGTAAGTGACCTAATAATTTTACATAATAATCTCTATTTTATATGAGGGCTTTGTGGAAAAGCGTTTTGTTGTTTTCCTATCTTATGATGTCCCTTTGCTTGGGGTCTATCCGAAAAGTTGGGCATGAGTCTGTAGAAACGTTGAAACTAAAAGAAATGCTCCTCTCAACGCTTTGAAATCTATTGATCAGATACGAATTTGTTTTACGGCAAATAAATACTATTATTAAGTAGAAGACCACATGAGTTAAGATATTGTGGGATACGCTATTAAAACAAAGTAATATTATGCGTTGTCATTCGTATGAGCGCGACGCAACATACCGATTTTTTGGCTTCTACTCAATATTTTTATAAAACTGCCGTTAGATATTTTTTCAAAAAAATTCTAAACCACAAGTGTCCACAAAACCCACAAAAGCTGATGTACAGGCACACATGAAAATGCTAGGTAGCAAAATGTGTAACGTATTGCAACGACGACATTGTGAAGGGATTGCATTGCAACATTGCAACAAACATTTTTGCCGCAGCGCGGTAAAAACAGTTTTACTCAACCTGGCAGATTTACAGAAATTATGCACATACATATGCGAAATCAATCGCACCAAAACTGGTTACAGATTTGTTTTTTTTAAAGTGCCAACCTGTGGTATATCGGAGCCCTTGTATTTTGGTACCAAAGTAAAATATACAATTGCATTGGCTCTTGCTCAATAGTTTCACTATGCTGCTACGTGTTTCTACTATCTGAACAATTGTTTTTGCGATAGCAAGTCGTTGATTAGGTTACACCGACAGAAAGCGAAGCGAGCGTGCCGCGTTCAGGCGATTGCTAAGACCTGTATTGCTGATAGGAAGATTAACTCGTAGCATAATAGAACTACTTAGACCGTTCCGTTTCGAAGAGGAAAAGTTTAAAGGAAGTGACAGAATGAATAGCGTTAAGATAGTAAAGAAAGACACTGGCAATTTCAAATGTTCAGTTTTGTTTACCTTGGAACCACACTTAAAATAATATGGAATCACAACTGTTTCTTTAAAACTATTCAAGCATTTGAATTTTTTATAAATTATATAACTAATAAATATCACTAAGATTTAATTTTAATGCTTTTTAATAGGTCTTTTTATTCATACGAGTTAGTTTGGTCTCATTTGATTCTATATTTTGTAATTTTATATGGGTTGGTTGCCTGAAATAAATGACTATTATTATTTTCGTGATTTATTATTAATTAAATGATTTAATGATACTCAACAGTCAAAGGTTTTCCGCAGACTTTACTGAAACTGGGACGGTTGGTAGCCGGTAAAATGCGAACTGCGCCCACTAGATGTGCTTTGCCCACCGCAGCGGAACTGAAAAGCTTCAGACTGGAGTTGTGTGTCGCGCCTAAGCCCATGTTTTCCGTACAGAATGAGGAAGTGACCTCGAAATACAGTGGTATGTACATAATTTTTATAGTAAATTACGAGTTTAGACTGCAAGCTCCAAGGAATTGGGGCCTGAGGATGCCATGTCCGCATCCTCAGCCCCCAATGTTAGTTGCGCCCATCGAGATAATACCTCGCTGGTTGCGCCCTACTTGTCACGTCAGTCACTGGTTTAATGTTTGCGATGTCAGCTATTACACCAGAGGTCGCGGCTTCGATCCTGTGCGGTAAATTTTTTGTGTCCGTAAACTATCGTTTTGTCTAAAAAAAACATACCATCCGAATTAACAATCTGTGCCTTTTTTTAAAGTCATATTTATTAGTAGAAAGTAAATTATTAATGTTTATATGTTGTCTTGTATCCACAGTACAAGCTATGCTTAAAATGGGGCCAAATGACGCTGTGTGAATATTTTTTAATGATATTTATTAAATAGCTTAATATAGTTTAGCTTATTACGCCTAAATTCCTTAAGATTCTTCAGAGCTGGCATGCGTAATATAGTCAGTATGATATTGTGACAGTCTTACCAAGAACTGAACATTCAATCATAATTCAAACTCTTTGAATAAAAACACTCGAAAATTCTCGTTGTACCACAATTTGCGATTTTCTGGTAGATTCGTATTCGTTATAATCCCAGTGGCAAAATTATGAAATAATAAATGCTGATACTAATTCCCAATTTTTAGTTGTAAGTCGGAAACAGAAGAATATAAATGTATATTATGTTGTTGTAAAAAAGTTTCACTTAGATATTCATGGTTTGACCCTTTTGCCGGTATCAAGGGTTTAAATGACCCCGACATAATTCTTATATATTTTATTGTACTACTATGTAAGGTGCTGTTGGTGATGAAATAACTTCCTAGCATCCTTGGTATTGAAGATAATATAAGACGGACCTCACCGTCATATAAAATGACTATTTCTTAAAACATTTTAATTGTAATAATATAAAGTATTTTTATTATTAAAGTTTTGTCTAGATATAATATTATGTTTAATGATTGTAATAAAGATATAACTTCATAAACTAATTCGTTTCTTTTATCTCGATATTGTAGAATATTTAAATAAATATTTCTTTTTCATTTCAGCACCTCTCATACACGCCACTAATTTGTCTTTGCAGAAAATTAACTGGACAGTGACAAATAAATAATCGACATACACACTCTGGGACATAACAATTTCAGTTTTATGTGAGTGGTTGTTTGTCCAATGTCATTTATACCTCTTACATTATTTTATTCGTTTATTTTGGGGATGCATGGGTTTTTTTGTTTTTTAATATTTATAATTATGATGTTTTATTAATTTTACTTCCTTCAACAGTTTTAACGAACTTTTATTTTATATGGTCCAACTTTTTACAACCAGTAATTTATTTATTTATATTAAAATAATTACATATAACTATGTATATTTTTTGATAGTTTTAATTCCTTGCCTAATAATCTTGTTTTGAAATGTGCACTTGTAATTTTGTGTATGGAAGATTTTAAGACTTCTGTTTGATTTTAAAACATTTGTTTACAAAAACCGTGAATTTCGCGAAGTTCATTTTGTAAAATGTAAATTTTGTTAATGAATAAATAAAGATTTATGAGGCAAGCAGTTTTACTTTAAGCCTTGGTATGAATATGTATTTAATGTAGTCTACAATTTAAATTAGGTTAAGGTTTTGATTTTCTCGGGGATTGTCTTATGATTGATTCCATAATAAAACCTGGATTCTTTTATTCATAAGAACGTTAATTAAAACAATATTTCATGGAGAGATTGAATAATGTTAAAGAAAAATTCACAAACACAATGAGCTTGGCTGCAAGAGAGCTATGAAGTTAAATTTTCAGTCGCGCCTCATATGTTAACAAAGAGAAAATAAAGTGCAAAATTAACTTTCTCACACCACTTATAAAATAAAGACCTATATTCCCTGGCGGTATATTTATCCAGCATTCTATTTAAATGATTAAGACTAAGTACTAATAATTTATCTCTCAGTAAGTTAGATGCTGTTTCCTTTGTCAATATAAAAAAAGAAAACAGCATAATTTTCATCTAACTGATTTAATATTAGAAACATAACTAGTTGATGTTGATGGTCATTTAGGTATTTTGAAGACAGAAAAACGGCATGAAGTCTTGTCCATCCAAATCGTTGTATAATTAAGTAAATTAAGTGTAGAAACGTGTCAGCTTTCAACGCAGTGCCCGGCAGAGGAATGTCTAATTTAATTCGAGCAACTCGAGCAAAATACGGACACGTTCGCCGTCTCTGCACCTTCTGGTCATGACACTGGCCAGCTTAACGACAGCTCTATTAAATCTGAAGCAGAAACCGCAATTTATTCGTCTAGAACAGTTATTGTTTTCTGATATTTGCATGACAACGATTCGTTGAAATGAAAGCAACATGAACTGAAACGTAAACCGTAACGATCGATTTGAATATTTAACCTTTAGTTAAATATTAATATCAAACCCGAAGTTTCGAATTTTAAAAATAATCCGTTGGCCTTGGGTATCTTTTTGGTCGTGTCATGGTTTGCAAACTTACTGCGTATCCATGTTCTGCATAGTAGATAATACGTTGGGATTAGCCTCTCTAGCCGGAATTCTGCTAGGCATCATTTCTAAATTAATAAATCTTTGAAAATGAAATATAATTAATTAAAGGTGAACGCAAATTTATCCGCGCCAAACGCGCCGAAGGCGCCGACGAAAAACCGAAGACTGCGGTTGAAGTGCAAAAACATCAGAAAAGTGACAATTTAATGTGATGTGAGAGTGCTGACTTCAGAAAGTTGGCTCTAACGAGGACCTTATGACACTCGATACCCTTTAACGTCAGCGTTTTACACTGCACCTGTTTGCATCGATTGTGTGTCGTGCAAGTCTATGACTTGTATTGCTTTATTACTGCTCCGATAAACTGTCAGTCAACGCTATTGCGGTTTTGCCGTCGTTCACTTCAAACAGGTTGACAATCTCGGGACAAAACGGTGATGGCCTGGTATCAAAATGCTATCCGTCCTCTCGGGATTTTCAATTCAACTATGTCAAACTCGCTTGGCGCGTATCTGACAAAAGAGCAGGTCGAGTATTATTACGTTTTTCACTACGCAAAGCGGAACGCCGAGCCACGGAAACCGAGTAATTACCCATTCAGGTTGCGGGGAAAACAAACAAATGTTTTAATTTTATCCTGGAAAATTAATATTTAAACAACTGGATGTTTTCAGTTTTTTAAAAGTTTCATACTGCTCAAAGCCGGGTTGGTCAAAGGGGAATAAGTTTCCGGTTTCGGTTGGGATTTTAAGAGCCCACTTTGAATAACAAATAGGTATTTTGGAACCGAGGGTCAGGACTTAGAGCTGGGTTTAATGTTCCAGAGGTGAGAAGCGCGTGTAACAAAATGCCTATTTAAAAAAATGGATGACTTAGTTTTATTTTTTCTAGATGCTGTTCCTTGCATCAATAAAGTTTTTCAAATTGCTGTCTGTGAATTAAAATAGTTAGTCTTTTTTGCATTCCGTACCAAATTTAACACTTCTTGCTGTATAATACATACTTATAATAAATAAATAAATAAATAAACAACATAACCTCTGTGGGAACAAACATTTTAAGTATAATATTTTTTTAATTTCATTACTTAGTCGTTTAGCTATATTGTCCTGTTCATCAACAGTAAGATTCAAAGTTAGGTAAATTCGGTATAAGCAGTACTCATAATAATTATACTATGGTATAAGAGAAGTGAACTTTCTCTCTAAGTTGACTGCTTATTTACTTCAAGTAACTTCATCCTTGAAGCTTTTATAAATATTTGAGTACAGAATATGATGTTGCATTTATTAGTCGAGCTACGAGACATTTTTACGAAAGCTTGCAAAGTAGTCGTAAAGGATATTATGCCACGTAAAACTTAAGCTCCCAGGTAAGCTGCATAAAGTTTAAGTTCCCGCGCTTTATCCGCCTTTAAAAGTGCGCATTTTTTCTTTTACATTATTAAGTGATGAGCATTTTAGGCTTATTTTTTTTAACCCCACTGGGCGGAAACTCATATTATAGCTTTAAAGAAATTTTTCTTGTTCTGTGGTAGCTTTATTGTAGTTTTTGAAAAACATGTTCGTAAAGTTGATATGTTGATATGACAGTGAATAATCATTAAATTATCATACTTCACATAAATAACTCATGTTGAATGGCTTGATGGCGCATTTGACAGAGACCCAGAAGTCGTACTCGTAGGTGCGAATCACACTCGGACAAACATACGTGTTTGTTCTGTGTCTGAATGTATATATTTTATTCAAGACGTATACAATTATATAATATACGTTCGTTGTTTCTGATATCCAAAACTTCCAAGTGCTTATCAATGTATAAGTAGGTAAAGTGGCAATGATCGGACAAGAGTTATTCCATTTTAACCACCGGAATCTACAGTCTTGATCAAATTAAAACATACTGCCTACTAACCGATTACATTGCTCGGAAAATGTGTTACAGTCTTCATTCAATGTTAGCCCGAAAACCTACACAACATTCCGAAAATCCATATATCTGATCACATCACATTCTAACTGATAGGCGCGACCATCAAACCAAGGCTCAAATTAAGAGCGTCGCCATAAAAATGGTATGAGCGTTTCGTCCGCGCAATAAATTATGGTGTCATAAAAACTGAAACGGGAAAGCAATAAAATCTGTCATCTTAAGTAATGCCTCCGTGTTTTAGGCTTATCTGCTAACGAGGACACAGATCGCGGGGCGGGATCGGTAAGATGGTGTTAAGTATAATTTGTTGCATTATGGTCGGTAGGCATTACTGTAACGGATGATCATTAGTGTTGCTTTCGTATTGTTTTTTCTAATGGAAAGTGATTTTCCTTATTGTTATAGAACAAGATTCTGTTTCTGCGCCGTCCCTATTATTTGCAATTCTCTTTTATGTAGAACCATTACATGGACTTCGTGCATTAGTTTTAAATATTTAGATTGATACTAATACGAAAATAGGATGTTTGTGACAGTTTTGCTGTCGTCGAGGTTATATAATATCTTCTTATTATTCATGATATCATCGTCTACGCGTGCAAAGGTAATGAGAGGTTCCCAGAATCCACAAATGGATACAGTCGTGGCCATCAGCGTAGATGAGTTCCATAAGCTGCTTACATAAGTAACAGATTTTTGGTGCCGACTCGTTAGTACTGGTAACGGTTAGATACTGCCTACATAACTGAAAAGTTAAAATTATATTTTTTTAATATAACATAAAAATGCTGAATGTGATTAAAAACAGGGGCAATATCCTAAATATATTCACCAACTTGCCGGGTTGAACTGACTGATTGACTGATTTTTAAAATAGGGTTTCTAGCTGTGGTTTCTTTATAATATATATTTCTTAAAACAATCGCGAACACAACTGTCATTAGCGTAAGATCTCTTACCTACCTTTAAATTCCTTTATTATTAAATTGCACTCTAATAGTAAAATGCAAAATCTCTGCATTACCTATTTTCTCCTCTCTAGAAAAAGCCTGCTGAAAAGCTTACTGTAAATTGCTCTTTAACCGAGACAGATTTATTACTGAAAATTTCCCGCGCAATAAAATTTACTCTAGAATTCGAGAGTTTTTAAGATTTGCCCAAATTCATTTTATTAAGGAAGTTCAAAACTTTTTTACCGTTATGAACGAACCCGTTTTGAAATTATAAAACCTTTTAGTTGACAAAATTTTCTCTTTAATTCGTCCATATTGCCTCAGAAAATTATTGTAGGAAAAAAAACACATTTATAGTTCTTATTTTATTTGATTTGCCTGTATTATTGTAGTTTTTCACTAATTAAAATAAATGGCTTCTATAGGTTTCCAGAATATTGAAGGATGTTTCGGAGTCATCATCATCACCATCATCATCCTGTAATAGTCCACTGCTGGACATAGGCCTCTCCAAACACTGATCGATCCTCGGCCACTCGGCGGTTTCGGAGTGAACTGTTACAATTTTTTTTCTGGATTTTAAGATTGAATATTCTACTCACTATAGATTAAAAATCAAACCCGGGGCTTTACTGTATACCCTTAGTCCCTACGCTATTAAGCCTTAGATTTCTATTACGACATAATTGTATTCAAAATTATACATTCAATTATTGTATTCAAAGAAATATGTAAAGCAAATATTTTCATTTTTATTTTAATGGTACTTTTTTTTATTTTAAATAAAAATACATCTGTAATGGATTTTATAACAAAATTTAGTATTCCAAACTACGAGTAAAATATTAAAAGCACGCAAGCTTTATTATGAAGCTAGATTGAACATTTTCCTTGGTGTGAACTGTTTCATCCTTTAAACCAGGTTCTTTTATTTCTTGGCATTACTAGGTTATCGGATAGGAGTCATCATTTTGAATCCTAAGCTAAGCTCAGTGGGATCTAAGCTAGATGGTCTAGAACTGAGCTAGATTTAACCTTTGTTCGAGTTCTTGTTTAACGATCATTGGAGAAGTGAAATAACTTCTACACATGCCTAAGTAATAGTTTTGGTTGGGTTATTCCCTGTCCTCCGATCGGAAATCCGATTGGTAGGAGGAGCGGGAATTTTATTTCCCATTCCTTTGGAGTAGGTAATTAATCAAATAATTTAATGTCACATGTCATTGAGATTGTTAATCAAACTCGTGACACCTGTAATTAATCATATGATTAAGGGATCACAGACATGAGTTGTGTGCGAAAAATTGTTGCCAGACCTAACTGTAGTAATGCATGATAGATGTATCAGTGTAATTATGTAGGGGGAGCTATTTTTGGACAATTTATTTACATTAGAATAAGCATAGGCGAAATACCTCCTATAATTACCCCTCTGCAACACCAACAAAGAAAAGCTATGAGTTTACAACGCATTTGCAACCAACGAATAGAAAGAAATGCAATGTTTTATCTAATTTATTTTTCTATTTAATAGGTAAATCGAAAAACCGGTTCATTCCGGAAGAAAACCCACTGGATGCTTGAAGAATTTAAGGGCAATCGTTGGGGGAAGCCTATGCCTAGAGTGGGCGGTGTTTGGCAGAATACTTTCACACTTTGCCAAAATAAGGCCATACAAACTGTTGCCGATATTCATACTGGATTCACTATTTTAATACTTAAAGTTTAAGATGACTTTTTAGCGATTAGATTTATCAAAGAGGAGGTAAGTATAATAATATATATTTAAAAAGTTTACCTTGTTGATTAACAAGTAAGGTAGATAGGTACTTTTTATCCCAGTACATGGCCATGGGTTCGAAATCAACATAGACTTTGTGGGCAGAAGCATATATGCGACCGCTTTAACACTCCTAATAGTTCTCTAACGCCGTAGACAGTACCTAATTTTCAAAATGGTTACCGGTTTTTACCTACAAAGACGTTAAAACTTTATCGTCAGTCGTAACTTCATATAACATTTTGCACACCTAAGCGAAATGAAGTTAATAATTACACATAATTTACTTTTACAACTTGCTAAAAGTTATGGCACGTCTGCTGCAGGAAACAATGGAATCTAAATTAAACTTGAATTCTCGCAAGTTGAGTGAAAATAAATGTGATATGTGTTGTAATAATTTCTTAAGTATTTCGTATTTACGCAATTGTTATTAATACATAGTTAGTATAATTGCTTCACAAAACACACTGTACCTACTAAGGAAAATATCGGTATCTAACTTAAGAATTTATCGTAAACAAATCATTATCTATTAAATTAAAACCACCTCCTTTAAAAGGACTCACGTAAATAATATACAATTATTATGCCTCTGGGTTTTTGTACATACCTATTCAAATATTTATCAGACCAGACAATCTTCGCTATAGGTCTGAACTTTTTGCCGTAGGTGTTGTGTTGTAGAGAGGTTTTAGTGGGAATTGCCACCTACGCTTATCTCTATGTAAATAAGTGATCCAACCTTTCGTGCGTGATTGTCCGGTCTAAAATTGTTTTGAATTTTTCTTGTTGCACTTCGGTAGGTGATCCCATAATCATTTTTTGCGAGTACCTATGTACCAGTAGTTTGATATTATTTAAGTTGCTATTTTTTTTATAATAAGTAACCAATATATGCACACCCATAGACATACTCGTAGTTAAAAAGCTATATTTATTATAAAATACTTAACTACGGAGCTACGTAAAAACGAGAGTGCCCTTTGGTCGACTTTTGGGGAAGGTCTGTACTAAAATCCCTTATGACGGACCCCTCAGAACTTCTAATAGTAATTATTATTTCTAGTAAAACATTATTCATTCTTAGTTTATGAGCAGGTGTGGCCGTTCTAGATATTAATTGCAGTTATTATCTCACTATTATTCTTAGCAATTGCGTTCTTTGAGCACGTTACACGTGCGATTATAATAATTGCGATAAAACATTAACAATAAAATGTTTTCTTAAGGCACGTGATCTTTAATTTCTGCCTGTAATTTATTTAGTAATAATAGGTATTTTATTATACTTCTAACATTTAAGGTCTATAAAAACACCGTGTATAAATACCTATTTGTTTTTGTAAGAAGCACATCAGATGGGGGCTTCGTCGTTTGACCCCGGTCCCGAATACACCGCGGTGTCTAACGCACAAGGACGCTTTTTGAATTGGCTGTTTGACACCGCGGTGTCAAGTGGTGAACAACTTTTTTCGACTTCGTCACTTGACACCGCTGTTATTATTTGTGTACAGTTAAAGACAAAATGCATCGAAAAAAATATCCCAATATAAGTATCCGTTTTTTGTAATGACAACTTTGTCCCATAGGCCGCACCAATAGAACGCTCGTATTTCAGCTCTTTACTTCCAACCACTATCAGCCACTTTTTGGGATATGGTCACTTCATCTAGCTTCATTTCAGCTTGTTAACACGTTGACTGCGAAAATTGCAACTCCAGTGCGGCATTACACGTTTGACGCGGGCGCAAAAATGTCCATACGACTGTGCGGCCCAACACAAAACGTGTGATCAAGGCAGTCGCTTCTCGTGTGGCCGCACACACCACCAGTACTTAATGATTTTTATGCTTTTATATTGTATTATTAGCTATTTATACATAATATAGATAGTTAAATTTTCGTTAATTAATACACAAAGCGACAAGTAATTCATTTATTGAAACATTAAATTCGTTCATATTATTATACACATAAAATTTAATTCAGACCAAAAATAAGCGTCATGTCGTTATTTTCTATTATTTTTTTTACAAACAAAGCAGTGCACGACACCTGCAGCTTTCATTTACATGTCACCATCAAATACTTAAAACTACTACTAAAAAAATGCCGACAAGGCAATGCTTCCAGGAACAAGTGATCTTACTAATTGAACCATCTTACCCTTTTGGCGATAAGGCTATTGTAATAGCTACTCGTTTATTACTTCTTTTGCAAAAGATACAAACTTCTAACGATTCCGATATCGCAAACGTGTTCCATGCAAAAACCAATACACGACACGTTAATGATTCCTAAAAACATGTAACTTTTCAGAAAAAAGTAAAACCTACTTACTAAAGGATCCTTCAAATCTACAACTTACTTGTGTACTCAACTGTACAAAAATCAAAAATAAGATTTTTATTGGCGGTGTCAAATGACGAAGTCGAAAAAAGTTATTCCCGCTTGGAACCGCGATATTATTAACGGTGTCAAACGGCCAATTCAAAAAGAGTCCTTGTGCGTTTGACACCGCGGTGTATTCGGGACCGGGGTCAAACGACGAAGCCCCCCATCAGATAAATGTGCATCGCATGGATTTCTTTTTTTACTTAAAGTCAGGTTACTGTGCTTCTCACTGTAAATTACTCTCAACATATTTTTTAGTAATTTTCTGCCATGCTACTAATTAAAACCAAGATTTTTTATTTCACAAATGAGTTTTTGTTCTTAAATGATAAAACATTGAGTTAACACAGTCATATGCATTGCATGCGGTATTCCGAAGCTTTTGAGAGAACTTTTAATACATGTTGTTGGGAGGGTTGTTGGAGAGTTGGGAGCTTTCTACAACAAAACTATATAAACAACTCCGAAAAGGCTGCTATATAATGAAGTAAAACCGGACAACATCACATACATGAACTGATCCTGATAATGTTTGTTCTAACGCGTTTGAATCATACGAACCCTAACGCATGGTGAAGTCACTAAACCGCCATCGTTAGTCATACATTTAAAAACAACGATTTCACTTATCGTTAATAAACATAAAAAAAAACAAAGATTGCATTAATAGTTTAACACAAACACAAAGCCGATTTAACAGTAAAATATGGGTTTACGTCAATCAGGGACATGGAGCGAAAACAACCAACGTTAAATCGCCGTCAATCTATAGGAAGTAATAGCTAAACATCCCTTAATAAGATTAATCTGAGTTTTTCGAAGTGGATTTATAGGGAAGAGTGGGAACAGCATCGCGGAGGCTCGTCGACCGTCCAATCCGCCCTATCATTTGTCAGTGTCGTTGCCTTATCTGATCCGAAAACTGAATGAATTTTGGCAACTGCTAGCTGATGCTTTGTAGATAAATGGTGTTAGTGAGATTAAATGCAAACGTATCAGCCTTTTAATGTCCCATGACAGGGAAAAGGCCCACATCATTGAAATCAAGTCTTCACTACTACGAGTATATCAGGCACTGGCTTAATCACCACGCTTAATGAAAGTGTGAAGTCCCACATATCCAAGTAAGATAAGAATTTTATCCGTATTTTTTTTGCTTCGATTTATTACGGCCGCACATAGGCCACAACCACAAAACGCGTCACCAACCTTGACTGAGTGGTTAATTCCCTTTCGTCCTACCAAGCTTCTTCCCACCTGTAGTTGGACGAACTAGGTGGGACGAACTGGAAAAAACCTACTGACTGAGTCGGTGGTCATCGCATGCTAGATTGATATAATACAAAATTATTATTGACATAATAGTGTAATTACAGTCTGTTCCACATAAGTTGTCATTTAGCCGCCATATTGGTACTACTGTTTTTCGATACTTTCAATCTGTTTTTTGACAGATTTACAAAGCGTAGGCAATGCTGCCAATATGGCGGCTAAAGGACATCTTATGTCATCTTATGTGGAACCATAAACGTAATTTATCTAACTAGACTG
Source organism: Mecyna flavalis (assembly GCA_949319885.1). Classification (NCBI taxonomy): domain Eukaryota; kingdom Metazoa; phylum Arthropoda; class Insecta; order Lepidoptera; family Crambidae; genus Mecyna; species Mecyna flavalis. Next base: position 10,705,343 of record OX439437.1, read on the forward strand.
TGCTCTCGTGGCTAAAAAACGAGCCGAGCGAAACAGTCAGACAGAGCAGCTTGTCCCTTTCTAATAGGGTGACAATAAGTTTCGGATAAATGAGACAAATTCAAACATGCAATCTGCGGATCTGCCTAATAATAGTATTTTTAATTCATGTTAAAATATTTCAACAGTCGGTTGTGTCGGCAGCAAAACTTCATATTTAACCGTTGATATAAGTTTATAGAGAGCTGTGTTGTTTAATCCTTCTAGCCCCGGATTACTAGACACAATAGAAAATCTATTGTTATGCGGCACCCGAGTGCCGGTTCGGCGTTGAGTGGTTAAGACGATGTTATAAAATGATGTAGACAGTGCAAAAAATGTGATAGAAAGGCTCCTGGTCTTATTCATCACATAATGCTTTACGGGGTCACTACCTTAAGAAATAAAAAAAAGACAATTTATAACATTTACGCTTTTTCAAATTTAAGAATACATTGAACGAAAAATAAGTAAATATACAATTGTACATTAATACATTGTAAAAATAACATAAAAATACAAGCGTTAAATTAAGTTTTTGGCCAGGCAAAATTGTTGCCCAAAAACATTTCTTATACTGACGATATGAAAGAACGAGGTACGCCACCGTCCTTGCCATAGACCTAGTATTCATGGTCACTCTAACTATGAATGAACTGTCATTGCGTGTTGGCAATGTGAAAGAAAGAGACAAGCTACTCCCGTCTTGATATCTCTCTCGTCTCGGATTTGCCTCGCGTAAGGCGCAAGCAAATATAAACTTTAATGCGTTGGGATAGTGTTCATTTTCAAAAATGCAATTTTTTGAAGATATCATTCCGGTTACATAGATAATTATTAGTTACATAGATAATTATTAATTCCATGTGTGGAACAGACTGTAATATTTAAGCTGACATTTGTATTGTTCTATGGTAATTATTGACATTGTTGTATTGTAAGTATTGTAAATTAAATTAATTATTATACCCTGGATGTGACATTTATAAATGATTTTTTTGTGATATTATTGACATTATTAATTTTATTCTTTTTGACATTATTAATTGTGTAACTGTAACTTTATTCCTTATTTTTGACATTAATTTATTCTCTTGACATTATTGCATTTTGTATAGGTTATGTAAGTTTTTAGTTAGCTGTATTTAATTTGACATTACTGTACCCGTTTTAACCAAACTGGCGCGTTGGGAAACTGTGAGTCGGTATGTGCATGCCTTTTATGATTATATGATTAAATGCTACATGTTTTTGTGGCAATTATACTGCCCCGTGTGCTGCAAAAAGGTATTCTGCGTCGAATTGCTATTTAAATTGTGATAAAATCTTTTTAGTAATGGTAATTTGATAAATAATAAATGTTTGTTCTGGATGAAATTCTGACCTACGACCCCTGGCCCATACAGAAAGCACACTACCAATAATAATGTGCAATCAAAAGCGAAAAAGAAGCAAACAAAAAAAAATCTCAAACAGTTTGAAACAGGCTTCAGTCACGTGCGCACCATTTCATGACAAACAGGAAAAATACACAATACTTTGAATGAACGTTATTGGAAACGGAACTGAATAATGAAAAATATTTTTCGTGTGTGTTATAAATGTACGGACGTCAGCAGATCAACCTACCCTAATCTGCCAAAAATCCTCAATTGAAAAAGAACTCTATTTGATGTGAATAAAGCTGAAAATTGGTTGTAGAAATTTAACAGATTAGGGTAGTCTGATAGGCTGTCGACTGTACAAAATACCTCAAAATCGTATGTCTTTAAAAAAGGTTAAAGTGATTATTACCCATTGACATCTGCAGCTATACATTGCCCGCCTTTGAGAATATTATAAAGTTAATTGCCTAGATACCAATTTTATTCTACACAGAAACCAGGGAATACACACGTAGAGACAACCAACTCCGAGCCACATCCCAAAACACCTAGATCCATCCAAGTCAATTTAGCTTCCTAAATTGACCTGACCCGGAGTTGAACACGTACCTAAATCGAATTTATGCATGAGCTTCATGAGCGAAAGGAACTCGTATGTACTTTGAAATTCTTTTGGGTATTTCTGCCGTGATTGCGATAGTGAAGATTTTGCTTACGAGTACCTAAATATAATTGATAACTAAAATTGTCTTTGCTTAGAAAACCTCTATAGCGAATGACGGATCGGGAACACGGTGTTGCGAAGATTATTTTTACACGGTAATCTAAATAAATACCTATCCATTATCCATCGAGGAGACGTAGACGTTCTAACTAAGTTATGACTTATGCTGTCCTTCCAATCCGACCAACTAAACGGACCAACTGGTTGTGCGGTTTGGAACCCGATAAAAGGTTTTATTCCAATCCAACCAACTAGTTGATCATTTATTTTATTTTGAGAAATATTATTCCAAACGGACCAACTTTTTTCTTTCTCAAGGATACAACTTCTTAGTTGGTCTGTTTTTATTTGTTAATTCAAATCTGTCCCCATCCACATAAAGCGGATACTGGTATGGTACCAGGGCAACATGACCTTATTGGAGATGTATTTTATTTTGCCATGCATTTTTTCATCAAGGTTTATCACACTGCAGCTTTTAAAATCTTTTTTTTCTTCTATACGCTTGATTCGTCATAATAATCAACTCGTAATAAAAAGCTTGACAAAGTATTACATCTCCAATAAGGTCATGTTGCCCTAGTACATTTGTTCATTATTCTCTTAAGGACGAAAGGGAATGAACCAAAATTCTCTTTATCCACCACGGGTGGACATTGTCACAATTTTTGAAATTTAGTTTCGATGTCTTCCCCCGGGGTACAGTGGGACAACAAAAAAGTTGTATCGTTAAGAAAGAAAAATAGTTGATCCGTTTTAAGTTGTACGGATGGGAATAAATTGGAATTAAAAAAAAAAATTCAATCAGACCAACTGAAAAGTTGTACCGTTGGGAAAGAAAAATAGTTGATCCGTTTCAGTTGGTCGGTTTAGTTGGTCGGATTGGAAGGACAGGACTTATGATCTAAATAGTGTGATGCTATCCAGCACGACCACGGATGATTACTTTAATTTGAATGTGGTACAAATTCATTAAAAAAAATGTACTTTTATGTACTCGACAATTTAAAATATAACTATCCAATATGATGCAGACGTTATGAGCGATCATGCAATTCTTCATTTAACCTTTTCCACGCCAATGTCTGATATATCAGACAAACCATTTTCGTGCCCACCACGCCAATGTCTGATATATCAGACAAAAAAACATGATCAAGAAACGTTGTATTTTTACTTGCCTGAATGAGTTGAGTATAACCTAATAATTTAGCTCACAGCCTTAAGGGAACAATCCCTTAATAAACATTCATCATCTTATAATTAATCCCACCAACTATACTTAATCCACAGCCTCATTAGAATTTTCATCATCAAACAATATCTCATACAAACTTCATAAGTCGATTCGTATCAAATAGCGAACGGCTAAACACCAAACTAAAAACAAAAATACCCCAAACGCATCTTTTAAATAAAATCTTAAAATCAGTCTTAAAAAAATCTCTGGAAATAAATCACCAGAGTTCAAAAAAAAAAAAAAAAAAACCTAATAATTTATTGGAATTTTTTTTTTAATGGTCGTGGCGTGTGGGGCACCATTTTCGGAAAAAAGCGTGGCGGGGAAAGGGTTAATAATTTTGTATGTTGGTCTTGTATTATAATAAAGTAACGTTTTGCTGCAACTTATTTTATTAATAACCAGATGAGAGTGGACAGCGGGAATAATCGGACTAGACATCATAATACGACTTTGTAAATGACAAATATTGAAAGACTAATGAGGTTTTCAGACCAGACTTAAGATCTTAATTAATAGGTAAATAAATGAATTATTCTTGTCACGTGCATTAATCATTTTAACAAGTTAAGTGTGATTTAATAATAACATTTGCTCTATATGTTAGTTAATTGATAAACAATCAAATAGTTTATATGCGGATTAGATTGGTATGACTAGCAATATGTTGCTTAGATTAATGATCAAGATGCTTTAGCGGGAGTAATTTATTATAATTCATGCAAGTATATTGGTATATTGTGTTTGTGTTTGATGGACATTGATGGTACTATCAAAACGGTGCAAATGTTATAATCTTAATGGAGTGGTAGCAACTACATAATTATGCATAAATCCGAAACAATTAGTTAATTTAACTGCATTGTCTATTTTATACCTCAACACTAAAATAAATATCGGGTGATATTTTCCACATAGTACCATCGAGCCATCTCAAACGAAGCACAGCTATATTAGATACAAGCACTTTTTGAATGATAATAATATGTAGAACATTGTAATTATAGTTTCATTTTAAAACTGTATGACTTAAATCCTATATATATATATATATTAATAAGCCCATACACAGGGTTCACAACTTTAAATATCTGGGTCACTTGGTAACAGACGACTTGAAAGACGATGTAGATATGGAGAGGGAACGCAGAGCATTGTCAGTCCGGGCGAACATGCTGATACACAGGTTCTCTCGATGCACGGTAGCAGTCAAAATAACGCTGTTCAAAGCGTACTGTACCTCGTTATACTCGGGGGCCCTGTGGTTCAGATATACCCAAAGGTCTTACAATGCTCTGCGGGTCCAATACAACAACGCATTCAGGGCGTTGTTGAGGCTGCCGCGATTTTGCAGCGCGTCATCAATGTTCGCCGAGGCTCACACGGACGGTTTTGACGCCACTTGGCGTAAAAAATCGGGCTCACTTCTGCGCAGGCTGCGCGGCAGCCCCAACATCATGCTGCGTGCGATAGCCGACCGGCTAGACAGCCCGCTTGTCTGGGCGCTAGCCAACCGTACCAAATCTTTGTTTAAAATTAAGTACTAACATAGGTTTTAAGTTTATTGTCTACTAACACAATGGACCTTGTAGTCTTAAATAAATAATTTGAATTTTTTGAATTTTAAATTTGAAAAGATTACCAAATCGAGTTTTAAGATAATTTGTAGCCAAGTAAGCGTAAAAATTACCTAAATATACTCAAGTCTAAATTTGGATTCAAATAGTACGTACGAGTACGTCTCAATATTCAGTTAATAATAATAGTCTAAGATCCGAACTAAGGTCGATCTTCACCGAGTTGATAATAGAATGAGACTTATTTTATTATGAATTTAGCATATTAGAAAACATATTAAAAATGGGTTGCCTAAAAAAATCCTGGACCGAGTATGTTTAATTGTATTTTTAATTTTTTTTTTTAACAAAATCCCAATTTTTTGCAGACAGCCATATATCAACGTGTTCATAATAAAACAGCGCTTATGATGATATTAAAAAAAATCTATTATCCCATTAGGTGAAATTAACTGGTATCGACACATACGTGTTTATTTATACCTGACAACCCAGTAGTCCCCCCACGTAAATAATAGAAAACCCAACGGCTGCACATTCTATACGTTTTGTACGTTAAGTCAGGACATAATTTTCTTATTATCATGTTATTGCAAAATTTTGTTTAAAATCATTAAAAAAAAAAGAAAAATTGGTCGGTCCAGGATTTTTTTAGGCAACCCATTTTTAATATGTTTTCTAATATGCTAAATTCATGATAAAATAAGTTTCATTCTATTATCAACTCGGTTAAGATCGACCTTAGTTCGGATTTTCTACAATAATATCCTGACAGCAGATATCTCAAGCAGCAACTCCATTGAAACCTCGTTCCATATTTTCCGTACAACCCGCGCCATATGTCAACTTCACAAGTTTTTACGTCGATTGTCAGGAAGCAATTTACGCAAGTTGTTATGTGCACGCTCGCGCTGCTCACGAGCCACGCGGTCAGAGGGCGGATTTATGAAAGTGCACGTTAAAAACCGCAATCTTCCACGCATTTAATTTCAACTCTATATTTCAGGTAATAAGCGTAGTTTTCCCGTATTTCCCGATGATAGTTGTGTTTCGCAGGCAATATACCGGGAAGCTGAATAACGGTCGGCCGGCCTGGGATTTATGCTTGGCGAAATCTGTTATTGGGACCCCGTATTATTAGATAACTCGTTATGTTATCTAACTATTTTAACACATTTGCTTTTGACAATTGAGTGTTAAATGCGAAAAAACTTTAAAACTGACATAAACTAAAAGTTAAAAATGTATTTTATCTACATCCATACCATATTATGTCTATTTTATAGTCAGGAGCGATGAGTAGACCTTAGAATGAAAATATAAAGTAATTGTATGTATAAAAGTGGATCGACTCTTCCTCAACATACTACTCGTACTTCATACTTTCCTCTATCCTAAGGTTGACTGAAAGAGATCGCTATTAGCGATAAGTCCACCTGTATTGTACAGCTTTATTATGTTATGTACATGTTTTCCTATGTTTTGTGCAATAAAGATTATCTATCTATCTATCGACTATTATTCCTTTATTGCCCGTGGTCCCTGTGATAGTCCCTGGAAGGGACCGCGGGTAGAATGATTCCCGTGGTACCTTCCAGGGACTATCACAGGGACCACGGGCAATAAAGGTAATAGTACGTAGTTGGTATTCATTCTTTGTATCAACGTGAGATTTGTCGTTATGAAAACGATGTCAAAAATCTTTATTGTAGTTCCTCTTCCTAAATTCATTTTTTATTTTACTTACATACATAATTTCTAAGGTCTCATCTGTAATTTCCTGGTCCTATATTCATCGCACTTGTACTTATGAAACGCAAGACCATCTAAACGTATTCAATAATAATTTGTCCTCTCAACAAGGCTGTTTCTAAAATCTAACACATTTGTGGCACTCTAGTGTGTTCATAAAAAGATTTAGTACCGGAATCGAGTGAAATAGTGTCTCAAGACAACGGTTTGTGTTTTATGAATACTAAACATTTTGGGGATTTCGCCCGGAAGCGGTTGTTTTCATCTATGCCTTAAGCTCACATAAATTATATGGAGTGGGATTTAAAGATACGGGTCGCTAAAAATAAGCTGCCTGAGAAAATACTTATTTACGGTGAAATGAATAACCGCCATTTTCTCTTTATAAACTAGAATTTTGTATTTTCCTGCTATATTTTTCACAAGATTTAAAGCGTACATCGTTGTATCACTATTAGACATAGTATCTATCTATCAGTTTTATTGCCTCAATGATGTATTTAATAGTGTTGTTTGCCTTTTGCCGTTTATAGGTACATAAAATATTTCAAAAGCGCTTATATTATTCCGTCCGAAATACCGAATGAAAATAATATTTTGAATAATTATCACTAGTTTACAAAATATAAAAAATTTCATGTCCTTCCAGTGAATTTCATATCATTTTATTTAGTGACAATAACTAAATGCGAACATATATTTGTTTTATTTTTATTACGTCAAAGAATCAAGTTATCAACACATTTCATTTTAAGACTACCCGCAGGTAGGTTCTGAATTAATCCTTAAATTTTGCTGCATTGTAGTGTTCAGTTAAATAAATATTGTTTTTAACATGTCAAAAAGGTTGTGTGAAGTACATCCTGACCGTTTTTGTTACGTTTGTGGTGAACTTATTATATCTAAGAAAGGATATCCCATAACGGAATACTGTTTTATAAGAGTTTTTGGGCAACAAAAAAAAAAGGAAAATTACAGACAGTTAATTGCTGATTTATTACATAATTTTCAACGAATGGGTGTCAGCATGTCTCTGAAAATTAATTTCCTTCATTCGCACCTTGATTTCTTCCCTGAAACCCTCAGAGAAGTCAGCGACGAACATGGAGAGCGTTTTCATCAGGATTTGACAAAATTATCAAGGTTACTGGGACTAAGCCATGTTAGGTGATTGTTGCTGGTCTGTTATAAGAGACACAGACTCAAATAAATACAATAAAAGCTAAGGAAATTCATTTTAAATTTTCTTTTTTAATATTTTTGTAGGCATTTCTGTAAATCAAAAATAATTAATATTTTGGAAACGTGACGTGTTGGATTTTTTTCGTATTTTTTTTTAAACTCAGTGCATCTCAAGTGATATGAAAAAACACTTTTCATTTCAAGGACAAAAACCATGTAAACTAGTGTTATGATGCTTTAATAACTCGGTTCGTTTGTTCAAGCGGAAATATCTGCGACAGGAGAGAAGCTTGGTGAAATCTGATCACATAGATCGATTGCGAGCAAATTTGCGCATAATTTATCACTGTGCTAGGTGAGATCTTTTATGCGCTACGTCGTCAATCTTGGCCGACGTTTAATTCCGTTCATGGCCAGTTCTCCTTGTAACAGCTCCGTATTAGATGCTAGACACCTAACAATTTCGAACGTCCCATTTTAGTAGGTGGAAAACAGGATGTGAAGTTTAACTTAAGTGAAGAATGGTGTTTCTTAGTAGAAAAAAGTAAAAAATATGGTGGTTCCACAAATCCCCATCATGAGACATCAATGGGGATTAGTGAACTAAAAGTTCAGAAATCCCCATTGATGGGGATTTCCGATGAGGATTTGTGGAATAACCCGTCAAAACTATTTACTCGTAATAGTCGTAATATTATAATTGTAACTACTCATTACTATAATTATTAAAATTTTAGGAGGTGGATAGGCTTTTGTTTATTACTTGATACATACTACTTTTAACGTGAAAAATACATTATAATTACATATTCTACAGGAAAATGCGACACGTTATTGATACAGAAATATACTTCGTAATAAATACATAGTACTTGGCCATGCAAGCCTCACAGTCAGGAATCTTGTACAAAAACTATTTGAACTAATATCTGTGTCGAATCCAGTGTCAATATCGAGAGTGCACGCAATCATTGGTCAGATAGACGGGCCGTGTTCATTAGAAACACTCACAGAGACGTGCTACTGAGGGATTTATTGGCTCATTTGTCTTTAAGCTTCGTCGGCTTAGGGACTCCATAGTAGTGAACTGAATATCAAATCGTATAACCATTTATTTGTACGAATGATTTGCCCTGAAACTGGGGAGGTCAGCAGGACGAAAATATATTGTTTAATTCCTACTGCTTAAAAGCTTTAAGAGATGTGCTCGCTACTAAGTTAACACTACACTCGGTACAAAACCTCGCGGGGGATTTGTGACTAAAGACGTTCTTGCAGCTACCCACTAAACTTCCCTGGTTTCCCTTTCACACCTGAAAAGGACGAGCCTGTACCCACCTTATAGGGATTGACCAGCCTTTCCTTGGGACTTTAAATATACTCTGTGTAGTTGGTAAATGGCACCGGCAAACATTATAATGTTACGTAGTCGTGTGTTGAAAGACATTTATAAGTAGGTAAATGTGTTATAACGTAAAGCAAAAGCACTTTTCTCGTTTCTGCATAATTTACGTACGTTAAGGGACATCAGATACGATGAAGATAATGTAATATTTTTGTTATCAAATACTTTTCAATGTTTTAGATGTGCATTTAAGTAAATAGTGCTTCAGACAATGTATGTACCTACATGAGTTTTGTGTTAAAGTTTTAAGATTATGATCATTAAAAGGATTATAAAAAGTTTGCTAGTGTTGCATAGATTGATGGATTCACATAACAAGAATGGATCCATCCATCGGTAGGTAGGTACCAGTGTTGGGCAAATTTTAATTGCAAGAACAATTAATGATTAACAATTAATTAATTGTTAATTGTGACCACAACAACTAACAATTAATCAATTGTAATTGTGAAAAACCACAATTAACAATTGATCAATTGTAATTGTGAAAAATGACAATTAACAATTAATCAATTGTTAACTGTATTAGTAGCAATTAACAATTAATTATTTTTAATTGTTTTTTTAATTGCAATTAAAAATTACAATTAAAAAACACTGCTGTATAATATAAAGCCGGTAATCGGCATATATAAATATACAATATACTGCCTCTGTGGTACAGTGGTTAGAACGTCGGGCTCTAATACCCATTACTGCACATAAAAATTAATACAAGTTTTTTTTATGTAGAAAGAAAGATCTAGAAAAAAAAATAGCTATAGTTACAAACAACCTTTGACCACATTTTGATTCGTCTTAAGTCTAAAATATGTACTTTTAGCTTGATTTTCCTAAATCTTTACTAATTTCATTTTGATACATAAAGTTAATTGTTAGTTTTAATTGTTTTGTAAAACAACTAAAAAAGTTAATTGCAATTAATTTAATTGTGAGTTGCAATTGACACACGTTAATCAAATTAATTTAATTGCAAGGTGCAACTAAAGTTTAATTGCGATTAATTTTAATTGCAATTAATTTAATTGCAATTACTTTTTTAGTCAATTGACAAGATGATTGACAAATTAATTGATTAATGCCCAACACTGGTAGGTACCCCATTCAAGAGAGAAATAGTCCTGCACTCAGAAAAAAATTGGTCAACAAAGCCACAATAAAAGCGTTGTTAAAAAAATCTTGATAGAAGCAACAAAATACTTTGCTACTGTCACAGAAAGAACATAGTGCTAATTTGCAACGTTTTTATTGTTCCGTGTTTGTTGAGCTAGGAACAATTCAAAACTTGTCACCTCAATAATGCTGGTAAATAATTAGTTAGGTCGACAATGGATCATTGTACGTATATTAAAGTATAACTTTGTCCGAAAGTCTAACAAATTATCTATTGATGAAGTGTCTAAGTAGCTTTTGTGAATTAAAAAAAACAATAGGAAATTTAATGTGATTACAAAGTAACATAAATGAGATAACAACAAGTACTATGTGCGCGGGACAATGAGGAGGTGGGGAGGGGGCGGCAAGCGAGTGATGAGAGAGAGATTGAGAGTACACCCAGCCAGTCTTGGCTTGGCGTTGCTTTCGCTATGGTAATCAGACAACAAAAACATAAAAAGAACCGTGCTTATTGTTATTGTGGTATCTACATTTTTATGTTCCTCATAAAAGTGTTTCTCTAAATGATGGGAGAATTAGAAGAATTCCTCAATGACGCCAAGTTGGGTCATCTTGTTAGCAATATGATCGGTAAGTTTTTTTTTATTGGCTTTTAGTAACGCTTAGGTTTACGACTGTGACTACCTCTCAATTTAAGCGTCAAGCGTGGGTGATTAGAAAGGTAATGTATTTCTAGAAATGATTTCGTATTATGTACCTACATAAAGGAATAATGTTAGACCGACAAAGTTACTTTGTCATGGGCTTATCGGCAACGAACATTGCGCATACGTCACAGTCAAATTGTTAATGTACAAATAATTAATGATGATTTATTCTGGCAAACAAACCTACCTGTCTGATTTGGGAATTTTTTCACAGGTACATAACCAACTATATTTCCGAGAGTTCCCGATCAAGCAGCATCAAGCATGTATGTCAAGCATATTAAGTTCGACAGGCGTACTAAACTTGGTCTTCTGATGCAACTATTGTTAATTTTAAGTTTGTCTGTACTTTGTTGTGGTACCTACGTACAATACAATCATCAAAATCATTTTGTTTTTTATATTACAACTTCTAAATCCTATATTACTATTCTCGTTTAGGTACCGTAACAAAGGTAGTTTGTCCCTCTCAATGTTATGTTGATACCGTTTACACAACAGGAACCAATACTCAATCACCGTATTTCCAAATTAAACTCCTGGACATTGGTCCATGTTGTACAGCGTGCAAATGACAAATAGGATTACTCCATTTTTCAACGTTACTGGAATCGCATCTCATACATAGTGAAAACAAGGTTAATAAGCTGGATAACCCCTTAAAATATACATTTGCACCCTGTACAGCAGGTACCAACGTCCAGAGGTCCTAACTATCTGGATATTGGTATATTTTTTTACGCGTGGACCTTTCACAAGTTTATAGTTGGAAATACGGAGCATTGAGTTATTGGTTCCTGTTGTGTTTACGGCATCAACGTAAGATTGAGAGCGACAGACTATCTTTGTTATGGTAGCAAAGCGAAAAATTGCCAGGGTAACAAAGGCAAATTAGCTACAGGAACAAAGTTGCTTTGCTGGGGAAGCAAAAGGAAAGTAGTTAAAGTAAATAAATAATTTTGCTGCGTAAGCAAAGTAAGAGTAGATCGATTTAAATAAAACTTTGTTATGGTAGCAAAAATATAGTAGAGGTAACAAAGGCAAAATACATATTATTGCAAAGGACAACTGTCGGAGTAACAAAATTATTGTGTCATCACAACCAAGTACACTTTAATTTAATTTGTTATACTGACAGTATTGAATTGTTGTAGTATCATGGCATGCTATTGTTAAAAGATATTGCTACACTGACAATTTCCTACTTAACAATAAAACCATTGCCGTAGAGACTATTTACTATGGGCGGCTACCCAGGGTTAAAGTTTTGTTGTCGTATTCAACAATATTTTTTTCTGAGTGTGTCATTGTCAATGTGGAAGACCTTCTAATGGGATTTTTCTAAATGCCATGTTTTTAATGTCTGTAATTTTTTATTTTATTTAGGTAGACACACAGGCAATTTGGTCGTCAGATTGTAAGCAGTCACTGCAGCCTATTCCATCGAAGATCACTTCCCCAAGAAGCATAACTCAACTTGCAGCCTAAAAGAGTCAAGTATGTATGGCGGTCTAATAAATTGTGATATTCAGTGAAATAAACATAAGCGTCCCATTATTTATAAGTAACGGACCTTTGTTGGTCGAATCCCTGTAAGTAGAATGAATATTTATGGTGTTCTCTTGTTTTCTTTTTGGGATTAACTAAAGCTATCGATGAAACCTTAGAGTAAGTTATTGTGTAAGGACCTATTTATTAATAAAAACATATTAACCTAAAACATCTAAAGTTCAATTTGTTGAAAAATAAAGCTATAAAAATTGGACTCAAGCGAAAAATCCGCAAAAAAATTCAAATATAATTTTTCCTAAGTAATTTTCATAGTATTTGAACGTGAGAGTTTAGGTGCTGCATTGAAATAGCTCAGTTTTTCTAGGCACTCCATAGCAAGTAAAACTGTTGAAAGTTTTGTTCGCAAATAAAATAAGTACAAAGCTGAGTTTTTATTCAAATAGAATTTGTGGTAATAAACCGCCGAATTCCTAGCATGATCGATTTTGTTCTGATTCTAGTTTTTTCAGTTAATTTAGGATTTGAAAATTTATAATGACGACCACAATATTTGGATCCTTAAAGTATTGTGTAAACAAAATTTCCGTTCCTATTCATAACGTTTACTCTGTAATCATTAAAATGGTGTTGCAGATAGATACGGGAGAACTAAGAAAAAGGATTATGTAAATTCGTGCAGTCCTTAAGATGTTTTGCGTTCACATACATACATTTACTCGATTCATTTTTATTTATAGATAAAGATAGGTACAAGTACTAGACTAAGATCATAACTACACGTTTAAACCGACGTTTTTCCTTAACGCCAAGTGTAAATAAATAGCTATGCACATGAAAAAGTTTATAGGCGCCGCTCAAAAGCCGTGTTAAAAATCTCTAGAGTGACGGCATGGCTTTGCCTGATTCACTTTTCGCTCGCGTGAGTTCAAAAGTAAATCATACAAAATACTTACCAGCATACAGAGATTACTATATAAAATATTTTCTTTCATGTTATTTCACTTGCAGTTAAGCACGCAGCTCACTTGATGGTAAGGAGCCACATCATTCTATCATTACATTGAAGACACTCAAAAGCATTGCTGCTACCATACTGAAGGCTACTCTGATCTTCGAGCCTTTTTAAGTGTTCTGGCTCCCATATTATTAATGTTACTGTTATTCAACAGATTTCACCTGGGTGGTAGGTTACCCAGTCTGACTCTGAAAAAGTCCTACCAACAACCAGACCCGGATTCACAACATCCGGGTTTTAGACCAGATAGATGGGAACCTACTACAAAGTATGTCAAAAAATAGCTGTAATTTTCCTAATTACGTTATTATCCATGGAACCAAACGCCACTTCGAGACGCCTAAAAGATTCTCTCAGCAAAAAATAACCGTAATTTCGTTAGCGAAGTCATTTTCGCTTAAGCAAAAAGCCTCCCTTTGGAACAGTGCGTGGGTTTGCGGAACGGCGATGACAGCCGTGAACTGGATGATGAATTAGCCCTTAATTGAGACGACAACACCAAATGCTCCTAATTCTTTCGCGATGCAAATAAGCAATCATGGGAAATCCCTTGAAGTTTCTCAGAAATAAGATTTTTTTTTCTGTGGAAATTGAAAAAGGAATTAAGTTCGTTCGACTGGTCTGAAAATTGTTTTGGCATAATAGCGTGTAAATTTTAATGTAAACACAAGCTCATTGTTTTGTTCAATGTTAGATATTATTTCTGAATATTCAAGAAAGTGGTTTCAGGCTTGCTTTACATGCGAAATGTCGATGGTAATAATCGTCTCGGGGCGCCCTTATGTATTTTATATGTGCGTACATCGTGAGGAAAACTGCACAATGGGTCGAATAGGTCGAATGGGTCATGGTCAGCCATCAGGCATGATCTAACTGGTCTCATATTTTGAAAGTGAAAATGAGTGAAGGATACTGGCCGTTCGATCGGTGTCATTGACCATTGACTATCTAAGTGAAGACGTACTGTGTTTAAAAATAACTGTGAGTTAAAATCTGTACCTATTTTAATTAGACGTCAACATTTCAGTTTTACGTGCGCGGATTGATGCGCGGGGTTAAAAGCCTTTAATTAAATCGCAATTTTCCAAGTCCCACGCTGAGCTCGAGCGCTAAATGCATCGCTAATCATCGCCCATGAGAGCGCGTTTTATCTACGTTTACATTACTCTGTGCTTACTTTGTGAGATATACGCGGTACCCGTAGTTCGTCATAAAAGGATAGAACATTACGCAGGTGTTAACAGGTGACTGAGGTCTTTTGTTCGAAATATAATAATTGTTAATTAAATTACTTTACTAAATATTTTTAAAATAAAAATCTGCAGAACGACTGCACTTAATTAGATAATAATTTTTTGTGGTTTTTGTTAATAAAAGGATAAGATTTTTTTATATTAGTTCATTTGGCAGGCAGGCACGCAGCCCACCTGATGTTAAGCGTCACCTCTTTTACACGAAAAAGGTTTTCCTTATTACAAAATAATGTAGCTTCTAAATACTTACTCGTAGTAAGTATTTATTGGTCCAAAATGCTTGTGTATGTTTATAAAGCCGCAGGTACCTATTAGGTATCATTTTGTGTTCAAATAAGAAACAGGCCAACGCCGCACCGATAGTTATTACAAACTTGGATTGCGTTCTTAACTTACCTATATTGATTCTCACCTGACTCTTGACTGAAGCTAAAATCTAAATTAAACTTTCCTGACTGATAGTTATAGGAGCTTAATAGCCTCTTCATTGTGGGGTATAATTATAAGGTTTTAGTATTTAAAAAAAGAGCGTATTCCTTCCTTAAAGGCCGGTAGCGCATCTGTGATTCCACATGATTTGCAGTTGTCTATGGGCGGCGGTTGTCACTTTCCATCAGGTGTGCCGCATGCTTGTCTGCCCGCTATACCGTAAATAAAAATTAAAATATTATGTTTATGTTACTTAGGTGATGGCATGCTGATACTCTGCTGCGCATCCATATTTTTTTTTATACCACATCTCTTGGCAGGCGGGCACGCAGCCCACCTGATGTTAAGCAGCCACTGCGGCCTATTCCATTGAGGGACACTTCATCAGGAAGTCGCTCAATGTGCTGCCTGACTGTAGGCTCATCTGATCTTCGAGCCTTAAATTTCAAGTGTACTGGCTCCCAATTATGCTATAGCCAGATAGAGTAAGTATGAGTAGTCTTTGGCTCAGGGCAAGAATCAAAGAAACCAGTTTACAAGGCTTAGAACGTAAAATTTACCATCGTGATACTCGTAAATAAATAAATCAGGCTTAACAAAGACAGACTTATTATGATACCTAACGGAAATACATCGAAATCGTCCAAAACATTGATTCTCAACCCGAAATTTGAACCCAGGACCTAACCTAGAAGAGGGCTATTACAAATTTTCACTCTGCGAGAATAGGCATTTGACATGTTTTGACAACTCATTGGTCACGTGACCACAATACTGTGTTGAAATAACGACCAAACCATTATGATACTTTTCCCAAGTTTTGTTGTTTTGTTTCTATGGAATAATCGTTATCGCTATACCCGCACATTTGTGCCATGGATCTAGTAGGTGAAGAAACAGATTATAATATGAAGATGATATCATAAATGAGACAGATAATATTTGTTAAAAATTAAATTTATTTTATTACCTTGTCATTTATCTAGCAAAGGACGTATTTCGTTTTAGATAAAAGTTATAGCTTGGATTAGAATAAAACTTATGACAATTTACATGGTTAGTATAAAACACCATAAAGTAACTAGGTATTTTGGTGTGAAAAAGCATTAAAAAGACAGTGTTTTTATTACAGAGTCAAACGAGGCCAAACATTTGTTTAGATTAGAATACTATATGCCTAAATGGCATCGATTTTCGAGAGTTGACTATTTCTGGGAGCAGACACTCTCGTAGTAAAAGCGTGTCAATTTGGGTAACATCTCGATGTTACAAAAGTTATCGTTCCGTGGAACTGTAACTACTTTCATTAATAGTCCGGACCAGTCCAAACTGCAAAAAGGCAGAACTACGTAATCTGTCACCTGAAACAATTATATTTATTAATAAAATATGAAAATAGAATAACAGCTTCAAAATTCTTGGGTTCATTCATTATTATTATTATTATTATTAATAGCGGCTTAGTGTTTCCACAGTCACTGCGACCAATTCTGATCTATTGTGAACGCCACTTAGATTACAGTTCCTCTCCAAGCCCAACCTCTTCTACGAAGAGGAGGATATTCTTGGGGAGGATATCTTTAGCCTCGTCTGGTTGTAGAATGTGCTTCCCCAGAATAAGGCTACGTTTGTGCATCAATGGCTCGCAGTCCGTGAGTATATGCAGAGGTGTTTCGTCGCTAGTGTGACAGAATCTGCATTTCCTCGACTCGCGTAGACCCATTACAGTCATGTGCTTATTGAGACAACAGTGTCCTGTAATGGTTCTAACCATGATGCGTACCTGTCGCTTACTCAGTCCTAAGATCCGTTTTGAAGTTTTCGGATCAAAGGCTTTTGTAAGTGATTTTGCGTGTTTAAGTCCTGGCATGTTTAACCATCCCCTCTTTGACTTTTCTGTGTATAGGTTTTCCAAGGTGGTACGGGCTAGGCTTTTGGGGATTCCACAGATTGGCTCTGGGCCATGTTGTGTTGCCTCCGCACCTGCTTTTGCGAGTTCATCGGCCCTCTCGTTGCCTATTATTCCCTCGTGTCCCGGAACCCACCTAAGTGTTACCCTATTATTCTTTCCGAGAGAGTTTAGTCGGGTCATACAGTCTGCCACCAGTTTTGACGTTACCTGGTTAGCGGCGAGTGCTAGTATCGCCGCTTGACTGTCTGAGTTAATGTATATTCCACGATTTACGTGGTTATCTTGCAGGTTGATTTCCGCACATTCTATGATGGCGAAGATCTCTGCTTGAAAAATGGAGGCGGGTTCATTCATACTTACATTCTTAGATTCTGTTTCTATCGTCCTAGCATTTATCTCCTCAAGTTCTGCTATTGGCGGTTCGTCTATATTAATTGAATTTTTTTTGTGTTTTGTGTTTTTCGACCCATGCTGAAAATAACGAAATGAATATTAAGAATAATTTAACAACATAAAAAGCTTTGTAAACTCAAATAATTTTGACAAAACAACCGACCTCAAATTGCACATCTGGCACAAAAAAAAAAACTTTTGGACTTCTACTACAATAATAATATTAACTGGTAAATGCTTGAATAGTTATTAAAATTACCGAAAGCGGTATTTGTTTTTCCAAATCAGTCATCAAATAATATCTGCCTATATTGCCGAATATGTTCGGATGGCCATCTGCGGTCTTCTTATTTAGTTCTACCACACCAAATGATACTTTCTGAATGCAAATGCTTGATTTGTAGCTAAAAATATTAAAATCTTTGTAGGTATGTGCCCCTATAATGTTTGAGAAGTTCCCTTAGTTCCTCGGGGATCCCGTCATCATAACTGGATTGTAATGACAACGGGACCAATATGGACTTAAATGTTTCTAAATGAAAAAAAAAAAAAAAGAAAACGGTTTATAATTACAGAGTTCTGAGGTAACAACAGACGCGACCAGACGCGACGACGCGACGTGACGATTTGAAGAGTAGCTGTCCAATTATTATTATTTTCAGAGATCAACTCTTTCTTATTATTATTTCAAAAAAGAGCAATCCATTTAATACAATGTGTGAAAATTTCGGAAAACAAATGAATGTCGGGAAAACGTTGTTTATTGATCTGAAGAAAGAAAAAACAGGTGCAAGCGATTTTCGACCTTATCGTCATTTACCAAAATAACGGATTTTAATGAACCAGCAAAGATAGTCAACAAGCGGTTGCGAAAAAGCTACAAAATTTTAAATGTCAATAAGGTTGAAAATCGCTTGCATCTGTTTTTCTTGTTTGTCTATTTATTTGAAGTAAAAAAAACAAGTGCAATGGATTTTCAACCTTATTGACATTTAAAATTTTGTAGCTTTTTCGCAACCGCTTGTTGACTATCTTTGCTGGTTCATTAATATAATAATAATAATTATAATTTTATTTACTTCAGATAACTAGATCCATAGTGTTAGTAACATTGTTCTTATATCTAATATTAGTAAAATTGCGATTTGATTACATACAATTAAATTAAATAAAAACATTAAATACACCAATCCAAATACTTAAATAAAATTAATTAATTTACATAATAAATGACATGGCCAGATTTTGTATGGAGCTGTGCCCTAAAAAAAATATGCATGTACATTAATGTGCAGTACGTCAAATCAAAGCTGACATGCATGTCTTTGCAATAATTAAAATTTTATTTTCAGAAAACATGCGAGAGATTCAATAATTAGGTTTAAAAAAACGAAAACGCCTTACCGTTTTTAATAGCAAAGGTGCTTAGAAGAGTTATTGCCATATCAATGCGAGAAGTACCTATGTACTAGATTAATAAGTCACAGTGAAATATTGTAAACAGCATTATGCTGACCCCACATTTAGCGGGCGCGGTTGTGGAGCGGGCTCCCGACGTGTTCGGTTAACCAGCATGCGGCGCGCGGCGTGTCTACATCGGGAACGCCGCGTGCACGCTGGCCGCCCGCCGCGATCTTTGAGCGGTCGGCCGATCGCTACCCCCTCACCCGCCACCTCCGCCGCCGCGCCGCCAGCCTCGGCCTTAGATTATCTCTTTTTCTATTTTGTTCTTATTTTCGAGATTGTAAACAGTCAACCGATTGCAAAACGTAACATCTGCGTGTGGCATAGGCAAACCATACATACACGCTCACGCCCTAGTCCCTACACGGGGGTAGGCAAAGACGATGGATCTCCACTTTGTACGATCCATCCATCTTCTAGGCAGACCATGATACTTAGTGAAAAAACAATTATTGCGGCCTAGAGAAAGTCTTATATTAAATGCAAAATACTTAATATACAATTGGTTACGATTACGAAATGAAACACTGGTAAGTAATGACATTTATTATATTAATAAAATCTTTTATTTAGTGACAAATAATTACATTGGTAAAGTATGTTACAGTTACAAATGCTAGATATATATCTCCATCTTTAGCCAATATTTGACACTTAAAAGGTATCCTTCTCAGCATGTGTAGGATGTCCCAGACACCTGACGCTTGGTCTTCCGTGGTTCGTTTTGAGAGCATGTGGTGTCGCACTGGGTAACGCCTACCCGTAACAGAGCGACCACAACCAATACAGACCATTAGGTAGCCCAGTACCCTGTTATGTATACCGTCTTCCGAGCTTTGATTTAACAATACAAAACATGCATTGCAAATCACTCTTTCTGGGAAGCTGAAAAAATATAATAATGTTTTCAGTAAAATAATACGTGCAAGTTATATTGTACTACTCGCTCGCACTAAAAAACACACATAATAACATTGATAAAACATACAAAAATAATAACAACTTGGGTACGTACCTCCTGTATAGATAACCATGTAGTATTGCATGTAGTCAATGTATTTTGTAAATGTGGTGCTAGAGTTGTTACAATATTATGCCTTCCCATTCGGTTAATGGCCACAGTGCAATTCAGGCACCTTATCATCGTAAAAACCAATCAATCGCAAACAAGTCCAATATGCACAGCAGAATAATAATTAGAATATCCAATTTAATTAGACAACGAAAAGACCAGTCCTTATTCTGAGCGAAAAGACATTATAGACTGCGTCAACTTGACTACAGACCGACAAACTTATCTGATCCGGTGGCGGCGTCGCAACTGTCGCTTTAGTACTGTCATTAAATATCGTTTTTGCATTGCATTTTACGTAGTTCCAATTTTGGCCACCGGAACAGATAAGTTTGTCGGTCTAGTGGTGTTCTGCGCATGTTTTTGCACGATGTTCAGACAAGCCAATTACAAGTTGACGCGCATTATACGAAATGTCAAAATCATTCTAGGATGGGGCGGAAATGGCGGAAAATGAATTAACTCACATATTTTTAGGCATTTTTTTGTCGCATGTTTTTATAAAATGTAATTGTTGCGATTAATTTTTATAAAAAACTAAAGTAATTTTCACATGTAAATAATTACTGTACATTACTGTACATTTGAGGGCAAAATCTGGCCATGTCCTTTGCTCCGACTTTGGGTTAATTAGGGCAGTGATCCAGTGCTTCATTAAGGCACTATCCCATCTCCCTGCCAAAACCTTTAAAATACTGTTGGGACTACCGAGCATTCTTGTTTGGATAGAAATAATCTTTTTCCGCATTAAAGCATGGAAACAGTCTACGTGAGCGTCGGCAAACATGCCAGACGCGCTGCAAAACCTCGGCAGTCCCACCAGCACCCGGAACATATTATTGTAAAGGACGCGCAGAGCCCTGTAAGCTTTTTGCGTATAGCTTACCCACAGGCCGCTTGTGTAAAAAGATTGGCAGTATGATTTAAATAAGGCTATTTTTACCTCAACTGAACAACGCGCAAACCTGCGGGCAAGCATATTACCGTATTATTAAATCCGTTATTTTGGTGAATGACGATAAGGTCGAAAATCGCTTGCACCTGTTTTTTCTTTCTTCAGATCAATAAACAACGTTTTCCCGACATTCATTTGTTTTCCCGACATGCATTTGTTTTCCGAAATTTTTGAAATAATAATGATAATATAATTGGACAGCTACTCTTCAAATCGTCGCGTCGTCGCGTCTTGTCGCGCAAAAAAATACTCTCAAAAACAAGTCCGCATTCGTACGGTACATAATATAGGCATCTACTGGGGTAGCCCTTCCTACCTATCTAAATAACCAGTAGGGGCAGTCGAAACTTTGCCCCTACTGGGGGCAGACGGAACTAAAAAGTTTCGACTGCCCCTACTGGTGGCAGACTTAGTAGAGGCAGTCCGGAATAATCCCTACTAAGTGATAGTGGGTACTTTATTTTGTCAGTGATCAACTTACGAGTTGTTTATAAATCGACATTTGAGAAAAACTTTATGGAGGCCCTTATTTTGTTTTGAGTAGGAGATTCAATATAAAACAAACACTAAAAATAATTATACTTACGTGATGAAAACTTGGTAGTCGCAGTATACACTGACGCTCGCTCGATCGTACTGGCGCGAAAAAATTCGACATAGGTCCAACGCCGAGAGCGCTCCGCGCAGTACTGAGTTCGGACGGCCAGCGCATCGCATTTTGTAGTAATTTTGCAGTTTTAAGAATGTTATTATCAAAATAGGATAATAAATGAATGGTTTAAAATTATAAAATCTTCATTCCTCATGATGTAACAATTATTTTGGTATATATTTTGCCTAATTGTGTTGTCGTAGAAAGGAGAAATTCACAGTTAACTTAAAGCGATTTTCGAAGATTTTTGCTTTAGGACTAGATGTTTTTTTATATATAAAACCAAAGATATTTAAAAATCCCAGGCCGCTAAGAACTATACGACTATATAAGAGATAACATTCTATTTTTTTTATTTAATTTGCTCAGAACAGTAGTTCAATCCAGGAGCTTAAAAATGTGCCTTCGCGCATTTTATGAAAATCTTTCTCTGCAATTTTGGGTTCAATTAAAAAGTTAAGCAAAATTTCGAAAAAGCAAGGCCGCTACAAACTATTCCAATAGATACTCTACACTATTTAATAAGTCATTATTGTTAATGTATTTTTGTTTCTGAGATCGATAACGCCAAAGTTGGCCATTTTATGCAAAAATCACAGTCGAGATGTCATATGACTCTTCTACTGTTGCCATTAATATCGTTGGTTGCCATTAAACAATAAAAGGCTAATTACGAGTTTCAAGTAAATAGCAGTAACGGTTATAAATCACCCTTAACTTTGGTAATTTTAAAGAGAAATGGTATTTCGCCAAGAAGTTAAAAAAACAATTAAGCACAAATCCATAAAAAGAAGATAGTCCATAAAAAGAAGTTTTACTATCTACCCTCGTTTCATTCGGGGTCAAGCCTTGGAGTTCTCATAGGGCGAACGACCGTTTGAATCTGGGTAAGGTCGTAATACGTGCATAATAACTTACTTTGTATAAAATGAATTACTGCTCAGTGGGGACTGCTTCTTCAATAATTTAATATTTGTAATCTCCGAAAAAAATTCCCATTCCCACGGGAACGGGAACCACGCGCGGGTGAAACCGCGGGCGCCCGCTTCAGATATAAGCCAGATTCTGAAATATGGTGATTGTTAACAATTCACACATGAAAAGCACAGCACGTAAAGTATAATGAAAAAGTCACATAACAATAATTCCTTTTATTTGCGATCGAAAATTCAAATTCGACGAAGTTTATAAAATGAATTGCTCGGAAATATTGATAATGTTTGGTTTCCATAAATGGTTTCCAACGGCCAATCGTTAAATAGCTGCAATGAATTATCACGATATGAAATAACCGAAAGCGCAGCTTTAATTTGTAAAGCGAATTAATGTAAACCGTCTTTATTTTACAGCTCATTCAAAATTTAATGATCAACAAGAATAATATGAGTATTTAATTGAAAATTAAATTCTCACAGCGACTGAAACGGCGACCAATCAGCTTGGACTAATTAAACAAGTTGGGACCATAAACAACGCGACAGTTGTTAAGTCCCGCCGCAAAATGTAATTCGGAGTGCCCACAACGTTTCGTTTTGTGACGTCACATGGTTAATTTTACGTGATGCTTTGTTGGTGGACTTGCTGGTGTTACAATCTGTTTTTTCATTATCAACTATCCTTATTGTGTGATTTGGAAGCTAAATCGCCTGGAAGGTCGCCCGATCATTTTCGCGATTCTTGGGGGTTGGCGTTTGCCAGCAGTGAACGTTTTCGGCTGAAGTAGAGACGATGAATGGAAGGTATGTAAAATTAATTTTCTGTAATGAAACAGCGCTAGTTCTTTTTGCATTAGTATGGAATTTTCTGTTGTTTTGGAGGTTAGCAGGTACAAGAAAATTCGTAGTCAAGTAAATTTTTCACACCTAATCAATAAAAAACTTTTTGCCACGGTATAAATACTAACGAGCAGGGGTTGAAATACGACGCAGCCTTCAAAAGGTTCACGTCACGTCCTTAGACTTTATGAAGGATTTCATTACACGAGTTTTTAAATTAGGACCGCGCGTAAATGAGGGAAATGTTCATTAAATTGCATAGCATTGCACAATATGCAAGCGTTTGTTAATTTTGATTTATTTTTTAGGGTTGAAAGGTACGCCTTTGCTTTGTGAATTAGTTGGGCATACTATCGTTAGTAACTATTTAATAATCTGTGATACTATTAAAATGCTCATCATCATCATCAGCCTATATACGTTCCCACTGCTGGCACACAGGCCTTATCTCAATTGTGAGATAGTGTGGGCCATACTTCACCACGCTGGCCTAGTGCGAGTTGGTGGAGGGGTGCGTAAGGCAAGTGACCAACCTTAATGTCAGATGTTATCAAGCCGCCAAATGGCCTCTGACTAGGCTTGACGACTAATATTTACATTGTAGTAAATATCAGCCGGGACCAACAGCTTAACGTGCCTTCCGAAGCACGGAGACGCTCGAAATTAATGTCACTAAATATGGTCAGAATGGTCACCCATCCATTAACAGACCGCGGCGTAGGTAGCTTGACTTTCGTAATCGCTAACGAACCACTGTCACAGCTGTGCCACGAGCGCCATTAAAATGCTCAGTCAAACAAAAACTTACATTTTTATATTTTGAAGTAAGTTCAAGGTGTAAGTTTTTTTAGATATACAGAAAACAAAAAGAATGAAATGTATCTTAAACTCATGAAAAAGGTTATACATACGAGGGACGGCTGATAAGTCCGCGGCCTAAGGTACTTAATGAAAGAAAATATATGGTTTCTATTTTTTATTTTTCAATATAATCTCCCTCAAGTCAAATACATTTCTCACATCCCGTATACAATGCCTTTAACCCACCCAAAAAAAATTTCTTCAAAATGACGATCAACCGCAGCTTTCATTTCGTTGTCATCTGCAAATCTCCGGCCCCGTAAGTCCTTTTTCAATTTGGAAAACAGGAAAAAGTCACTAAGTGCTAGGTCTGGGCTATATGGAGGGTGATCAATCTCCGAGATCCCCGTGTGTCTTAGAGCATGCCTCGCAACGTGAACGGGCGCGTTGTCTTGCAGAAAGAGCACTCCGCGCGTCAGTTTCCCACGTCGTTCCTGCACAAAAACTTTGGGAACCTGAGTCAATAAATTGGCAAAATATTGGACATTCATCGTAGTTCCCCTGGGTAGGTAGTCGATAAGCAAAATTCCCTCGCTATCCCAGAAAACAGTCGCCCGGGCGGCCGGGGCGAGGGTTGTCTTCACAGCTCTCTCGTTCTTGTTGAAACAGGCGGGCCCATTTTTTCACCATCGTATATGAAGGCGCAGAATCCCGAAGAAACGATGACATCTCTTCAAAAATGTCTTTCGGTGTAATTCCATTCTTTAAGAGGAATTTTATCACGGCGCGCGGTGTTCAAAATTCAGAGAATTTCCAGATTCGGCTGACATGATGATGTTTGTTGTTCGATAAATAATTGAACTATCAATGCAAACTTGATTAGTGATTGCTTTTATAATACTACTGAGTGTCGCAACTAGTGACATGAGTAACAAGCTAATTACTCATCGTTAAGTACCCTAGGCCGCGGACTTATCAGCCGTCCCTCGTATGTTGTGCTAACGATTCTCAATAAGCTATCAAATTGTACGTCAAGTCAGTATGAATAAATCGGAGCTTGTAATATCCCGGCAAATGAGGGAAACATTTAGAACTGTCGGGTATGTGGGGCGATAAATTTATGATGTCAGGTCGGGTCGTATAAATCAGCATGAGTGGTTTGCATCATGTGGCATTATGCATCGTTTGTGCGTGGTTTTGTTATACTGGCAGATGTTTTCTTCACGGAATTTGTGACACTAGGGCGGTGGCCGCACTGGGAACGGAGAGAAATGCAAATATAGTATGAACATACCGAGTGTTGCGATGTGAAGAATATTCTTGCAGACGAGTTGGCAGTTGAGTTGACGTTTTGTTATGCTGAAATCTGTTTTCTAGTCAAGAAGTTTTCTGACTATAATATGGTGGCTGGTGGAAAATACAACCATTTCGATTATAGGTATCACTCAAACGTGTTCGTGCTCGTGCTCATTCGGTAGTGATAGTTACATTTCATGAAGCAAAAAGTGCTCGTTATTACAGTGAACGTTAAAAACGCTTTGATTTGGCCCAATTCAATGTAATTTTTACTATTATCCGGTTCAAATGCTACTAGGATAATACCTTTTGGAATGGAGTGAAAAATGACGTCAACTAAGCTTGTCCGTAAAGTTAGCAACGCCTATTAAATTATCTGTGTGTGTGCAAGTCATCAGTGTCATCACTGTCGCGGAACGCAACTCCAAAAGGTCCTTTCCTAATAGCATTTGAACCAGATAGTACTACCTTCTACTACTTCTACTACTACTACTTTCTACACTACTACTAACTACCTTCCAAGCTTTGCCCTATGAAGAGTTAAAAATAAATGTAAATGGTCACGGAGATCTGACGGCAGTCGCTCCAATGTTTTAACTCGACTTGCCAAATGATGGATTATGGTTACCTCCACCATGATCCATCATTTGGCAAGAACGGGACAAAGCGCCGGAGGTCGTGGGTTCGATTCCCGCTATGGGTCTGGTTGGTGGTAGGATTTTTTCAGAGTCCGATTGGCTAATTAGCTACCACCCCCACAGGTGGAATAGGCCGCAGTTACCACTTACCATCAGGTGGGCTGCGTGTCTATCTGCCAACTGAGGTGGTATAAAAAAAAACTATACTAATGTTATAAAATACGAAAGTTACTCTGTCTCTATCTGATACTCTTTCAGGCCTAAACTACTGAGTTGTTTTTGATATTTTTTTATATAAAGAGAGGATATCGACTATTTTTTATCACGGGATAATTTTTCGGTTCAGTGCTGCAGCGTCACCGGTATGTAAGCTACCCAGGGTCGCAATTGAGGACAAATCCTCCTAATGCTAGCAAATTGACGGGCGTCTTAAGAGGCCTTTGTCTAGAAGTAAACTACGTCAGTTCCGAGGATAGGTAAATATCAAATTCCTGTCAGATAACACAGTTGACATTAGAATAGCCGTGGGCGGAAGGTTAGATATTTAATTAGGATTTAAAGCAATTTCTGACAAACGTTTGGCAATCAAAGCTTCCTACATACCATATTAAGTGATACTTGTTAGTTAAATGTCTCATAATGGGCTATTTGATCTCTAATGGCGTGGGCGGTACTACGAGTAGCTGTTCCGCCCACTAAAGATGTTTAGAGATACAAAATTATCTAAACAAATAAGTGACTATTGACCTTTTTATGAGTGCTCGTTAGTTTAGGACTAAGATATTTTTAATTTACGTGAAATTTTCCAAGTTTCGAAGATCAAAGAAGCTTACAGTATGGCCACAGAATATATTAATAAGTATATTTATCCCTGAGTTGTAGGTTATAGGCCGCAGTTGCGACTTACTATCAATAAAAGGTATTTCATGACAAATAAAACGTAGGTAAAGAAAGATTTTATAGTGAGAATTTTCGTTTATATAAAACGAAATATTCTTTACTCGGGACGAACGGCTTGAACCGAAAAGAACACCAAAAGTTTTTTTAACGTTTCGTTTCCGTTGCCCAAAATGTTTATAAAATATTTCTGAAGCGAGTCCCGTTTATTGAAGAGCTATTTATTACGTATCAGCATTTCGCATGATATTTCATCATTATGATCCATGAGCTCGAGGTTGACCTGCGTGATGCAAATAAAAGACTACAATCCTATGAAGAGGATAGGCTGTGTCAGTCGACACTTCACACCCACAGCCTGTACGAGGAGCTGCTCCAGTCGCCAGGTGGACATAGTGTAGTTGAAAACCAGTGCTCAGTTAATAGAATTAAGCCTATTAGTAATAATAAACTAAAGAAATATTGTAGGATTAATAAATTTATAAAGAAAACTAACAAAATTATAAAAAAACAAAAATGTTTTTTTAACAATGTTGTGCTTAGAAAACAACGTGTAGATTTAGTGGATAGCTTAGAGCTATTTAGTAAAAAGTTGGATGAAAGTAGGGCACGTCATGAAATCGAAACCCAGGAGCTTCAGGACGAAATCACTAGGCTGAAGAAATCCTTGGAAGTTGTGACATGCAAATATACAGCTGCACAGGCCCAAATTAGTGAGCACATTTATGCTGCAGAGAAACTCTTAAGCCAGTGTAGCTGTATAAGTGCAGGTCCCACTGAGCAGCACCAGGGTGACAGCTCACAGTCCCCTTTAAATGTAATCGACACAAGTGACTTATCCAAATACATTGTATCATCATCAGATAAAAAAGAGGATGTTTACCTTTTTTCTGATGGGTTCGGGGTTGGCTATGGGCCTCTTCTCAAGTATAGAATAAATGGCAATGTTATCAACTATTGTTTGCCAGGTGCTCCTCTTAGTCAAATAATTGAGAGGATATTACATTGTAATTTAAATGAGAACTCCATCATTGTATTAATGATGGGTAACGGACTGAACACCTGTAAAAGGGAGATTATAAAGTCACTTTCAGTATTGGATCAAATTAATGTAAAGAAAGTTATTTTGTGTGGTTTTCCCTTTTCCAGGTGTTACACAAATAATCAAAATAACAGTATTCACATGTTGAATACTTCTTTATACAATTGTACATGTCATAGTGACAAATTTGTGTTTTTTGACACAAACAAATTTATTAATTTTAATTTTATTGTGACTGGCAAAAGTTTTTATTTGCCTTATAAAATAAAAATTGAATTAGCTAATTTGTTAGCATTTAATATTAAGGACATTTTTAATAAGACATTGGAATCCATTCCAATTAATCATTTAAATTTAAGTCCAAGACAATAGAGGATAACTCTTGCAAATTAGTAATTAAGGAAAATCAAAATTATTTAAATGTTATTCATCAGAATATACAGGGTGTCTCTGGAAAAGAGCTGGAACTAGAATTATTTTTAAATGATGGGAATATTCATGTGTTTTGTGTTACTGAACACTGGTTAAAGCAACATGAGTTAATTATAAGTATAAATGATTACAAACTCGCTAGTTCGTTTACCAGAGGCACGGCCATTAGAGGTGGGTCACTTATATTACTAAAAAGCTCAATTGAATTTAAAGAACGTAAAGATAT
Source organism: Mecyna flavalis (assembly GCA_949319885.1). NCBI lineage: Eukaryota > Metazoa > Arthropoda > Insecta > Lepidoptera > Crambidae > Mecyna > Mecyna flavalis. The sequence continues at coordinate 10,734,213 of OX439437.1, forward strand.
TGTGTCTGCCTCAGTTGAGCGAACTATTGAGATAGCGTGTGCAGAGTTAGAGCGGCATATTATTGCCTGTGTTTATAGACCTCCATCTGCTAATTATAATGAATTTGAGTCTGTTATGGAAGATGTCTTAAGAAAGTTATGTACCACCAATAAAAAAGTTATTGTGTGTGGTGATTTTAATGTTAATATTTTAGATGTACAAAACTCTAGTAGATTTCTTAATCTTTTCCAATCTTTTGATTTATATCCACTTTTTAATGAACCTACGCGAATAACAGCTACCTCAGCTACGTGTTTAGATAATATTTTTTGCAATGACAGTGTAAATAAAAAAAGTATTATAAATTTTATAAATTCTGATCACAGCGGACAGTTGGCAGTGTTTGAGTGCCCTCTTGCTCGTTCTCCGTCGACTATTGTTTGTAGGCCTATTACAGTCCACCGCAGAAATCTATTTAAGGAGCGTATAGACAATAAATTGTCCATGGCAGATTTTAGTGGTGCCGATGGACACAAACAGTATGAAAAATTATTTGATATTGTAGAAAAAGAATTTAGATCTGTATTTACTAAAAAAACTATTAAAATCGATAGTAATAAGACTAACTTTAGTGCCTGGGCTACCACGGGAATTTACAAAAGTAGAAGAAGGTTATTTGAATTATATGAAATGAAAACACAGTCAAATAACCCTGCTACTGTAGAATATGTACGAAAATATTCTAAATTATTTAAAAAAGTATGTGCAGTAGCAAAATCAAATTACTTAAAAGATAAAATATCGAAAGCCACTAACAAAAGCAAAGCCACGTGGAAAATCATTAATAAAGAGACTTGTAAAAATAAAACACAAACTAGCAAGATCTCTTTAAATATTGACGGTATTATTCATGATTCTAATGCGAATGTGGCGAATGCATTTGAATCGTTTTTCTCAAACATTGCAGTCAAAACTACTTGTCAATTAAATTCTAGCCCACATCTTGCCAACTCCCTCCTCAAATCTCATGTGGATGAGTGTGTTACATCCTTTAAATTTACCCATGTCAGTCCTGAAGTTATCTATAAAACTTTCAAAGAACTGAACATGAAAAGAACCGAAGATCTATGGGGAATCTCAATGGATATATTAAAAAATATAATCCATTCTATTGCACCTCACTTAGCTATTATTTTTAATCAATGCGTGGATGATGGTGAATTTCCGGATTTAATGAAGCACAGTAAAATAATACCATTATTCAAATCAGGCGAAAAAAGTGACCCATCCAATTTTAGACCAATATCGATTCTCCCAACATTAAGTAAAATATTTGAAAAGCTTATTTATTCTCAATTGCTTTCTCATTTTAAAGTAAATAATTTATTACATAGTAATCAGTTTGGGTTCACTAGAGGCAAGTCTACTACAGATGCAGGTATAGCACTCATCGAACATATTTTTGATGCCTGGGATAATAAGCAAGATGCTATAGGCATATTCTGCGATCTGTCTAAAGCTTTCGACTGTGTTGATCACGAGACATTGTTGATGAAGTTGCGGCATTATGGCATCTCTGCCAACGCGTTAAGTCTTATAAGATCGTACCTATCTGACAGAATCCAGAAGGTAAACGTGAATGGTATTGATTCCAAAGGAGCCCCTTTACTGTTGGGGGTCCCTCAAGGCTCAATACTAGGACCTTTGTTCTTTTTAATTTATATTAATGATCTTCCATATTATACAGAAAACCTGTGTGACACAGTGTTATTCGCTGATGATACCTCCCTTATATTTAAAGTTGACAGACGAAAACAATCATTTGACGATGTGAGTAATGCTGTCTCACAAACTTTACACTGGTTTACTGTTAACAATTTGTTATTGAACACCAATAAAACGAAATGTGTTAAATTCACAATGCCGAATGTGCGACAGGTGGTTCCTGAGATCACTGTAAATGGAGAACTCATTGAAATTGTCAATTCAACAGTGTTTCTGGGGATAACCCTCGACTCTAAATTGCAGTGGGGGCCTCATGTAACTGCTCTTGCCAAAAGACTTAGCTCAGCCGCATATGCTGTCAGAAAAATAAGAAATCTGACTGATTTGGAAACGGCGAGACTAGTTTATTTCAGTTACTTCCACAGTATTATGTCATATGGGCTGCTCTTATGGGGATCTGCCGCTGACATAAACAATATATTTATTTTGCAAAAGAGAGCCATCCGCGCTATATATGGCCTCAAAACCCGTGACTCGTTAAGAGAATTATTCCGGGAAATAAATATATTAACTGTGCCATCACAATATATACTGGATTGTGTTATGTATGTACAAAAGAACATACAAAATTTTTCAAAGAAATCAGATCATCATCAATTTAACACAAGAAATAAACATAGGCTTGCTATTCCAAATATTAGACTTCAAAAGATTGGAAATTCTTTTAAAGGATTAAGTATTACAATGTATAATAAATTGCCAATGGATGTTGTTAGCTTACCCATAAATCAATTTAAGTCGTGGATCAAGACCCGTCTGATGAAAAAAGGTTACTATAAAATTGAAGATTTTCTTAATGATGGAGATCTGTAGATACTGGTAGTAGGAATGCTTCGCTCCCTGTCAGCGCAAACTGTATTTTAATCTGTTGTCATTTTTGTTATATCTACACTACGTCCTACAGTTATAATTTTTTCTTTATTATTATTATTATATCTACATTCACATGAAAAACTGTATGGCTTAGTATAGATAGATTTATTATCATTGTTGTATAAATTTCTTTGGCGATTAAAAAGAGTAACTGTCGAGTTTCTTGCCGGTTCTTCTCGACAGATGACTGCATTCCGATACCGGTGGTAGAGTCACTCTGTAATTGACGATTCATAAATACTTGATACAAGTTTACATGAATAAAGAATATTTTGATTTTGATTTTGATTTTGATTATTCCAGCGGGATTTGATATAACTTAACATATACATTTGTGACCCAGAATGCGAATGTTTATAAGGAAATAAGAAGAATTTCACCATAGGCATTTTTAAAGAAACTGAATATTAAATTTTCAGTCGCTTTTAAAATGTCTTTCAATAGAGGAATAATGCTTTCAGTTTGCATACATAATAATAAATGAACGATTTTACAAACCGGGCATATGTAGGTATCCAATGTGAGCAAGAAGAAAGTGTTTTTATGAAATAGTGGGTAGATGAGCATGCAGACCTGGGGTGGTAAGCGTAAAAGGGGTTGCCGGGTCGTCAAGAAAGAAATGTGTTCTTTTCTTGAAGATTTGCAAGTGTTTTCAAAAATAGCTCTAGTGTTTCTTTTTCATCGGGCCCTGTTCAGTTGGTGTCGGCGCCATAGAAATATTATGTAAATTCATCCATCTTTTCGTTATTCGTTTTCTCCCTCTCCATCCTAACATAATTCATAATAAATTAAATTGGTTGGCGTTTTATATTTTGATTTTTTGTGTAAATTATTTTTTTCACCAAAATCAAAATATTGAAGGTTCCGGAAGGAATCCGCCAAAAAAGGTTTAAAATTTTAAACAAAGAAGTACAGAAGAATGTTACCTTTCCTCTGAATTTTTCATGCCAAACTCTGTTTTGATCAAACATTTTCGGCACGTATTTTTTTTTACAAAGCGTTCCGTTACTCAGTAGGATCGTTTTAACAGTTATTTTACAGGTTTTTTAAATAACATCGTTTTCACAGTAATTTAAGAGGTTTTTTAAAAGATAAAACTATGTACCTTTAGCGATATTTTTCTCGTTTTAGTTGTATAGCCCATTTTAATGGGTTATTACCATGACGATATTCGTATTATAGTAATTTTTAGAATCTGTTTGGTTCCTACCCTTTTTTTTACAATAAGTCCTTGTTTATATGGTCATGTCATTGTATGAACTAAACCAGTTTTGAACTCAAAATCTGGGAATTTAGGGAGTTTAGTCTAGTCTAGGGCTTAAGCTTCGGAACTCCGGTTTTGATGAAATTCAATAAGCCGCCTGGGCTTTGTAAAGGGACTAATTGAATTCATCGACACAATGTACACTAAAATAATTATATATACAAAATGACAAGGGCATTATATCCACCACGGCTATGAAGAATGAGTGACTTAGCGCGAACCCATAGTGCGTCGTAGGTTTCGTAAGCCAGATCCGCTTCTGGGCATTGTAACTAATTTCGTTCCACAATAGAACAAAATTTTATACTTAGAGTTTTCTCGTTTTTACTGCTGTTAATTTTAGCTTTAGCTTGGAGATCAAAAGTTAGTCGCCCGCTAGACCCACAAGTATTATGGCATGCACCATGGGCATTGTGAACGAATCATGCTTTAGTCGATCTGGTTGCGAGTTTTTCTATCAGGCGATACTTGTTTGGTCGACGTCTAGTTTAAGTGCTTAAACCAAGATTAAATCAACTCATATTTGGTAAAATTTATGTTTATATTATCATGCCATAATCTGTCTATCATAATGAAAATGATTAGAGCCATCGAAAATAACAAAACCGAATTCTCCTTCACACCCGATAGGGACGAGCCGGACTCTATTTAGAACTGTAAAAAAACCTTTCATAGTCTCAGTCAATCAACCAGTAATAGCCAATAGGGAGTACAGAACTCTACACAAAAACCATTAATTCACTTCAGGATTGTTCATTTTCCTTGTTAAGAGCGTTTTAGCGAAAATGGTTTGATTGCGCCCTCCAGGCAAACATCTGCTAGGGAAATTTTATTTTTGTATTCGGATATTTAGTAAAAACGCTCCTATTAGTTTATCTATACCTATGATGTCGTCCAATACCAATCGCACAATTTTTTAATTAACCGTTGCAAACAATGCAGATTGAAACCAGATTTTTTTGTATATTTTTCATTGTTTTACAGTTCAACAAAAATGTACTAAAATACAACTTTTAATATACACGTAAAACAAATATGGTAAAACGGGTTCACTATACCATTTCGAAAATCATCTCGTCGAATTACAATTATTCATCGATGACAACTAGTCGATTATTTGTTTCAACGATGCGTTATTTACCCGAAAGTTGTAGCGTCGATGGTTCATTTCATCGAATATCGTTTAGTTGACGGCTCTCTTCTTTAAGGTTCGGTTTTGGACCTTGTATATTTGTAAACGGGATAGAGTCTGTAGATAAATTATATACATTCAAGTTACCTAATTAACGCATCGTTCACGTTTGATATCAATCTGTCCGTTCATTCCTTTTATTAGCTATAGAAGAAAATGCCGATATGAGTGAAAGTAACGTTCCGAGAGCGTTTGGCTCGCACTAAACGTGCGATAAAATAAAACATCTCTCATTCTGACCAAGCAATAGATTTAATGGTGGCTTGGAGCGCTCCGATTTATAGACCATAAAACGTTTCAACAAGCTGTAAGGGGTCCAGCGCCGTGACATTTATAGTTACTCCCAAAGTCACTACCATTTGTGACATTGTAGGGGATGTGAGTTCTAGTTCAAGACGTCTTTCGGAAACTCGTTTTAAAATTTTATACAGTAACATCTTTTATCTTCTTCCTTTTGTCAAGTCTTTGTTCTTTACATATTGAAGCTAGAGCAAAAGTGCTACTTACGACTTCGAGTATTTTAACTACTAAACTTATGTTTACAGAACTATATCGTAAAATAAATATTATTTATTGTTTTAAACTTATTGAGTAAAACTAGTGATTGAAATGTTTTCGTTTTGGTTGAATCGGTGATCACAGTTTTGTCAATGATTTAAATAAATTAGTTGAATAGCGGGGTTGAAATAATATTGTAAACAGCGAATTGATGTTTTTTTTTATGAAAAAGGAAGCAAAGTGTGTTGTTACCAGATTGCCACACGTTGTTTTAAAAAAAACAGATCAAAATATTTTTTCATCAAATCATCGAACGAGCCAATAGTAATTGTATGGACTTTTAGTACAATTGGATAGATTAAAACTCACCTATTAACTAAAGACACTGATACAAATAAACTCGAAGGGATTGTCAGGGCGCCCATAGGCCTTTCTTCCCATTCCCTTTTATCTTGTTTATGGAGCAATATTCAACAATCGTTTTTAATTACGGAACGAACCCTTTTAGATAGGAACACCGGATCACTCGCATTTTTTATTATTATTTATTAAGATAATTGCAAATTGCAAGAAAAGTAATAATAATAATAAATTTGTTTATTTCTAGAACACTTTACAAAATTAGTACAATTATCTAGCGGATTTCGCACTAAGCATATAAGCAGATAAGCTTGTATAGATAGAAGTATCAATTAAATTAGTCATTACAAAATAATAATAAATCAGACACAATTAAAATACAAATTAGTAGTGCACAAGTGAGTGTGCAAACACAGGTTCTCATATAACAAACTATACACTATATAGTATATATAATAATTATTTAGATTACATTACATATCCGTATTATTTATGACTTTTATTTGAAATAGGTATAGGGACCTATTAAAGTCTTATTGCAATGCTAAGGCCTTTACGAGAATTTCGGCTAATTGGAAATGCGGATTGGGAATCCAAAGCCTGAATTATACAAAAAAATCCTATTTTAATATTTTTTGGTGTTTCAATTAACGCGAACAATATAAAAAAAGTAAAGTTTAACCTATTCATGTCCAACTGCAGGGCAAAGGGCTCCCTTCTTAAGCCTCCATCCTTAAAATCAAGATATTTATACAAAGATGGGTACTGGGTACAATATAGATTTAAACAAAAAAGTCAACAAAATCGTGTAATCCTCCGCAATTACCTAAAAAAACATAATTAAATAATGCATGTGACTGGTGATAAATTAAATTTGGTCCTCAGGTTCGCTGCAAAGAGGCTGGGTAAATGCTGACCCATCCCTGATTGGGTTTCCGTCACCGAAGCCCTTAAAATTATATGTCACGGGCAGGCTAAGACATGACGCGCATACGAGATGAGAATACGATGACTCGGAATGGGATTGCGAGATATGTGGAAGTTTAGGTACGACTAATGTTTTGGACCGTCTCTAAAATGTACAAATGGATGGAAAAATGGGAGAAAGTTCCGATATAACAGGCATTGGTGATCGTTTAACTAAAGCTAATACAAAATGGTTCAACTTAAGTGGACAACGTTGTCTGTCATTTAAATATACGTAAAAAAAGCCTAGTGTTGTAAATTTATGGAACATTGAAAAGACTGGTAAAAAATAATATATTATTAGTTTGTCCACGAATACATTGACGAATACTCCAGCATTTTGATAACGTGTGTGAAAAAGGATTTGAGCCAAACTTAAGCAAATAGAAAATTAATTTGAAATAAACGAAATTATAAAATTAAATGGAATGAAATCTAAATGATTTTATTCTTTAAATAAAATTTTACAAAATACTTTTGCACGTAAGAAAATCATACATAACTTTAAAAAATACACAATTATGCATGTTCTAGATAGTCAGGATTTGATTTCTACACCACCCAAACGAAGGAAAACACTCGATATAATGCAAATATGCTGGTCAACCCAATTTTATTCATACAATAGGTTATGTAAGTTTTCTGTTGTTATTTTTTTTCTATTTTTTTTTCGAATCAAAGTCCTTGCGCAGTCAGCCCTTTCAGCTTTCTAACGGGAAGGGAGACCGGGCTGTTGGCTTTGGCCCAAGACATGTGGTTGCCGTCCGGCTTAAGCTTCTTTGTACATGTAACAAAATTCCTCGTGGTAGGTACTTCAAGTATTTTAAAGTACTAGCGACATTGACTACCGTCGTTCGCGTCTCTGTTTGGGTACAGGGGTAAAACTAGTGGAAAGTACTTACTTTCTATTGTTTTTTTTCTAATTGGCAAGTGTGGTTATTAAACCAGTAACTATCATTGTAATGATAAATTGATTTCAATGCAAGCCTTTTTCCCTGCCATTGGACAGGCTGATACTTTTGATTAGATATCTTGTTTCACCAAATTTTCAATCTAACACAGCTTGACTTTTTAAGTTGATGTACTTGGATGTATTTTTACTTATGTAAAAAATTTAACAGAACATCTAACTTGAGGATTCGCTAGTGGAAGTTGGAACGCATTTTTGAAATAAAAATAAGTAGATGCAAAACGATATCTCAAACGATTGCCAACTTTAAGAAATACGAAAACGGTCAGGTTTTCAAAGTTTCAAAGAACAAACGTCGCCGGCGGTCTCAATGACCCATATTTTAAAATCTCAAAACATCTCTCGAACGACACACTTGTTTCAAAGAAAGTAGACGTTTGCGTATAAAGCATCTACTTCAGCGTAAAACATTTTCATCGACAACACTTTTGGAAATGATACTGTTGACTTTAAGCCCTAAAGTTTGATAACTAAGGTCGAAAGTTACTTTATCAAGTGTCGCTAGATCGATAGGACACAAGTGGTTCGTTCAGAACATGTATTGCGGCTGATACAAACTTTTCTGTAGGTAACGGAACTTTAAAATTTCTGTTTGCATACTGCGGGTTGTTTGCGTGTTTTATGAAGAACGTTTGGTATGTAACAAGTACTGGAAGTTACGGAAACTTTGCAGATACCATTCTTGAGGCGTCTAAAAAATGAGCACAGGCTTAAAATAGCAACGGTTTGTTTACAAAAAGAAACTTTATAATGTTTACCCGTGCTCCTGATTTAATTTATCTTGTTTTTGGGATAGATAGCGTTGGTTGAAATAATGTCCGAAGAATTAATGTAAAAGCTGATGAATTCTTATTAATTCACTAGAATACTGTATGAAAGTTTGTTTGTATTGTTTCGTGTGAAAATTTAGCATCCATTGCAAACGTTGTTATTGCCGAGTTTGTCAGCAAAACAAAATTTGAACATGCTTATAACGATTAAGTTGCTCTAGAGCAAGTGCTCTCTGGCTCTCTCTCAACGAATAAGTATTCGTTGCGTAAAATCAACAACAATTAAAGATTTTTTAGATGCAACAAAAGGGTGAACAATTGCACGTAAGTGCAAGTATGATATCTTTGGATAAAAGTAATGATGTTCTTACATTATTTTTAGAAATATTATGTACTGATTAGCTCAATGGGCGACACTAACCGCTTACCACCATAATGCGTTTCGCAGGCTTGGCTTGGCGCCACATCCGTGGTTTCAATTTCAAGTTTGGTAGCTTCCTCGTCAATATTCAAGTTTTAGAAACAGAATTCACCTGTAGGTAGTTCCAAAGGGCACAAGAACTTACTCACGACTTCCTAACTTCAGCAAAAGTGCAAGAACCATTGTGCCAAAGAAGCTAGTGTTCGTAAATATACTTTTTACTTGCACCGGGCCACCTTCCACAGTTGGCACACCTATACGTTTAATGATTTCTTATTATTGGCATATGTGCACCCGTGCCCGCTACACTACTAATTAAGTCACGTACACTATAAACACTCCAGCTTGACCCATGTAGTGCCACAGTGTACTGTGGAAACAGCAAATTAATTTTCGTTAGGTAGTTTGGGTAATATGGCAAGGAACTACAATATAAAAAAAAATCATTTTTTTAACACAATTACTAACCAGTGATAGTATTATAGTTTCTACCACCGTTTTTGTACACTAAATCATGCCTCACATAATTTTCGATTCGAAGATTTAATTTAAAGATATCCTAAACTAATGGAGTTAGGACAAAGTTGATAATTTGAATTCTCAGAAGAAAAAAAGAAATGTAAGAATTTTATCGTAATAGATCTCTGTTCATTAAACTGAAAAAATATAATTTATGTCTGATGTAAAAGATCCATTTTAACGGGTTATTTTTATTTTATTTCAAAATAGTGGCAGATAATTATATAAAATTTTTTGGAATATTTCATCATTTGATTTTCCTTTCCAGCCTTAATGATTTCCCACTTCGTCACTCTTAGTTCACCGTAGAGCAAATTAGTGCTTCAACCCGGCTGCTTAGCTCCGTTACAAGGTGAGCTCATCGGGTGAGAAACCCGCCTTTAATTTACCCCAACTATTCGCGCTAGGTTTTCTGTCTATCTCGTAATGCCCGTCTTCTGCCTTGCTTGCTGGTATGTGGTCTCCATTAATAGATCTACACATCTGTACAATACCTACCTCGAATTCATTAACTACATCAACAATCAATATATAGCGAACGACTATTAACTAAAATGTCATAATACCACAGACCGCATACTTTAAAAATAAAAACATAACACTTAAGATTCTCTGGAAAACAATCACCAGTCAAAAAAATAAAAAAATAAATTCGACCTCTACAAAGTTTTACCCACTGGCATTATTTTCATTATGCCGGTGTGCCAAGTATACGGAATCGTGTCAAAGCTGCCTCACCGTCTAATAAGTTTAATTATCGCTAAAGGCAAGAAGGTTTAGGAATAATTGACTTAAATTTTCATAACCATCAACTAATTTTGTAAGACCGAAGAGTGCGTTAACTTGTCCCTTTTGGCCGAAAATTAAATATTACAGAAGGCGAACGAAAAGGAAATGAAGTCGGGCTCATTAAAAATGAACAGTGTGAAATATTAACTAACCTTTTTTTCCGACCGCTTTTGGCGACAGTAAGGGTACGTGACACCCATAAACTTATAGGTAGGTATGGATAAACTTAAATTTGGCCTTTTTAGCATGTGATAAATAGATGTGGATCAAAACTTATGACTGACTTATGACTGTGACTGTTTTTTTTTGTTCGACGGTGACTTCCTATTCAAAAATAAAATTTTTGCTCAAACTGCTGGATCTGTTTTCTTATGGGCACTGAGCATTATCATGGGATAAGAATTAGCGTATTTTTTTAATACTAATATCAGATGGCAGACAGACGCAGCCCACCTGATGGTAAGCGGTTACTGCGGCCTAATCCATTGAGGGACACTTCACCAGGAAGCGTCGCTCAATGTGCTGCCAGACATTTTTTTTGGGCTCTGTCTTGCATTTTCCTTTAAAAGGCTGGTAATTTACTTTTGTACTAATAAAAAAGATCATAGTTGAAACTACATGAGCATATGGGTATAGTAATGCGCTAGGCCTGACCCAAATCGCAAGTCGCAGCTCGTCCGCGTCTCGCTGTAATTAATTTAGCGACATAATGCGTGTAAACAGCAGCCGGCGCCTGCTCCTGAACTTGGCTGATGCATGGCCGTGCGCTCGCTTATTAATCATTACCCTAATTCTGTTACAAGTTACAACTCATGACTTCATAACTGTATTTATTTTCTGTGTTTTGTGATATAAGCCTGTTTCACGTAATGTAGATGTCAGATAATTCACTAATGATTTACCTTCATAAAAACAGTGGTGCTGTCTTTTTGACAATAATGAAAAAGTGGAAAAAGCAAGAATCTGTTATTAGTATTTCAATATTTTAATAAATAAATAATAAATATCTCTGGACATTATTCACACAGTGCCATCTAGCCCCAAACTAAGCATTAGCTTGTGGTATGGGTGCCAGACAACGGATAAACATTACTTAAATACTTTTTTTTGTAAATACATACATATTATACATATATATAAACACCCAGACCGATACAAACAGACATGTTCATGCACGCAAAATGTTTGTACTGTGCGGGGATCGAACCCACGACCTCTGGTGTAACAGCCGACTTCTCGACCATTACACCAAATAGCTCGTCCTAATTTACTTAGTAAACAATTTTAAATACCGCTAATTTCGTTTATACAGTACCAAGTAAAATGTAAGAATATACTGACGTATTTATATTAATTTCTCTTTTTCTTTTTTTGAGCTTTTGTTCTTACACCATGATCCAGGAATTGGCAAGTCCTGTTATACATTAAAGCGACTACCTTCTAAGCTCCCGTAGACCCCGTAGTTAACCCTTTACAGGGGAACTAGACTAAGAAATCACACTGAAAATATGCTTCCGATGAGCTAGTGCTGAATTCGCACACAGAAAAATACATAGGTGCGATTAGACATACCCAGATTCGAACCATCGTGAGGTGGATGTCGATGTGAGGTGACGTTAAAAGCCACTCGGTTACCACCCATAGCCTTTTCACGGTAAATCTCTAGGAATTAATTATGGAATGAATAATTTATATTGATTTCCTGCTGCTTGGAGGCTTCCTTTTCCTATATTAAAGGTATGGCTTCTATACAATTAATAACATTAAATTTTATGGAATTTCCTCATTATATAAATAGGGCTTGCAGGGCTTTTCCCAGGAATGGGCTTTGAACAAATTGCGTCCAAGAATCGTAAAGGGAAAAGTTAAAATTACCTATAAATTTTGACACTTGACTGGCAGCGAATAACTTTATGTAACTTAAAAAGAACGAAAAGTGTTTCAGCGTAGCTATCACATAAATTGAAAGGAGCATTGATTTAGAGCCAATTTAACTTAGTTACTGAATGGAGATTTATTCCTAATAAGAATAGTGCATCTTAATCTATCCTATTCAAGTTTCAGAGAGGATTTGGAATTTAGTCTTAAATCGTTTTTAATCGCCCGTAGCGTATTTTTCAATTCATTCTTTTCAATTGAAACTTACTCTCTTGGAAAATTATTGGCGCGACTGCCATCTCACCTCCGTAAGGGTGCCATCAGACGGACTGCACCACAGCAACTGCGCGCAGTCGATATATTCAACTGCATGCAGTTGCTATATTCAACTGCTTACAGTCATGATATTATCAACTGCACGCACGCACGCTTGAATATATCGACTGCGCGCAGTCGCTGCGGTGCAGTCCGTCTGATGGCACCCTAAGATTTAGCGGAGAAACTAGACTAATTGTATCATGGTAACAGTCTATCGAATATGCAGATTTCTGCCGTCGCCGTGTAAAAAACGTGAAAATTTAGAAAAAGTTTAAATTGGCAATATCTTGAAAACCGAGCAACTTTTACTAAGGTCATGTTAGGCTTGTTCGATGCCTCTTGTGCTAGCCTATCTCCAGTGTCACTGTGACGTGTCATTTTTGGGACATAATTGTTAATATTTTAAGTTTATTCGAACATAATATATTCTGATATTGATGTAATTGTTTCATGACCTGAATTCTTAAATAGCAATCTAAATGTATCAGATGCTTTCGCAAGTAGCGTAATTTTAATTTATTTCATATAATTTAAGGTTAGGTTTTTGGACCCGAGCCAATAAACGCGCCAAAGACTGCTTCTTGTATTGGCTGAAACAAAATTTATATATTCGCCCTATATTTCGTTGGGAGCAGTAAAAGTTTGATACAGCCCGAATTCTAACAGAGTGTACAAGTATATTTTCTGAAATAATTATTAACCGACTACTTTACGACTAAATAATATGGTTTGAATATATTCTATACTACAGTTTTTGTTATTCCTACTTCGTACAAAACAATTTAAAAAACATAAAGCATTTATCCATGTAAAGCATTGCTTGAAACACAATTAATGACCTACCAATGACCAATTTATTTGATGATTTCGCTGAAATAGTCATACTTTTAACTCCGAAAATATGCAAATACTTTGGGTCACGCATAATTGGTATAATTTGCTTAAATTAATTTAATTTCAAATCAAGAGGATCTAGATGTATTTTTTAAAGTAAAATACCCCATTAATTTGTAACGAAATTCGAACTATTTGAAGTACGGTCAACAGCACATCACGGTAAACACTTGCAGTTCGATAATAGCACATAAGCATAAGCCCCCGACATAAGAGTGGTACAAAGTCCAAAGTGTATAGTCTGACGTGCTTTTGACTGTACATTTTTAGACTAAAAAATTGCCTTTAATATTAACAAGAAATAAGTTAACAATAACGATTCAGATAAAATAATGAATGAACAGTAAAAAGATTTAAATAAATATCAAAAAATGAAATTGTGAATCTTAATTAAAATTTTCTATTAGTGTACAGCTGAACTTTGCCCATTCATCATCAGTTCTCCGTTATTCAAACATGCGAATACTTTGCCACGGTAAATTGAACAGAGGAAAACTTTCTTGAAAAATATTGCATGCTTCTTTCAAGGGATTTCATCTCCGAGCGTCCGACCTAGTCAGGGCTTTAGTATATTATTATGTTCTGTGGTCAGGGTACGCTTGTACCATGATCCAGGACTTGACAAGTTCAATTATTTACTTAAGCAATTGCTGACCCGTCTAGTTTTTATTTTCAGGGTTGCCCTGAAAGGAGAAACTAGACCTATTAGATAACGCCTACGCAGACATTGTCGTGTTGGTGCAGGTTACCCTAAGATGTCTAGTGTCATCGTTGAACTAGCGGTAAATGCGCACGTAGAAAAACCCTTAGGTGAGTGTCGAAATTAAAACCATGGACCTCACGCATATGATTTCGGCTGCCACTGTTCTAATATTCCTCCCTAATAAACGCTCGATGGTCTACTAATTATTTAACTACCGGGCCGAAATCTCGGGGTTCCGGTTTCAATGCTAGGGTCGAGCTAACTTTGTGTAGTTTTTTTGAACATAGGTTGGATTATGTTATGGTCACCAATTCGCATTTGGCAAGCGTGGTGATTAAGCCAGTACTCACCATTGTAACGCTAACTTAATTTCTAGGATGGAGGCCTTAGCCCTCAGTATTTAACTTTAATTAAAAACCCAATTATGCGTTTTTCGTCTTCATTTCTGTCTGAACTCAAAAATTAAGTCACACTACTCTCAGGTTCACAGTAGGCGGGTAGGACATCTCTCACGTCGCAACATCCATAAAGCATTAATTTAATCGCTTAATCAATTTGCCTTATGTTTTAATTCTGTTAAAACATACCGAGATTTCTTTTAGCGCAATTCTTGATCACTCTAATCAAAAACTTTACTATATAATGTGGTTGTCGTGAATGTGATGCTGTAAAAAGTGGGTTATGTAGAATTAACACTTGATTTACAGGAACAACAAACAGAAACCGTCTATTACACGTTATTTCTTTGTTTTGATTGTAGCTAGATGGCGCTACGGGAATGATGTCCTTGTCCAAAAAATAATATTATTCAGTTTTATATTCTACTAGCCTTCCGCCCGCGGCTTCGCCCGCGTGAACTATAGGATGTAATCCCGCGGGAATATCTTTATAAATTGTAGTCTATGTGTTGTTCTGATGTATTAAGCTATATTACTGTATAGTTTCATTAAAATCAATTCAGCAATTTTTACGTGAAAGAGTAACAAACGTCCATCCATCCATACTTACAAAGATTCGCGTTTATAATATTATATAGCCTTCCGCCCGCTGTTTCACCCGCGCGTAATTTCCTTTTTCAAATATCCCCCCCCCCCATCCCTCCACATTTCCGGGATCAAAAGTACCCTATGTTCACCGGGGATAGTGTAGCTCACTGCGCTGAGAGGTTTATCGTCAGGTTTTAGTCGGTAGGGCCGAAGTTCGAGTCCGCACACCGCTCGCTCGGGACGAACCTCCGTCCCTGAGTGACCCCCGGCTCTAGCAGGGGGGGTCCGGCGTCCGTTTTGTCAGGGACGCCGGGCCGGTGCGTAACAGCATCTCCTGACGCAAAAAAAGGTATCACAAATATGACATCACGATCCCCGGCGCAAAAAGCAAGGCCACTACTATCAATCATGGGCTGGTCAATAGCCACCAGGCTGGCATCGCCTCGTCCCAATCGGTTGTGAAGGAGAAACCGGGGGAGTTTAGTGGGTAGTGGACGCTTTAGTCTCGAGGCCCACACACGGCCGCAGTAGGTTTAGTTAGCCTGCGGTTATGGTGCTTCCGCCGCTTCCGGTTTCACCCGCGCGTAATTTCTTTTTTCAAATATCCCCCTCTTCCCCCCACATTTCCGGGATCAAAAGTACCCTATGTTCACCGGGGATAGTGTACCTATCCAACAGTGAAAAAATTATCCAAATCGGTTCAGTAGTTTCGGAGCCTATTCAATTCAAACAAACAAACAAACAAACAATCAAATCTTTCCTCTTTATAATATTAGTATAGACACCATTCGCTGAGTGACTGAGTTTGTCATTCAATACGCAGTTTCGCTTATCTACCTATTGTGTCGTCGTTGAATGCCCGCATTTTGTGTTATCTATTTGCTTTTTCCAATCCATAACACATCGCTACATTTTAGTTTTTACCAATTGAAGCGATACTTCATTTTATTATCAACATAAATTAACTTAGACAGTAACAGTGCGATAAAAAGGGTGATTAAATATTATTCAATTTTGAATGTTATTTTATTCCCTCCAAAACAATTATAAAAAATTATACCTATTTGTAATACCTATCACAATTTCCAATGGTCACAAAGTGAGACGGCAATGGGTCTGAAAGTAAGGTTATTGCAGGTCACTGCATGCTTAAAGAGGTGTTTTCTATTATCGGCATAATGACATATATAGTACTGTTCGCTATGAAATATATCCTTCGACTTTATTTACTTAACGCTATTGAGCCCCAAACTAAGTATAGCTTGTTTTTAAAGCCAAACAAGTCAAACAACGGATAAACAATACTAACATACTTTTTTTGTAAGTAACCTATTTAACTAAGAAAACATCCAAACCGATATAATTGTCTGTTCAAAATCTTGAAAATCACTTGCAATTTAATCAAGTCAGCTGATATGGGATACATCTATTTCTATGGATTCTTCTTGATTTGACGCGGCAAGCTCTTGCTTCCAATTTGCGTTATAACTCCCTTTTACCTAGAGTTGGGAAAAACCGAGTCCGCTTTTTATAACTTTTACATTCATTGTTAAAAGTTCACGGTATGAACAGAGACATTTTTTTAGTTTGGCTCAAATGGTAGTTTAACTATCTTTGTTTTTTAGGAAATCTAGCAAAGAATCTTTTTTGATAGAATTAATTCGCTAGCTTGAAAACTTCTCAAAAGAGGTACGACTACAAAAGTACATTATTAAATTTTCCCAAAAAATCATTCCTGTTTCATTTTGTGACGATTGGAAATTGTGCTTTAAATAAATTATTTTACGTGAGAATAAAATAACACTAATGCGTCTTGGTGATCTGTCATCTGTTACGCAAAAGAATATCTATCATAAGGGGCGAAGGTATTGCATAGAATTCATTTTAGGAAAATTTGAACTGTATTGTAAGGTTCAACACCTTTCGACAGAGTAAGAAATACACTTTCTACCAAGAGTTAACATTGACTAAATTCGCGTTCCAATAAATTAGATTTTGAGATTCGAGTCGTACTCCGCACAGATCTCGAGGCTACGTACGATTCCTTGTTTGCGATTGCGTGTTTTTATAACGCTTGAGCTTGCTTCAAGACCGTGTGTTGTTTTAAAATTTCAACCTTCAGACTTTTGTAATACGTTTGCTTTAAGTTTGAAAATCTGGCATTTGTTTGTCTTACAATTTCTTTGTACAGAAAATAAGAAACTATTATACAGCTAGTCTTCATCCGAAGTAATGTTCTAGTGTTATTGCTTTTTTCGAGTGACGGTTTGGACGAAAGGAATTTTTCTACTTAAGCGCTTTATAAAGAAAAAGTAAGTAATCAAGACACTGAAAAGAGTCACATATTTCAGCAAGAGTTTGCTTACTTCGGAATTCTTGGAGATTTATTCTAGCAAAAAGTGGGCTAGGTAGTTGAGATTGATTGTTTATTGGCTCGAACGATTTGGAAGAAGAAAAATACTTTATCCAGATAAAT
Source organism: Mecyna flavalis (assembly GCA_949319885.1). Classification (NCBI taxonomy): domain Eukaryota; kingdom Metazoa; phylum Arthropoda; class Insecta; order Lepidoptera; family Crambidae; genus Mecyna; species Mecyna flavalis. Next base: position 10,751,855 of record OX439437.1, read on the forward strand.
GTTCGAGTATTTGTACAATGTTCAATGATGCTTACTTAAGCATTTTATTTGCCTATTTTTTTATTTTAACAATATTATTCAAAATGAAAGAAAAACAAAATACGAATTTATTTCTCGGTAGTTTAAACCGGACTACGATTTAAGGTTTTAGCGGCTTTATACTTCTTCCAAGGGGAATGCTTTATACGTGCGCTGAGGTGCAATTATGTGCAGTAAATGATAGCCACCGCAAGCCGTATTACCTTTAAACTACTCTAGGGCATACTGAGCGAAAGCTCAACACTATTGTAGCTGCTTGTGGCCGCTAGTTAAATTATTACTATCTCAGTCCTGTAGGGACGCTACTACATTCGCCACCTGTGGTTTACATTATTGCAGTATTAAACAATAGTGTAGCAGCTATCGGAATGCGCTACATACGACAGACTGACGACAACAACGCATGATTGCAAGTCAGTGAAAAGTGGCTTCAAGACTCGTCACTCGCACGTCACTGAGACAGCCAATCAAATACTGCGTCGCGCTAGCAGAGTTATTCTCTCAGCTAGCATATATACAACACACCAAGATGCTACATAGGGCCGCGGTCCCCGAGCACAGACACCTAGCTTGGAGGAAGATCTTCCCTTTTCGTTGACGTCATGATACGTGACCTTCATACGTACAATAGTAATGTGTACAGCTTAAGTAAGTGAGGTGCACTCCCTATTCTCTGACTGGTGTGGATCAAAGGTAGGACAATCTTATACTTGCGAAAGGGGTCAGGCGTAGGATCAAAGGCTTTCCGAAATGTTTAAGAGAAATTATTGCGGTAAATGGTATTGCAAAATTCGTAGTTATCAACTAAAATAATAAAATGAAAATTCTAAAAGACAATACAATCTAACACCTGAAAACTGTATGGCTTTACTTTTCGACAGTTTGAACCTGCAACAATTTTAAAGTTTTCGGCGGATTTACGTCTTCTTGCGGGGGAAATAAATACTTCTAGCCACGGCTTTCCGGTGAAGTTCTATGCAGCAAATGATAGCCACTACTTACTGACTAGCTGTTCGAAGTCTCGACACTATCGTAGAGCATGTGGCTGCCTATGAAGTTATTACTGGGGCGGCACGTAATTCGCCACCTGTGTGTACATTAGAGGTTACAATATGGTACAGCTATGGCATTTGAGTCTTGAAAAACATAGTTTCGATAACTTTTTTCCCTTCATAAATAATATTCCTTAGAACTTGACAGATACATGTAGCTGTATTAATTTTTACTCTGCTTGTTGCTACAAGCTAAATAAATAAAAAAATTTTTTGGACATGCAGATAAAAACTATTGCTTAGTTTTAATACTTGTATGAGTGTCAGGCAACTGATAAACATTACTAATTTTTCTCACTCTAGTTAATACGATTAAAACTTAACACGTAGACCGATACAAACAGATTATTTTTATAAGGGATACGAGGAAACGGTGGGTCGAACCGGCGACCTCTAATCACTACACAAATCGGTCGACAATAGATATTGGAAGAGAGTGCAAAACCTAGAGGAAATACGAACATTCATTTAAAAAATATTACCATCTTAATGGTCCAAGGTCACCGACATTGCCCCAAGAATTGCGAGCCTTGAGTGACAGTGGGCAGGACACATTGCAAGGAGGGCTGACGGCCGTTGGGGCGGAAAGGTCCTCGAGTGGTGGCCACGTACCGGGAAACGCAGCCATGGTAGGCCTCCCACAAGTTGGACCGATGATCTCATAAAGATCGCCGGAATCCACTGGATGCGGGTGGCGCAGGACCGATCGGTTTTGGAGATCCTTGAGGGAGGCCTATGTCCAGCAGTGGACGTTGTTTAGCTGAAATGATGATGATGATGACCATCTTAGTGATAAGAGTGATTTAATCGTCCAGATTTAAATAAATGGCTTTGTTTAAAATCTTACTAATGAGTTCTTAGAGACCAATATTTTACACACAATCATACTGGTGAAATTTTACGGCCACAAGCTTTGACTGTATTCTACGAATATTGATGCGGGAGCTACTATGTAAGAAATCACACCAAAGGGGTAATAATCTATTGAGGTGTATAGAGAAATATGAAATACAAGTCCTTGGCAAATGCCGTTTCCTAGAAGTCACTCCAAAAATAACCTTGCTTGTTTGAATCAGGGAAAAGGAATGGTACTGTCATATTTCTTGTTGATAATTATATTTTTTTGAAAAGCTTTTTCATGTTATACCGAGTCATTTTATGTTTCATAATTTTATTTTAAATGTCTTAAATAATGAAAACAGAAAAGTACTATAAGAAACCTTTTTGTAATTTTAAGTGTCTCAAATAATTAAAACAAAGTGGACGCACTTATAACTCTTATTTTTTGCTAAGTATTAAAAATCATGCCACCTGACATGACCTAAGTCACCATGTATTGGCGTTCCTGGTAGTCATATCAAGCCCAGGGACGCTGCCGACGGCGATGCAGGAGCGCGGGGGGGTTTAGTGGGTATTCTCCGTGCAACAGTCTTTCTTAAGACTGGGGCATGGAGCTGCACTGAGTCCCACACACGGCTCGCCTTCCCCAGGCGGGTTATGGTGCGTAAATGCATTCCCCTCCACAAAAAAAAAAAAAGTTACCATGTATTAATGTAAAATGCTTGGTTGTATATAATTTTAAATCTTATACTGTATGTAAATAAACAGTTGGAGTAAATGTAATAAGTGTACAATTGTAGCAGTATGTGCAATAAATATTCGGAGAACAAAAAACATCATCTTACATTTCAGCAAATGTTTATTTAATACTCAAGACTTGAGTATTTTTTTCATATTTACTACAAGGGTTCTCTCCCGCCGCTTTGTGATCTTCACGAAATAACTCCGATTCGAACAAAGCCTTAGAAGGATTTCTCCTTTGTATTATTTAAATGCTTTTAGACGATGCTTTGCAAATACTGCGGTTATTGAATACCATTCCATTGGAGCAAATGGTCCGTTTTATCGGGGAAATAATGATTGTTGTTTTTTAGCTGAGTAACAAGTGATTTTTTATAAGTGATAAGAGCGGTGAAGCGAGCCTACCTTGGACGGCCAAGTGATTAATGCCCCATCAGTCCCAGGTATAGCTGGGCTGGCTAGGTGATGAAGGATCTGCGCGAACTCTGAGTGGAGTAAGATAAACTGAAGTTACCTACGTCTTTTGTTGTTGGGTATCAAAGCTTATTTTAGGGGTAAGTAAGTAACTAACAAGTGATGAATATTCAGCTAAGTTACAATATAAATACTCTGCATATAAGTCTTTCACATATTTATGGCCTTATTAAACAAAAAGAGATATATCGTAGGTATACAATATGTTTTTAGAACACTATGTGGTGTTTGTTATAAAGAGTACGAGTATGTTGCCTTTACATTATTAAAAACATACATATGTTTTCATTTTATTTTTGGTACAGTCAGCGTCAAAATTATCTGAGCGTTCAAAACTATCAGAACATTTGACAAAAATCAACCTTACCTTAAGACGTAAAGGTGCATTATCATTTGTTGTTTGAGAACAAATGACAACATTATTACAACGATAATATTTAGGTACACCTAAAAGCAATACTTTTACCTAAACATCTGAACATTTGACAAAAATCACTCCAAACACTTGTTAAGAGTGATTTTTGTCAAATGTTCAGATATTTGTGGCAGGTTTGAACGCTCAGATCATTTTGGCGCTGACTGTACTTGCGTTGATTCTGATACCCATTAGCACAATAATTACTTTACTTATGAATTCTTATACCCGTGTGGAAATCAAAAGGGGCTGGTTAATAGCCACAAGGGTGAAACCATTTTTCCCAATCGGGTCGAAAGGGGAAACCGGGGGAGTTTAGTGGGTAGTGGGAAGCTTTATTCTCGAGTCCCACACAAGGCCGCCTGTGGTTATGGTGCCTAAGCATATTCTACTCTGAAAGAAAATAAAAGTAGAAATCAAAAGGACCAGAGAGGCAAGTTGGCTGCTATATAATATTAGGTATGTTTACTAAAACAATTCGTAATATGAGATGTTATTTACTAAAACATTTTTTGTATACGCTCTGATAATTTCTCGTAATATTTGCTGTGGGCATGATTCGTAACTTTTGTAATTATTTTACCGTATAGCGTCGGTTAACGAAGCGAGACATGTCCCCATTTTATTAGACATTATTGCATTATTTATCGAGTTTCTTTTGCTATCTGCTTAGGTACCTATAAAAAAGTAAAGTAGCCACTTACCTAAATGTTCAATTTTTTTTTCGATAGCCGCTTTTCGATATTTTAAAGATACGTGTGAACTGGTTTTGGTTTTTCAGTCAATTACATTAAATCATTAAATTAAAAATTTAATCATCCTGAAACAATTATTATTGTAAATGTAGCATTGTTGTAAATGCGTATGTGGCAGATATGTGCTCGATAGAGTTATGACAAGGTATTAAAAATATATAAAAGCCTTTTTTTTGTAAATAATACAGCACAGTTTGCATTTTTGATTTTCAATTAGCGGTGCTAGGGTGCGGTGAAATGGCTCTTAAGTAACCCAACAATTTGGCTTTGAAAGGAACTTGGCCTCTTCTTATCCTTAATCATTATTCAGCAAATTCCTTTAGTCATTTAAAACCACTAAGTCATATTGTATTTCAATGGAGGTCTAAAATTGGGATTATAATAGAATGATGATAAAAGTATTGAGAGGCAAAGCTAATCTTTATGAAGATTAATCGCTTAATTGCAAATAAAGATATTGCGGGACATTTCAAGTCTTAGTTGATGAGTTTTTGGAATTTCAAAAGGGTAGCCCATCACAAGCAAATTGCAAACTATCATGTAGTTGTTAGCCCGCGACTTTACCCGCGTTGATGCAATTTATCTGTATAACTTCTGATACATCCATGACATGACATTCTTTCTTTTTTGTGAATGCCGGAGAATTTTGACCAATTTTCCGGCTTCTATCTGCTTAAAGCCGCTTATGAACTAATTTATTTTATAATAGTAATATATTGCTTATGTCTTCTTAAAAATCCATTTACAGCTGCTACATAATTATACAAGAAAAGTAAAATACACAGTTTATAATTTTTTCCAAGTTTAAGTTCTTAATTTATTATTCTCTAATAGAACTGTTTTATCAGCTTTCTCTATTTTTATCACAAAAGCCAGTCGACGTTCCCCAGTCACTTACATGAGTGTTTATAAAGGACTAAAGTGACATACATCTATTTGGACACACAACACAAGACCAATTCAGCTTAAAGTATTCGTACGTAACAAACTGGGAAGTGGACCTTTTTCCGGATTTGTCTCGAAACAGGGAACAACTTTTCTTGAAGAAAGGCTTACAGTGGTACTTACCGGTTTTAAATAAGTAAGTATAGCCAATAAAAAAGGACTGTTAGAAAGTTTATGTACCAACGTAGACCAACGTAATATGAAACTGTAGGCGGTTCATTCATAAAATAACAATAGGTAAATTAATTATTATTAAAAACTTGCGGTGGGTGCTTATTTGTCCCTCGGAACTACTGATATTTTAAATTCACAATAGTTTTACTGGACTTTGTAATGGAACTATTGTGACCGACTGTAGTTCTAGCCTGAATACCTTTTAGTTGAAGGCTTCATCCATTTCGATTTTGGCTCTGACATCTTGACACGTTCGCTCCTACAACAACAACACTTGCCACATTTGGTAAGCTTTGTTAATAATGTTGTACCTATTACTGCAACGATGGCTTAATACAATGATGGAGGCTAGGTACGACATTGAATAGGCTTTTACACACAGATAACAGAAACAGAAATTATATTTTAGATCTCTATGCTTTTACAACTATGATTTAGACAACATGCGAAATTAGTGGTATTTATGAATAAGAAAAAAATATGATAGATTTCTACGAAAACATTGTAGGTCTTAGTCCCCCCTTTGTCTTGCTTTACAGTAATATAACTTTATAACAGTTGCAGGCTCTGTGAAAAATGTTTCAATTGTTTCGTCCATTTCAATTTCGGCGCGCGCCCCACACGTTTTCGCTCCAACCAAAATACGTGCATAATGAAACGTTGCGCCGAAACTTTGCCCGGCCACCAAATGAACTCAGCATAATAACTTAGAATTTTCCTTAAGTACTATGAATTAATCAGCCGGTGACTTGCTCTATCTAATAAACTTGCCTCGAGAGACGTGAGGGGAATGCGTCCTATCGCAATTCTTTGTTCACGCAGTTAACTGGTGTGTAATTGGATAGTGGGGAAATGGTTTGTTAGATGTTTGAGTTAGCTTGTGTTGTCTGAAGGCTATTGGAAAACTAAATAGTGTAGTCGTACATTTTTTTTGCACCAAAAGGGAATAAATACATTTGTAATTGAAATTCCGGATTGGAACTGGTATTAAATGATTATTTTGACAAAATATCGGTGTATTAATATCAAAAGGTTTTCATCTTTAAAAGATTTTTATTTTTCGCTAACAGGCTCGATTACGCATTTATTATTGACCCTGTTTTCTGCGCCAGGGCTCGTGGGATTCGAATCCCACATAATTATGATAAACATTATCGTGATGAATTATTTGTGTTTGTTCTGTGTCTAGACGTTTAATTAGTACCTACTGAACTACATAATCGTGGTACCGTTGTTTGTTTTGATATCCATAACAAACGGCTTAAGTTACTTTGGGGTCAGGTAAATGAATGTGATGTTATTTCAATAACTTGGAAATAGTCAAATATGTGTTCTTTACTATTATTGTCCTTTGACAATGATTAAGATAAACCTTAAACTCTTATTTTAGATGAAAATATTTTAATGTGCAAAACGTTATATTTAAATTACCAAAACATAATTGTGATTCTTAAAAACGACTTAAATAATCAAAAGATACAGCAATAAATATTTATAAGCAAACGAATTTCGTAATATAATTTGACAAACCAAATAAACAAAAACGTAAAGATGAAAGATTAGGTTTGAATGTTAAAATATTAAAATATCTCGGGAAAATCTTTTTTAAATAACTTCAAAGGCCGCTGCATTTTTCGTTGCTTACTTTGTACCACTTTGTGCCTACGTGTGGTTTTCCACAGTTACTTACTTACTTCGCTGGCTCAGCGATCCGAAGTGGATCTTGGCCTCCGACATTAAAGTTTGACATATGGTTCGATCTTGAGCCAGTCCCTACCATTCAAGCACATCAAGCGCCTTCTGATTTTTGGTAGCTTCGTCCCTCCAGCGACATCTTTCCACAGTTACTGATACCATATTAATTTCTTACAGTAAGTAAGTGGGTGTTATTTATTGTGTAAACTGGCAAAAAACAAATGACAATATCAAAGAATGGGCACATATAGTGTGCGGCATATTATCAACCTATGAACCTACCCAATCTTTCAAATTCCGTCAAACAGATTTCAGCTTTAAGTTTATCGCGGAGGGCGGTAAAAGTCGAACAGACCACTCTTGTACCCCAACGGAGGGTAACGGTACTTAATGTATTCCCCGAAGAAAGAAATGGTTGATCAGTGTTGTTTACTGTACTTACATATTATACTATTGTCTCTACGTACTACGTAAATTGGAATTCCTAAAGTAAAATAATACAACTCATTTGAAATTCCAGATATCAATAAAGTTCTTAAGTCTTAAGTTAATTTGAGTTGATTATTGAAGTTTATGTTCTGAATACGTGTCTAATTTGAACGAAGTTGGTTACTAAGTAGGACAAATAATACACAGAGAGCGTGCAAGCACATATTCTATGTACTAATAACCTCACTCTCATTACGCAGTGGGAAAAGACCTAAGAGATTAGGTTTTACAAGAGAGCAAAGACGAAGGTGTTAATGCTGCCAATATACTAAAACCCTTTCTCCCAATATAAGTTCTTTACTCGCCACTTCCTATCCATTCGAGAATGACAATTAAGTGAATATCTTAATAACTTGACATAATTAAATTTTCTCCATCTACATCTCTTGCTCTGTCTAACAGAGGAAAAAAAATGCTGTCAATATTAGATTCAGGACTTTCAATTGAAAAATCGAAGTACTTTTATAATTCACAATTCACAAGCGACATCTATACCTTTATATTCCTCTTGTTTAAATACCTGGCCGTGGTCTCGCGGTTCTGATTTTATTTCCGGAGTTAAACAAATGTTGGTTTTCCAGACATGGACGCATTTGGGAAGCTCGGTGATTACGCCAGAACGTCTAAACTGTAACGATGGCTTGATTTTAATGATGGAGGCTCAAATGACTTTAGCCTCCTAATATCCCTAATAAGTCCAAATCATCCTTGCGGATCTTGCTGTTCTGTGTCTTCGTTAGCTTGGCGTATTTAGTTGAGAAAATATTACATACACAGAATGCGCAATAATTAGCTGAAACATCTACACACGCGCAGCGAAGATCAAGTTTTCCCATACAAGTTCACTAATAACCAAAGCAGCACCTTATATAATTATGCATAAATAGTGCAGTATACAAACTTTGCCTCCATCATATAACCCTCACGATCGTGTTACTAACTACCATTATGCCATTTTTCCCGCTTAACGGTCAAAGTTGAGCAGTAAGAGGATGGTGAGCGCTTGCTACTGGGTGAATGTTCAGACAAATTGGCCCTTGCTAACATTCTTGCGGTTACTATACGAGTACTTAGCATAATTATGTCGGTGGGTATATAAAATATGTTAAGTGAGGTGGAAAATGCGGTAAGGGCATGAAATTTGCTGCTAGCCCAAGTTGTCCTTCAAGGATAACTTTAGGTTTCTTTAAAGGTAGGTAAAATAGACTCTACCTGAGGTTTGGGTTTATCTGGCGTTCAGAAGAACTGGCGTTAAAAGGCAAAATATTTTCTTATTTAAAGGCAAACATTTTCATACTTTTAATAATACACCTTCATAGTGTCCTATGTTGGTTAGCCCTTTAGGGCGTAGGTTCGACTCCCAATCATACGGCGTATGTATTCCCATTCCTTGGTTGGGAGAAATGTCACATTTAGAGTGCTTAGTAAAATCTGTAATGTTTTTCTAATAAACAAAATAATATTTTAGAATCAGCATATTATGCTGATTCTATTTGAAATTATTATTCATCTCAATTATTACAAACAATCAAAGCCGTTTAAATGTATAACTTTACTGGCATTTGTAAAAGACTAATAAATTGAGTAAGCAGTTTTGAATGAACTCCTAATATTCAAGAGAAATGTAAATTCCCACGTAAATTCTGATACATTCGTCTGAATTCATGTAATCCACAAATAATGGAATTAGTAATCATTGTAATTTACTTTATGAACATTTCGGTTGACAAAATTATACATAAGACCATTAGACACACGAAACAGAGAGCATAATATTTTGTTGTAAATTCACAGCCTCATGAATATAAGCTTGGAGCAAAGAATTTGGACGATATTAATGTGGGTGGCAAATACCAGATGGAATATTCCCGAATTTGCGTTATTTGGTAGGGCAGTGACTTTTTACAAGCGTTAGTTAAAACCTCATTTGGTTTATCGTTAGTTTGACAATCGATTTGGTGAAATAGTTGATAATTCTGCTAATACAAAACAGGTCGTGGGTTCGCTCCCTGTTCCCTGATCCCGAACATAGCTGTGTGAACTTGTAGGTTTTTCCCTACGTTTTACGTCGCTAAACTGTACAGAAAAATATAGCGGCATTTAAAACAACTCTGCTATCATTTCTATTTCAGAAATATTATGGCCTACACTTGAAAAGGAAATGTTATGGATTTATCGTTTCATACTATCTGAGACCCTATTAACAAAAAATTCCATCCCCGATCCCTCTTATCTAACCACAAGCCAAGTGGTTAGGCAACATTGATAACATTCCATTTGGAAACAGCCCTCAATCCTAAGCCACTAAAGCGGATTATGTAAGAAACAACTTATATAATTCAGGTATCTTTTTTTTTATATCTTCTATCGCCGGAGGACTGATTAATTTCGCCGTCAAGTGATTAACGAGATACGTTTTCCTTTTATGAAAAGAAAATCTGTGATAAAAATGTTCATTTAATCCAGTTTGACTAAAGACAGAATATACTCGTACATGACGTTCTTAAAAATGTGGAAATACAATTATGGTGTAAAGGCAGCCTTATTCTCGTTAAAAAAACTTGTGTGTGATTTCGAAAATGGGTGTGGTTTTGATACCTAATTGTTTTTGGTAAATATGTTACCGGCCAAACCCGATTTCAGGACAAACTAGTTTGGCCCTGACCAAACTGATTTAAGTCAACATAGAATATTTATTATAGTGAAAACAAAAAAGGTATTCAGGGTTTAAAAAAAATCACGAAGGCTAAATCAAAACGAGATTGTTTGTTCAGGACGGGATTCAAATACACGACTCCTGGCACTTAGGGCAGGGACTACCGAATCTGCGTCGTTCCTGGTAGTCATGTCAAGCCCAGGGACGCTGCCGACGGCGATGCAGGAGTGCAAGGAGTTTGTGGGTATTCTCCGTGCACTATTTCTGTCAAGACTGGGGCATGAAGCTTCCAGGCCCTGATTAAGAGTTCTGACCGCCCTAGGCTAAATATGAGGACGCGCCCCCTCCAGGTGTGTTACGGACGGGTCTAAAAGTAGGAACTGAGTAGAGTAGTAGTATTATGAAAATTTTAACATGGTTCATAGTTACTACCTATAAAAGTTTTCAAATCGATCTGCAACCTCACGCATTATAAGACCAAAACCATGACAAGTGGCTGCAGGCTACCAAGTAGTAAACCAAATCCATCTCGTGTTTGCCAGCATGACTTGTATTGGCTTAGTTTCTATAGACAACTTAGTTTCCATTGCCATTGAATCGACTTGAGATTTTTAAATATTTACTCTAGAGAAAAAATAAATATTAAATATTAAAAAAAGAGGAGGAGCATCATACAAGTGAAACATTTTTGCAACTGATTCAAAGTCAAAGTCAAAGTATTTATTTTGCAATTTGATTTACCAAGAAATTCTTTTGCACGTCATAAACTTTTTTCCTACCAGCACTTCGACGTGAATGAATGGCCTGCTGCTGAGAAGAAGTGCCGCAAGAAACTCAATAAGCATAACAGTAGATGTGCAGAGAAGCAAATGTGTTTCATGTCCACAGAGTCTTGTCATTTAAGTAATCTTCTACTTTATAGTAACCTTTCCTCATAAGGTAATCTTTAATTATGACTTTAAATTTATTTAAAGGTAATTATACATACAATACGTTGTGGTACTTTGTTAAATAGCTTAATGCTCAGTCCAACAAATGACTTTCCTGTTTTATGAAGCCTGATATTAGGAACGGCAAGACTGTGCTTATTCCTTGTGTTAAATTTGTGACAGTCGGATTTTATATAAATATAGACTCGATGTCAGCAGCAGAGCCCCACAACAGTAGACCAATTATGACATGACACTATGAAAATAACTAAAATAAACCAATCTTGCCGTTTCAATATCAGTGATATATCTTATTCTTCTTACTGCATAAGCAGCTGAGCTAAGTCTTGCTGCTAATGCAGCAATATGAGGACCCCATTGAAGTTTGGAATCAATATTAATTCCTAAAAATAAAGTATCATTAACTATTTCTAATTGCTCATCATTCATAGTAATGAAGTATCCATCTGTTTTACATAAGGCATCATAAATTTAACACATTTCGTTTCTTTGCATTTAGTAATAAATTGTTTGTGTTAACCCATTGTGACACTCGCGAAAGAGCCCTGTTCACCTTGTCAAATGTTTTTTCATTTCTATCTGTTTTAAATATCAAAGAAGTATAATCAGCAAACAGAACTATCTCACAGAGGTCCCCGGTGTAGTATGGTAGATCGTTTATATAAATTAAAAATAGCAAAGGGCCCAGTATAGAGCCTTGTGGCACGCCCATTCTCAGTTTAGCACCACACGAATTAATATTGTTGATATTGACTCTTTGTATCCTGTGTGTGAGATACGATTCAATTAGTTTCATGGCAGCGTTGGAGACACCGTAATGTTTTAATTTATTAAGTAATATTGTATGGTCAACACAATCAAATGCCTTTGATAGATCACAGAAATACCTATTGCGTTCTGTTTACCTTCCCAAGCATCAAGGATATGTTTAATAAGTTAAATTCCCGCATCGGTTGTACTTTTGTTCTTAGTAAAACCATTATTGCTTTTTATGAAGTAAATTATTGATGTTGAAATGTTCAAGTAATTGATTAAACATAATTTTTTCAAAAATTTTACTTAAAGATGGTAAAATAGAAATTGGCCTGAAGTTGGATGGGTCACTTTTATTGCCCGATTTAAATAAAGGTATTATTTTACTGTACTTCATCAAATTGGGAAATTGACTTTCATCAATGCATTTGTTAAAAATGTATGCTAAATGGGGTGATATAACATCAATTTCTGTTTTCATTATATCAGTAGAGACGCCCCATAGGTCTTCGGTTTTTTTCATGTTCAGTTCTTTGAACGTTTTCAAAATTGTGTTTGGGTTTATATAATTTTTAAACGGAATCTGACATTCAGCTACACTCGAAGCTAATAAAATTTGAGCTTGGTGTGAGCTAGAATTTAATTGACTAGTTGTTATGATAGGTATATTTGAGAAAAAAGTTTCAAAGGCATTAGCGACTTCTATATCAGATTTAAGAATTTCATTGTTAACTTTTAAGGAATAGTCGCTTTCGTATGGCTTTAATTTACATGTCTCTTTATTAATTATATTCCAATTAGCTTTGACTTTGTTACTTAACTTATTTATTTTGTTACGCAAGTAAATAGATTTTGCTTTATAACATACTTTCTTAAAAATCTTGGAATAGTTTTTAACATATTCTATGACCTTTGGATCTTAAGAACATGCTTTTAAACCATACAGTTCATATAATCTATGTCTACTCTTATAAATACCTGTAGTTGCCCAGTCATTGAATGAAGCTTAAGAATTATTCGTTTTTATTGTCTTTTTAGTAAATATTTTGAAGCGAATTGAGGAGAAGAATATGCAATTGAATCAAATGATTCATTTGTTGAGGCGCTGATCCGAATGGATCAGTAAATCATTTAAAAGATTTGAATCACTGAGTCGTTTCAGTGAAGAGTTACACACGACTATATTGTAGTGGGCGGTGCGAGTTTTGTTGAATTCGCCTCACCTCACGGCCTAACAGAAACGCGCGTTTACGTAAAGATTGAAGATTATTTTGTATGGGAATTTCAAAATTTTATGTTAAAATCAGGGACTCTCAAGCACACATTTAGTTTTAATGTTTGGTCTAGTTGAAATAAATAGGGTAGATGCAATGATGCTAGATTAGTGCATACGAAGACACGATTTCAGCGCCCCCCTCGATCCTCGCGCCCTAGGCTGCAGCCTAATTAGCCTATGGGTAAATCAGGCCCTGGAAGCTTCACTGAGCTCCACGCACGGCTTATCTACCCCAGGCGGGTTAAGGTGCGTAAATGCATTCACCTCCTCAAAAAAAAAAAAAAAAAAAATTGGACACTATCGAATCCGCCAATAGGCCACTCACATTTTGCTCTGCTAAACCTTTTATTATAGTTAACAACTAACAAGCGTCTGATTGCGGCTTCTTGTTTCCTCGTATACTCGCGAAGCATTCCCATCTCAAACATTACATCTTTGACTTTAACTGACTTAGGGCAACTTGATAGTTGAGACAAGTTTGATTAGGGTCCAAAATTAATTCTCCCACGAGGCAACCTAATCTAATTTCGGAACAGTTATCAAGTGCCTCAGAGGTGTTTAGATGTTTGCTTACTTGTATAGGAAAGTGGTCGATGCGACGTATGAAGCGATAATTCATTTCAGATAGGATGATGGAATAGGAAATGTGCCTTATGGGATCGACGCGTGGATGATACGATGCCAGAGAATCCTAATCAGGGTATTTCGGCTTTGATAATGTTTCTAATCACCATAATCACGCAACATCTGCTGGCTACGCTATTTAAGTGTAAGCTAAGTAGCTGAATTTTAGTCTTGTTGCTAGAATAACAGATTTACAAGTCAAACCTAAATGTAATACTAATTAAGTAGTTTCTTTCTTGATGAAATTAAAATATGCTGTCTACAACCCTAATTAACTAAATAGACTGTACAATCCATAGAAGAACGTTCGGGGGGGATTCATTTAGATCTTGCCTTAACTCGTGAGTGGAAAACTTTGGGACCATATCTTAAACTTTGTAGTTTCAGCCAAAGTTGAACGCTGGGGGGGACTTTATTTTTACTTTAATTCAATGTCGATTTGCACTTTTGACTTCAAAATTATTATAACTTTTCTATGGAGGTTGCAATAGTCTTTTATTTGAGAAACTTTGCGAATTAGACAATTTGCGACTTTGACAATTTGCGAATTTGAGAATTTGCGAAGTTGACTATTGATAATTTGAGAATTTGACCGATTGCGACCGCTTGACAATTTGCGAATTTGCCAATTTGTTCCTAAACGGACACGTAAATGACGTTAAGTTTGACAAGACCTCGCACGCATCACTGTACAAAAGGATATCTATAAGATATCCGCTTCTACGACACTAATTTCTTTTAATTATGATACTTCGTTCGCTTATACGATTTTAAAATATCCATTTCGGAGCATTATTTCAAAAAATCTCCTTCACAGGTATGAGCATATGGAAAATCTATAGCAATATATGCAATAAAAAAATTTGTAATTTTGACATCTCGCTTTATACGTAGGGACCGTCGAAATATAATAATAATCAAAAAAACGACGGGTTGCACTCCGGGAGTGCCGGCAGAAGTGAAAACCTAAATATTAACGTTGTGCATTTTTGATATGTATTTTGGAATGGTTAGGGATTTAATTGATTGGTAGAGGTATAAAAGTACTATCATTTATGTGGTAAAATACAATATTTATTTATTGCGCTATCGTACACAAACATGACAATTTATATTACATTAAAAAGTTTATCTCTCAGAATTAATGTAATCAGAAACTTTTTCAGACTTATCAGAAACTCCTTGCTGTGACACTGAAACGCCATGTAATAAACGATGATAAAATGATTGACAACCGTCAATGTCATACTTTTTTGATTGACAACTATTTATTTTCGAACAACGAAAACAAAGTTTGGAATTTACAACTAATTGCATACTGGAATCTGCGGATAAACTTTTGAATTTGGAGATGATTCCCTTTACATAATCCGCAGACTCCCGAATCGTTAATAACACGAGTGGTGTTACAGTAATCAACATGTCGCTTTCGAGGATGTTCACTGGGAATTTGGGGTAACAAGCCAAACTGTGTGTGAGAACGAGCCTCTTGTCGCAGGAAATCGGACAGCATTTCCAACTTCATACGACCTGATGCATGCTCCGCAGCATAGCGGATCCAAAGACTGCGGAGAAGTGGTGTTAATTTCCACAAAATACTGTTATATAATTCCGGCGAATAAAGATATTCCAAACTTTTTAACCCTTTCAACTTCAATGTCTGATATATCAGACAAACCATTTTCGTGCCCACCACGCCAATGTCTGATATATCAGACAAAAAACATGATCAAGAAACGTTGTATTTTTACTTGCCTGAATGAGTTGAGTATAACCTAATATTTTTTGGAATTTTTTTTTTAATGGTCGTGGCGTGTGGGGCACCATTTTCGGAAAAAAGCGTGGCGGGGAAAGCGTTAAATGTTTTATTACGGCAATTAAATTTTGAATTTTGCAGGATATCAAATTAAGGTCTTTGTGGTCACTTTGTAGCATAGGAAGCATATAGGAAGCGACCGCACTGCGGCTATAATAGTAGGTAGAAGAGGTCACACTTGACAGTTAATTTATGCAAAGAAAAATATACCTTACGCTAAAGGAATAAAACTCAAGAAAACAACATCAGTTCTTATTAATACAATTATTTACTCTACTCCTGATGTATTTAAGAAGCACTTTTCTTTGCATAAATGAGCTGTCAAATTGAACAAAAAACCATTATTGTCTATAGACCGACAAACTTATCTTCCAGTGGCGGCGTCGCTACTGTCTATTTAAAACTGTCATTAAATATCGTTTTTGTATTGCATTTCACGTAGTTCCAATTTTGGCCACCGGAACAGATAAGTTTGTAGAAAACACGTGTCCGGACTTCAAATTTTATATGGATTTTCGATCAGGTCACGTGACACATAAATCCTGACGCGAGTTTAACATTTTTTCCCCATACAAAAAAAGTGCACAACGCCGCTAAAGAAGTTTTCACTTCAAAAATAGTTTATACTGTAGAAGAAATAAAATCAGCATACAAACTACATACACAATATGAAAATTTTAATACAGAACTTGCGGAATATTTAGATACCCTAAAACAAAAGTTAAGTACCACTGCTAGCCGATTAAAAAGATACGTTACTTGTACGGACCGTAAGAAACAAAACAGTTTATTTTGTAGTAACGAAAAGGCATTTTATCGTCAGCTTGAAAAATCACAGCCTACAAGTAATAATGGACCACCCCCAACACCTTCAGAACTACACCAATTCTGGGCTGAAATATGGCAAAATCCGACTGTACACAACGTCAACGCCGATTGGATACACACTTTAAATCCTGAAATTCCAGACATGAACTTTGAACACATTTCAGCAGATACATTTATCAAAGTAATACAGCGAACCCATAACTGGAAATCACCCGGAACCGATAAAATACACAATTTTTGGTACAAGAAACTTACATGCACATACCCTTACATCCATAACCACATTAACCATTTTATACAAGCACCAGAAACAATGCCAGAATATTTAACACAAGGTATCACGTATATGCTCCCAAAAGACACAGACACTAAGAACCCTGCAAAGTACAGGCCTATCACTTGCTTACAAACCTTCTACAAAATACTCACTGCTTGTATAAGTGAATCTATATATGATCACTTAGAGACGCATCAAATTCTCGCAGAAGAACAAAAAGGAGCTCGTAAGTATAGCCAGGGATGTAAGGAGCAATTAATAATAGATACGGTAGCCATGAAGCTTGCACACACCAACAAAACCGACATTAACACAATGTACATTGACTACCGTAAAGCCTTTGATTCTGTCCCACATAGTTGGCTGATTGCAGTATTACAAATATATAAAATACACCCGTCGCTAGTAAGATTCCTGCAATCCATTATGGAAAAATGGCAAACTGTTTTAAACATCAAAGACTCGTCTATAACTACTGACCCCATTAGAATCCGAAGAGGCATATTCCAAGGTGATGCTTTAAGCCCATTGTGGTTTTGCCTTGCACTAAATCCACTCTCGAAACTACTCACTGAATCAATGTACGGATTAAAACTCGTACATGAAGATTCCGAATTTGTTCTCTCGCATTTGCTCTACATGGACGACATTAAACTATTTGCATCCAAGAAACAAGACCTTTATAAACTGGCTGAAATCACAGAACAATTCTCCAATGACATATGCATGAACTTTGGTGTTGACAAATGCAAAATTCTTTCAGTCCATAAGGGCAAAGTAGAAGACAATGGCTATAATTTACAAAACGGGGAAACAGTAACTTCACTGAATGATCAGAGCTCATATAAATATTTGGGATTCCAGCAGCTAAAACAGATTCATCATAGCCAGTCAAAATTAGACCTAACTCAAAAATTTAATTGCAGATTAGACCTCATTCTTAAAACACATCTAAATTCAAGAAACATCATAAAAGCCATTAATACCTACGCAATCCCTCTACTAACCTATTCATTTGGAATAATCAACTGGTCACAGACAAACTTAAAGAAGCTTCAACGTAGCATTAACACCAAACTAACGAGACAGCGCAAACATCACCCAAAATCATGTATCCAGAGGCTAACCTTACCACGTCAAGAGGGTGGGAGAGGAATAACTGATATACTGAATCTACACAATAAACAGATAGCATCCCTTCGAGCATTCTTCCACAGCAAAGCTGAACACTCACCACTCCACAAATATATAGTTAAATTAGACGATCAGCTTTCACCACTCAATCTCCAAGACAGAAATCCTCAGAAAAACGAATGCATTGTCACTTCCGAGCAAAAAACTCTAACTTGGGCACAGAAATCATTGCACGGTAGGCATCTAGCAGATCTCAAGCAAGTGCACATTGACAAAGATGCTTCAAATAAATGGCTTATGAGGGGAGAGCTTTTCCCGGAGACAGAAGCATTTATGCTTGCCATACAGGACCAAGTTATCTCCACCCGCAACTACAGGAAATATATTATTAAGGAACCTAACCTTTCTACTGACCTCTGCCGCCAATGCAGCAGTGCTAGCGAAACAATACAGCACATCACTAGTGCATGTAAGGCGCTCGCGAACACTGACTACAAACACCGCCATGATCAAGTTGCATCCGTTATACATCAATACCTGGCCCATAAACACAAATTTATAGAAAATAAAACAGCATTCTACAAATACACACCAAACCCCGTGTTAGAAAACAATAAATATAAAATATACTGGGATCGCACAATATTAACAGACAGGACCACACATTTCAATAGACCAGACATTACTTTCCACGACAAAGAAAAGAGTACAGTTTTCTTAATTGACATCGCCGTTCCAAATACACACAACATCCAAAGCACTATTAATGAAAAACTGTCCAAATACACAGACCTAGCAATACAGCTGAAAACCCAATGGAAAGTACAAGCAGTTCACATAGTGCCTTTAGTCATATCGTCCACTGGAGTCGTACCTAACATATTTAAGAAAAACTTGGACATGCTTCAAATACAACACAACGCACTAGACCTCATACAAAAAGTTGTCATTTTAAACACATGCCGCATTACACGTAAAGTTTTATCTACTGCCCGTATATCCAACATTTAAAACTAGCTTACTTCTACCTATAAAATTATTACACATCATCATTTCACGCTTGGTGTAAAACCCGCGTGAAATATAAAAACTCCTCAGAAATGAGAGAAAAATAAAATAAAAATAAATAATAATAATAAATAAATATCTCTGGACATTATTCACACAGCGCCATCTAGCCCCAAACTAAGCATTCGCTTGTGCTATGGGTGCCAGACAACGGATAAACATTACTTATATACTTTTTTTTTGTAAATACATACATATTATACATAGAAACACCCAGACCGATACAAACAGACATGTTCATGCACACAAATGTTTGTACCGTGCGGGGATCGAACCCGCGACCTTTGGTGTAATAGCCGACTTCTCGACCATTACACCAAATGGCTCGTCATATACATCGTAATATACATATTTATAAATGAATTTGATAATTTAGAATCTTGAATCTTTGATTTTTTTAGAATACTTGAAACGCTTTAATAAACTTGATAATGTACTATTAATATTTTGTTCTGAATTCTGATTTGCTTAGTTCTAGTATGTTATAGAGTAGAGTATAAGGAAAATTAAACATGAAAATGACAAGTTTCATGTCCTAAAAGTTTAAGAATTCGTTCTTCATTGCAAAAACAAAATAAATGCATAAAAAACTTCAAGTAAACTTTCAGAAAGTTTCTTTTCGTCATCCCCACCGCATGGCAGCTTGTAACGTATAACAATGCTTTTGAGGAGGTGTACAAGACAATTACATGAATAATACAAGAGTTGCCCCTGCAGTATTAACTAATTAAATTTCAGCAACTTCTAATGTAATGCATCAAGTTACTAGTTCGCGTAACTAACTTGTTATTATAACAACTTTAGACGTCACTGTTGCCAGGCCCTTGTACATAATAGTACAGACTAATAAGTACTAAACTAATATTACTAAATAATAATTAAAATGAATTTACAAAATATTCTATTTTGTAAATAGTTTTTGGTAAACTTATATAAAATAGTTTTATATGTAGGAGTCGTAGCGGATACAAAGAAGCGTTTTGTCTCGCTAATCGAAACTTCCGTTTTAATTTTGTTAGTTAATTTTTAAAACAAGTCTTTAATTTCAGATAAATTATACTGAACTAACCCCAAAGTTTGTACTTAAATCTATCACGGTTAAGTAATTATTTTATTTGAAAACATGACATATTATAAACTGAGCATTTCTTCGAAATGGATATTATTCACTGGATGGAGGAACATAATCTTCTTAAGGCATTGTATGTGCTTTCCCGTAATAAATAATGAGATAAAAATGTGAAAGCTAGAAGTTTTGCTAAGAACGTTCCTCAACGAAAGTATGGAAAAACTGTTAGCGTATCGTCAATAACTATTCTGTGGTATCTTATTAAGATGCGAATGACACAGGATTGATCGGTTTCGAGATGCTTAGAAAAGCATATGCCTAAAAGTCCGTCGTTTGATATTATGATAATGATCATATCAGTAAAAATATACCCATAGCCAATCTTATAAATATTATCTATTTATAAGATTGCTAAAGGTACTATTACAAGTATCATAGTGATTATGAGGTAGTTATAAAATCTCAATCACTTCTCTCTCGGAAACTTCCAAGAAATCAGAAATTCAAATTGTATCGGTTTGTATAAATTATTCACTTTGAACCGACATATATCATAAACAACAAGGAAAAAATGTGAATAAAGTTAGCAAAGCAAAATTGGCATGGTATAAACTAGACATGTCATGAGGACATACACGTCACCGAAAGAGTGATGAATATGTAGGACGGAGATGTAAGCAGAGGAAGGACAAAAATGTGATGGATGATTTGCGTAAAGTATGGTGGACATGAAAAAGCGAGTGTTGACGGCTAGTAAGTAGAAAGAAAAAACAAGTTAAGTTTTCTACCTACATAGTGTAGGATGAAAGCAGGAAAATAGATCATAAGTAAACAACCCTCCCATAACGTTTCCTCTTGGAAAATCACTGAAGTAGCACTCAAGTTTACCTAATTACTCTTTCATCAAGGATATAAAATCAATAATAATAAGGGTGGGGAAGCAATTAAGGGTAACCCTTCGGGCCCTAACCTTGTACCCTACCTATGATTTATGAGCCTTCTGTACCATTGCATCGGATCATAATATTAATAATGGATAGGACAATTTTCTTGGTGAATCTTAGTTACAACGCTTCTGAATCATTAATATCTTACCTGTGCTTATAAATTAAATTATAGCTGTTATAAATGTAAATTATTGAATATAGATACAAAATATTTATTAATCGACTTTGCAAAAGTAAATTAAACCAAGATATATTTTTTTTAAATAATGTTAGTGTATTGTGCACACACACATTAACTGGTAGCTGTGTCTTGTATTTTAACTACTGCTATGGTAGTAACTTTAAAAATTTACGGTTTAAAAATGATAAACAATAACAGTTATCTACTAATTTAAATTTCTTTTATACTGCTAAATAATCACCGAAAGTACTACAAAACAGATGAAACGGATTAACTTAATCTTTTTAATGTCGCTTAAATGTATCCGCCATAAAAAGGAAATGAACTTTTGTCGTTCACTTAATTTTATAAAACAATTTAAATGGCTCGGCAAAAAGTTTTTATTCAACGACCCTTGGTGCAATAATTTGAATTAAGCTGTTACTGGATCGGTTTTGCATCGCTAATGGGGAAAACTTACGTGTGGCGGTGGGATACACAAAGGACATTCGTGTCTGTTGTGCTCTGATAACGAAGGATAAGTTTTTGGTCTATAAAAAGGCGAAATGAAAAAAACTAATAACACAGATTATTAATTAGTTACATATGCTAATACGTCCAAGTATGACAAAAACGGATATTGACCTACACATTTTTCATCATCATCATCAGCCTGTAACAGTCCACTGCTGGACATAGGTATCTCCACTACACATTTGTATGAGAGTTAAATTATCCATTTAATGATTAGTACCTATACCTAATTGTAGAGAAATACAATACTTATAAGTAGTACTTATATAAACTGTTAATTAAAACTCAGATAGCTAATAATAATTTCAAGTGTTTATCACTTGGAGTAAGGTTTGTCATCAGGGACTAGATATTTCTTTTAATTTTCATGTAATTTATTTATTTTATTCTTTATAGGCACTGTAGGTCTGTAAAAATTGTATCTTATAAAAAAAAAAAAATACTATTCATGTACACGACTGTTTGTTGCCTTAAATAAATGAAAAAAAAAAAACAAAAATCAAAAAGCTATACCCGTATTATACTTTTTCTACAACTAGTGTCAATGGAGAGAAAAAAAATTGACTTTCTTATGAAAATAATGATATACTGATTGAATAATTTATTACTTAATGGAAAAATCCAATATATTTTGCCTAAGGTCTTGGCTATTACAAAATAAATCATGCTGGAAAGTTATGCAGAGGTAATATTTTGAACGAAAAAATTTCAAATCTTCAACATTTTTTGCATAAAAGGGCTTTTGTTATTTATTCATTATTGATGAATTTACGTAGACGTTTCAAAATATGTTTTATACACATTAATTCTGAATAAAGAATGTCATGGAAGATTTATAAAAAAAATCTAAATAACAGAGTTACTAGAAGTTCATATTATTATGTTTTCTGTTTCTCATACAAAGATGAAAACCAAAACGTTATTTCACATGAGACTAGAGATCTAAAAATATGCATTAAAATAATGTAAAATTAAATAAGTGAGCCACTACGTCAGGAAAAGAGTATTTATAAATGTTATTAATGTGTTTAGTAGTACCTAATAGGTACTAGTAACTATTATAATATTAATTTATACCAGGTATTTGTCCTTTTTAAATTAAAGGACTTTTTGCAATTAGTACAATTCCAAACGGATTTATTTTTATATTATTAGGCATTGCGAACTTTGCCTGCACAAGACAAGAAAATTATAAAGAAGCAATTCTTATTTGAAATTACTATACGATCACCGTTAGTTTATGTCAAGTAAAAAGTTCTTTTAATGAATAGATCTGTTGCAAAAATGCAATTTTTACGATAGATTTTAAATGTTTAATTTTGAAGGATTCTCATAGGAATCATCGCTCAATGTGTTGATTGTAGGCTAATTAGATTATCGAGCTTATCTGATTATTTAATTAAAGTGTGATTATAAATTTCCAAATTACCATTGCCGAAATTCATCCAAAGCTATGACGGTGGCAGATTTCGCGTATTGGGGTGTTATGTTCAATTCAATTCATTTATTCAGAAAACAAAATACATTGTGTTGAATGTAAAATAAAATAGCAATGAAATTAATAAAATAATACAGTCTCATTACCACCAAATCAAAATAAATTTAATACCCATGTCATTATTAAACTTATATATAACGTCAAAACCATGCACAACACAATTTAATTACTTACACATAGTAATAATTTTAAAAATATATTACAACAAGATTAATTATATTATTTATGATTTATTTCTCTCAATAAATTTTAAAAATCCAGTCGCATTTTGAAAAAGTCCTACGAGTAATGTGGGGCTACCGAATTTAGTCTTTAAATAAATACAAAACGTTTTGAAAACAATTAGAAAGTCTCTTCATTTGAAATAATGAGTAAAAGCAGAATGAGGTTAATAAATACAATAACACGATTTGAGGACAGTTATTGCTGTCACCGAATTTAGTCCCAAAAGTTTTTGCTTCAAATTGAAGGGTCATGTTTACATTTATGGAGATAGAATATTTCATTAAAGTACTAAGTACGCCCCGGAATTGAATTTCTGTAGAAAATAATTCAATTATGTGAACAAAAATTTTGCTCAATGTTTATAAACTCGTTGAAAGTTGAAAACGCGTGGTAAATCTTCTATAGAAATTAAAATTCATCGCGGAAATGTATGTAGGCATAATTTTCAGAACTTCTGTGCGTATTAGATATATTTGGATGTTTTGTCGTTTCTTATAGACCTGTTTTTAAAAATCATTTCTAATTGGCTTACCTTACTCATTTTCGTACAAATCTCACCAATTTCGAGATTTATAAGTAAAGTTAAAGTCGAAGAGGCAAAATTAAATTTTGTGGAAGAGTATTTACTTTCTTTAAAGCTGAGTGCATATTGACTGCTTATAACGACTTCATATTCACACACGCAATATCTCCGATAATAGAGTAGAAGCGCATGCTGAACTTTTAATGGCTTAACTTCTTGCTCACAACCAATTAATGCAGCAAGTCTGCGGTTGCACTTTTATACTTATACATAAGTGAAAATTACCTCATAAATAATTTTGATGCCGTTGTTTTTTGAATAAATAAATAAATTATTTAGATGTTGCCAGTTCAGCCATTATTGCATTTAAATATTTTTTATAGAGCATGCATTAAACCAAATATAAAGAAGTAAGACTACTGTCTGTTCTAAAGATAAGCCTAAATTAACGAATATCTTTCTTGTCATATAGGTACGACCTGGGCGTAGCCACGTGTAAAAGATAAACCCAAACATCACAATAAATGATTTGACGTCAAAGTAGCTTATATCAGTTTTGTACACCACAAAACATTTAACATCCAGAAATAGAACAAACACATATCCATCATACGAATGTTTGTATTGCGTAGGATTCGGCGGGCTAAGTCCTAACTGCTGGTGGCATTAAGGCGCGTTACATACGTAGACATTTGCCGACACGGCACACCATTGTATCATTTGTATCATTGTATGTGATTAAGACTTTAGTGGACACAGAAAATATCTACTACTACTATAATTTATAGGCAAAGTCAAAATTGCTTTATTTATATTTTTTTATACTACTTCAGTTGGCAGACATACCAAAGCCCACCTAATGGCCACTGTGGCCTATTCCATTGAGGGACACTTCGCCAGGAAGCGTCGCTCAATGTGCTGCCAGAATGTAGGCTCATCGGAAACATAAAGGAATAAAAAGAGCACATAAATTGTCAATAATGATATTATGATTCTAACGATACCTTCTAAATAGTTTTTCTGTTAATAAAAATCCGAAATAAAGTCGACAGTTGCTCTTTTTGTTCTTCAAGTGTTTCACAATTTGATGTCACATCACGTGATTAAGTATGTATTAGCCTATTAATGTCCCAACGGAAGGACAAAGGCCTCCATCCTTGAAATCAAGTTATCGTTACAATGATGGGTACTGGCGTAATCACCACGCTTGCCAAATCACAAACCCGAACAGTTTCCGAAAAAACCAACAAAAAATAAGCTCGACCCGGTAATTGAACCTAGGACCCCAGTCTCGGCCCGGTAAACCACTAGACCATCGAGGCGTTCGATTAAGTATGAGTGTATAATAAATAAATAGTTACACGTTGGGAGAGAGTACGAGTATGTAAAGGCCATCGACAAGATCTTCCTCATTAAGAATGCAGGCGAGCTCACCGCCATTACTGCACGGATGGGACCGTAATAGAATCATTTCTCCTTTGCATTTACTCGATAATAGAATTATGCTTCGCTAAGCCTTTAATGACCAGCAAGTGTACGAGTATAATCACAGAATACATAATATGTAGTACTACGTAGCATACAAATTCTTTAATATAGTATATTATTATGTCTTTTTAGTACCACTTCGGTTGGCAGATAGACATGCAGCCTACCTGATGGTAAGCAGCCAATGCGGCCTATTCCATTGAGGGGCACTTCACCAGGAAGCGTCGTTCAATGTGCTGTAGGCTCATCTGATCGTCGAGCCTTTGATTTCAAGTGTGATACCTATTAGATATGTAAATTATTCTTTATATGATTTTTGTGAATTTACAAATTAAGATCTATATTTTAGTTCGTAATATTATCACTAATAATCCCTCGATGAGTAGAGCAATTAAAAGAAACGAAACCTCACATAGATAGCTTTATAATCATTGATCAATCAAACTTCTTCCTCAAGTATGACATCGCAAAAGACATCTATATGTCATTCGAAGTCTTCTCATTTGTAGAAGCCTCATCATATTATTATCTGTATTATTAAGGGGCATTGGCCAAATCCCTTAATTTAACGGTCACTAAAAAGGTTATAACAAGCCAATGGAACCGCAAAATCCCTTTACACTACACCATACAAGCCGCTTTAATAAACGCGTGCGTGCATTTTACCGGCAATGGATTCGAATCACGCGCTAAGCTTAATAGCTTGCCACTGGCATATTTACTATTGAACATTGCAAACATTGTTTTTTTTTTATTATTTATCAGCAGATGAATGCTGTGTTTTGCACATGGATGCTGTTAGTAAGGCATTTATCAGTGACTAGTAAACCGAATTGGCAGTTCAAGTCCTCATTCGTTATGGGGGACATTACTACAAAAACATCACATGCAATGAGACTGATAAAAATAAGAAGCTTTAGCTTGTAGTGTGGGCATGAAAATTAGCGTCCTGGGTTCAATCCCCGGGTCGGGTGTAAGATTTTGGCCTTCCTACTGGTCCCCCATGTTGTTTTTTTAAAACAGCGTTCACTAAAATTCTTTCAATAACCTAAAATGAAATTAGACAAAAACTTGTAAAGTGTCACGTTTCCAAGGTATAAGCAACCAATGAGGGTTTTACCTGGAAGAGTCCCTCAATGTGCTGCCAGACTGTAGACTCATCTGATTTTCGAGCCTCTGATTTCAAGTGTACTGGCTTCCACATTAATATGCCGGAACACAGCCAGAGCTATTATGGTGGCAGATTTCACTTGTGGGGGTGGTAGCTAGCCCGTCGGACTCTGAAAAAGTCCTACCACCAACCAGACCCAAGGCGGGAATCGAACCCACGACCTTCGTGTTTATATACCCGAGCCGCTTAGCCACTGTTCCACGGAGGCGGTCATATCATTTTCGAGAGATGAAAAACACGTTTAAACCAAACACCCGCATAGAATATGTATGTAATATTATGTCTGTCAAATCAATAAAGCAAAAAAGCGAGCATCCGCTAACAGACCAGAATGCGGCAGCTCTAATAAAACGCGCATGCATTTTACCACGCATGCATTTAAGCCAAGCGTTAAATCCACTTTAGTGGCTTAATTTGCTCGTTGCTCGTGCACTACTTTGAGCACGTTTTTTACAATATGGCTATTGAAGTCGATAAAGTATTCCAATATGCCATTTTTATTTCCCCTGTATAAGACAGCGCATTTGATATTAAGCAGCACTCGTGGCTCTTGAAGTCTTTTTTTTCTGTGATTGTGTGAAAGTTGGCAGACAGGCCCCCGCCTGGATAGTAAGTCGCTACTGGGCCCATTCCATTAAAGGACTAAGGCGGGAATTGAACCACGACCTGTAGCTTTTAGACGAGCAGCTTAGCACTGTTCCACGAAGGCGGTGAAAAGAACAATTTCTCTTCCTCTGTCAAGAACGTCGAAAATAAACATCACCGATCTAAGGCAATTTGATAGTACTGGGAAAGTCTTACTCAATAGCTAATTAGTTAGGGTATACAACGAAGAAGCAAACCTATTAAAACTTCAGGATGCGGCTAAAATCTATTATCGGCTAGATTGCATGACTGGTTTTAATTACAGCCAGCTCAAACTGTGACGGTGCTTGATGCTCCTATATTCCAAGCCTTTTAGGTTAGCGATATTTTGCTTTTATACAGTGTTGATATTTATTTATGTATGTATCAATATATATTTTTTTTCTACATTTTAAATTTAAACCCGACGCACAATAGTCACCATACAGTTTCAGACACAAATGTGTTCCAATCCTAAGGCTTAAAATACCATTGGCCACAAACGAATTGCTGCGCTAAAAACTACCTTCTAATCTCACAAGGAATTAACAACCAACATGTTTGTGAACAGCTGAGCCCGAACTAATTAAGTACTACACTGTGTAGGTTAAGCAATAAAAACCTTGCATGTAGTCTCCCCTATAATGGATTCAACCCACACGCTAACCCTCTAACGGCATAATTTAATAAGTAATTACTGAACGGGTCAGACTTGCTATCAATTTGCAATAAGGTTTTCCCAGACTTGGTTTAATACTAGTATTACTATCTACCTATTCGTATCGTAAGAGAAAAAAATAAACGGTAGGTGCATTTGACATTAATTTAAAGAAAGTGTGTAGTATTTTTTTTTCATGTCACTTCAGTTGACAGACGGACTTGTAGCTCACGAGAAAGTATTGTGTGGTAAGGGTGCGTTTCCACTGACGCGGAGCGGGGCGGAGAGTAGCGGAGAAGAGCGGTGAAACGTGGTCAGTGTTTCCACTGAAGCGGAGCTGGGCGGAGAGGAGCGGAGCGGAGTGAAGCGGAGCGAAGCATACTTTGGAATCGCGCAATTTGCGCTTAGTTACACTTAATCCATAGTATAATTATTATGAGTACTGCGTACAGTATGGCCACTCCCTGCCTCCCGCTGAATGCGCCCTCACCCGCGATCAGTTACCTTACAGTTACCGACTGCCAAGGACGCGGTGTGCACTTTTTAATATTTAATATTCAATATTTAATATGTAATATTTAACGTGACGTAAAGATGATAACTAAGGCACTGCGCGCGAGTCACGCACCGCTCCGCTCCGCACAGCCCCGCTCCGCACCGCCCCGCTGTCCTCCGCACAGCACCGCCCCGCTGTACTCCGCTCTGCATCGCATCGCTGTAGTTTTATTATGAATATCCGCTCTGCTCCGCTCCACTCCGCTCGTGCTGTTTCCATTGAAGCGGAGCGGAGATTTCGAGCATAGTGATTGGTCAATTTGTGCACCGCTAAGCTCCTCTCCGCCCCGCTCCCCGTCAATGAAAACGCACTCTTAAGCCTTGCTGTTTTACATTGTGTTTAATACCACCCTCTCACATTACACCAGCGTGAAATAATAGTGACTACTTTTGAGTTTCGTCTGGTTTGTGAGAGTGCTGGAGGCTTTGCTTTATACTATGTAGTGATTATTAAAAAAATAGAACTTTGACTTACATATATATTATTTCATGTAAGTCAAAATCAAGACCTTAGGTCGAAAATCACTTATCACGTCACGTTATATCGGCGTACAGGCTGGGCTTCTACGGTATAATTTATGGCGTCCGATATACGAAGGAAAATTGGGATCAAATTTTTCGTCAGTCATGCACCCATCGTGCTTAAGTTACTTCAATTTTGAGGTGGCTAGGTCGCTTCCATTTTCTACCTACTGAAGCATATACAGAACACGACGCAACTTTAACAGGAGCTGAATAACAAAATTTAACTGGACACTGCCGTGAGACCATGGGTTAATAATTCATAATTGGCTTTGTTAAGTTTTTAATGTTATTTTACTCTCAACAAAAATAATATTAAAATCAATATCTTTGTGTGAAATTACTATTTGCAAGTTACTTAATTAAACACCTATTATGCCTTCCAAGATTGATGGGTATAATGGTGTCTATGACCATTTCTTAAAGGTCACTAATTTTCTCTCGAGACTGTGTTCTTAAAAGCTAGGTTTTTTTGTGACGCTACTAAATTCACCTTTTTTAATATTGAACTTTTAATCATCCAGCAATATGTAGGTATGCAAATACGAATTTGTATAAAATCACCCGATAAGTAACACTTTAATCGCTATTTGAAAGTAATAAAATCTAGCTATTGAAATTTTATTATTAAATAGCCATGCTTAGAATTCTGTAATAAAGTGATTAACACTGTTTACTAAAGAAAGTTATACGGAATTTCTCCCAAACGCTTACCCAAGCACAATTCAGATTTATGAAATTCTAAAGCTAAGGGAAAGTGGTTGAGATTCCATCTCGACCGGTATAATGGCTAGTTGAAAATTGTAGCTCTCAATACAAATTCTGTTACAAATATCGGCTTAGTAAATTAATTTGAAGTAGTACTTATTGCGTATCTTCTGATATTTAACAAAAGCTTTAAGGGTTAAAAGGGCTTAAGGTAGTCTTTATACTGTTTTCTATTCTATAAAAATATATTTATGTGATCTCAGTTAGCTGGCAGCCAACTGGATGGTATAAATTATCCTGGGTGGGTTTTGAATGCACCGATTCTTAATCTTTTGGACGCCAAAGTCGTCTATATTTGACAAGCACCTACGGGCCCTGTGCGCCAACGACATCAGTACTTGACAAAATCCCTGCCTCTAAAAATATGAAATAAATATGTTTTAAACGATGACTGGTATTTTTTCCTAACATTCGGCAATAAAGAATAACCCGGCTCTGGCGTACATGACACGACACAGTGCGTTCTCGTAGCTTGGCGTTCAAAGGTTAACATTTAAGGCAGGGTCATTGTGAAATACATTATCATACTCAAACGCATTCGTCACATAAAACGTTTATACCTCGTAAATTATCAGCTTCTGTTCTTCTCCAGTACTTCCAACTGTATATTCTCTGACTTGGCAAACCACTACTTGTTAGCTAGTTTGAAAAAGTTCAACGTACAAAGAACGTACGTAATTAACTCGTTATGGAAAAGTTTTGAAGTTTCCTTCTTGAGATACTTTCATTTGATTGTTAAAGTGTTGGTAAGAATATGAAAAGTTTGTAAATCAATTCACAAACATATTATAACTAAAAGAAAATTCACGTGTCTGAAGAAGAAGTTTTCCTTCAACGTTATGTGTAGCAGACTTTTATAGTACGCCGCACTGAGTAAACATTATGTGTGATACCCAAACCTACATTTTAAAATTAGTGTCTTTGAAACAACGTAAATTCATTGATCCTGCGTCTGTTCAGATTAAAATAAAAAATAATCACAAAAGGACAACCCTACCCTTAACGAGAATGCCCTGTTGTTAAAATCTATTATCGTTTTCTTTGAATTTTTTTTTGTCTCCTGCTTGTCATACGCGTACAGGCATTTTAAAAACACGTGTTGAAGTAGCGTCTGAAATATGCTTAAAATTGCTTGAGAATGCCGGTAAACACAACATAAATGGTGGTTTATTCTAAATAGTCTGCTAGGGTCCCTTTAAATCAACTTTTTAAAAGATAACTGAGAAAGAGTAGAAGGGCATACAAGTTTTGGCGCGTTTGCTCTATTATAGAAGTACCATAAATTTTAAATATTGGTTAATTCATAAGATTAGCCGATAACTGCTGTATAACTATACTTATTAATCCTTCCTCAAAAATATTTTAATTCACCTCGTATTCTTGTGTCCTTAAAAAGAATCGTCCCACCATCAGCTCTGACAGTTTACGAGTAAGTACAGTTTCTTGTATGGCAAACCGATCTTCGTTAACTAGTTTGCAAGCCTTCACTGTTCAAAGAGAATAATGAACTTGTCATGGGGAAAGTTTTGAAGCCTGTGTCTAGAATGCTTTCATTCGGCTGTTATAGTGTCAGGCTCTGAACCGAACTTAGTTTTGCTTGTAACTTGTCCCATTGTCAGATGTCAGTACCTATTGGAATTCATACAAGAACATGTTAATTATTTAATTTTAGTCTTAACGTTTGGGGTTGTCTAGACACCAGAGAGGTTGCAGGTTGATTATCGCCCGGTACAAAACATGTTTGTTTGTCTGGGTCTGGGTGTTTTTAACTATACTAATATTATAAAGAGGAAAGATTTGCGCGGGTCAAACCGCCGAGGCGGCCGCTAGTGTATCACATATAAACACGTGTTTATCCGCTGTCTGGCACTCATAGTACATGCTATACGCTTAGCTTAGGGCTAGACTATTAGTTCTGCGTCGAGTTTAGGATTTTAGGGGTATCATCGGTAATAATTTTGATAGGTACCCATCATAATACAATGATTTAAATAGCTTCACTTTCTGATTGAACCCAAAGGGTAAGTAAGATCAATTTGACTAATAATTAAGGTTTTAAGGCACAGGATAAACAAATATAATATTCATCACATAAATTACTGTCTTGGAAAGGATTCCAACCATTGGCATCGTAGGCAGGGTCACTAGCAAACGCTATTGGGTTAGTCAACGAATCAAATAGAATTGGTCAAAATGTTTTTTTAAATATTTGGACTAAGCTACTTGACCACAAAGTTGCCTAATGTTAAACACTATGCCGTTTACGATGGAGCGCGAAAAATTTAGATTTTGATTATGTAGAGTTTTAATAGTCACCTTGTGTTTGCAAAATAGTAATACATTAACTTACTTAAAAATAATAAATAACAGCAAAATATGACAGAAATTGAATCATACTCTTTTGGGCAGGGTTGTTGATTCACTTGGACTAGTTTTTGGCATGAGAGCGACTGTTTTGAACGTTCGTTTTGATTTATTGATCAGGAAGCAATAACCTCTATTGTGTTGTCCGATCTAATAAAATATTATCTATCTATCTATCTATATATATATAAAATTCAAAGGTGACTGACTGACTGACTGACTGACTGACATAGATAGATATCAACGCACAGCCCAAACCACTGGACGGATCGGGCTGAAATTTGGCATGCAGGTAGATATTATGACGGGAACGGGAACCACGCGGGTGAAACCGCGGGCGCCAGCTAGTCTGCACACAAATTCAAACAATAAAATACACGAGAGTTTATTGAGAAATCTAAACCAGACCTTTTTATATTTCAAATTGCGCAGTAATTGATTGGGTAACAACTGTTGTTAATAAATATAGCTGTTAAGAAATAAAATCCATGGGCACAATTTTTTTCAACGATTGATAGTGATTTGCTGCCGCGGCGTAATCTGTTCCAATTATTTTATTATACATTGTGAGCATTATTTTATACACTTTTAATTTAGTGCATTGTGTATGCAAAGACAATTATATTTTGAGTCTTTTTAGAAAGTGAAATAAATTTTATAACTTTTTTTTGATAAACTTGAACTTTACAATGTACAAGTTCTTATGATAAATTACAAAGATTATGCCCACTAGGAATTACCTAGAACCACTTTAACGAAGTAAAGATAAATAGAGATTTTCAAGCATTATACATATAATGTTTGGCTAAGTTAGAGCCTGTATTGAACAATGTTCAAGTTCGAGGCTGTCAAGGAGATTTTTATGTTGAATTGTAACAAACCTTAGTATTATTTCAGAGAAATTGGCACTGAGTCAATACAGTGGCCAATCACACACCCTGATAAAGCATCGACAGTTGTATGTATATGTTACCGTTAGAGTGCGGAATCCGTTAATGTGCACATTAACTAGGTAATCTGCGGAATGCCGGATACGATTCGTTAAAGAGAAAATATTAAATTAAAAAGCACATTATTGCACTTTACTTAATTAGTATGCACAGGTGTTAAAAAAACAAAAACAAAACCCACGAAGGCTAAGGTGAAAGCTTTGCTCCTGTCTTTATTCCATCCGAGTCAATTTCCGACTCCGGTCGTTCTCTTTTCTTTTTTAATGAAACAAGAACCTGTTTTATGAAATTTACCGTATGCCTGGTCGGCAGCCTGCATATTACCTAAGAAGTGGACAGATTATGTAGTTTTTGTAAGAACTCAAATCAATTTCCTCCACTTTAATTGATTAAGTCAGTTAATCTGCAGATTACCTAGGTAATCTGCACTTTAACGGACTTTCGCACATTAACGGTAACATATGCATCAGAACATAAGGGAATTCATCACATCGTTTGCAATACGCGATTGTGGACCATAAACAAAAGCAGAACAATAACAATGAACATAATTCTCTCTTTACTTCTTGTTGATCAAAGACGTCAAATATCCCGAAAGGATATCACAATTTCTTAAAGCAATATAAATAAGGGAGACAGTTGAGGCAAGTAAACAGATATGAGCCTTAATCAAATTTTGTCTGAGGGAAAGCTGCCAAATTGAATCAAGTTATAGACTCGAGGGACATACTATTACTTCTCTATTAGGTTATTTTGTGGGTCAGAAATGAGGTTCTTACGTTTATTTATTTATATGGAGGGTTCCGATTAATTGGTTGAGCTGACTTATCAAAACAAGGAAAAGATTCTAACCTTGAATTACTTTTTGATTATTTCTTCCTGTTCTGTCTTTTGTTCAATCGGTAGACTGGCGTTCAAGGACTATACTCCGGGTGAAACGTCTATGTAGCCTTCTGCAAACATTTATGTCAGAACATTAGTAATATTTTTAAAGACTTCAATCTTAGTAATTCTTTGGAAGTCTCAATTTTGTATCTCTACTTACTCCTTACAATCATCATATACGAGTGGACCTTTTAATTTTGCTCTGCTAGAAATAATATTTTATACACTCTCTTATATAATATCAATACAATATTAGTTATATCTTGTTTCGTCTATAGATAGGAATTTCTTTAACATTATAAATACTCCAATATATTTCAGCATTTATTCTCAGACACCATCAGGTGAGCTGCGTGTCTGTCTGTCAACCAAATGATCTAGCTTATAAAATAATTAGTTAATATTACACGTTAAACTAACGGTATGTAATGTCTCTTCGCAAACTTAATTTCCTAAAACTGCATATTCAAGAAAATGACTCTGACTTCCCAAGCACGTTAAGAGACAATTTATGTTAACTTTGTATTACAGAGCCGTGATTAAACTTTAAAATGAACACGTTATGAAATGATGAACGTTTCGCGTAGTGAATTTTGCTCAGAAGTTTTTGTTATTTTAGAAGTCGCTCTACTTGGTCCGCGGAGTTGGAAACTATTTTCACTTCCACAAGCTGGATAGTAGGAAATATTGGAAAGTGCGGCCAGTAAGTGGTTTCCGTATTTGATATCAAGAATACGTAGAAATATTTAGCAAGCTAGAAAGGAGTGTAACTCTGCAAGCAAATTTTTGTAGCCCAATTTTATTTCCTGTAAATGAATTCTAACTTCTCGTTTCAAATACCATTTCCAAAAGATCTTGGTAAGTTGATAGCAATAATAATAATAGTGCCCATTTCATATAAAAGTAGGTACCAAAATGCCTCTGCGTACTCTGCCGTGTCAGGCCTATCTCCGTTATCTCAAAAAACCTAGTTTTGAGTAAACGACTCCTAAAGTTTTTTTTGCATTTATTGCCCTTATATCTATGTTTCAAGAGATTTTTCCAAACTTATTTCATATCATAAGAATTGTAAAGATGTACATATTATTGTGATGTAATTATCTTTTTTGTTTTATCTTTATTTTCTATGTTTTTTTCCAAAAACGGAGATAGGCGTGATAGGAATTTCATACAAATCTTGTTACGCGAAGGGCCGTATCTTAAGATACATGACTTAGCCGTGACAATTTGAGTAAGAATTATTTAGCCATACATGCATTTCTGCATTATTTTGTTTAGAGAGGTAGAATAAAAGTAGGTTTTAATAAGAATCTTAATTTTAATCAGTCATATTTTAATTAGGAACATAGGTGTAATCAAATAACAAGTATATTATGACAAAACTGGAAATGGTATTCAAATAAACTAAAATGTATTTCTTTTTCATTTATCAACAAAAACATTACCTACCGGTCTACTAAATCAGTCTAAATATTATGTAGTTGCATAAGTCTTAGTAATTACCCCATAACAGTATAATATATAAGTAAACTACGTATCTATCGTGGCTAAGTCATGTATTTTAGTAGACACATAACTGAGTTTGCCATAATCGCGTCTTGTCGACTCGTCAAGCGTTGTCTGTAACTTAAGATACAGTATTTAACCATAATATCGTAGTCAATCGTAATTTCTTCTAGAGCATTTTTTGGGATAACGGTAAGAGATAATTAAATAATATTTTATACACGGGATAGAAGACCCATAAAAACCACGAAAAACACTTGTTACGCGTAACTCATGTATCATTCGCCTGACACGGCAGTACTGGTTTAGGCCAAACTTAAAGTTTATGTAATAATTTACTAATTTACTTATATCATCTCTTACACTAATTAATTAATATTGGACAACATCACATATCTTGCTTTGTTCCAATTTTTTTCCAAAGTTATGGGTACCTATCTGAAACAATGAAGTTAGCACAAATATGTAATTAAAGACAACATACATCCAGACAAAGGACAAACAACAATGTTCATCGCACAAAATCTTATTATTTGAAAATCTATTAATCTATTGAGCTCAGAAATATTAGTAGTAATAGTTGCTTATTATTATTATTAGAAATATTATTAGTAGTTAGTTGTATTGAGTGGGATTTGAATTCTCGACCTCGGATAAAGCAGGGTCACTTTTGAATGCTTCTTTGGGTCAGTCAAACTGAACATCGAACATTTTGTAGAATAGATACTTTAATAAAAATATTGTAATAGTTATTCAAAAAAATGCTATTATATCTTGAAAATTGGTGCGATTTTTCTAAGGATTTTTTTCTGTACTTCGTAAGTAACTTGCCCACATTGTCACGTTGAAGTTTGTCGTGTTACTGGGACACTTTACACAATAATTCTTAGATAAAAAGCAGGCAGCGAACTTTGTATCGAAACTGCGATGCAAGTTGAGCAAAAGTTTCGTGCAGTTATTTATTTTAAACTAACACTCATTCGTGGCCAGCATGTCGTTGCATATTAAAAAAAAAGTTTTTAATGCAATGTGTCTTCAAGATTAAAACAAACAATTAACAAACCGAAGCTAAGATTTGTAAAGTTCACATAGAATGTTCACATAAAAGTAATAATTTTCTAAAACTTATACTTAGTGTGGTCGGTGAAACTTCGTAGAGAAGGTTTACTTTTCCAATATCGGAGTGGGGTTTAGAAAACTTTAACGTGCTTTAATATTTTAAGATTTGTTATTAAACTCTTTTCTGTGCAGCGCCTTGATAGACTTTCATTGTTAAAAAGTTTTTCGATCTATATTAACGCTAGGACAACCATGACCCCCGACCAACGACGTTGTTTCATGAATAAGGCTGCCCGCCCACGTCCATTAATCGGTGACCGACTTTTTGTAGGTGACAAATATAACGTACTAATAGCAATCAAATGGAGCAACGTACACGTCCTACAAAAAGTCGGTCAGAAATACCATAGAAATAAAATCGGTCACTGATTATATCGGTCCCACCAAAAGTCTGACGTGGCGTGACGTCAGAGGTCCGGAGTTCCAATTCCAACACGTACGGTGGAACGCCCTTTTATATTTAACCGACTTCAAAAAAGGAGGAGGTTATATGTTCGACTGTATGTATTTTTTTTTTTTTTTTTTTTTTTTTTTATGTATGTCCGTCGATTTCTCCGTCAATTGTGGACCGATTTAAATAATTCTTTTTTTATTTGAAAGTGCATAGTTCCGAGGTGGTCCCATTGTCACCATGTCAGGATCTGATGATGGGATCCCGGAAAAATCAAGGGAAAACCTCAAATTTTATAGGCGCACACTACGCGTTACTTGTTTTTTCTGAAGCCATTCAAGTTTTTGCGTCCGATAGACATCATTTTATGTTGATGAGCTGATGATGGAAGGTACAACTCCTTAACGGTTAGGAGTTAGGGGATAATTCTTTCAGTATTGTAGGAATAAGTGGACCGTTAGTTGTATTTCATGTACTTTTGCAGCTAAGGTGATGATGGAAAGTACAACTCCTTAACGGTTAGGAGTTAGGGGATAATTCTTTCAGTGTTGTAGGAATATGTGGAACGTTAGTTGTATTTCATGTACTTTGCAGCTAAGCTGATGATTACCCGGGGATGGGCTGGTCACTAGCCAATAAGGTTAGCACCGGCTCGTCCTAATCGGGTGTGAAGGAGAAACCGGGGGAGTGTAGTGGGTAGCGGACGCTTCGGTCTCGAGTCCCACACACGGCCGCGGGTCTAGCTAGCCTGCGGTTATGGTGCATAAACGCATTCTCCTCCTACCCATGGTGCTGAACACTTAATGAATACCTAATATTATCAAATAATACAATTCTACTATTTTAATCGTATTTTCGCTATCATTATTATGAAAGAGTTTTTCTCACTACCTACGTGTTATTCACACTAAAAATAGAAAAATAAACAAACTTTTTTTAAAAAAAATTAAACCGACTTCAAAAAAAAAAAGGAAACAAAAAAAAAACTACCTAAAAAACTGAAAAGCAAAAAATAATTTTAATAAGACATTCATCAAATGCGCTTATTGTCTAAGCCTATTAATTAAATTGTATTTTACGTGCTAGGTAGGTACCTACTAATCTGTTTGAAGTCGGTGCCAAGCCAAAGGTAATAAAAAATGATATATAATAATATTATGTATTATAAAGGGTTACTTATTAATCCGCGGACGTAGGTACCTACGTAATCTGGGTACCTACTATTTGGCTTGGCACCGACTTCAAACAGATTAGTAGGTACCTACCTAGCACGTAAAATACAATTTAATTAATAGGCTTAGACAATAAGCGCATTTGATGAATGTCTTATTAAAATTATTTTTTGCTTTTCAGTTTTTGCATTAAATGACGCATCGTACACACAAAACAAAACAATAAACCAGTAATACCTATAACATGTGTAACATAAATAATTAAAATGTTGAAAAGAACATACAATAATTTTGTTTGATGTGTAATGGTTGAGAAGTCGGCTACGACACCAATTAATAGAATTAAATACATTAGTGTGAGGATATACAACCTCGTTGGTTGTGTCTTGGCTGTTTTATTAAAAGAAGAAAAATGTCTGTCAACTATATAAAAACTGTAAAATATTGCACTAAATTAAACGACTTGAATATTATAAGAACGCAAGCCTTCTGATTTAATTTCACAATTAGGCAATATAAAATAATACTCGTAGTATAATAAAATTGTAATACTTCTTAATTTTACGTCCAAAATTATTGCAAATATTATTTTAAGGTCAATTGCTGCCTGAAATAAGCGCTCACAACCGCTAATTAGAATCGAAAAACTGTTCACATGTTAATTTAAAGTAATTAATTTAAGTAAATATGAGTATGTAATAGTCGTTGCGGTTTATGTGGTTCAATACTATTTCATCGCATAATTAGCTCAATTGGTCATTTGTATGGTAATATTTGTGTAAGAATTGATGATTGTAGAACGTTCCGACAGCAACCAACCCAACATTCATAACATAGCAGGATGCCAAGTAGTCGAGAGCTATGTTTATTTAGGCTCCACTATCACCAACGCTGGAGGCTGCGAGGATGAAATTAGAAGACGTTGTGCCATGACTAGATCCTCGGTGGAAAAGCTCACAAAGATTTGGAAAGACCGCAGAATAACCAGAAACACAAAGGTTCGACTGATGCGTTGCCTGGTCTTTCCTATCTTCCTTTATGGAGCTGAAACATGGACGCTGAGAATGCAAGACCGTCGCAAGGTTGACGCCCTGGAAATGTGGTGTTGGAGACGCATGCTCAGAATCCCGTGGACCGCGCACCGAACCAACGTCTCCATCCTCAAAGAACTCAACATCAAAGAGAGACTATCGTCGACTGTACAATTACGAATCCTCAAGTTCTTTGGGCACATCACCCGAAACGAGGGCTCAATGGAGCGTTTGGTGGTGCAAGGAAAAGTTGAGGGCAAGAGACCACGTGGACGCTCTCCAACCCGATGGACAGACATTATTAAATCGGTAACGCACTCCAGCATCAGCGATTGCTCTCATCAAGCTGAAAATAGAATTTCTTGGCGTCGGATTGCAAGAACAGCGGTTACACGGAAATCGACTGAAACATGACCACGACCACTCTGCCAAGAGTGTACGACTGAGAAGAGATGGTAATAAGCTTCGTAACTATTTTATATTGTAAGCCTTTCTTAAAAATAAAACGATTTTTCGCACTGGTTATTAAAAGCAGTTTCGCTCGC
The DNA here is from genome assembly GCA_949319885.1 of Mecyna flavalis. Lineage (NCBI taxonomy): Eukaryota > Metazoa > Arthropoda > Insecta > Lepidoptera > Crambidae > Mecyna > Mecyna flavalis. The sequence goes on from OX439437.1 coordinate 10,791,561, forward strand.
GGGTAGTTATGTTGATAAACAGTGGTCAAGACGATAATGTCTGTTATCATTTTCCTAAATTTCCATTGGCTCGTTTTAGCCACTGCACTTAATGATATCATCATATTTAATTTACTAGCACAAAATTTTCAGAAACTTACCTCCGCATTTATAAACGAGTCAAATTATTGAGTCAAACTACTACGTTACTTACATTTATATAACCGTTTTTTTACAATAAACGAGCTGAAAAATGTAAGAAAATAGTTCTTTTATGAATTTTTACTTTTGACAATTTTTACTTTATCAAAAACATCGTTTATTGTATAAAAACGATAACTTGAATCATGTCTTAGACTCAAGTGACACTTTGGCCAGTTTATAAATACGGGTGTTAACATTTCAATGTGAATCTCTCCGCTCGCCTGGTCAACGTGGCATATACGTCAATCTCGAACTGATCGGGCGTATCACGAATTAATATTGACACACAGATAGGGGCTCTAATTAATTGCATAGGAGAGGACTATGACACATAGTGTCATACTAAATCAATAGCGATATGGTAATACGATTAGCGTTTAGTTCGTGATTGGTAACTATAGGGGTCAGAGGGCAGTTTATTAGTGGCAATTGGCTACTTGCGCCTGGTGGTCAGATCAACAACATCTTGGCAGTAATTTTGAGTTTTGGAGTGAATCTTAGGTTGCTTAATAAGTCTCGGATTTGACGAATGTTTCATGCGTATTTGTTTTCTAACCTATTCGCAAACCTTTATTCCAGCGTTTTGTCTCGATCTTGTTAGGGAACGGTTGCACCAGGATCAATGAAGAATCGAGAATTTGAAGTGCAGTTACCACAATTAAAGCGACTGCCATCTGATCTCCGCTCCGTAACCCTTGACAGGGAAAATAGACAAATTGAATCATGGCTACACAGCCATTCGACTGCAGGTTTTCTCATGATGATTATTGACGCCGCTGAGCTAATGGCAAAGCCGCACATTGAAAAATGCGACGTAAGATTTGGACCTCATCATCATAAGGATTTCTGTGTCATAAGGCGATGTTGAATCTACTCCTCGGCTACTACATATATACGAGGCATCCGGCGACTCTATATACGCTCCCGTTTCGCACGTGTAGAAATTAAACCAGTGTTTGTCAAGGCTATTTCTATGATGAGGCCGCTGAGGAATACCTAGTAATATCTGTCGCTATATTCAGTAGTAGAACTTAGGAAAATCACAGATGAAGAGAGACAAAAGTTAAGTAAAATACACGTAGGTCATGATTAGTGAATTAACTGCCAACTATAATAAAAGATTGCCTACATATTTGGAATAATAATAGTTCGATCCTCCAGTCGAACTATTCCGAAAAAAAATGTCCGAACAGTTCGACGATCGAACTACTAATAGGACTAGGCGGAATAAACGCGTTTCCGAATAGTTCGATCCTCCAGTCGGACTATTCGGACAAAAAATGTCCGAACAGTTCGATGATCGAACTACGAATCGGACTAGTCGGAATAAACGATAATTTGGGTCTGTGAAACTAGAAAATAAGTAGCAAAAAGCTAGGAAGAACTGGCGTCAAGTTCAACAATACGTAAGGGAGGGAAAAGACAGGGCAATTTGTTACTGTCACAGTTGAAAATCTAGAATTCAGGCTTTCTAGGTGAAACATACTCGTACACTGTAGATAAAATATGGTGAAACAGGTTAAAAATGCCAAACAAAGTATACGTTTAAATTTTTTTGATAGAAGTAAAGCTAAAGGAAGCATCCGCTATGTTCTTCTAATCTTATCTTACTTCTTACTACATAAATAAGAAAGTTTGAAAAAAGGTAGATGGATGTTTCACCACCGATTTGGCACTCTACAGTATTAGGTATAGCTTATGGATGAGAATTAGGCATTTATTTTAATGTTATCCACATAAAACTTCAGTGTCTCATTCGTCCTAAAGACATGTATGATCACATAATTTTTGAAAATTCAGCTTTCTTCCTATGTGTAAAGGCGATTGTTTGTGCCATGACGACAAGAATACTTATAAAATATACAAGTGACATACTTTTTATAGGTTTTTAGGTACAGGTACTGTACCCAGTGAAAGAAGAACGAAGATGTTAATTTAGTAATAATAATCGCATGAAAGATACAGAAAATTAAATTAGTTTTTTTATTTACAACGGACGTAACTACAGAGATGACTTATAAAGTAACCACTTTGTAAGTCATCTCCGTACTTACATAATCTGCTTGAAATTAATTCGAATCCTCAATTCAATGTATTGGTATCGTCAACTCGCTCAAAGCCGGAACTTGCGGGCGCAAATAAGATTTCCACAAGCTGCTCATGGCAAACGAGATTTGTTCTTTTATCCTGTTACTGACGGTATGAGCTGTTTTACTTGTATTTTAAAGCTGTTCGACAGAATAAGTGATTTATTTCAAAGGGTCTTAGCAGCTGAATTACGTCGTATTGTTCTCGTCAATACAATTTAATTAAATTGGTAATTGCTTACTGTGATACAGCTGTGGTGGGTGATGGCTTTAGACGATGTTTTAAAATGTTTGGATTTTTCCTATTGTCTAATGTATTGTGTATGTGAAAAATTCACAATTTTGATTACGTGGAATTTTTAAAGATGTGTTTTAATAATATTTTTATAATCAATATTTAACACAGAAAACAAGAGACTGCTTCTGTGCTTGCTCATATACCTACTTGGGCATTATCTTATACGCAAAGATATATAAACCAACTATGTAGTTGATCGCACATTATTTATATCGATTATAATATATATTATTGTTACCATTATTCTCCTATTAATACGTAGTTTTATATTCTTTGTTTGATGCGGAACCAAAGACAATAAAACTGTTTAATGTGAACATATAAATATTTGTACCCAAATCGGTAGCTTTAGTATTTATGAAAAACAAATATTTTGACAAAAAACAAAAGCAAAAACCGCTTATTGGGAAAATTTTGATAAATCGTAAACAATACTAGAGTCGTTCGATTGAACGATAACAGAAGATTTATTTTCAATTGTTTGACATACAGCGGTTTAGCCATTTCGCTCGGATTTTGGTTGGTGTTCTTGAAAAATGGCATCGCATCTCCTGCCTTTTATGCCACATGCAAAACTCCAATATCCTGGGTAGCATCCGTTTATTGGATAAACCAAATTTACAGCTCTTTTTTTGTTCTCGATATGAGGCTGTGCCCTATTTATGTATACTCGTATATCGAATGCTGAGATGATTGGGAAGCATTTTTTAAAATACACATTGATTAAAAAAACCTTACTATAAACATAGGTCAAAACTTATAGAATAGGTAATTTAATTTAAAAATAGTATAATTCATGCATAAAAATTATGAACTGTTTTTTCTGGGTTTACAAGACACTTTTTGTCATTGTGCTTTTAGTGTAATGTTTATAAAATATACAAAATATTAATGATGTTAAGCTTTATACTCTGGAAGATATAAAAACCTATCCTATTGGAGGATTTTCACAGAAAACGAATACTCGTAATACTAGCTAAGAAACTATTTGCATTTCCTTTGGGTAGGTTTTAAGTTTTACACTTTTCTCTTCAAAAATATTCATGATAGTTTCATAGCAAGAAATTTATGAAAGGCGTATCGATGGTAATGATATTCGAGCCATTTGGTGTAGGTAATGGTCGAGAAGTCGGCTATTACACCAGAGGTCGCGGGTTCGATCCCCGCACGGTACAAACATTTGTGTGCATGAATATGTCTGTTTGTATCTGTCTGGGTGTTTCTATAATGTTTAATAATGTTTATCCATTTTCTGGCACCCATAGCACAAGCTAATACTTAGTTTTGGGCTAGATGGCGCTGTGTAAATAGTGTCCAAAGATATTTATTTATTTATTTATATTTTGATATTAAAATACTTATCTATAAATTAGCTCCAGGATAGGCCATATATCTGAAATGTATGTCAAGTGTACACGTATCACTAATATACTTGTAATTGATCCTCGCAATGTTCTCTAATTGAGATAATAGCAAGAGATAACATTACCAATTGAACTCAGTTGCATTATATCTCCCACGAAACACCGTTCTTGAAACTGCCTTAATAATGTTTAAGTCTGAACCCATTCCTTTAGCTAAATTGACAAAATAATAACAAAAAAATATGAATTAAGAAAACCAAGCAGACTAAACACTACCCTATAAGATTAAATGCCAGTTTTTAGTTTTTGTCATAGAGTTGTTCCAACCTCACATTACCACTCTATATTATGTATTTCCTCTGTGGTTATCTTGTCTCTGTGTATAACTAAAGGGTTACAAAAATATTATCTTTTTACATATCTCTATATAACTAAAGGGTTACAAAAATATTGAACAAAGAAAGTGGCCGGCTTTTGGCATTTCCGCAGTTGCACTGAATGCTCAAACGGATTTAAAATTCAGATGCGATGGAATACGCCATTGGTATTTAAATCGCCTCTGCTTAAAACTGAATCCCATTCTGGGATATTAGCGTAAACTTTGTGATTTTGATTTTAGAAGTCGTGACTTGGATTTATTCTTCTTGTATTTACTAAAGAAGTATGCATACTGCACTATGGGTTTAGATAAGGTTTAGGTTTAGATAGGGATTATTATTACCAGTGACGAAGGATCTGCGCGAACTCCGAGTGGATAAGTGGCGGGAGATGGCGCAAGACAGACTGAATCTCTTGTTGTCGGAGGCCAAGACTCATTTTGGGGTCGCTGCGCTATCTTAGTAAGTAAGTTAGATTATTACCAGTATCTGCCTATATTTAAATGTCCCACGAAATAAGGTAAAGGCGGTGATGGATACTGGCTCAATCACTACGTTTGCCAAATGCAGATTGATCACACACTCGAGCTCGACCCGGGAACTAAACCCATGACTTCGAGAAGAATTTATGAAGTAACAGTCACTACGTCTTTATGTCTGTACATTTGATTGATTACAATCACTCAACAAGTTTATCTAGTTAAAATGTATAACAGGGAATCATTGTCAATCTGTTGACAGTTTAATCCCCGAGGCTTTGTCAGAACAAAGGTTTAATTGGACAAATACTAAACGGCGAGCCGCTGACAACAGTGGCAATTTCCACAGGACAACAGAACCGAGGATAATATCTGACCGCTACTCGTAACTAAGACAGGGACGTATTCTGTACAATAATAAGAAAAACTTCAATAATATAAAATAAGGCTTCAATAATATCTAAGCGCCCAAAGTAAACAAAAATATCTTGGCAAAAAAGGAAATTAACGGTTTAACTTCAGTATAATTTATTTATAATTGAGTCCCTACCTCTACAGTGGGATATTAAATGGCTGATGGCACACATACAAACATTATCATCATAATATCAGCTATTAAAACATGTGTTCTGCTAATCTAAAAAATGAAAACTTTTCGGCCACCTGGCAAATACAATTGTGTTTGATTTATTATGTCAACTTTAATAATGCAGAGAGGTCCTAGAGAAACTTTGGCTAGTACTTTTAGGTATTCTGTGCTATTGCCCTAGATACGCTCCTGACGTTTCAAGATTAGCATCTAATTGCTAATTTGATTGCTACTGTACACATGTACATTGTGCCGCTAATGCAAGTAAAACACTGACGTGATCACGTAAACCTTCAGTTAATTGATCTTCGATAATGATTGTTAGACAATTTGCGATTGGAAAAGATTTTTACGTTTCATTAAAATCGATTCTATGGTTTGACATAAAAGCGTTGTAGAAGTTACTTTGGCATTTATAATACTTATTAGTATGGGTTCAATTTCCGGGTCGAGCAAATATTGTGTGAGTTTTTTCGGACACAGCTCGGGTTTGTGATCACCAATCCGCTCTTGGCAAGCGTGGTGACCCATTTGATGATGACCCAGATAATGATGGAAGCCTGTTCCCTGCAGTAGGACATTAAATAGCACGGACGGCAGCAGATCAACCTTCCCTCATCTGTCAAAAATTCTCAATTGAAAGAGAACTCTTCGTGAAGTGCATAAAGCTGAAGATTGGTTGTAGAAATTTGACAGATTAGGGTTATCTGATTTGCTGTCGACTGTACTTTACTTTTCTTTTATTACTACATATTAAACATAGATATTAAAAAAAGAGGCAGACGCCAGAACTACTTGATATTCTAAAGGAAAATAAGATTCATTTCTTTGATCAGGTTGAAATCCTGAATGTAGTTCCCTTCGGTAATCACGTCCTAGGTCGATACCTCTGGGAAATGTTTTTTGTACGCTAATTCAAATACAAAAAACGGGGCAATTATTCAAATAACACTTGCTGTTTAGGTAATACAACTGTTCCAAGTGTTTTAAACTGTTTAGATTTTGTTGCTGCTCTTTTTGTTCGATAACAAAATAAAAAACATATAATCTACAAAGCTTGTAGGTAACCAACAGTTTCATTCCAATTTATTGCAATATGGCTGTCGTCAAAATAAGTGTTTTGTTCGTCAGTGGTATAGTGCTAGTTTTAATAAATAATGACGCTTAAGTAATCTTAAGTAACTTTAGTCTAAAAGGGGGAATTCGTTCTTAAGTGGACCTTAATGGACTTTTTTTAAACTACCAATCTACCTATTTAATAATAATGGATCGTCGAAATTTGAGAACGAATGTACCAAGTGATTCCGAGAAACCAAGGCAAAAAGTTTGTACTCGTCACTACATAGTATAAAACAAAGTCGCTTTCTCTGTCCCTATGTCCCTTTGTATGCTTAAATCTTTGAAACTACGCAACGGATTTTGATGCGGTTTTTTTTATTAGATAGACTGATTCAAGAGGAAGGTTTATATGTATAATACATGCATAATATAGTAGAGAAACACTGATAATTTTATAGGTTTTTAATTTAAGGTCGTAAATAAACACATTTTTTTGCGCTTACATTGCAAACGCTGGCTGAACCCTACGAGATAGATCAAAATAATGTACTACGGTATTGTTCACCTTAAAAAGGTTTACAAAAAAGTCCGCGATGGTATATGTCTATCTATTAGGGATAACCCACAATAACCATTTTTATCCTTTACTAATGAGAAAATAAGGGCTTATTTTCAAAAAAAATTGATTTGAGCAATACAGTATTAATCCTTATCCAATTAAGTACCTTAAATAAATTGTGCATGTAATATAGATCAATATGGCCCTTTACAGCATGCAATTTAAATGAATATTTTTAAAGATATTACAGATTTAAAATGCAGGGACATAGCGGTTGCGGCGGTACCGACCGGCCGGGGGGCGCATGGATGATGGATGAACGTTTGTCACATTTTCACGTAAAAACTACTGAATTGATTTTAATGATACTTTACAATAATATACCTTATACATCAGATTAACTCATAGGCTACAATTTACAAGATATTCCCGCGGGATAACGTCCTATAGTTCACGCGGGCGAAGCCGCGGGCGGAAGGCTAGTATTATATAAAAGACACTAGATAAACTCGCTATATTAATAACACACATAACATTATACAAATATTGCTTCCAGTCCTTATCAAAAGCAAAGCTGCGAGCAAAAGCTAGTATAATTATACAAATGTTTGTGCAGGGAAGGGGTGAAATGCTTTTATATTTGATTGCCCTACCAACTGAACTGGCTTTGTTTTCGCGATTTTGTTGTTTACGTGTCATAAATTATTTAACGTTTGTTTTTGTCTTGTTAACTATAATATTAAAGGGACACATGTTTTGATAACATTTTCAGTGTCTTTTATCACTCATATTTATTCTTTCAGAATATATTTTTAAAACTTCGAGTATCTGCATTTTAGCGTGGGTGTAAGCTCATTCAGAAATTTTAAGTAATCTGATAATCTATATATATAAAAGTCTATATATATAAAAGAAAGTCGTGTTTGTTACAACACTTATAACTCGAGAACGGCTGGACCGATTGCCATGGTTTTTGATTTGTTGGATTTGTTTCCGTCCCGAATAGCAGAATACATCTTAAAAAAGAAAGGATTTTGATCAATTCCCACGGGGACGGGAACCACGCGGGTGAAACCGCGGGCGGCCGCTAGTTTTGAATATAATTTGATAACTTAAAACTGAGCGCCTACACATTTTCGGATAAGTTTATTATGACTTTGAAGCAAACCGTCAGCATGCGTAACAGCAAGCATCGCGTTTTTCAAATAAAGTGACTAATTGAATTGCAGAGAAAACTGGCAGTGATGACCCTACATGGGAGCATAATACACATGCCTCTTTTTGTTGAAGCCGCCTTATAGTTACAAAAACTGGCCTGGGTACCAACACCGGTAGCAGAAACTGTAGTCATACTTCTTTCTTCACAGAGACAGCAAATGGAGAAACATGTAAACGGTCAAACGTCCAACGCACGTTCCCTAAGGACTTCTTGACCGGTAGAAAAAGGCAAAAATCTGTAGCGCAACAATATTCCGAAGTCCCGAACATTTCCTTTGTGGGGTATCACTGGAAAATAGCGGCCGTTCCAATTTTATTGAGAAAGATCGACCAGCCAATGTGTGCATTGTCCATTTCGTACGGTCCGAGCTTTTAGGATTGTGCCACTTTGCGAACAAATATATCTTAGAACTCTTTGCTCGCAAGTAGGTGATTTCCTTTGCTTCTTTAAATTTTCTATTTTTCTTAAGAATTTTACAAAACATGATTTATGATTGCTCCAAACGTTTTATCTGGTCATCAAACGACTTAATGGTTTTAAGTGGTAACTTTTTATAGATAACTTGGTGATAAGTAATCTACGGTATTCGACCTTATACTTATTCCATCCCTCCTTCCCATTGACTTTTGCCTTACCCCCATGGAATTAATATTATATTTCTTACGTCTATGCTTTTCCACTCCTTCCGAATGGTTTTAAAAGCAGGCAACACATCTTTCAAGCAGTCGCAGGTTTTCATGGGCATTAGTGATCACTTATCATCAGATGTCCCAGTTGATCGTTTGCCACACTCTTTCATATAAAATATGGAAGGTAAAATTTACATTTAAAATATCCTGAATAATTAACAGCTGCAGTTCAAATATTTTTTCATGAATATAAAATACTATAATTGACGTATTGCGAACCGGCTCGTTACCTTATCAAACAAGAGTTGAAAAAAATGTGAGATCCGATCAATATCAATAAAATATGCACATCATAATTTTCGGAGTGTGGTGTGCACTGTGCTCATTATTCAAGGCTAGTTCTTTCATAGGCCTGGGGATGGGCTGATCAAATAGCACAAGCCAACCAACCGGGTGAAAAGGGGTATACAGCTAGTAAAACTTGACTGACTGTACATAATTTTTGCATGCTACAAAACAGTTGTTAGCAGACAGGCACGAGGCTAACCTTTTTTATGTCAGAGAAGCCAAACGGGCAAGCGGGTCGCTTGATGGTAAGCAATTACCGCCGTCCATGGACATCTGCAACACCAGAGGGATTACTGATGCGTTGCCGGCCTATGGAGGTATGGGGGAAGTAGGCCTCCGGCACTCTCACAAACCAGACGAAACACAATAGTAGTCTGCACACCGACCATCCTATCATCCTCGCCGGCGAGGGCGCGCGACGCGTTCTTCGGTAGGGAGCTTTGTCAGATACCGGCCCGTGCCGGGTAGATTCTCTCCTCAAAGGTACGTTAGATTAGGCTAAGTAGCTTCTCCAGCGACGCCCGTGGCCGAGGTCCGGCCCCCCTCTGGGGCACCCCCTGGCTGTCGCTGTAAATATTGGTGGTGGAGCCTTCGCTGTCGAGGCCATCCGCGGCCAACAGCGATGTCAGTCCGAAAAAAAAAAAACAATAGTAGTCACTATTATTTCACGCTAATGTTATTTGAGAGGATTGAGAGGGTTATACTTCCCCGGACGAGCCGGGCGTATAATAATTCGTGCTGTAAAACAGCATGGCTCTACCACTACTGATGACCTAACCTATCAACTGATATTAAGCGGCTATTGTAGCCTATTCTATTAAGGGATATTTGACTACTAAGTGTAGATGGATGTGCTATCCCACTGTAGCCCCCCCCTCTTATCTACGAGCCATTAATTTTGATTTTAAGTACTCTAGTTTTAACATTAATATGGCAAAAACACAGTCAGGGCTGTTATGGTGGTAGATTTCACTCTATAAGATAGTAACTAGCCAGTCGGACCCTGAAAAAATTGCACTACTGGCACAAATTATATACCTAATACTCGTAGTACTGACGTACTACTGGTTAGTAAGTCGTGAGTTCGATTTCCGCCTTGGGTGTGGTTACCACGACCTCGGGGTTTCATCTCCGAGCGGCTTAGTCACTGTTCCACAGAGTTCAAATAGATTGTGTTTAAAATTATTCTAATAAAATACTGTATTGAAAATACATACTCTAATTAAATCACTTTACACCTGCGTAATTCCGAAACTGTTGACAATTTAATTTGATTTTAATGTTATTAAAATGATTCGAATAGCATTCGAGCCAGAAGATTAATGTATACTAAAATGACCGATCATTAAATTTGCATGCATTATTTTAAAATTGAAATATAGATGCGTATCATTATTTTCACATGAATAAGCATATCTCTTCACCACATACATTATGCATTCCAAATAAAGTTTGTAATACGCGACTATGTAAATTACTTGTATAGCTATTAATTTTAAGTACTTTTTGTCGAAGCATTTATAACTTTTCCCGTTTGAATTTGGCCGTTTAGGTGGGACAGTGATTTCTCCGCTGGGGTTTAAACTACGGATTTTGTGAGTTTAAGTGGCAACAGTTATGGCGGTAATTAGCTTTTTTTCCAGAAAAAGCATTTAGTGTAATAACTGGGTATATGAGACATAATAAACTGTCGTCTCGGTGTAGCGGGCGCAGGGTAGTGCCAGACAGTAACTGCTTAATTACTGTTTGGCACTAAACTATCTAAAGGCAGACGTGGTGCTTTCCATCAGGTCGACGATCTGCTCGTCTTGTCACATTGCAATAAAAAAAATCTTTTTTTTTTAATTTTAATTTTTATATTTTTTTTATTTGTTTTTAAATACAGCATCAGTAATCAGGGTAGATTGTAAGAAAAAAAATCAATATCGATATTATGTAATGCAAATATGTTTGTTGTACAGTATGCATGTCGCTTTTGACTAAAATAGCTTTGGAACGAGTACTGAATCTCCAAATATTTAACAATAAATGTGATCTCTAATACCCTGGCTCATAACCAGGTAAATAAATTACTAACGTAGCAACACAAGAAAGGTAAAACTAAAAGAAGCAAAAAAAGAAATGTAATCCACTGCTAAATCTTAGAATGATTTTATGTAGGTACCTAAGTCTTATAATTCGTGATGGAGAACACGTCACTGAGATAACGTGATAAGAAATCATATCGTTTGAACTCGAGACGCAGGATTCCTTCATCTTGCGATATTCGAGCCACTTAGAGTCGATACGGGGACGTGTCCCGAATGTCATCGTTGAGCTACTTCCAGCCCTCGATCGGACATAACGCTCCAACCGTGGGCACCGCACTAAATTCAAAGAAATGACTAGGATTTTTGTCGGCACTTTTTTCGGATCTGGAATAGTAGAATCTTTCGATTGTTTTGACGATGTGGCTTTACATCGCCTCCGTGGAACAGTGGCTAAGTCTCTCGGGTATAAAACATGGAGGCCGTGGGTTAGATTCCCGCCTTGGGTCTGGTTGGTGGTTGGGCCTTTTCAGAGTCCGACTGGCTAGTTACCATACCACCCCACAGGTGAAATTTGCCACCATAACAGCTCTGGCTGTCTTCGGCAGTATTAATGTGGGAGCCAGTACACTTGAAACCAAAGGCTCGAAGACCAGATGAGCCTACAGACTGGCAGCACATTGAGCGAAGCTTCTAGGTGACCGCTTACTATCAGGTGGGCTGCGTAACTGACCGCCAACTGAAGAAGTATAAAACAAAAACATTTGTTAAAAAAAAAAATTTTGAGAAACTTCCATAATAAATTTTTAACTCAATTTCACAACAAAAACTTCAGTGTAAGTAAAATTTTACTTTTAAAACATCAGAATAATGACAGGAATTTTAAGGGTTACGTGCATTGTATACGCCTCAATGGTCTAGTGGTTTAAGTACCGGCCCGAGATCTCGGGGTCCTGGGTTCAGTTCCCGGGCCGATCCAACTTTGTGTCGGTTTTTTCGGACACAGCTCGGGTTTGTGATTACCTACCAATCCGCATTTGGGAAGCGTGGTGATTAAGCCAGTACCCATCATTGTAACGATAACTTGATTTCAAGGATGGAGGCCTTTGCCCAGCAGTGGGACATTTAATAGGCTGATACTTTACTTTACTGTACGTGCATTGTACTCCAGTATATCACCATTTATCTTGAGTCTCTGGACTTATTCTGCCAGCAGCACCGAGAGCAACGTGAAATTTTTCGAGAGCTCCCAAACTACGTATGCTTATACCAGAAATCACATTAATAGTGACGAGCCGTTTGGTGTAATGGTCGAGAAGTCGGCTATTACACCAGAGGTCGCGGGTTCGATCCCCGCACGGTACAAACATTTTGTGCATGAACATGTCTGTTTGTATCGGTCTGGGTGTTTCTATGTATAAATGTATGTATTTACAAAAAAAAAGTATATAAGTAATGTTTATCCGTTGTCTAGCACCCATAGTACAAGCTATGCTTAGTTTGGGGCTAGATGGCGCTGTGTGAATAATGTCCTGGGATATTTATTATATTATTATTATTATTAATACGTAATTCTAGTTTGACATAAAAAAATCGTATTTATAGTATCAGTATTACCTAGTATGGGTTACGTTAGTAACTATTTAGTAATCTGTGGGTTGGATTATATCTATGGGTTCGATTATATACTGACAGGTAAATTGTCTAGTCAGATGCCCAATGTTCTGACAACTACAAACTCCAAACCACTTCTATCCCGACCCATCAACGATACTCTTCCGCAACTTAACTCGTTAATCATTCGCAGTCGATGCGACAGCTGGGAACTTCTCACGAAGTCATTAGCTAAATCAATGTTCTCTTGAACTTCGATTTAGTATTGACACGTTAATTAGCTGTCTTTCATATTAGATTAGGAAAGGTTTAATAATTTCGGTCCATCAGCATCAACTACGTCAGCTGATTGGGTTAATGAATTACTAATGATTCTAGACCTTTTTGTAAGGGAATCGAATAAATAAACCTTTTCAGACATTTTTATACAAAATTGATTTAGGCCCGAAATGAGCAAAGTTAGATTCCGGAAATCAAACTCTAGATTTAAAAAAAATATACCTACTCGTACTTAATCATCAGTGTGTAATAATATAAAAAAAACGTCATGTTTATCTGGTATTTCTGGTATTTACACGAAAACCATTATAAACTAATAATAAGTTTGAATCCATGTCATTGCTTGTGCTCTACGATAACCGAATCTTAGCATTGCGTAGAAGCTGATTGTGGCAGAAAATTATTCTGCCTGCCTGTCTGCCTGCAGCTGCACTAAACGTGTTTAGTGCAACCTTTAATCTCACAACAAGCCAATTCGGTGAAAACGTCCGCCAGCTCGATAAATTTTTGATCACGTGATACAAATATCCCTCAGGCATGTTGCTCGTTCGGAAATCCTATCAAAGCAATAACGTGGATGCGCGCTGCCGCAGAATCTATTAACTTACTGATTAGTTCCCGCGTTGGTTTTCACACTTGGCGCACCCGACAACACCGGGATGTGCAATCAGCCGATCCCCGTTAATAAGCGTGTACCTAACAACGTTTGTTTTAGTTATTCGATGAGAGCGTCGATCTATCGCAACGGATTTGTCAGGGATACTTTCGATGGTCGAACTTTACCTTGGCTTTAACAACTTTTCCACAAGTAACTTTTTTGGTTACACATAGGGCGTTATAGATGGCAACCTAACCTCAGACAGATTTTGTACTATTTGGTAGCATACTTCCTATGTCATTATTTTTTTTCTGTAAAATCTTAGTACGAGTAATGTTGACAGCAAAAGCTGTTTCAAAAAACACCACGCTTGCAATAAATTTCTCCATGTTTTAATCTCGCACTGACTCAATTGGGTGAAGTATCAACCAACACGATACATTTTTGATCACGTGATACGAATATCCCTCAGGCATGTTGCTCGTTCGGAAATCCTATCAGTTCAATAACGCGGATGCGCGCCGCCGCAGAATCTATTAACTTACTGATTAGTTCCCGCGTTGGTTTTCACACTAAGCGCACTCGACAACACGGGATGTGAAATCAGCCGATCTCCGTTAATACAACATGCGTACTTAACAACGTTTGCTTTAGTTATTCGGTGTGAGCTATTGGAAAATTGCAACAATGTTGTTTTAGTGACGTATATTCTCCTATCTCTGAGTAGTCTCTGCAAGCATCTTAAAAATGGAGCAGGTGGGTTTAAACATAATGTAACAACCTGGAAAAAGTTTGATACATTAAGTTTTACCATTGTAAAATGGTACTTTATGTTGTTGTGTTGTCATTAAGAAACACAATTTAATCCTTCTAGCCCCGGATTACTAGACACAATAGAAAATCTATTGTTATGCGGCACCCGAGTGCCGGTTCGGCGTTGAGTGGTTAAAAAAATGATTTACTATCCTAGAACTAAGCAAACATTTGGTATAATAATAGCACACCACATAAACATTATATTTTTTTAATTATTTGCAAATCTGAACAATTGAGATAATGTTTTGAATTGTTTAGTAATGTAAAAAATATTTTAGAACGACCACGTGTCACAATTTATTTTTATTTCCCTAGTACGCTTATGTAACAGTATTACAATAAAACTGTGCTTAGGTGTTGTTCTCGTTCACAAACTACCATGAAAGTGTAACAAACATTCGTCAACACTGTCTGAGGACATTTTTAAAAACAGTCGGATAAACATTAATTTACTAGTTATTACTTGTATTGCTTTAAACGAACCCTTTTTAAACTAGTTAACAATCCAAACACGAGATATGTCAGCCAAAATGTCAATACTACATCTAAAGTTCAAAAGAACATTGATTCTGCTAATGACTCCGCTAAAAGTTCCCCCACTGTCCTATCGATGGTGAGAATGATTAACGAGGTAAGTTACAGCCAGATACTGATTGGTAAAATGGAAGTATTAGTAAAGTTAAGTAGTCATCAAATAAAATGGAAGGTCATTCTTGTCCGAACGCAGGAGGCATCTGATGCGCCATTTCAGCTTTATTGTAACAGCGATTGTAGACTAGTCTTATATGGAAAATACGATATTAATCATAGTAATTAACGTTGGTATTGAGAAGACGAAAGAAGCTTATAGTATCATAGTAGCGATTCTGCTGAAAATAGCTGGCTGGGAGTACTTAAGCGAATCTGTGTTGGAGATGGCCACAGTGGGATTTTAGTTGGTAGCCCTCTAAAAAGGACTGAAGTCTTACTTAACTAACGACTTTCTCTAATGTAAAAAAACCTATCTGATGGAAAGTGTCCACTGCGGCCTGCTTCTTTGACACTTCTTATAATCTAAGGCTATTTTGCGATATAACAATTTGTATTCCTACCTTTTTAATGAAATAAACTATCACTTCTATAACCTAAGATTATGGACCATGCTTGTTTAGAGTGTACCTATTCACTTGTGTTTGCTCATGATTGTATCTATACGTTTGAATATAGCCTGCCTGATCCAATTCACCAACACTTCTATAGAAAGATCCGGTCAATTTGCTGCTATGCTGTAGATTTTTATTATCTTTAAGCTATTGACTGCCCGCAATATTAATGTGAGACTACATAGTTATAATATTAATATTGCAGGCATAATTATAATGTGCTAGAACTCAATTTATTCCCAAAATATATTTTCTTATTCCACCTTTACACAAGGACGGTATAAATGAGTAATCACAAGTACTCAAATGAAGATATTAATATTGATGAATATTGTAAAAAATTAACGATTAAAAAGAGTAATTCTGTTATGTAAGTGCGGGTTACTTAAGGTCAAGATATCATAATTTAGGCTCAAATTAAAGGATAAAGTACCCGCCACTTCGCAGCGAAAGCAGTGTTCGATTTATTATAAATATTATGTACGTTGCGGGTACAAAATCTTTTTTTCAATTTGAGCCAAAGTTTCGCGCCCGGCGCCCTCCTGAGCCAAAGTTATCAATAGTTTGACAGTGTAGTCGTCAGTTCTAAACATATCTCGTACAGAAATTGCTTAAAGATGATACAGTAAATTGGTTTTCAGAGCCAATACGGGCTAGGTACGGTCCTTTCAAAGTAACCCGTGGACTTTTAGACATATAACCCTCTTCTTGACGGACATTTCCGTGATAGATCGATTGACAGGGATGCGGGATAGATTAATGACGTCTCTACGGCCTTTTTATTTGGAAACTGCGACGCAAGGTGTATTTATTTATCACACTAGGTTAGATTGACTTATAGAAGCTTCTCAATCACTTTGAGGTCACTACAACCTTTAGGATGCTGACTACTACGTAACTGGAAGATCTTTCCCCAAGCTAGATTCACTTTGGTAACGCTCAATATTAGAGTTATAGCTTGCGCTCAAAACCTGACAGTTCCTTTTTTGTAAAAAACAAATGAGTGATTTTTTTTGTTTTAAAGTCGATTTTTTAAGTGGCATTTATTAAATTGATACAGATAAGTACTTATAATATGTGCAAGGATATTACTAGAAAATCTGAATTTTGGTCTAATAAAAGCTATGTGTACTTACATATTATGTATAATTATGTCACATAGCACTAGATCCCACCAATAGCTTTGCCTGCGTGTACATTTTAACAAATGTGTTATTTGGATGTTTAGATTTTAATTATTTAGTTTCATCTAACTTCTCTCTATAGTCTTAATGGTTGTCAAACAGCCATTTATATCCTCTGTCCATCCAAACTCTCACATTTCAGCAAATCATTGGACACAACGACATCAAATTAAACAAAACTTAATAATATAATCGTATATGGAAACCAGGCAATCGATAAACAATGCTTGTTACTATTACCTACATCCACATAATCCGACAAATACAAATAAACGCATATCCGGACCGGTTCTATAAAACAAAAACAATAACAAACTAACATCTATAACGTTTAAAAACATGAAATAAAACAAGCTGCGCTTTTGAAGTAAAATAAATATTAACGGTTAAAAAACTGATATACGATGGTAACTTTAAAAAATTGTTATGAACCTATCTAAAGTTTCCGTTTCTATCAATGGTTTAAATTGTGTCTAACGAAACGCAACGGCCAACGTTACCATTCTGTTCGCGGCATTGTTATGGTTGAAATGTGTTTCAGATAACTCGATTCCTGCACTGGTCGGTTCAGATATATTACAATTTCACTGTTGAACCGTGACTGTAGTTTGAACATTTTAGAGTATAATCACGATCCAATGTTCATGTACATATGAGATGAAAGAAAGGTTCAGTATTAAAAACGATAGTCAAATAATAGGTCAATTTTCGTCATGGCTTCACAGTTTGTAAATCCAGTACCTACGAGTATGGGCAAAATAGTATTTTTGAATGCCCATGTCCTTTTCCAAGGTCTAGTCTTTGTCTGTACCAAAAGCGAATACTTTTCCTCTTTGGCATCCCTAAGCCACTAAACCGATTTTGATGAAATGAAAAAAAGGTCATTCTACACAAGTAAAGCGGCAGGCGGAAGGCTAGTATAATATTTAGTCGATTTATAATTCTGAAAATGACTCTAGATGAAAATGGCTATATATTTCATTCATTTCATATTACTTTGATTGGATGACCCGATTTTTTGTAAATTATTGTAATAAAGGCACTACAAAAAGATTTGTTGTTTTTTAATAATTCTGGAACAGAACAACAAAGAAAATAGAGCACCGGGCCTCCTGTTCGCCCGAGATTTAACTAAGTAGATACTTGGGATGGAAAAGAAAACTGAATCAAAGAAATACAATGCTCGAATCTTTTGAAGTGAACGACGAACAAAAACGGTTTTTAATAGTAGGTATTCGGTACCTTTATAAAAAACACTTAGTTACCGTATTTCGCAAAGCTTTGCCACGAGGTTTGAAATGTAGGTTAGGGACGGTTTTGTTTACTGCCTTGGGCTTGTGGTTTACGTACAAATAAGGTCAAAGATCAAGTGTACTTAATCACAGCGAGTTGTAGACACCTGTTATGTCATAAACGTATATGTCGCGGGTATGTCAGAACCCTTACCTTAAAATCAATTAAACAAGTATAGTATCAGCATATTAATGTCACATCATACGAGTAAGTACTACTCTGGTCGTCAGGTTATGAAGCGTTCTGATTGCTCGATTTTATTCGTAAACTAGCGGCCGCCCGCAATTTCACCCGCGTGGTTCCCGTTCCCGTGGGAATTGATCAAAATCCTTTCTTAACGGATGCCTACGTCATAACATCTACCCGCATGCCAAATTTCAGCCCGATCCGTAAAGTTGTTTGGGCTGTGCGTTGATAGATATCTATGTCAGTCAGTCACCTTTGAGTTTTAGATATAAAGAAGTGACCGCGTGTGTCATATAATTTGTTTAGAACCATTCCATCGATTAGCAGTAGGAAGCAGTTTATTTTTTAATAGAAATATACACCCAAAAATAACTTGTTGTAAGAACATCCATTCATTTCCCTAACACTTCAAAAATATATCAAAGCGAAACCGTAAAAATGTGAAATCTATAAGAATAACACGATCAAAAGATGTCCGAATCGCGTCATACATTATTTACGGTAGGCAAGCAAAACTTGAAACTAAGAAAGCCAACGAATCGGTTCGAGTTCCTCCTAAAGTAAAAGTCCTCTTGTAAATAATGAATCGACCTCGACATCTAAACTCCTTGATAAAATTTTCAAGAACGCGAGTCCTGTAGGTACTTGACCCGTCCGGAAGCTATGAAAAATATACGCGAAGCGGGTTAGTCTGCGGTTGCCGTAGGCTTACGCAAATAAGGCTTAATATGAATAGAAGTGTACTGCTTTTTCTTTCGACGAACTGCGGAAAATATTTATTTATTTATTTAATGACGGTAGATACGTACAGAGGTAAAGTACCTAACATGTGAATAGCATGACTAATCAATGTCAAGCTTAATTACGAAAAAATATGGTTCAAATTAAAACACTAAAAACACAAAACTATATAGGTAGCTTTCTTCAATTTATCTACAAAAAACATAATTGGATTTCTAATTTAAGACTTACTACAGTTTTACACGTATCGGAAATTTATTAAGGCATATTTTACAAACTTGTGTATATAATTTGTGGGTTATCAAACTTGGTCACACTCTTCATTACAACTTTGCAGATTACGTGGTTTAAATTTCGGAAGGGTGGGTGTTACAATGAAACTCTAATTGGATTTCTATTTTGTTCAATATTTATTATTTAACAAGCCACTAAAACATTAAGCTGGTTGTTTTGTGTATTAAATTAATGGTTTTTGTTTTAAAACTTGTTACATTGTTAAACTCTGTTAAATTTTGTCTTTTGTTATGTTCCTGATTATTTATTTTTAAACATGTTGGCCGCCCTTGCAGATGCAGAAAAAGTTAATATTATTAATTTATTAAAAATATATAAATGTAAAAAAATCTGCTTGTCATAAAACAAGTGCCTAACCTTAATTACTTTAGAATCAGGTCAGTAATATTTATTAAACAGCACCCATCACTTATTCAACGTTTTAGTTATTTTGTCGTCGCTTTTTTCACTTTTACGATACACTTTCTTTTATTTTACGATATACTAACTTGCATCTCATGAAAACATATTTCATTGGTCGTATATCGTACTGAAATATAACCTAAATTTAGTTCACTGAGGTAGGTACTATTATGGCACCTGAAGGTATGATAAAATTTTCCTTTTTGCTCTCAAAGGTGCCATTCAGAGTTGATTGCCAAATCTGCAAAACAAGACTGCAATGTAAAAAACTATGGTTGCCAGACAACGGATATACATTAGTTTAATACTTTTTTATATTATGCAATAATATGTTTTTCATACATTAAACATTTTTTTATGTCCGAGGCCGCAAATAAGCCAGCGGGTTGCCTGGTGGTAAGCAATCACCGCCGCCCGTGGACATCTGCAACATCAGAGGGATTGCTGATACGTTGACGGCCTATTGGGGTAGGGCGAGGGGGGTGTGTGTCTCCGGCACAAACCAGACGAAACACAATAGTAGTCACGATTACATATTTCCCGCTGGTGTTATGTGAGAGGGTGGTACTTCCCCGGTCGAGCTGGCCTATTCGTACTGAACAGCATGGCTCTACCACTACTAAACAAGATCATTTGTTACACTAATTACCTATTCCAAATAAGATATTATCAATCCTTGGGAGCCAACCAAATAAGTACTATATAATAGCGCCCAACTCAAGCAGAAAGAAAACTAACTTGACTCAAGCACAGATGCTGCGATAAACTTCTAACTTCGCAGAGGCACGATAACAATAAATTTAAGGCATAGCTCCATATGTCATTGTTGTTGGGACTATTTGTATGTAAAACTTTACCGTTGGGTAATTTGCTACGAAAAGTTTAATCACCTTAATGTATCTAATAATGGTACTTCATTTAGTGTTATGATTGCTTGATAAACAGTTAATTGTAATACATAGAATGGTAAGTTAAAATTGACCATTTTTATATATTGTACAAAAAGTTTTGTTCAAAAACACATTTTAAAAGCGGTATATATCTCAATGGTAAGGCCTCGATGGTCTAGAGGTTTAAGTGCCGGGCCAAGATCGTGGGGCCCTGGGTTCAATCCCCGGGTAGTGCTAACTTTTTGTCGGTTTTTTCGGCCACAGCTCGGGTTTGTGATCACCAAGCAATCGCATTGGCAAGAGTGGTGATTTAGCCAATACCTATCATTGTAACGATAACTTGATTTTAAGGATGGAGGCCTTTGCCCTGCAGTGGGATATTAATAGGCTGATACTTTTTTTATATACACTCACCGGCAATAAAACCTGGCCACTGGGCTTTTTTCATACAAACGTGGTCACTTTAGCGTCTCTTATATAGAAAACTATTTTCAGCTGTGCAATGATTATTACGTCAATGGAGAGTCCAAACGCCCGATTATCGAATCACAGTTTCAAAAATCGTTCACTATTCTCAAAAAGGAAAAACAATAAACCGACCTCGACGCTTCAGATATCGTACACATGACTTGATTGTTTTTCCTTTTTGAGAAAATTGAGCGGTTAGTGTAAATTCTTGAAACTGTGACTTGTTAATCGGGCGTTTGGCCTCTCCATTGACGTAATAATCATTGCCTAGCTGCAATTATAGTTTTCTATCTATGAGACGCTAAAGTGACCACGTTTGTATGAAAAAAGCTCAGTGGCCAGGTTTTATTACCGGTGAGTTTATATCTCAAAAATACCACAAAATACATCTTATACAAACTGTTTTTTTTTTAACGTAGACAACTTCATTCTCGGCTCAATAAATCCGTCTACAATATACAACGCTAGCATATTTCAGCCTGGCATAATACAATTTTATTCGATACAATAAAATTCATCTTTAGCACTTCGACTTTTGCCTCAGTTATTCATTTCCACGCAGTGTGTTTCTGAAACTCGGAGATAAATGTACGGAACGGCCGGACGTGAATTTATTCCGGCCATGCAGGTTCAAACCTGTTAGGCTGTTCCTAGCAATATCCTGTGGCGTTTATTGCCTTAATTTCATCCCGATTTTAGAAACGGAACGCATCGATCTGTACAATGTAATCGAATAGCATTCAAAGCGCAAATGGAGCTTGAAGTATGTAAGTCGGTCAGAAATAAATTGATATTGTTGTGATTTACATGGCTTGCAATTGAAAATCAAACAACATTAGTGCTGCTCAGGTGAAAAAGTGAACAAGGTTATGCCAATGAGCCCATTTTAGACATGTTGATATACCGTGAGGCAGCTACATACGAAACGTAAAATTCTGTAGTCTATCGAAAGGTGGTAAGTGCGTCGTCTAAATTCGTACTTACTTTGTCTGTCCGTCTGTCCCGCTTTAAATTAACACCTAAGAGATCAGAAATTTAGAACAGTCTACAGAATCTACATGCGACGGTTTGAGGTCGAATGCAGTAAATATAATGTAGTAAATGAATTAATACCCGAAGATATATTATAAACAACGAAAATATCAGAATTATATACTTAAAAACACAAAAGTTAATCTCATTAATATTTTTTCAGAATGGGATCCAAACCCACAACCAGTTGAGCAAAGGGCATGGTCACTCAAAAATACGCTATCGAATCAGTCAAACCGCCAGACTATCCACTTATTAAGTGCAGAAAGAAAGGCTTAGTATCTTTTACAATTTCATCAAAAGCTGCCAAGTTCTGATGGATTTATATTCAATATGTCATCATTGACAGAATAAAAAATGAAGTATACGCTTGGTATTAAGTCTCAAAACGATCTTTAATGTGGAGCGTTACACGCATGATATTAGTTCACAAAGGCTGTAAGTACTTTGCGATGTTTTTCTTCGCCGTAAGTAAGCAATATCCTTAAAGACTCTGCGCTAAGTTTTGAACAAACTTAGGGGATGAAGACTGAACTAATGATTTCTTTTATGAGTAGACTTTTCATTCATCTGATTACGTTGAGTTTTAGAGCACACTATTTCTCTGTCTCTGAACGTTTTGACACGTCTTACGAGTATATCACACGAGTAGTTTTATTTTATAAAAAAGCATTTGTTAACGATAACATCTGTTTAAGATTATCATTTTGTAAAAAAAAAACATTTAACATTATTTTTGGATCCTGTAAAACTACTATGTTTAAAAAAAGAATAACTCTGAACGGACTAAGATTTGGAACTTGGCGCCAAAGTAACTTTTATTCAGCTCAAAAATACCTATCCAGTGATGTAACACACATAGCTATTGGAGGTTTGACCAGAATTGGCATCCTCCTTACCAATTGACTTCATTATTTAACTTAGTAAATTTTTCTACTTATGCTGCAAAGTTAACTAGCCAAAACATTATTTGACCTACATAGAAAAAATTGCACATTGCTGCTAGTAATTTGATATAAAATGAATTGAACAACAATTTTAAGCTGAGACAAACCCAATGTTTAAAATGAATATAGTTTAAATTCTGTTTGCGTTTTGTCGAGTAAACGCAAGAATATCTTAAAAACGTGGGGATGTGGTTTTCCATTACATATTAATTTGGATTTTAATATTTCATTCATATTAAATGGGCTGTGGAATTCTGAATTTCGTTTTGATTGATGATGTTTTTTATAATGAATCATGAGTTCTACATTCTGGGCTTTTGATTTTAATATGTCTTTGTATGTTTTAAAAAAATAATAAAACGATTTCAGGTATAATTTTATGTTCATAAGAATGAAAGTTTCTAAATGCTTGGCTTTTAAAAGTTTATAGTTCGATCCCCGGGTTAAATCGATAATATCAGTAGCACAGCATTGTTATGTTCAGTTCTTAAGTTTTTCTGTCAGAAAACACTGAAAAGTTATAGAGTCTAGAAGTTGGCAAGGTTCCATCTTTCATGGATGCAAATCCTTCAAGGAAAATAAATGTTTGTATTTATTCTCTAGTCTGAAACTTATTGTGTGTGACACCTTTGTCGTACATGGAAAACAACTTGAGAAAACTTGCACAGTTGTAATGTAGCCATGAAACAATTGTTCCAGACTACGTAGTTTACGTAACCCATACGTTTCCCCGATGAATGGCTACGGAGGTCAGATGGCTGTTGTTACAATTTAATAACCAGACTTGTCAAATCCTGGATCAAGGTTACCTTGCTAGGTCTAGAAAAAGCGCTATGAAATAGGTTTGTTGGTGATTCTTTTATTAAGATGTTCAGGGAAACCCAAAATTCTATAAAATGACACCAGTACATTAGATACACATCTTTTGAAAAGAATTTTTTTCCAAACCATTTTACATCCGAAGAATTTCCATGCTCTTTGAATACGCGACGTGCCCACCAAGATTTCTAATGCATTCGAAAACACTTTTCACGAATAAGGACGCAAATGCTCTAGTAACGTAATTGAAAATTGATGCATATTACAAATCCTCCGTTATCTGAGAACTGAGGCACTCCAGGTTTCTGGCGCTGCGCCAGATCTGCTTCAGTGACGGCAAGAGCACGTGACTGCATGACAAAATGACTTTCGTCTACAACTTGGAATTGTAAGTGACTAGAAGGGATTGCTTTTTTCGAAAACTGTGAAGGTATTCGTGTTTTCCTATTTAATATTCATTAAAATGGTGGAGTCTGAGAGCTAGCGGTGGTTGTAGTACTCGTTATACCAAATTAGATATTTTCAACCAGGCACCGGGATTAAACTTGGACCCCGAGCATTGATAAATAATGCATTAAATGACTAGTTTTAATACCTTTTTTTTATGTTTGGACTAAGCCAGCACTTGACCACAAAGTTGTCTGATGTTAAACAACTATGCGGTCTACTTGATGATGAAGTCAATAGCAGAATTGGGGCGGCTGCTGCAGCCTTTGGTAGACTTCGTCTCAAGGTATTTCGTTCCCATGACATAAGGCTCTCCACAAAGATTTCTGTCTACATGGCCGTCGTTCTGCCGAATCTTTTGTATGCATCTGAAACGTGGACAGTATACCGCAAACACATCCGTGTGCTAGATAGATTCCATCTTAAATGCCTCCGCGACATTTTGAATATCCATTGGTCGGACCGTATTCGTAATACGGAGGTTCTGCGGCGAGCCAATGTCGGTGGAATTGAGGCCTATCTAATACGACGGCAACTACGGTGGTGCGGTCATATCTGCCGAATGTCTGACCACAGAGTGGCGAAGCGCATCTTTTATTCGGAAATGCAGGATGGGAAACGGAAACACGGTGGACAATTGCTGCGTTACAAAGATGTGCTTAAGCGCCATATGAAGCGGTGTGATATTAATCCATCTCAATGGGAGGCAATGGCTGCGAACCGGTCAGTGTGGAGGCATACTGTGAACACAAAGGTTTTTGAGTACGAGAGGAGACGCAGAGATGAGCTTGATACAAAACGAGATGAGCTTAAAGCCCGACAGCCTGCGTCTTATCACTATAATTTTGTCGGAGGGGTGCTTACTTGCGCTGAATGTGGTCGCACGTTCACAGCCAAAATTGGATACATTAGTCACCTGAGAGCGCACCATCAAAGCTTGAACTAAAGTAGATCCAAGTCGCCGTGGCCGAATACGGTCGGGAGAGATATATATATATATATATGCGGTCTACGATGGAGCGCGCTTGCTTAGGAAAAGCCCGTTAATTCTGGCCTTGAAAAGCCCCAAGTTACTGTGCAGGAAAGACAGATCCCGGCAGAGAATTCCACTCCCGCGCAGTCCGTATCAAGAAAGATGAAGCAAATCGCTTAGTTCGTACGCGCGGTATCCCCACTGTATACGGATGGAGTCCCTGACCGAGTCTAGTGGTTCGATGATGGAATGTAGCTGGTGGAACCAAATCGTGCAGCTGAGCAGCACACTCACCAAAGTGCATTCTATAAAATACAGAGAGGCAAGCAATCCTCCTACGATGATCGAGGCTCTGTAAGCTCTCGACCAGAGTATCGTCACCGATAAGTCTCTACCTACTGCGTATTCGAGGATTTATCGAAAATATCCAACTTCTTTCCCAAAAACTCTACGTCGCTACGTCTTAAAGATTTTGAATGCATTTCTTGAATAAGGACGCAAATCCTCTCGTAATTGAGAATTGATGCATATTATAATCCTTCGCTATCTGACAACTGAGGCCTCCAGGTCTTTGGCGCTGCGCCAGATCTGCTCCAGTGACGTGGGCACGTGACTTCATGACAAAAATGTCTTTCGTCTGCAACTTGGAATTGTAAGTGACTAGAAGGGAATGTTATTTTCCAATCCATGGAGGTGTTAAAATTTTTATATTCTTAATGAGTCAGAATTGTGATGTCTGAAAGTTAATAGTGCTCGTTTAAATTAAGAAAGCAGTTTTTGTTGATCTGTGTTTCAAAGTGTTCTTGTAATTGACCGAAATAAAAAGTTTTTAAAAGATGCAGATAGAATAGAACTGGAAAAATTTGAACTTAGAAACAATGACTCTACGATTTTTGTTCAAAAAACTTGACGACGCGACGCCACAAAGATTTTGAATGCATTCGAAAACACTATTCGCGAATAAGGATACAAGAAATCTGGTAGCGTAATTCAAAATTGATGCATATTACAAATCCTCCACTATCTAAGAACTGAGGCTGCACCTTCCGGAGTCTGGCGCTCCGCCAAGTCTGCTTTAGTGGCATCACAGAACACGTGACTGCGTGACAAAATGACTTTAGTCTGCAACTTGGAATTGTAAGTGACTAAAAAAGAATGCTGTTTTCACAAAATGCAAATAGTAATGGAACTGGAAAAGCTTGCATGTAACATTAATGATACTTTACCGATTTTTTATTACAACGGATTTAAGTCGGCAATTTCATGATTCCGGATTATAACTGATATTAGTAGTACCTACATTTATCAGCCAGGCTTAGGTTTCAACCTGTGTCTCGAGCACTACTATTACGCTAATTCACTACGAACTGCGCTACCAAAGATGTAAGAGAAAATATTCAACCATTTTCCCTCTTTTACGACCGCGCGACGCGGCCACAGATATTTCTAATGCATTTGAAAATACTTTTCACGTATACTTGGCTTGTTTTACAAATGTCTCCGTGAATTGTTTTGTAACATAATATTATGGACAAAGGAAAGTTGCTGTCATAATTTTGTCAGTTTAAAATTTCATAGTGTAACCATGGACTTTTTTAATATTTGCGCCAGTTTTAACCTAATTTTCTTAAAAGTTTTAGTAGATCATGACTTAAACTTAAACTAAGTTTGTTTGGAACAAATGCAAAGAAAAAGATTTCAGAAATAATTTTAACCCAAATCCTCAAAAAAGACTGTGGGAAGCAGCAACGGAGAAGTTTCATCCTTAAAGCAAAGTAAATAATTTAACACTGTACTGACCAAATATTTGTAGTGAACGTAAAATATTTGTCCCATAGTGGTCATTACATTAGCTTTCACCCTCGTTAAATCTCGACAGGTGGACACAAGCAACTAATTGGTAGTTTGAGACCGAATAAACATTCTATTAAACAACATTCTGGGATGTTACATTTACTTTGAGGGTTAATATTTCGTAAGCAAGCTGTCTTTTGTTTATTTAGTTATATAATATCTGCTTGATGTTTTCCTACTTTGATCTTGTTTTGTTGTAAGATTATGATGTCTACTTTTCCCTCGTCATAAGAGTCAAGAAATCTTGTAAAAAATAACAATAATATTCTTAATATTTAACCATTATTTACAGTACTACATATAGGCATGTACGAGTATATATTATGTAGTTTCCCTTTATAAATACGAGCATTGCTTTAGCTTTATTCAGTAGTTAAATAAATGTATAAATTACTAGCTGTCCAACCCGGCCTCGCACGGGTGAATAAAATTATCCAACAAAATGTACTTTATATAATTTCGTGCAGTCGTTCTGAAGTCATAAGCGAAGATACACTTTAGCGATTCATTTTATAATTAATACACCTGTATTGTTAAACATCAGTATAATCGTTGACCATTTTTTGCAAGTATCGAATGAGATGTTTGATTATTTGTTTTGTTAAAAAAGATAAAGAGTGGTTGATGGTGTTGATGTCTACTTATGTGGTAGGGGTAAGTACGTAGTTGTAATCTTGATCAATTTCTCTCTATAAAGCGTGTTGATCAAGTTAAATCATTATTATGATGTGTCTTTTTGATGTAATGAAAATACAAGAAGATTCGGGTGTGTTTTTGTAAGTAAAATATTTGAAAATATTTTCTCCAATTCCATTTACGTATAATTATTTGTCTAAGCGCTACTAAGCATAATTTTAATTCTATTATTTCGATTGGGGTTGATTCTCGCGCCTAAGCAAATATTAGGTAATGGTCAGAACCGGCAAAAATGATTTTATTTACGTTGTTGTTTTGCAAAGTGGTAATATTTAAGTATTATGAGGAAGATACTGTTTTATATTTATAACATTTTAGGTAATGATTTTTATGTCATTTTTACAGAAATACATTTCCATGAGACTTACCAATGTTTAATACATATAATATGTACGTATATTTATTTGCGTTGTGAATGATATAATTTCTGGGTTTGTTATTTAGTATCGAACTAAGTAAGACATTGAACAAGGCTCCAAAGACAAAAATTTGGTGCAAGTTTGTATCCCAGAAATCTTTTTAAAAGTACTTTTTAAATTGATTTTACATAGCCGAAGGGTCCGTCGTAATCTAATGAACGCAAATATCACCGAAAATGTCAATTTTGTATATGATGAGAGTATAAAAGAGAAATTGTTAATTATTTGACACAATGAGGGAGGGCTATCGCATATGATTGACCACCAGAGGGGCTATTTAACATGAAACATCAAACGTCATTTGTCACAGTTTATTTATAAGAATCTTGTTTCTGAATTTAGTCATTCGTCTTCCACCGGAAGAGACATAAGAAAATAATTCAATACACTATCCGTATTTCTTTTATCGAACATTCATTATTTTTATTACCTTGTGCCAAACCAATAAATAACAATAACAGTCATAGTAACCATGTGTCACATAACATTCCCCGATGCTTTATAAGTTGTACATCCTCCAATCATATAACTCGTGTACAGATTCGGCGAATCGTCTCAACCGTACGTTCGCCCTCAAGCCTCTTTATTGCTTATTGAATTCTGTAAGGATTCCGTCTTACCCCACTTTCGTTTGACGCGGCAACCTATTTCCATGGGCCGTTGGCTTGGCGCCAATCGACTTCGTGACCAGTCACGTTACCTAACACTTCATACAAAACTGAAATTTAATTTGCGTGATAAATGGATTAAAAACTCGTTTAATTTAAACGCGGACGTGCCACACTAATCTCGTGTGCTCATAGTTCATGCTGTTCAATTTGATATATTTTCAGTGACGGTGTTTTAAGAGTCGTTGGTTTCCCGATTTAATGCAAATGAAGCTCTGTGTTAGTTATGCATGTGATCTTTAGGCCTCGGCCTCAAATTTCGCGGGCAGCCGCTCACGCTGCCGCGGCAGCCGCACAGCGGAACGGCATGCCGTTCCGCTGTGATCGCGAACGGGTCTATGGGATTCCATACAAATCATCTCGCCGCTGCCGCTCCCGCTCCGGCTGCCGCCCCGCTGCCCGCGAAACTCGAGGCTATCCTTTTTTTTACGTATAAATCTTAAAAAAAAACACTATTACACTATTTATTTACTGACTGTTGTTGTTGACGATCTACAGCGTAGCATTTTGTTGTCATAAAAATATGTAATTTAATTTTTATTTACGTTATAGTATTTGACTGATGCAGTTTCGTAGTTATTGCTACAGAGACACTTATAAATGTGATATTTTGAAATAAGTCAATCTGCATTTAAAACAGGTGCTTAAAAAACTTGTTTCTAAGCTTTTCTCTCTTGTAGATAAACTACGCTTAGATAATTCGCTAATATCTGATAGTCGTTGAAAACCCATTAATAATAATAATAATAACCGGATTCTTTTTAAAAAAAAATTATAAATCATAATATGTTTTTCGTAAGGTGTCACATCGTCCACACAAGACATGTCCCAAGATTTATACGGTAAACTGAATTTTTATTTGCGTGTCCACATACCGGTATTTCGGTCGAATAAAGTTAACCGACCCAGTATAATAGGGTAAAGGAACAAGAAACAAAGACGGGCCCTGCAATATTTTATGATGAATTACCAAGTCCCCGGAAGAACTGACGTTTTTCATATTCCCTACGAAGTTTATGCAACTGAGACAAAACCGAAACGGCTCATAATTTAAAAGAGGTCCTAAATTAAGGTTGCGTGGGTAAGAGGAATGATATTTTCAATAAGGCCTAACCTTAAGTATTTTTTTTTCCTTATTTTGTTCCGTATGGTGCTAAATAAATATTATTTATATAAACGTGAAAAGGTTTGGCTAATTGTATCCATGGTAGAGCAAAACATTAAGTATCCTTTAAGGAGGTATAGATATTATACTTACCCCTACTCTCATGTTATAAAAATAGCCAAAAAGGGTCTGTCCAACGTGCAAAGATGCTTCATTCTTTTTTATATAAGTTATACAAAAAAGTTCGTCCAATAATCCTTTAAGATATAAATTACATAATTATAGGTAGGTACCTTACATAACGCACGGTGCACGGTGTTCTGAATTTAGCAAAGCAAATTCTTCTTTCATTAAAATTAAATTACCTATATTTATTTTAAAACTGCGTACCTAATTAGTATCTTTAATAAGTCGGAACTTTTCTAAAGGAAGTCCTATTGAATGGACGTCGTCGGAAAATCGGAAAAATTCAAAATTTTCCTGCTGCTATTTATAATGTAGTGTAACGACTGGAGTATAAAACAAATATGCTTTGGTTAGTAATTTGAGTTCGAAAGCAAAGTATCAGAATTCTCAAGAACTTCTACTGGCTGTCTACCACATGGGTGCCATGGTGCGCTATAAAATATGGAATGGAATTAAAAAAATCAATTACAATTAAAGTACATACTTATAAGAATAACGAGATTGTAATAATTTGCTTATAAATACTGACGATAATAATTGTAACCCGACACCCTGTTTGCTGACAAACTATATCGAACTCAATGGTAAATTGTATGTATCGTCTTCGAAATTGTTTTGCAGTGTTTCCAAGTGGTAACATTGAAAAAAAAAGCGGCTTTTCGGTTCGGTCTTTTCGGTTGTGGTAATTCGGTTTAGGTTAGTAGGCTGAGGGACGCTTTAACTTGCGGTAAAGGTCCTTAGACACATTCTCGTCCGATAATAAATAGGTATCTTTGGAGCATCTGAGCAATGATTCGATTAAAAATATTTTTAAAAATAAATTAATATACCTGGACATTATTCACACAGCGCTATCTGGCCCCAAACTAAGCATAGCTTGTACTATGTGTGCTAGACAACGGATAAACATTACATAGTAATATACTTTTATTTTATATACTTATATTAGATATACATAGAAAAACCCAGACCGATACAAACAGACATGTTCATGCACACAAATGTTTGTACCGTGCGGGGGTTGAATCCGCGACCCTTGGTGTAATAGCCGACTTCTCAACCATTACACCAAACGGCTCTTCAATTTTGCATCAATGTAACTAAATTCAACTATACCATCGACACCGCCTCGTTGGTCTAGAAATATAAGTTCAGTTAAGTATAAGTCCTAGGTTCAGTTCCCGTGCAGAGAAAAATTGGTGTCGTTTTTTTTCAGAGACAGCTCGGCTTTGTGATTATCAATCAGCATTTGGCAAGCGAGGTGATTACCTTACCTTTCATTGATGCAATGACTTGATTTTAATGATGGAGGCTTTGTTCCTGCTGTGGGACATTTATAGGTCCATACTAAACGATTTAAAATGTACTCGTTTTATAGCCTGTGTCAAACCAAATTCGAACTATGGTTGAAGAACGCAGATAATACCAATGTTTATTTCGTTCTTTGCCCGTAGTACAGTTGGCATTGTCCTGTTGAATTTTTATAATGAATAGATAGCATTAAATTCGTTGGAAACTCGCCCCTGTATAAACTGAAGTGCTTCTGAGATTTAATAGCGGGGACATTGTCAATTGGCTTCTTGCAGTAAACGACCTCTCTCAACATAAATATTGATGCAAAATTCAGCAGAAATTGAAATTTCAAAGAGACGCTGAGTTTCCTTGAGGGTTCGTAGGACGTGCAATATTAAACATAGCGCTTGAGAATCATGCGATCGTAAAGTATTTTCCTTTGGAAACATTAAAAAGAAGCACGATTTGGTACATACATATTTTTATAACGTGAATATTTGCTGTTGGATGCAAAATTATTATGGAAATAAATTTGAAAAATGCATGTTTGTACACCTTCGTAAGAATGGGTCGGGAGGCTTCATTTATACAATTTAGACACATGAAAATCTCAAATTGTAAAAATTTGAAAGATAAAATAACCAACAAACTGCCAACTAAAATGAGATATTAAACATTATTCCAAAAATAGCTGTGCTGTGAAATTAAAAATTAAAAACCTACACATTTCTGTTTATGATTTTACCGACAAAATGTACATTCAAAATATTATTCACGACGCATAACAAGTTTGTGATCACGGTTGCTGTAAATAAATTTAAAGTTTCAGTTACAAAATGTAAATAAACTGCGAGTTCTTTCATCTAATTTTGTATTAAATTATTTAAATTGTAGAATACGCTAGTAACGGAATATCTTTTGGTCTTTATTATCAACATTTATCAGAGCGAATATATTATTATGATAACATTATTTTCATAAATTACATCTTATATTATGGTAAAAAAGAACAAAGTAAAACAATCAAGTTTTCTTAGTCGAGTTTCAGCTAAGGCAGTCAATATTTACGAACAACCAACGGCGCGTCTTATTCTCATAACACGGTAAGACATTATGACACAACTGAAGAATAATCAGGCGTAGAAAACAACTTACGATTTTTCGGTACGACGCGGTAGTTGAATTCCTTTATTGCCTCCTTGAATTAAGTGCAACTTACTATCCATGGAGTCAGTCATCATAACAAAATTTGATAACATTGTCTTTTAGTTAGTTACAGTCAAATGGAACTTACATGTTTTCTATGCATTTATTTATTGTCCTAAAATGACACTAACAACGGAAAAGTAAAAATCAATACGTAACATCTTAGCCAAAAACGAAACGTTAGTACAAACTCTTTAAACGTTCATTTCCATTCGAAATCCTTTCGGATCATAAATTTCATAAGACCGGTACGAAGTCGAGGGTATATTACATACCATTTATTATTCATAGTTATCGACAAATCAACGTGCGAATTGGCTCCTCGCAACGTTTACTCGTGAAAATTACGTTTGTTACTCACTTTTGAAAGCGTATTTTGACAAAAATATTGAGACGACGATGCCAAGTTGTTTAAAATATCTATATAGTCACTGGCCTTTTCCACTTCATCTGCGCGGAATAATAGTTCCCTTGATGCTGGTCAAGTCAAGGTTTTATTTATATTATTAAACTTGACTTTCAAAATAATCATTTAAATTATTAGTTGTTGTCAGTAAAAATACAGATACTTAATAAGTCCAGTCCAGCCATACTGAGGACCTATACGAATTAAAAAATTATTCTGTTTAAAACTAAGATTTAAATTTTCATTAACAACCAATTTTTTGATTAACCACAATGGGTATTTATCACTTTACTGGATAATATTTTAATTATGATTAAAAATCCTGGACACTACATAAATCGAGCTAATAGAATTTGAAGTGATAAATGAGCAGCGATAAAATTACGAAATACGCTATCCATTTAAAAAGGCACTGCTTTTGACGTCTCGCTGCATATTAATTGGTTAATTATTTTGATCCGAGGTACAAAACATCGATCTTCTTACTTAACCTTATACACTAATATTTCTTAAATATCTTAAATATTGACCTATAACTATATTTATTTACATCGTCATACTTATTGTGCTTAGGAGATTGAGTATATAAAAATCACATCGATGCCGCTTTCTTAAGATTTTCACTCTACTGATTTAGTTTTTTTTCTTCTGATTTGAATT
Organism: Mecyna flavalis; assembly: GCA_949319885.1. Taxonomy (NCBI): domain Eukaryota; kingdom Metazoa; phylum Arthropoda; class Insecta; order Lepidoptera; family Crambidae; genus Mecyna; species Mecyna flavalis. The sequence continues at coordinate 10,825,397 of OX439437.1, forward strand.
TTTTAAGCAATATCTGCGATATACAATCTCACAGAGTTTGACAAGAATATTAAAGATGAAAGTTAATATTGCGATGAGATCAGGTACGAGGGCATTTACCCCACAAAAGTAAAAGACGTGATAAGATAAATTATATTCAGTAAAAAATAAACCTTTTCTAGTTACAGTCACAGCGATCTTTATCTCTCACATTATTTTCATTTTTAAAAAAGTTATCAAATTACTCAATCCTATTGTAGAGATCACGTGTCAGTAAATTTGCAAAGTGTCGGATTTTGCTGTCCACAAACAAACGGCCGCGAATTGTTAACTCATCAGTCAACAGAGTAACCAATCGGCTCGTGTTTGTCATAAAGGTTTTGTTTGATTCGTCGCGGGAATGTGTATCGCTATTGCGATTATTCTACAAAAATATATATACATATATTTACTTGTTTACGCCTCCGGTCTAGTGGTTTCTACCTCCTACTTGTTAAGTTGTTTGAAAATACCGACAGAAACATACCACACCAGTTATCAAGTGCTACTTTTTTTTAATATGTCAGAGGCGGCACACGATCCAGCGCGTTGCCTGATGGTAAGCAATCACCGCCGCCCATGGACATCTGCAACACCGGAGGGATTGCTGATGCGTTGCCAGCCTATGGGGATATGGGGGCTGTGAGTTTTCAAACCTTTTACAAATCCAACGAAACACAATAGTAGTCACTATTATTTCACGCTGGTGTTATGTGAGAGGGTGGTAGATCCCCGGACGAGCCGGCCCTTTCGTGATGTAAACAGCATGGCTCTACCAGTACTTCACTTTGGTCTGCTAGAAGGTGGAGCTACTTACCCGGAAGAGCGGCCCATTCAAAGTAGAAGAACCACCACTAACTAGAACTACGCTCTACCTTCAGAAGTCTTTAAAGCTTAAACATGAATTCAAAGGCGTAGATTAAAATTTTTCAAAGCGAATAAAATATACTTCGTGGAAGTTTCAGTTTTCCCAACACCATGTATTTACTTGTACAAACATTTCTACAGTTACCTAACCAGAAAGTTGTGTGAGAAAACTGTTTTGTTACAGTTGAAGTGTATTTCTGAGACAGAAGCTTGAAGTCTCATTACTTTAGCAAAACAAAATCGTACGAATATGTCTGTTGGAAACTCCTGAATGATAAATACTGCGGGCTGAAGTTATTACATCATCTATTCACTTTAGGATAAAGGGTTGACGATTCAAGAAAAAGGCCTTTTTTTGCTATCGTCACATTATTTCTTCAACGGCTGACTCTGACCATTTAAAAAAGGTATTTGAAAATCTGGTACCTGTCTGATGCATCGATAAATCTAGCTTTTATCATTGTTTACATGTAGTCAGACTTAAAAAATATAATGTTCTTAAGTCTGATCATCCATGCTGGTGTGGATGATAGGGCCATAGAACATCTCGTGTAGTTATATGTACAGTCAACAGCACATCAGCCTACCCTAATCTTTAATTTTTTTCATCCAATTTTCAGCATAGTGTTGTCTTATAGAGTTGTATTTCCATTAAGACTTTGTGACAGATTGTGGTAGGCTGATCTGCTGGTGACTGTACATAGTGTACATTTTACAAGTGCTTAGAATAGATCACTAAAATATACTTTGATATTTTTCACACAATATCATCCAACCCGAAATTTATATTCGTATTCATATAGCAAACCTAGATGCTAAGTCTCTCTCTATAAATCATAATAATACTGGTGATGTCAGTGCTAGAATAACTATTATCCGTGTACGTACATTTAAGATGTATGACGTGGCGCGCCTTTGAATGACAGGATACGCACGTCGGAGCCACTAGCGATATGGCCGTATATCCGTTACAGCGGGAAGTGCGAACAGCTTTGCAACTAATATATTATGACGTCAAGCACGGCCTTGTAATGGAAACTGCCTGATTCGAAGTACGTGAACAAGTTATATTATTCGTAGTAGGTATAGCGTAGAATAAATGAGTCGATTTTTCTTATATTTTTACTGCCACCTACGAAATGGACAGACGACCTTGTGGGGACAGCTGGGATACAATGCATAAAGTAGGTCTAAATGCACTATTGTGTAGGCCTATGTTCAGCATTGGACGTCCTATGACTGGTTTGATGATGATATTGAATGCAAATACGATGAAGATTAAGTTGCTTTCCATACTTGTACCGCTTTGTTGATCCAGTATTTTAGGTGTACCATTATTTCAAAGATCTGGTATTGTTCTTCCTGATTTGCTTTCAATTTTGATTTCTTATCCAAACTGGGGCAATATTTAGATTTATTCAATATTGCACAGATTTACTACGATGAGGGGAGGTCTTGGTTTCAAAGGTGCATCAAATATAACAGCTTGATTAAACGCTTGTGTTCAAAAGGTTCGTAAAGTTTAAAATGAAAAGCTGACTTCCAATTTGGTAATAAGAGGGCATCCATGTTTGACAGATAGGTAAAGAGGATCACGAATTTATTTGACAGCGGGGAAAATAGTAAATATCCATATTGGACATTGAGAACACAGTTAAGACGATCCGGATTCCAGATTGAGGGACAACCCTCACGCGCCTACGTGATAAGAAATGACCTTATCTCGCAGAAACATTACAGCAATATCCGTTGCAGCGGTATACAGCTATAGCTGTGAATAAATCGCCTTATGTCGCGATTAAGCCCAAGTTTTTATTAAGAACAGATTACTGTCACTGTCTCACTACCAAGTTAAGTGAGAGACAAATAGGCAGTGCACCTGTGTCAGTTGACTGACTTACTTGTGCACTATTTATTCTGCGTAGTTGGTTAATTGAAAAGATGGAGATTGGGTCATCTTTATTATCTGACAGATAAATTATGACGCACTTAAGTATCTGACAGCGGTGTTTATGGAACTAAGCGCTTAAAAAGAATTATATCAAAGATAAAAAACTCAAGGCGACGATCCGGAAACCGGATTTTCCTGTGATACCGGTGAGTGACAACCCTTACGCGCCTACGTGATAAGAAATGAGCTTATCTCGCAGAAACATTACAGCAATATCCGTTGCAGCGGGATGGATAAATCGCCTCAAACGAATATGTCCCGAATATGCAAGTTAGGCCAAGTCTTTATTAAACGTGATTGTATAATATTTCTCAGGGCATTATTATGAAGATGTACATGTCCCTTTACGTAATACTGACGGATGGGGGAAATTAGGATGTGTGACAGTGCCCTAAAGCAGTTCAGCCGGATAGTAAAGGAGATGAAAAATTTTAGTATTTATTGTGGGAGGTTGTGATAATAATTCAAAAAGCGTGATTGCAATTAACTTTGTTTTCTCAATTAAATTATGAGCACTAAAAAAACGCAAATCAATTACCATGTTTAAAAAATGTATACAAATTATAAAATTTAAAAGGCTTCGAAACCTCTCTCTAAATAAGGGCTATTTTAACTTATTAAAAGTAAAATAAATAATATTAAAAGTTAAGTTTAAGAAATTCCTTGATCTTTTCGACCTTAAAAATATGAAATAATACATAACATCACTTGGTCTTGTAAAGCTACCTGAACTTCTTCATTATAAAATCTTAGATTTTAAAGGTACGAGTAAAGACGAATATAAAAAGACGCAACGTTCACAATGTTCTCAAAACCTAATACGTCACTCAACATGAAAGCCAAGCTGAGTATATTTTTCAGTTTATTCTATACAATAATGGAGGCCACGTCTGCTTAATGGGCTCGTTATGCCGAGATTAACTGTTGCTAGGAAATTGGGTCTTAGCTCTTAATGGACGAGACTGGAAAGCGAGTCTTCAACTATTAACATGCTGACGGGAACTTATATGAACGACCCGGTTTGCTATCGTTAATAGTGTTGAGTAGAAAAGTTATGTCCTCGTAGCCGAGTTTGGACTATATCGGCCAATCTTTACAATTTACTAACACATAATACAGTGCACAAGTTATTGTGCAAGCACAGGTGTGCTTTTTTATACCCGCAGACCTTAGCATAATAGGACAGTAGTCTGACTCGAGCGAAGATATATCAGTTTTCCCAGGCAAAAGATTCTTTTTGACCTGCGGGCGTGGGTAGCTCCTCAACGCTCGCATTTCACAGGTCGCTCGAGCCAAGTCTGGGGGTCACCTCGTTTCTCGGGTGGCTTTCTCTAGGCGCCACCCCGACTTGAGGCCTCTTAAGTTGGATAACCCAGGGATGGGCTGGTCAATAGCCATAAGGCTGGCACCGGCTCGTCACAATCGGGTGTGAACGGGAAACCGGGGGAGTTTAGTGGGTAGTGGACGCTTTAGTCTCGAGTCCCACCCACGACCGCAGGTCTAGCTAGCTTGTGGTAATGGTGCAGAAAAGCATACTCCGTAAAAAAAAAGACAAATGATTTCTTTGTACCGAATTTCAGATTTCAGACTATTGACCAAATATTTTTAGTACACTAACACGCAATCACAAATATTCGGTCCAACTCGGGATTTGAACCCAGGACAGTGAAGGCCGTGAATGTTAATAATAAAGATGATAGGTTCTTCTACTTTTTTCTGTTCTGCCAACACCGGCTTCGTACAGGTGATTTTAGGTAATACAATATATTGTTTTTAAAGTAAAATATTAAATTGTTGCAGTTTTTGAATTTATGATCGTACTTAAATATTGGCAATACTTCTTATTAATACCCATTTAAATAAAAAATTATGGGTTTATCCTTTATGCGTTGTCAAGCTCGAATAGCTTAAAGGATCAATATCCGTACGTGATTAAAGTTAGGAGAACAGGATTGCAAAAGGTTCGGCCCGTCTTTTTTATTTGCGTCCTTAAATAAAATTAGCTAGTTTAAATACTAAAAACATTTTCTTCATATTTGATCATTCAAACTATGCCACTGAACAAACTTTCCACTTGAAGCTGCATTAATATCATAAAGAACTAAGAGCAACTAAAATAAGAATGAAAACGAAGAAAATACGACTTCCTAATTAAAGTCGATTCAGTTTTTGCTGATAAGGGTAGTCTTGAATCGAAGCGCCAGCAATTTTGTTAGAGAAAATTTAAATGCTGAACGTGCTAGTTTATGAGTAATTGGTTAATGCAGTTGTGCTACTATCTAACAGATGTTGAAATTCGATCTCATTTGAAAGGTTTCTGTAGGTTTTTGTAATGAAATTGAGAAAATGGAGAGTATCTGCGAGCTTCTACACGAAATTGTGCATTGCACTATTAATATCTACTTATCTTTTCGGCAGAGAATGCGTTTGAAATATCTCGCCCGCAGGCTAGCAAGATTTGCGCCCGTGTGTGGCTTGAGAAAAACGTTCCATTACCAACTTAACTCTTGTATGTGGCAGTTTATGTAGTTACGCACCTATGTCCGCTGTCTGTACTATGTTCAGACTATGTCCGTTAAAGAAACGCTAGTAACAAGTGGGCGCTAGTTAAGATAGCAAATTTTGTATGAGGCGCCATATATGAGTCTTTTTGTAAAGCACTAATGATTTATGAACTTCTGGCAGCCCTTATAAATGTATGTGGCACTGCAGAATTATAGCCGAATCTTTTAAAACTTTACAAGCTGCATTATCCAATAAATATGTACGGTTGTCTCGTTAAAAATTATCTCCGTTTTCCGCAGAAGTAGGGAAGTGAATTAACTTGGCAAGTACTTATTGCTGCCAGTTGACATTTAACGATGCTAGTTTGCATTGTTCTCGAACTGTGCGGGTGTTGCGACGACTCCGCGTCAAGTATTTAGAAATACTTGCACGTTAGTTGAACAATGGCAGAGTTCTACAGAAGGAAGCGGTAAGGTATCTTCAGAACACGAATAGTTCTTATCAACAGGACTAGGGATTCAATGTGAAAACTTATGCAGTTTCACATACATGATCTATAGAAGATATCTATGCATGACCATAGGCTAAGATTGAGTCGACGACGAGATAGGGAGAGACAATGATAGTGATTAATAAGATTTCTTAGTATGCAAACCAGGCAAGTATCAGTACTTATTGCTGCCAGTTGACATTTAACGATGCTAGTTTGCATTGTTCTCGAACTGTGCGGGTGTTGCGACGACTCCGCGTCAAGTATTTAGAAATACTTGCACGTTAGTTGAACAATGGCAGAGTTCTACAGAAGGAAGCGGTAAGGTATCTTCAGAACACGAATAGTTCTTATCAACAGGACTAGGGATTCAATGTGAAAACTTATGCAGTTTCACATACATGATCTATAGAAGATATCTATGCATGACCATAGGCTAAGATTGAGTCGACGACGAGATAGGGAGAGACAATGATAGTGATTAATAAGATTTCTTAGTATGCAAACCAGGCAAGTATCAGCTATGAAAACAGAATTGCTTACATGTAGTATTAACAAAGTACCTACAACGTTTTGTGTACGTATTAATTAGCATAATAATTTTGAAATGTAATTTGAACCATTTAAGAGTCCATTTAGGTTTTTGTAGTCACAATCCTGAATTTATTGTCTTAATTGATAGAAGTACGCTATAATATACAAATACTATAAAGTCACTTTTCAAATAAAATCGTATTCAAAATGTCCACGTATCTAATAAGAATCAAAGGAAAAAGACTATTTTATGTCCCATCAATGTTTCGAATACCCAAGCACTACTCAAACAAATTTAAATAACATCCATTTTGAAGAATCACCGAGCGACAAGACACGTCTTTTATCTCTTTTAAACCTAAATCGTAAACAGGGACATCTATAAAAGTTTCATGTCCCTATTCGTGTAAGCATCTTCACGAAAAGGCTATACGTCTCCCTATAAAAAAAATAAAATGGAGATTTGTGATACTGCGCCGTCATTTGTCCCAAGATTTTTTTCTATAGCTACATGTCACAGACGCTTTATTCAGGACCGTGTGAGACGCAATTTGAATAACAAAACGAGTTTAGTATGGAGAGACGGAATGAGTGTGGAAATTATGGGATGCCGGAATCAAAAACATTCAACGGTTCTATTTTATCTTTTAATTACGACCTAGGAAAAGGATGAATATTTTGGTAGAGTGTTCATTACAAGCAGTGCTTATTTTTAAGGTTTTTATGTAATTATAAATTGAAGTATCAATGAATGGCTTATCCTGTGAGTATCTTATAATATAATCACTCTGATTTCCATTGAACTTGAAACTTGTGACGTGTGAAGGTCGTAAAGTAGTCAAGGCCAGCTCGAAGTAGAAAATTGAAGATCTTTCTTCGCTTTGGTGTGTATACATTTACGAGTATAAAGATATTAGGAAGAAAACTAGTATAGAGGAAAATAATTTTCTTTGTAACAATACAATAAGTAAAAGAGGAAAAAGAAATAAGTCTCCAAAACTGGTTAGGTCGATGTCCGAACTACAAGGTTAGTAAATTTAATACCGCCTCTAGTAAATTTTGTACTTTAAAAGATTTTTCGTTGACAAGAGCCACTCACAGAAAGAATGCACGCTTTTTATCATTTTTATTCGCGAACTAACGCGATGTCGCGCTTTTAGGGTGCAAAATGCATGTTTTAAAATACATTTCCTTTTTACTGCCTTATTCCTAAATCGTTAAGAAGCACCAATTGAATGTTTTAGCTCAGCTTAGCTTAGCTCTTTAGGACATAGATCCTTAAGGTAATAAAATCGAACATATTAAACAAACATGTCAATTTAAAATCTGTAAAAAATTAAAAATGAAGTAGGTACCTACGTAAAAAAACGTTATAGAAGAAATGGTGAAAACATCGCTTTCCAAGTAGGTATTCGGAAATGTTTGAGCACAGACATTTAATATTTAAAACGTAACATAGCCCTTGAAAGTCTACCACACACGCAACGCTGACTTGATGGGGTTGTTTATAATTATAATTAAGACATTTAACCACCTCAATGATCTAGTGGTTTCAGAGTTCCTTGGGGTCCTTGGGACCCTGTGTGCATTCCCGGGTTAGGCGAAATTTGACTTGGATTATTCCCGATAGTGAACCCGAGCAGTTCAGTTCACCAATCCGCACTTGGAAATCGTGGTGCTTAAGTAAGCATCGTTTTGACAGTGACTTAATTTCAATGAAAATCTAAATGAACTGCAGTGCAGTGATGTTAAGCAATTTAAAACACACGTTATACTTTTTTCTTTCTGAAAAGTGCCGCAATAAACAGCTATAAAGCTTAAAGTAAACAAGTTATCAGATTGTTGGACTCGTGGTTAACATGTGGTTGAAAAAAATAATGAACTCCATTGCACTAACGCCATCTCCACAAAAGTATTTTATGAGCATGTACCTCGGCGGAAGAAAAAACAAATGTTTTCATTTGCTGGTGAGAGAAATAAAAGCTGCCTGGTAAGGGATACTTCTCCTTTATATGTCCACATTAGTTCCACCTCGGAGAATCCACCTTTTTACAAAAAACTTTTCGTCCCTGAGATTTTTCTCTCAAAACTTGCCTTTCAGATTGTAACTTTATGGAAAAGTAACCTTTCAGGCCGAGAAGGTTTCTATTTAAACACGGATAACAGGATAATAGTAATTCAATAGATTCATGGTCTCTTGGTTTCGTGTAAGTTTCAAAGCCGAAATCGGTAAATTTTAGTTATGAAACAACATCGGCGGACCTGCTATACAAAGTTTGTAATCCAAATTTTGGTTAAATGAAAATATAGAATTTAAAGCTTCCTATTCTAAGAACTTCCAAAGGGATTTTAGGACAAAAAATATTTTTGAAATAAATGAAATACTAATAATTTCGGCTATGTTTATTCTCGTAGAGTTAACTTAAAACTGTGACTGTAAATTAAAATTCGTTTGCTAATTTTTTTAAAAATAAAAAAGAAAACTTTTTTATTTCAATCGAACTCTTTATTTATAATCGAAAAGTTATTTTACGAGCTAGTATTGTCTGATATAATAGCTTCAGGCCAAAGGGTATCCGCCAAAATTGCCCCAGTCCCGGCGCAAATGAATTGTATCTCAGATTTTAGATAATTATTAGTAGAAACAATATCAAGTGTCACTATTTCCTGATTCGGTGGCTAACATGTATTTTTTGCCCAGAGAAGTTTCATAGGCGCTACATGCAAACATGACACTTTTTAGGAAAAACTTCATTTTACTGTGCTATTTGACATTGAATTGGCAAAAAATGAATAAAACACACGATATAAACACATTATCACATATGTTATATAATGTACCTATACCTTCATATTATGCCATTTTTTTGAAAAACTTCATTTTACTGTATTAATTCACTCATTAACAACACAAACGTGTAAGTAATTGCAAAAAATGAAATAATAGGTACATAATATGCGTACACACTGCTAAGTATAACCTGCATCATAATTATATACATTTTTTAGTTATCTTTATTTTATATATTATATATTTTATACCTGCCGCCTTTAGTAACCGGTGTTTAACCTTTCATTACTAGCAGGATTTATTATTTCTTGTATTTTTATATACATTACATTCGATATAAACATGTACCTCAAACAACACAGAAACACAACATAACAACAATAAACTCAATTACAACATTATGTACTAGGGTATATGTGTGTGTTTTAATAATTTTTTGCCAATTAAATGTCAATTAGTACAGTCACATGAAGTTTTTCCTAAAAAGTGTCATGTTTGCATGTAGCGCCTATGAAACTTCTCTGGGCAAAATAACCATGTTAGCCACCGAATCAGGAAATAGTGACACTTGATATTGTTTCTACTAATAATTATCTAAAATCTGAGATACAATTCTTTTGCGCCGGGGCTGGGGTTTTTTTCTATGGGATTTGGCGGAAACCCTTTCGGACAAATCAGATTCAACAAATAATATCTACATCATATTAAATGCACAATAGTAGCTGCGGGCGAAAGCTAGTGTAATGAATGTCAATGTTTGTTACTCTTTCACGAAACAACTACCGATCGGATGTAGATGAGGCGAAGCCGCTGGCGGAATCCAATAAGAAAGTAAATATCAGCCTAATTTTCCACTGCAAGGCAAATGTTGAAATCAAGTTACTGGTACAATAATAGGTACTGGCTTAATCACAACGCCTGCCTTAAGTGAAGTGGTGATCACAACTTTAAATATCTTCCAAAACACCGAAGCTTAGTTAGCCCGACTAAGGATTTATTGTTACGAAGATCATGGCCACGCCTTGTTGGTAGTAATTAAATAAACCTATACTTACCTTTCCACAAAACCTTCACATCCATTTGTACTTAAATTAATTTACCATAACATAATACGCAATTCTCATGTTGTGTAATTCCCGGCACGCAGACTTAATGGAATATTCAGATTACGAATAAATAACTCTACTCGTGTTTGCCTACACCATACGTTCAAGTAAAAGTTTAAGTCGCACACGTGCGAGTGAAAATACTCAAATCAAAAATTTTCAGTTAAAATACCGTTTATATATTTGTAATTATGATGAAATTATTTTGTTAATTGAGGCTTTGGGAATGTTAATTTTAATTCTTTATTTTAATAATTGGTGGTCTGACCGCCTCCTTGGAACAGTGGCTAAGCCGCTCGTAACCGCCGACCGTAACAGTTGGCATGACAAAGAAGAGGCCTAAACTCAACAGTGGGTAGATACGGGCTGATGAGATAGATTAGAAAAAAATATATTAAGTGACCAGAATCTGTATGGTGAAACTGGTCTTGAATGTGCCTTCATATTCTCAGAAAAAAGAGTTTCTATCACAGATATACTTAAAGTATATGTCTGTGGTTTCTATATTAGAAACTGTTTTATGTAAAAAGTAACTTGAAATTAATCAAAAAGAGAACATCAGTATGAAGTATTAATATTAATAAAACTTACAGTAAGTAATTACCGAACTGCCTTGATGAAAATATTTCTCTATAATGGGTATTTGTTGTAATATAATTGAATAAGTTTGGAACTAATTAGAAATTCCTATGTAAATATTAATTTAGTATAGAACTAATGACGAGTTTGATTAGGTAAAATGAAAAATAACAGAATAATAGGAATTATATTCATAAGGTCCTTGAAACTTATCTTAAAAATAAATATTCAAAGGAAACTTATAGAAAACGTTTAAAGTTTTTTATTTTAACATTTTACTTTTATTTTAAGACATGAAAGGCGAAAAATATTAGGTTAAAAAAGATAGATTGGCGACCACAAATATACATATTTTTCATAGTTTTTAAGAATATACATATAATTTTTTCAAAATACATCAAGAACTTGACAGAAAATTATCCTAATTTGACTCGATTTTTAAATATTGAGGGCTAATGATTTAGTCAAATTCGTAGATATCTTTGAAAAATAAAGGTAAGTAAGTGTAGGTACCACATAATGTGTCCTATATAAAAGTGAAAAAATAACCTTAAAAGACTGAAAAAGACAATGTCATGTTATCTTAGAGCACTTAATGAGAACTCTCAGAAATTAATAAAAACACAAAAGTGCGATGTTACAAAAGGAAGTCTGTTTCATTTTAAAAAAGGAGCTTGTTCATTTTCATTTGAAAAAGGCATTGCGCCTTATATCGTGAAGTAATGGCCATTGGATTGAGACAAAGAAATTCACAAAAACCATTTCGAGTTAAATTATCCTCACCAATTATGAGTTATTAAGATAATCTCCAAGACAGTCTCAGAAGTCCCTTAGCGTCGTTCCATTTCAAATTCCCGTCGTAGACAGGAACCATTTCAGATATTATTACTCGCTATTTGTTTCGAAATTACGTTTTAGTGCGTAGTTAAAGGAAACAAGGTATGTAATTATGAACATGCATCTTACTTAACTTTCCAGTAAGAATGCCATCAAAGTATATTATCATTTAAAAGTAATCCTTATCTGAATACATATAAACTGAGCTGAGCAATGGACTAATGTTCCAGCCTCTAGACTACTAAAACCGTGATTCCTGTACTTTTTTTTTTTTTTATTCTGAATGGGCTTGCTCTTGACCCCAATCTTGCTCTAGAGCAGAGATGGGATCTACGATGAAGCGAGCTTGCCCAGAAGATGCCTATTTACTCTAGACTTAAAGAGAGTCAAATTATATGCACTCGGAAATACAGACGCAGGCAGGGAATTCCACTCTTTGGCTGTGCGCATTATAAAAGATGATGAGAAGCGCCTAGTGCGTATTAAAGGTATATCAACCAAGAACGGGTGGTAGCCGGCCGTGCGTCTGGATGTCCGATGGAAGAAAGGCGACGGTGGTATGAGCTCATGCAGCTCTTGAGCACACTCTCCGAAGTACAATCTATAGAAGATTGACAGGCAAGCAACCTTACGGCGGTGAGCCAGGCTGTGCAGCTTGGTCGCCACCAGTTTTTTGTCGCCTATTATTCTCTTGGCTCTGCGTTCCACCGAGTCCAGTGCAGCAAGTTGGTATTTCGCCGAGCCGTCCCAAAGGTGGCAGCAGTACTCCATGCAAGATCGGACTTGAGCTTTATAAAGAGTAAAACGCTGTCCAGGCGTGAAGTACCGCTTGACCTTGTTCAGGACGCCCAACTTTCGAGCCGCAAATTGAGCCATGGACTCGATGATGGTGCCGAAGTTGAGGTCAGATGACAACTCCATGCCAAGGAGTTGTAGAGTGTCGGTCACTGGAACAGATGTACCTCGGAAAGTAGGAGAAAGGGTGAAAGCACTCCTTTTTGCGGAGAAAAGACACGCCTGCGTCTTAGAGGCATTGAAGCTGACGAGATTATCATCGCCCCACTGGGAGACTTTACTTAGCGTCAGGTTCGTACGATCAACCATGGCCTCTCTCAGTCTTTGGATCTCAAATCCACCGGCTCCTGCACTAGACAGATATTTCTCCGTGACAGTACTGTCGTCTGCGTACCCAACAATACCTGAAGATAGCAGGTCATTGATGTGCAGCAGGAAAAGAGACTTTTAAGTGTTGTTTTCCTTTAGCATCACAAACGAATTTGATCCAAACGTAACTGGCTTGCGCGTTATCAAAAATAACGAAGGTACCACCAAAACATACTTAAATACAAATTAACATCTACGAGTACACAAGACAAAAACAAATTAATGTTTATAATACATAATATAATTTGTTTGTTCTGGGTGGGATTCGAATCCACCCCTTGGTACATAGGGCCGGGTCGCTACCAAATGCTCCAAGGTGCCAGTCACGTCTCAAATCTCATTAGTCTTTATTAACTACTTTTAGAGGGTAAAGTCCTTCTTCAAGGTTTTTTTTATAGTTTTTTTTATACCACGTCAGTTGCCAGACAGGCATGCAGTCCACCTGATGGTAAGCGGTCATTGCGGCCTATTCCATTGAGGGACACTTCACCAGCGTCGCGTCCCTTAATGTGCTGCCAGACTGTAGGCTCATCTGATCTTCGAGCCTTTGATTTCAAGTGTACTGGTTTCCACATTAATGTTGCCGCAACACAGCCAGAGCTGTTATGGCGGCAGATTTCACCTGTGAGGGTGGTAGCTAGCCAGTCGGACTCTGAAAAAGCCCTACCACCAACCAGACCCAAGATGGGAATCGAACCCACGACCTCCCAGTTTTATACCCGAGCGGCTTAGCCACTGTTCCATGGAGGCGGTCAAAAAGTTATTTTTTAGTTAGTTTTTTTTTTATATTATAGCTATTATCTACATATTAAATTCATGACATAAAATAGAATGTTTTGCCCATTACATGCTAGTCCTGGATGGGATTGCCTGCACAATACCGCATAGGATACGTAACATACAGCTTTTAGCTAGCAAATGTCGATAACTTCACCCTTATGCACCTATGTTACAATGACCTTATCCAATATTCCTGGTCCTGTAAGTTTCCTGGGTCTTTCGTTATGCACAGGTATTTCACGCCGGCGAGATTCAAACGCCCGCTTCGGTGGGAATAAATTTATCGTAGGTACCCAAATAAAATTGGGAAAACATCCTGGGAGTATCACTCACCTGAGGGAGTACGACTCACCTGAGGTAAAACGAATGAATTGAAGGTCTCCTGAACGAATATTTACAATTATACCTGCGAATTATGTAACTACTTCTAAGATGCTGTTTGGTTTGAAAATTTTCAAATAAAAAAGACTATAATATAATTTTTGTCTGACAGAAAAATTATTAGAAACTAATCTAACAGTAGATAAACTGTAAAGGTATTGTGTAAAGCGGCTACTGCGGTCTATACCAGGAAGCGTCGCTCAATGTGCTGCCAGACTGTAGGCTCATCTGATCTTCGAGCCTTTGATTTCGTTCAAGTCACTTTGAGTTCAGCTAGTTTCGCATTTATAAAAAAATTCTTTAATAAAAGCAATAAATATGACAGCCTATTAAGAGGAAAGGCAGGAGCCATTTTTCCATACAAACGCTGTCCCCTGTTTTCTCCCTGGATAATGCCATTAGTGAAATATTTTTTTTTCCAAAAATCTATGACCACTATTTGCATGTCCCTATGTTTTCCTTTTTTTCATAAATTAATAATTAAGAGAGATATGAACCTTCAAAAATGTAAAAAAATGGCCAGATTTTCCGCTATGTTTAAACATCCAGAAAACAAATTTAACTTGATTTAATTAAAAAAAGGAAAACATAGGAACACGGTCAAAGCCTTTCTTTAATTTTTAATGAAAAAAATAGTTAAATCGGTCAAGTTTTGGAGGAGAAATCAGGGGACTACGAAACGTTGATTTTCCGTACTTTTAATAAGTATTTTCGGTCCAAGCTGCAGTTGTCTCTATCGCGCTCTGCGGGGGAGGCTTGAGGTTGGGGAGACGCGGACTAATACGTATACTCTCTATGACGTGACGTAGTCGATAGTTATATCGATATCCTAGTGTTGTTCATCGATATCGATATTTCCAGTTAGAATATTTTGCGTGAAGTGCATTTAGCAAATTGTTGTGATGTTTTATTGTTGGAAGGTATTATGTAACTGATAAACTTTTTCTTGACAATTTTTTATGAATTATATACTTAAACGCCTCGACTAGGCCGTCGGATTTAGACAAAAAAAGAAGCTAAATTCGCAAAGCGTGATGTAGTTCTGCATTTTAAGTATATTGTATCTGTTAGAGTAATGTGATTTCAAATTTGCAACTTCGAAAAACCTGTGGAAACTGAGAAAATCGAGAAAATCTTCGAAATTTTGGGACTTTTTTTACTATTTGCTCTCCAGGGCCAA
The DNA here is from genome assembly GCA_949319885.1 of Mecyna flavalis. Taxonomy (NCBI): domain Eukaryota; kingdom Metazoa; phylum Arthropoda; class Insecta; order Lepidoptera; family Crambidae; genus Mecyna; species Mecyna flavalis. The sequence continues at coordinate 10,840,580 of OX439437.1, forward strand.
AACTATGTTTTTTTGTGAACGACACACTACACTAATAAAATGTATTAAAGTACCTACAACTGGAGGCAGTTCTATTTGACTTCATAGAAGCCAAGCTATGGCACTTTGAAGATGACCAATATTTCTCAAAAATAGAAAAATAGAAAATAGGTTTTACTTACTTATTTCGCAAAAAACTGGCAAAACCACTAGCCCCACGAAGATGTCTGATATCTTTTGTCACAGACCGAGCATTGTACCATGTCCTTTACCTTTGCTTGAGTGTTACATTTGCCACAAGAAAAAGCCATATAGTCCAGTCAACGAAGCTCTAACTTTGCCATATTAGATGAAAAGCTGAAACTGGTGCCAAAATTTTTGTTAAAGACTCCGTAATAACATACTAAAATGCAGGGTCGTGAGTCACCGGGGTCATAGGAAAAAAATGGAAAAGGGTGAAAAAATTACTTTCTCCTGAAAATCTCGAAAACTAACAAAAATATAAGAAAAAGTTTCAGACAAAAAATGTAGAGAATAACTTTTTCTACAGAAAAGGTTATTATCAATTTGCGCGTATCGCGCACCGTTTCCTAGGAAATCGCGTACAAAATGCGAAAATTCGCACAATGTTTTTCGTTTCAATAGAATTTTTACAAATTTTTCAATTAAAAATTATTTTTATGCATTCTTCGATATCCCCAGACATTTCTGTCTTATTTTTATTGATTTGGTTCAACATCAATAAGTGCACTATATACTCGATTTCCTAGCAAACGGTGCGCGATAAGCGTAAATTGATAATGACCTTTTGTGTAGAAAAAGTAATTTTCTACATCTTTTGTCTGAAACATTTTCTCATATTTTTGTTAGTTTCCGAGATTTTTAGGAAAAAGTAATTTTTACACCCTTTTCCATTTTTTTTCCAATGACCCCGGTGACTCACGACCCTGCATTTTTAGTATGTTATTACGGAGTCTTTAACAAAAATTTTGGCACCAGTTTCAGCTTTTCATCTAAAATGGCTAAGTTAGAGCTTCGTTGACTGGACTAATATATCTTTTAAAAATATATACAAAAAAGAACTAAACATTTATAACTTTAGGTACTCGTGGAAAGCTCCTATTAACAAATGCGAATAAATTCACAAAAAGTGATAGGGGTACTCGTCGGATCCGATCCACGGACCTATCAGTGACGATGCGCAGTACGTAGCCACTGTACCGGCAAGACTTAATACTATCTGTCGAAATTAGTGACCTGTTTTTTCCTTTGCATTGTCCGTGAACATTTATTTTATCGTTTTTATATAGGTAAGCAGAAATCTTTTCTTTTGTTCTATTCCTTCTTAGCTGTGTGCAGGCGGGCGCGGGGCGCGGGGGCGGCGTGGCACGCAAACATTGAAAGTCTCACTCACACATTGATAGCTCGGTTGTTCGGGCACTGCGCGACAGCAATAGATTTTACAAAAACCCAATTTTCAATTTTCTCACCCTTAGTATGTCCTCTTAAAATTTTATAATTCCCCGAGCTTGCCGAAAACACTACGAACACTGTTTGGTTAACTGAACTCATTAAAATTACACTTTATGGCGATACGGATTTATTGAAACATATTTCAATCAGTTTCGCTGGCCAAGTAAAAACAGACATTTCATGATGAATGCTTGGAAACCTCGTTTGTGTAACGTAACGCAATAAATTGGTCCCAACTTGTTTTAACGTGTAAGCCATCCCTCGAGAGATGAAAAAGGTCTGGTCAGATGAAAATTAAGTTGGTTGTGTACGTAAAAAAATTGTGGCTTGTCCGGCCACTCTATAGTTGTGAATTGTAATCTAACCTCATTACTTTAACTTACAAATTACCACAGAAATTGTGTTTTACACGTACGTAACAGGTACGTATTATAAAGCGGAAACTGTAGCCTATTGAATTGGGTTAGGATTAGTATACTCGTATGTTCTGTGGTTAGGAGTCACTCAATATGCGGCCTCACTGTACGCTCCTCTGATCTTTGATTTCAGGTACACTGGTCCCCATATTGATATTGTCGAAACACAGCCAGAGCTGTTCTGGCGGCAGATTTCACCTTTGGAGGCTAGTTAGCCCCCTAGAAATTCTTGCCACTCAAGGTAGGAATTTGACCCATGGGTTTTAAATTCAGGGCGGTCTAGCCACCATTCTACGGAGACGATTAAGTTTAGAAGATTTAAAAATTCTGTAGCATGAAATAATAATACTTTAATATTAATTTGAGTCAAAGTTAATATCAGCCTATTAATATTCATATCTGAGGGGAAAAGCAGCCTTGATTGATTTTAGTCATTATTGAAGATGGATATTACGTTAATTATAAATGAAAATTAATAGACTTTTAACGTTGCTCTTTACCTCCCTTCTCCATTTCTATGCCTATACTATAAGAACATAGACCCCAGGGTCAACGTCCTTATGGAAATTAGTGTCACTATTTATACAAAATACCTCAGCTACAAAGTGTAATGTTTTATTCTCTGATACGAGATCTTTTTTAATGGTAGGTCTTTCACGCAGCCCACCGGATGGTAAGTGGCCACTACAGCATTTCTCATTGAGGGACGCTTCACCAGGAAACGTCCCTTAAAGAGCTGCCAACTTTAGGCACATCTGATCTTCAAACTGTTGATTTCAAATATATTGGCTTACATTAATCGTCATCCCTGCATAGTAAATACATTTATTATATGCGGCTTTAAATTTATATGCAAGGATTTATGGCTTGAACCTTAGGCCGCAGGACTTGGATCTAGTTTGGGAGTAATCCATCTGTATCAGATTCAGACAGGCATTGCATGACCTCACGTACACTGCCAAAAGCGTTGGACATATACATCTTCACACTTATAGCTAAACAAATAAGAACTATTATTACTGCCGAAAAATTATATATTATAATAAAATAGTATTATTTTTACTACTAGGCTTTGCTTCCGATGCTTATATCCTTATTGGGTTTTTTTTTAAATTATGTTTTGTAAATCTTTCTTCTTAATAATGTTAGATGAATAATTGGTTCACTCGATTAAGACAGTCACCGCGTACGGTGGCGGTGACCCGCACTAGATCAGATAGATTTACCGCGCTTGCAATGTATAATGCCGAGTATTGTAAAAGCATATTAAATTGTAATTATCAAGAGAAATGCATTTATATTCTAACAATAATAAAAGGTCAACTTTTGATCAAACGCATAATTAAATTGTTTGATCTAAAGTTGTGAGTGTATTTGTACGAGTAAGCTTTAGGATTTTAGCATTTTGTACGTGTGTGAGTTTTGTAGGTAAGTGAACTGTTTGTGTACAAAGCTGATATTGGTTTCAAAGACACGACTTACTTTTACTTTTAACGTACCAAAGACTTGATTATGCTGCCTGCGTCAGCAATATTAATTAAGAAAAGTTTTGATATAAAATAACGTCGCTTGCAAACGTAAGTGATGTCAATACACAGACACTCAATACAAACTCTGATGTTCAAGATTACTTACAGTATGAAGTCTTCAAACATCTGGCCTGGTAATAAGCAGCCTTAATTTAACTTCACAAACTTCCGAGCCATTATATTGTTATGAACGCTTAGCTATGTTTCAAATTCGCTCGGAATGTTTCATTAGGTATACTTACCATTATTAATTTGAGATGGGTTATGCAGGGAAACTACTTTGGTAGTAAATTACGTAGATAATAGTTTGTAATAGATAGTAGTGGTCACTCAAGCCCTGGCTTTGTAGTGATTCTAGCTCGTCACGTGCGGTTGCTTGTGTTGAATTTACGATATCAGAATAATTATGTGAAACAATGTGGACAGAGTTGTAATGTTTGAATTATATAATATATTATGTGATATGATATTTGAGTATCCTGTATTAACATTACACAGCATCATCTGGCCCAAAACGAAGCATAGTGTGTACTATAATAGATGCTAAACAACGAAAAAATATTATGTATTTGTACTATTTCAAATGCTATTAGGATAATACCTTTTGGAATAAAGCGAAAAATGACGTCAACTGCGCCTGTCCGAAACGTTACATACATTATTTCATCAGTGTGTGTGTCAGTCATCACTGTCGCATAACGCAACTCCAAAAGGTAATATCCTAATAGCATTTTAACCAGGTAGCACTTGATAAAAGAGACAGTATCTAAATACATAAATAAAAAAAGATAAATTATCATAAACTTTTCTGTTGATTGAAGCGACAAAATTGTGTAATAGACGAAACTATGTTTTAATTGGCTGTTGGCAACAATCCCTTCCTTTTCTTTTCGGTTTTAGTTCCTAAGTACATACTCGTCTACCTACTCTTAACAAAGTCCCGGTCTTTCGGAATGTCTGCACTCAGCACAAGTTTCTATCTAGCGAGGACGCTCGATTGAATTCCCTCTACAACTAGAACTAAACAGATTATCTTGCTGGCAATACCTAATTACTGCACTCCAAGTTTCTTTACCTCTTCCCGCTCCTTTGTTTCAGTTAATTGGCGTGTTTACTCTTAAATGATGAAGTTTGTGCAACTCTCGCTCAAAATAGATGGGAAATAAATACTTTGGGACACTTTTGAAATCTTTCACGTTCTCACTCCCAACGTTCAACCAACGTTTGGTCAAATCATAAAAAAGTTTTGTGAAGTGATGCTACAGTCAAAGATCTGGTATACATGCTACACCTGATCTTACCATTTTCTGAGATTCGTCGATTTCTTGTGTATGTAAAATATATTTTTACAAATTCAATTTTATTTTACAAATTATTGGCTTCGGAAGTATTTCAAATTTTAACAACGCATTTATACATTATGTCACCCAAAAAGCGTTAAAATTCTTACTCAAAATTACTTAAGTGATTCATCATAATATTATGATACAGAAGGATTTATTTGTATGCAGCTTGGGAAACAAAAATAGACTCAACATTTATTGGTCACAAGAAACATATCGCATAAAACATCTTTTTTCGAACCGCGTCAAGATGTATCTAAGTTTTAAAACTGGCTCATTAAGCGTCTGTCGTCACGCGTACAATTCAGCCCTTAGCGTTTACCGAAAAGCCAGAGTGATCTTAAATATTCATTATTTTTGATACAAAAGTTTATTTTCATATCTGCCTTTGTTCATTATCAACAGAGGGAAAAGATGCAAAAACTTTATAAGAAACCGAGAAAGTTTCTTTTCGCCTCCAAAAAACATATTTAGTATATTGTCTTTATTGGCCGCGGAAATTGTGTCAAAAATGTGGAATAACAGTGGGAAGTTTTAGCTAGCCGCATTATCTCGGCGATTTCCCATGAGATCTCTAGTGTTGAGATGTAATCCGACTGTAAGTTTCGGTTCACTTCGATCGCTTGGTGAACTTTGAAGAATCTTAGTAGGTTTAGCTGGTCCACGAACTCATTCGTGTAGAATTTGGTATCACAGACAACATTGTCTGTTTTATTGCACCTCCCTTGAGAACAATGCGTTTGTCAGAATAAAATAATAGAATCGTACGTATATGTTTTTTCAACCGTTTGGAATACATTTTGCTCATCGATGCAGTTAAAATATTGTTGATCTTACAGCAAATGTTTACTTCTGGGAATTCTATGAACTAATAAAGTTGTGTATGACATTCTTGCAAAAGATGAATAATAACTTTTCATTAAATGTCACAAATCTAAACGTTCGTTGTTTGAGTATTTTTATCACAAAAGCCTACTTATCCATTCGAAGCCTATATCAAATGTTTAGTAATTAGTAAAAATTAAAAACGATGAGTATTAGGTATTTTGCAAAAAGAGCATTATTCACTATACTACGAAATAAGTCGTTCGTTTGAGCACAAATATTTTGTTTGCATGCATAGTTAATTATCCAAGTCTCTTGTTATTGGATGTTATTGGGAACTTAAATATTTCTATTGCGTCTAATGCTGTTTCATATTATATAACTTTGCTCAACTTGTTTCATTTTATAGATACAAAATGGATAATTTTTGTTCTAATAGCAATCTTAATTGCACTTGTTAAAAACAGCCAATGATAATTATCTGCAAAGGGCACATAAGTAATCGCTGTGTTCGATAACGTACTGAGATGGGTCCACAGTTTCGACAGCACATTTAGCTTGCAGGCTAGAACGAGCAGGCTATTTGTGCCACGATTTATGTACTGCTAAACCCTAAATTATCTGCTCCCGGTACCAAATGCCAGTTAACAATGGGAAGCTCAAACTCCGAACCATACGGTACTGATGCATGTTTTATGATGTAGATTGTAGCCGCGTTTTCCTGTTAATGTGACGTGAACCGTAATAGATTTATTTGAGGTTACCTATGCTGGCATAGAGTTATGTTGTTTTTGTGATATCGATAGATGAAAGGCAAAGTTTGGGTAACTTGATATTAGCTATTCTACAATATCATTAACCGAATGAGTTACCTACAATTTTTTATAAAGTCATGTCGTTTAATTATGTTTTCCAGAAAAATATGCCCATAATACGTTTATTCAATATTATTACGTGCAGTGTAATAACTATTCATCCATTATCCAGGAGTAAAACCTTCATGCATTGAAACTTTTTCAATAATGTTAAAACGCGAAAGTGGGCGTTAAAATTTTGAATATCTCACGTCAGTCATATTATTATTGTAAATATTTAAATGTGTTGGGTGGTCGCGCTTTGTGGCGGGTCATAACATCCCCCCAATATGGTTGAGTGAAATGCAGGCTGACTCGTCATGTAAAATTAAATATTTATTAGTTACGCATATACCAAAGTAGCAAAGTAGTTTTTTAATATATAACCGATCGGCAAGACTCGGACAGACTCCACTTCATCCGTATACAGTTGAGATACCACGCGTACGGACTAAACGATTTGCTTCGCCTTTTCTGATATGGACTGCGCGGGAGTTCTGCCTGGATCCGTCTTTCCTAACCTTTATAACTCTTAAAAGCCTTCTGGCCTTTACAGTTGTTTTTGTTGTTTAACATCAGGCAACTTTGTGGTCAAGTGCTGGCTTAGTTTATGATTTTTTTTTTATTGCAATGTGTAACAAGACAAGCACATCGTACAGTTGATGGTAAGCGCCACCTCTGCCCTTGGACAGGTCAGTGCCAAACAGTAACTAAGCAGTTACTATCTGGCGCCGACCTGTGCCTGCTACACCGAGACGACAGTTATTAGGTCTCATATACCCAGTAATGTCACTAAAAAAAAAAAAAAATTAATTCATAGTTTTTGTTTTCATCAGTACGAGTATTCTTCTTAGTGGCTTCTTTTCCTCTACCTAAGGCTTCTATTCCTGGTATCCCAACTGAGCAATCCCTAACAATGTCGTTATCACGCCTGAATCTTCACAATTTCAAAAGATTTGGGCGATGGTCGGGCAAGCCATTATAAACTTTATTACACCATTCTACGACCAAAGAAGAAAGAACTCCTGCAATTAATTGTCCCTTTGTGACAGCCGTTGTTCTTCGGGGTTCGCACATACGTGGTCAATTTATCTTAAGGTACGTTATGATGAAACAAAAGGAATTATATTAGCTTGATGAACGAGACATATTATACGCTTGTAGCAATAAATAGTACAACTTTTCAGTAAAACAATCAATTGCTGCGAAGTTAAGAAAAAGCTTTTAATGAAATAATGGATTAATAAACCGTTATTATGTACAGTCAAAAGCACGTCAGACGTAACACTTTGGACTTTGTACCACTCTTATGTCGGGGGCATAAGTGCTATTATTGAACTGCAAGTGTTTACCGTGATGTGCTGTTGACCGTACATAATTGCTATTCCGGCATCTTTTAGTCAATAAACGGAGAATTGTTTCTTGTATAAAATAATTAACATTATGTGCTTTTTGTTGTTTTTTCATTAATATATGTATTCGTTTTATAAAGAAAACAAATCGTTTGTGGAAGAAATTCTATTTCCAACATAAATATTTATCTCACTTCTGTACAATTAAAAATTGGGCCGCCATTGTAACAAAAACTTTACCTACTAGATTATTCTTTAATAATAACGTCCCTCATATAACAAAACCTCAGAATATAGATTGTCCGGGAGTTGCAATTTGAAACTTTATTACTCTACCCTAAGATAAAAGCGGCCAAGCGCGATTCGGACTCGCCCATGAAGGGTTCGCGTAAACTACAGTTTAGAAAAAAATTATATTAGAAACTTCATTATCATTTTCAAAGACCTATCCATAGATACCCCACACGTAAGGGTATGATGAATTTTTTTTTGAGTTTCATTTCAAAGTATGGGGAGCCCTCAAAATTTATTGTTTTTTTTACCATTTTTGTATGATTTTTGTATCTTAATGCGGTTTGTGTAGTTTCGGTAAAAAGTGGCTGTGCCATACGGACGGACAGACAGACAGACATGATGAATCCATAAGGGTTCCGTTTTTTGCCATTTGGCTACGGAACCCTAAAAAGTAGAAAGAAATCGCGCAATTAATCGTTTCATTGCGACAGGCGTTGTTGTTCAAGCTTTCCACGTTTATGGTCGATTTATCTTAAGATTCGCTATGGATTGAAACAATAGACTATAGTACGGGAGGTCCTAATAAATTCTCTGTGAAACACGGAAATGGCTGAACGCAAATTCGTCGTTCATTTGAAATAAGAAACTTGTGAAATAAATTAATTTTGCTACAGATATCTCTAGAGAACCATTTCGCTTGTTTGACTGTGTTGATTTTAAAAGTATTTGAACGATTGAGACTCAATTTTTTGATAATAAAGCAATGAGTCTTTTGAATAATATAATTATGCCGGAGCTGTTGGTTTCAGAGATTCTATAATCGAAGTCTTATACCAACTTAGGAAGGGAGTTGAGAGGATGTCGACACTCTCAAACGGCCGATTTATATTTAAACACTTTCTATGTTACCATTAACAATATGATATTGATTATTTGGATAGAGACGGATAATATACTCGTATAATTATAAGTAAATCTGAAAGTTAAACCATAAATTACAACTCGATAATTCATTCATTCGACAAATTCATCGCGCCCGCTTGTACTAATATGGATTGTAACAAAAGGGAGGGTTGCAACGAGTGACTTAATCTCCTAAAATACGGGTTTAGCGGTCGGCTTATCTTAAGTGAAAACGCGTACCTAAATATTCAGTAACAACGCTTTTTTGCGGTTAACTTTAGAGGAAACCGTAATTTTGTTAGCTATAAATTATAATACACGCAGTATATTTACTCGCTATACCGACCTTGTTGTCTTCTCTAAAGAAGCATAAAAGACAAGTGTTGACATACTTTATTTCATAAATCGATTGCAGAAAGTTTCATGATCGACATTAACTTCTCAAAGAATTTCTATTTTATATTGTTGTCGATGACAGGCTATTAGGCGTGAAATCGTAACGGCTACACGGACAGATGGTTAGAAAGTGTTACTTTTAAATTTAAAATATAAGCACATATAACAAAACCACTGATGATCTTTTAAAGCAGTAATACAGATATGTAAGCCGTTTGATGTCAACGGCTCTAATTAAAATAATAGTTAGGTATTAATTTCAAAATGATGTGTACTTGATTTTTTTTATACAACGTCAAATGGCAGACAGGCACGCAGCCTACTGATGGTAAGCGGTTACTGCGGCCTATTCCATCGAGGGACACTTTACCAGGAAGCGTCGCTCAATGTGCTGTCAGACTGTAGGCTCATCTGATCTTCCAACCTTAGATTTTAAGTATGCTGGCTCCCACACTATTATTGCCGGAACACCAAGCCAAAGCTGTTATGGCGGCAGATTTTAACCTGTGGGGATGGTAGCTAGCCAGTCAGACTTTGAAAAAGCCCTACCACCAACCAAACCCAAGGCGGGAATTGAACTCAGGGTTTTTTTTATACCCGAGCGGCTTAGCCACTGTTCCACCGAGGCGGTCAAATTGCAGGATAAATCAAGTTGCCGAGTAGAAACAATCTTGCTTTTATTTATTTTTCTGTAGTGACACCGTTTTCTAGTGAAGAGATTCCAGAACTACGCGTACAATTGTAGGAGCGTGCAAGTTTTCCAACTGAAATGGCAACGATGAAACAATACCTACTATTTTAAAGTACTACGTTGCAAACAAACAGATAACAAGTGCAAGGTAAATTTATTTTGTCTTATCAAATGCAAATTTCCGCGTACTCGAAACTCAAGTGATACGATGACAAAATTCTGAAAACAAAATTTAAAGGTCGTTTTTTTATCAGCAAAATTTATACGCCACAACACCAGACTACTTTGCCACACAAAGGACTTTTCTCTAAAGCAAATATTTTGGAGGAAATTTTTAAGAACGCGCCGTACACTGACGTTTATTTCTCCCACCTGCCAACTCAATTTTCTTTCCTGGGGTTTGTCCTGAAATATCATCTATTTTAATAACATAAGTGTATTAGTCTTAACTAAAGTGGAATATATTTTGGCGAAAGAAAAAATGAAATTTCCAATCATCAAATTAGAAGTTACATCGATCGATATATTTTGAAGAGACTTGTTTTTCGAGCGTTCTGTCCCGTTATATAGTCAGGATACGCTTCTTCATTTGGCAAGTCTAGTTATTAAAATTGAAGCGACAGCAACAGAAATAACACAAATGGGATTATAAATTTAGAACAAACTGACTATAAAATATAGTTGATTTAATTTTATTTTTACAGACTAGCACGTAACCGCTAGAATGACTCATGTCAAGGCTCACTTGACATGACATAAAAAATTGACGTATCCTAAATTGCCCGTGTCAACTGTCGGTTGACATGCGATGATGCGTCGCACTTGGCGGGAAACTGAGTTAAATATACTTAGCTCGCTTACGCTCGAGCGTATTCGTATACTTTTATCTCTTTCTCCATTAAATTCTCAAGGCAGTGATACCAAACACAACCTATGGTCGGTAGAAGAAATAATAAAAAAAAAATGTCAAAGTTGGCCGGGCAGTCAGTTGTTTTTACGCGCGGGCAAGTGACGGTTATTTTCGGTGATTAGTGTTTTGTGGTGGTTTTGTGAGTGTTTTGTGTTGGTTTTGTGAGTAATTTCGCTAGATAACGAGGTAAGTGAACAAATTACATGTATACATCACCATAAAACACAACATTTGACTTTTTTGGAGATAGGAACTGAGATAGGAACGGGTTTTTATTTTTATTTTTTCTGTTTGCACTAATTTTCATATTTCTAGTTATTGGTTGATGCTATTGCCAATATATTTGTTTACTTTGTAACATTATTAGACTAGTTATATTGTATAACTTTTAATTAAGACCTCGAAGTGGTATTTTTTTATCTAAGACACTTCAAAGTTATGCCCGGACGGTAACCGGACACCCGGTTATACCCGGATATGCAGAAAAAGTGCTATAAATAAATATTTTTGTATAGACAAGTGTATATTTACATTTATTACCTTATTGTCTAATATCTAATTAACGTAATTTAAAGTTTAAAACCTCAGGTGACTGCTTTAATAAACAAGGATCATAATTTTAAATACAAGTGGCTTGCCGAAACGTGCCGTAACCCGACACCTCCATATTTATCGCATCGTATTTCAACACCCGAGTCCCATTTAGATAAACAAAAGACTCAATTGTATAGCTTCATTCGTAGTAAGCGTAAAAAACAACACTTGACGGCCTTACAATAACAAACTGAGTCACAATGAACGATCGTCTCAAGTACCGGCCGCCCGGCGGCGTCCCGCTGCGCAAGCAAAAAATTGATGGGGCCATGAAGTGTTTACGACCCCCCCCCCGCGGTCTTTCTAGCGGGTAACCTAAGACTGCCCGTCCACGTCAGACTTTTTGTAGGACCGATAAAATCGGTGACGGATTTTAAATCTATGGTATTTCTGACCGACTTTTTGTAGGATGTGTGCGTTGCTCCATTGCTATCAATACGATCTATATTTTGTCACCTACAAAAAGTCGGTCACTGATTATTGGACGTGGGCGGGCAGCCTAAGCAGGACCACAAAGGACAATACATCCTTGAAATCAAGTAATCGTTACAAAGGTACTGGCTTAATCACCACGCTTGCAAAATGCGGATTGCTGAACTCAAACCCGAGCTGTGTCCGAAAAAATCCACACAATGTTAGCTCGACCCGGGAATTGAACTCAGGATCACGAGATCTTGGCCCGGTACTTAAACCACTAGACCGTCGAGGCGTTGTAGAAGTTGTAAATTTAATAAATGAAAATTGTCGCGACTAGGTACGGTCAACAGCACATCACGGTAAACACTTGCAGTTCGATAATAGCACTTATGCCCCCGACATAAGAGTGGTACAAAGACCAAAAGTGGAGAGTCTGACGTGCTTTTGACTGTACCTAGTTACCCTGACGGTAACCGCTGCATGGGTTGTCGTGCATTCGAGATTAGCCGGGAATGCCTCAGCGCGACGCAATTTGGGAGCCCTGTCACGTTACATTAGTGCTATTACCCCGTTTGCTCTTACTTGCCAATTCTAAACACAGAGCCCTGTTTCCATAATCAGTTTCTATTAAATTTCAGTACATTATAATGTTCGTAAGAGTGTGTATACTTACTCGTGATATAATTTTAATAGACTTGTATAACTGCAAAATAAAAGGAAATTAGTGAAAAGGGTTGACTGGTAGGGATTCCTTTTAGAATTAAGTCCGCCTTTAGTGGTAAACAAAGTTTTTATAAATAAATGATGAGTAAAAATATGTATTTTATAATTCTACGCCTTAATCATCGTTACCAAAATATTATTCTTTACATAATAAAAATAACAATTTTAAAAATTACAGGAAAATTGGTTATATTTACAATGCCGTTCTTTGCTATCATACCTAGTACAGTATGCCAGTGTACTGTTTGTTTATTTACTTGTTTAGTAGGTAATTTATTTATCGGCTCTCTGCTGCACACCCCACGCCCATCCCGTGTCCATCTCAACTTATCTAATATATATAAAACTCAAAGGTGACTGACTGACTGACTGACTGACATAGATATCTATCAATGCACAGCCCAAACCACTGGACGGAATGGCCTGAAATTTGGCATGCAGGTAGATGTTATGACGTAGGCCTAAGAAAGGATTTTGATCAACTCCCACGGGAACGGGAACCACGCGGGTGAAACCGCGGGCGGCCGCTAGTTTATAATAAAATTGTATGTGCGTACGCTAAAACAATAAAACGTATGTAGGTACATTATCCTAGTTGCAATATTAATTCAACGGCTGAATGTTGTTATCGTAAATTGTTCTCTTTTTTTTATAAAAACCCGTTCCAAATTGAAAGCGTTTATCGTTTGTCATTTATTTGACGTTGAAACAAATAACCTAATTTTGAGAAGCAAGATATTCTTTTTTAGAAAAAATGAACCGCTCCCAAAGTTTTAGAGTAACAAATACCAAAATATAAAATGTCCGATTACACAAAAAAAGTGCAGAAATGCACAAATGCTTTGTGTTTCAAACAAACAGTCCTGGAAATATATTTTTTACCAGCTTTTTCTAGTGAGTAATTACAAAATAGAATCCAGAGGTGGCCTTCGATTAACCTGTATGTTCGTAAATATTATTCTCTCTCCAGAAGCATGTCACTACAATATCTTCGCTTATTATGATTGAGAGTTTTTAATCAAAGATACACCTTTTTACAGGTACTATTTGACATTACAAATTGATTTATATTTTATATTACATTAATAAACGCTTCATAAGGCCTCGGCCTCGAATTTCGCGGACAGCGGAAGCCGCGTCGTACCGCTCTTGACGGCCCGCGTCAAGCGGTGACCGAAGTGCGCCTGCGTGCGCCGCCGCTACCGCTGCCGCTAAATTCGAGGCCGAGGCCTAAGGTAAGATCGCTTCAAATGCGGAGACACTGTAAGCTCTTTTGATCTTCCGAACTTTGGTTTCAAGTTTTGGGTTTTACACCCCTGGTTTTCTTAGATCTCATTTTGGTGTTCATGTTGATATTATATATTTGCTTCATTGTATTACCAGTCCCATTTTACAATCCCATTCTAAGGCATTTGTTATAGAAGCACAGTAAATAGGCTAGGATAGTGATATATAAAGCGCTTCCGTTGGCTTAATTTTATCCAACAGTTTGATAAATCACTCGTACGTTTCGCTACGGCACTGCAGCACTGGGGTCAGAACTAATCTGCGTGTGCACCACAATGCCTTCGTATTCACCGGCAGATAGTAATAAATCGTGTATCAAAATGTTTCCTGGTCACGCCCAGAATGCACTTCGCTTGCGTTCTGATCAAATTGCTCTGATAATACCCATTTAGTCTGGAATGGCAGAAAGAAGGATGAAAAGAGATGTAGTACTATTACTAAGTATTGGAGGTTTTTATTGTAATTCTGTTTCTAAGTGTATTTTGACAACCTTATTTTAAATGTTACGAGGCGCTCGTGGCGCAGCTTTGACAGTGGTTCGTTAGCGATAACGAAAGTCAAACTACCTACGCCGCGGTCGGTTAATTGATGGGTGACCATTCTGACCACATTTAGTGACATTTTTCTCGAGCGTCTCCGTGCTTAGGAAGGCCCTTAAGTTGTTGGTCCAGGCTGATATTTACTATAATGTATATATTAGAGTTAGAGGCCATTTGGCGGCTTGATAACAGGTTTGTCACTTGCCTTACGCATCCCTTCACCACCCGCACTGAGCCCGCGTGGTGGACTATGGCCCACACTATCTCACAATTGAGATAAGGCCTGTTTCCCAGTGAGAACGTTTAATGGCTGATGATGATGACGATAACGAGTATCATCATCATCATCAGCCTGTGACAGTCCACTGCTGGACATAGGCCTCTACATATGCTCGCCACGCTGATCGATCCTCGGCCACTCGCATCCAGCTCCTGCCAGCCATCTTGCGCAGATCATCGTTCCACCTGGCCTGAGGGCGTCCTACACTACGTTTACCGAGACGCGGTCTCCCCTCTAGAACCCGTTTACCCCAACGGTTATCGGTTCTACGGCTGATATGGCTAGCCCACTGCCACTTCAGCTGGCTAATCCGGCGAGCTATGTCGGTGACTTTGGTTCTCTGCCGAATCACATCATTTCGGATGCGATCCCGCAGAGAGACGCCGAGCATAGCTCTTTCCATAGCCCGCTGAGCGACTTTAAACTTGTGGACTAGCCGTGCCGTAAGTGTCCACGTTTCGGCTCCGTATGTCATGACGGGTAGGACGCACTGATTGAAGACTTTCGTCTTTAGGCATTGTGGAATCGGCGATGAGAAGACTCGACGTAGTTTTCCAAACGCTGCCCAACCCAACTGAATTCTTCTATTTACCTCGTCCTCAAAGTTGTTTCGACCCAACTGCAATGACTGCCCAAGGTACACATATTTTTGAACAACTTCGAGGACGGCGCTGTGAATCGCAATCGGTTCCGGTAGAACATGTTCATTGAACATGACCTTGGTTTTGGTCCAAGTTCATCCGTAGGCCGATGCGTAAAGAAGAATCAGCCAGGTCATTCAGCATCTGTTGTAGGTCATGCAGCGTCTCCGCCATTATGACGATGTCATCTGCAAATCGCAAGTGAGAGATGTATTCGCCATTTATGTTGATAACGAGTATAAAACTGGTCAAAGCAAATTCTAATGATTTAAGTACATGATCTTTAAGTCATGGGTTCAATTTTCAGTTTGTGATGGCGTATTTTTACACGACTCGGGTTTGTGATCATCACATTGGTGATGATTGCGACACAGTGATAAAACAGAGTAAGTGATAAAACAGTAATGTGACGACAAAACATTTTAGCGTTAACAACAAGCACTTACAAAACTACTTCGCTATTTTTAACTGCGGAATGGTTACTTCAATAAAAAGGTAAATGATGCATGAATCATGTATAATAGAACGAACGAGCCAAAGCGAAGTGCAATTACTAGAAGAAACCAGTATAGTTTCCATGAATTGCAAGTTATTTTTATTTTATTTTCCTAGAAGCAGCTTCCTAGAAAGCAGTCTATTCAATTATTCGTAACCAGCTGATCGCTCAGTTTTCATTTGTGTGAACACTAGAAGATAATATTTTTCTGTGCATTGTATTTTCCTTTGTCTTATTCGAAGATTGCCGGAAAGTAGTTAGCCACAAAACCATTAGATTAAATTGTATGTATTGTTTATTAGGTAATAAATTAACTATACATACAATACTATCTTTCCGTCCGCGGTTTCACATGCGCGTAATTTTTTTTTTCAAATATGCCGCGGGAAGACTTTTCCTGTAGGAATTTTATAGCCCATGTCCTAATCCGGGTTATAAACTATACGTGTGCCAAATTGCGTGATTGAGTAGTTAAAACATCCAAACATCCAGTTCGCTTTTATAATATTATAGTAGTAATAATGTAGGTACTACACTATTCGTTTCACTATTTTTAATGCATAAACTAAACACACACAAAAATATGAATTTTATCCATCCTAAAGTCACAAGATAAGGTAAACAAGAGAAACGCTTCATTATAAATTCACTCTTCTTTCCTCGAATCCACTCTCAATTATGTAATTAAAATTGTTACTTGAGATATATTTAAGGTAATCAAATCAAAATCAAATCAAAATATTCTTTATTCATGTAAACTTGTATCAAGTATTTATGAATCGTCAATTACAGAGTGACTCTACCACCGGTATCGGAATGCAGTCATCTGCCGAGAAGAACCGGCAAGAAACTCGACAGTTACTCTTTTTCATCGCCATGTTTGTTTACAATTTGTTTGTTACAATTACTGATTAGTTTTAGAATACCAAGCCACACAGTATAAAGTATAAGAATGAGACTATAATCGAGAAAAATCCGTGATCCCTGGAAGACCAGTGCCCAAAGGTGGCACCTGCAGCACAAGTATGACGTATGTGCCAGCCATAATTTCACTCAACCATATTATAGGGAATGTAACCACCCGACACATAACGCCACCACCCCAAGCACATTTTAGCGAGCATGACCGCCAAGGTTACAAACTCTTCAGGATTCTTTGAATGAAAAATAAATTTAATTTTATTGAATTATAACATTTAATGGTTTACTGTATAGCAAAGTTAACATTGTTGATACTATCGGGATTCTATACAATGCAAAGGCGCGAGTCCAAGCTTCCTTGTCGTTGAGGTATTCATAATAATACAATACAAAATAAATTTATGTCACTGAAAATATTAATGTCAATACAAAAGATCATGTCAATTATAACAAAGGCGCAGGCAGAGGAGCGGCAACAATACTACTCACTTCTACAGACTTTTATCATTTAGATAGTCTTCCACTTTATAATAACTCTTCTTGATGAGTTGGCATTTGATGTGTGACTTAAACTTGTGTATTGGTAAGTCAACAACATCTTGAGGTAATTTGTTAAATAACGTAACACTTAATCCAACAAACGAATTACCTATTTTATGAAGTCTTGTTTTCGGAACGGCTAGCTTATGTTTATTTCTAGTGTTTAGATCATGATGATGAGATTTTTTCGGAAATTCATGTAGGTTTTTTCGTACATACATAATACAATCTAAAACGTATTGAGATGGTACTGTTAATACACCAATTTCACTAAATACATTTCTTAGGGAATCACGAACTTTAAGGCCGTATATAGCTCGTATTGCCCTTTTCTGAAGTACAAAAATAGATTGTACGTCAGCAGCAGATCCCCATAGAAGTAACCCATATGACATGACGCTATGAAAATAGCTAAAATACACTAGTCTCGCCGTTTCCACGTCTGTTAAACGTCTTATTTTTCTAACAGCATATGCGGCTGAGCTGAGTCTCCCCGCGAGAGCAGTGATATTCGGACCCCATTGCAATTTCGAGTCTAGAGTTATGCCCAAAAAAACCGTTGAATTGACCATATCGATAGGTTCACCATTCACAGTGATATTGGGAACAACCTGCCTCACATTTGGCATGGTAAATTTTACACATTTGGTTTTTTTTGGTATTTAACAACAAGTTGTTAATAGTAAACCAGTGCAAAATTTGTGAGACAGAATTACTCACGTCGACAAATGATTGTTCATGTATGTCAACTTTGAAAATCAACGAGGTGTCGTCTGCGAATAGCACTAAATACTTTACGTGTTGTCTTACTTATAACTTCTAAAAACGTTTTTACGCATAAAAACAAATAATGTAACCGTGGGTTGATACTTCAGACAGGAAAAAAAATTTAATTTAGTTTAAAAAATGTTGGTAAAGGAAAATATATAAGGTTACTTACTAGTCTAATAAAATAACGTTGAAAATCACTCGAATGACTTTCATTATTATAGAAATAAACTTACGATTATACAAAAACGAAGTTTTCTGATAAAAGACATATTTATAGGTATACAAGTAGGTAAGCAAAATATATGAAACTTAAATTCTATGCTATTTTGCCAATATTCATTGAAAAACGTAATACCTACTTAATAAGTAAGCAAGCTAAACTATGCAATATAAATTCTTTTACTTCCTATTTGAATTCGCAATTTATTCCATAACGTGGTAAAATAAAAAATAGCTGAATATAGACGGGCAGTGTTCACAAACAGTTCATAGACATGTTAATTGGAACGTCCAAAGCAACGGAGAAAAGTTGGACGTACTGTTACTTTTAGCAAATAGTCACAACGGAACACTAAGCGCCCAGCGTCACAGCAGAAATATGGAGCTGTTCAATTGCCCGGAACGCGCGACTGAAACACTAGAACGCTTTCCGTGTTCCGCTGAGATCGTGGGCAAAATTGTGTTCTCCTGTAACCACGGTAATAGACACAGTCATAATTGAGTTAAGTTGCTACTTATAGTTGCGTCTAAATGTTAATCTAAAATGTTAAATTTTAACAATTTGTAATGTTTAGTACATTACAAACTGTTAAACTGTAACATTTTGGACGTTAATAGCTTAACTCGTTTGTTAGTTACTCTGCAAATACTAGTAGTGCGAATGCCATTCAAGATGAACATTGTTGAGATAAGTGTTATTTTATCTGTGTTCTTTTTATGGTTTGTATTGGAGACATTGGTCTTGACCAAAAAGTTAACTAAGATCAAATGTACAATAATTAACATTTGGTATATGTGTAGCGTCAGTCACGAGCATCAGTGAAGTTAAGCCATCACAATCGTCAGAATGATGGTACCCATCTGTACCAGACGTTGCTTAATGCATAAATAGATATCACAAGTCCGAGGTTTGTTTTTAAGTTGTTTAAGTATGCTCGACCCGGGACTCGAAACCAGGGCCCCAAGATCATAGCCCGGTACTTAATCCACTAGACTATCAAGGTGATAAAGATCATATAAGGCTAAGCTATAACTGACAACAAAGTCGGTCAGACTAGCGACTGCTCGTCACATTTCAGAATAAGAAATCAGAAGAATCAGTTAATGCTTAGTTACTGATTGGCAATAAACTGTCTAAGGGCAGACGTGGCGCTTACCATCAGGTGTACGATCTGTTCATCTTGTTACACATTGCAATAATAAAAAAAAGACCTCTGATAATGTGAGCAAGCCCACCGTCGCGGTGGAAATATGGCGGTGTTCAATTGCTCGGAACGGCTACAGTGCTCTCCGCGAGCCGTAGCTTGCTGAGAAATGCTCCGTCGACTGCATTCTCTAAATCAAGTAATAGCTGTTGAGTGTAGGTTAGGTTGGATTAAGCATTTTAGGTGTGGGTTTTTAGGAGTCGGTGATATCAAAAATGTAAAATTAAAAGACAAAAATAGTTTAAGATGAAAAACATAATAAACACATAATATTTTTTACAATTACAATTATTGTATTATGCCATTTTAAATCTCTATAATAATTTTTGATAAGTTGTTAGTTGAATACATATAGTATTTTAATACAGTAGTGTAGATAGCTGGTGATTATGTGCATTCTCTAAAATAAAGTAATAGCATTCGTCCCTCGGTGTTGAGTTCGGGCATTTGTTCTTTCAATTATGTTATAATTTTAAATGGCGTTTGAGGGATTTTTTTGGTGGTGATAGTTTCAAGTGATACACATACTTATGAGCCCCCTTCTCGTCCCTCCTTCCCGTCCTCTTTCCCTAAACCTCTTTAGCCTTCCCATTTTGCCATGTTCCTTTTCAACTTGCTCGTTTGCTCTTCTCTTTTATAAAAAAAAAACATAAATCAATTTGCTTAACAAATTATTTCAGTTTATTTCAGATGGAACGGTGCAACAGGTGCATTCCGTATTTCCAAGAAATTCTCCCTCGACTGCGTTTTGTAAATAAAGTAATAACATTCGTCTTTCTGTGATGGGTAGTATCTGTTGTTTCACATATGATTTGAATTGGTGGTTGAAGTATTTTCGTTATTTACGATGAGCAGATGTTGTTAGTTCATCATCATCATCATCATCAGCCTATATATGTACGTTCCCACTGCTGGGACACAGGCCTTATCTCAATTGTGAGATAGTGTGGGCCATACTCCACCACGCTGGCCTAGTGCGGGTTGGTGGAGGAGGCAAGTGACCAACCTTAATGTCAGATGTTATCAAACCGCCAAATGGCCTCTGACTAGGCTTGACGACTAATATTTACATTATAGTAAATATCAGCCGGGACCAACAGCTTAACGTGCCTTCCGAAGCACGGAGACGCTCGAAATTAATGTCACTAAATATGGTCAGAATGGTCACCCATCCATTAACCGACCGCGGCGTAGGTAGCTTGACTTTCGTTATCGCTAACGAACCACTGCTGTCACAGCTGCGCCACGAGCGCCACGAGCGTTGTTAGTTAACCACTGTTATTTAACCAACAAGGGTTGGTTGCTGCAAAAATCTTTCTAGAATGATAATACCAACATTTAACCTGGCAATATTAATGTTACAGAAGTAAAGCCAGTTTATTTAAAATTTTCCGGAGAGAACAGGGCCATTAATAAATTAAATACACCCATTAGTAACTGTGATTAGGTTTCCAAACGTCATGTCAAAATTCAGGAAGAAATGGATCGTTTTTTTCCCGTTTGGTACTTATAGTGAGATTTTATAATATTATTATTATGAGATCAAGATTATGTATGAGAAAACGATAAGATGAACTGTAATGGGATGAAGTTTCAGATATATGACTGGTTCTCCCATAATTTGAAATCCGTAGGAATACTATTAATAGTCCGTCAGAAAAAAAAAGATGTGAAGTGAAGATTAATGAAGATTAGGTATATATTTAGAGGGTTTTTGTAATACTAGATCAGTTGTAGCAGTGATGCTAGTGCACGCAACCTACTTGATGGTAAGTGGCCACTGCAGCATAATTCAATGACGGTCATTTTACCAGAAAGCATCGCTCACTGTTAGGATCATCGAGTTCAAATGTCTCTTTGATCTCAAATGTACAGGTTTCCTTATTATTATTGCAAGAACACAGCCAGAGCTGTGGTTCCTAGCCAGTCGGACTCTGAAAATCCTACCGTCAACCAAGGCCCAAGGTGGGAATCGAACCTACGAACTCTGGGATTTATACCCAAGTTTCACCACTGTTCTAGGGGGGTTGTGTGACTTAATGGTAAAACCGAGGGACTTAACCCATTTAGACCTACCGTACCATATGTGGTACAGTGACTTTAAAAAATTCTATTAGCTTACCTACATAATAATTCGTATTTATTTTAAATGTGAAATTAAGTTTGGATTGTTTTCTTTTCGGGAAAATTGTTTTCGAGTGCGTTTTTCTAAGATAATTTGATAATATCCTCTAATATAAACAAAGCGGAACCAAAAAAATATTGACAATTTCTTCAAGAAGGTAAATTTTATATGTTTTATTACAAAATGTGTTATTTATTTGTATATTTATAAATAATAGGGTACACTGTAGTAGATGTAAACGTAAAAAGAAGAATTGGGCTATTTTCGAAAAAAGTACTCACTCCTAAATAAGGTGTACCGCATATGGTACAGTAGGTTTATATGATAGCTAAAAGTGAGATAAAGTTATTTTCGATAAACAACTACAACTTATTATTATTTTGTGTTTTTTTTCATATTCTTGATATTGCATGATATTGGTCTATGATTTAGGAAGAAGAAGACATTTTTAGGTGCCAGGATCAAGTATTTAACAATTTTTTATTTCCACTCAAGAATGCAAACAATGATAGGATTGATAAAGATTTGGGCGAGGAAGGTAGATAATAATTTGCGAGTTGTTCCAAGTTTGCTTAGACCACCAGCAGAGTTTGCTGCATCAGGCTCTGGCCCCGATGCAGCTGCAGCAGACCCAAAGATTGAAGATGGGCATGGGTAGAGTGATTCCCAAGTCTTTGAAAAAACGCACTTTTTACTGTTAGCCATGCGTTACGCACACCCTCGGGGCTGGCGAGAAGCGACAACACCTGCACCCGACCGAGGGTTATGTGGGACAACCCTCTGGGTTGGGAGTCCCACATAACACTCGATCGGGTATACCCACTAAACCCCACAGTGCCCATCAGACGCCTTACTAGCAGTGTCACAGAAATCCTCATAGCCTTGCAGCTGTGACACTACCAGCGGATCCACCGAACCCTCCTTGCTTGTAGGGCGGGGAGCAGTTGCCTGCTGCTACCGCCCGACGCGAGAGGCCCACTGGCCTCCAGAGCTACCGACAGGGCACAACCCGTGGAGTGGCCCTGCTTGGGCCCCCGATGCGCAGGGGGACAGCAACGTTCCCCTCTCTATAGACATGATGGGATGATGGACTTACTCATCTACTATATCACAAAGAATGCCCTACAAGAAGTGTGAAGGATAATGTTGGTGTCCATAAGCAATATTTTATTATTATCACACGAAAAAAGAAATAAAAAACTCATTTGAAAATGTTCCTTCACATGCATTTTTTGCATACATATAGTCCTACTGTACCATATATGATACGCCCCCCAAATACCCCCCTAATTATAATAGATTTTTTTAAATATTTTTCCTGTGGTTTTTAGACCCCTCTCAATATGTTTTAAATAGTAAATAGTTATAGGTCTAAATGGGTTAACTAATATAAATTCACTTTAACTTGTATTAAGTCATTTAATATTACTTGTGTTGTGAAGTACCGGAAGTATATTTAGGTATCCACTGATTGGGTAGGGATGTATATACACTTAATACGTATGACAAAACCCACATCAAACGGGCAACTGAATTAAATTTTCAATGACATGAAACTTCTAAGTTACTTTGGGATTGCTAATAATTAATCAATATAGAATGTGTGTGCGTGTATACTTATGTTCACGACAACTAAGAGTTCATTGATAAAACTATTTTTAACCGACTTCAAAAAAGGAGGAGGTTATATGTTCGACTGTATGTATTTTTTTTTTTTTTTTTTTTTTTTTTTATGTATGTCCGTCGATTTCTCCGTCAATTGTGGACCGATTTAAATAATTCTTTTTTTATTTGAAAGTGCATAGTTCCGAGGTGGTCCCATTGTCACCATGTCAGGATCTGATGATGGGATCCCGGAAAAATCAAGGGAAAACCTCAAATTTTATAGGCTGCGCCTACGCGTTACTTGTTTTTTCTGAAGCCATTCAAGTTTTTGCGTCCGATAGACATCATTTTATGTTGATGAGCTGATGATGGAAGGTACAACTCCTTAACGGTTAGGAGTTAGGGGATAATTCTTTCAGTATTGTAGGAATATGTGGACCGTTAGTTGTATTTCATGTACTTTTGCAGCTAAGGTGATGATGGAAAGTACAACTCCTTAACGGTTAGGAGTTAGGGGATAATTCTTTCAGTGTTGTAGGAATATGTGGAACGTTAGTTGTATTTCATGTACTTTTGCAGCTAAGCTAATGATTACCCGGGGATGGGCTGGTCACTAGCCAATAAGGTTAGCACCGGCTCGTCCTAATCGGGTGTGAAGGAGAAACCGGGGGAGTGTAGTGGGTAGCGGACGCTACGGTCTCCAGTCCCACACACGGCCGCGGGTCTAGCTAGCCTGCGGTTATGGTGCATAAACGCATTCTCCTCCTACCCATGGTGCTGAACACTTAATGAATACCTAATATTATTATCAAATAATACAATTCTACTCGTATTTTCGCTATCATTATTATGAAAGAGTTTTACTCACTACCTACGTGTTATTCACACTAAAAATAGAAAAATAAACAAACTTTTTTAAAAAAAAATTAAACCGACTTCAAAAAAAAAAAGAAACAAAAAAAACTACCTAAAAAACTGAAAAGCAAAAAATAATTTTAATAAGACATTCATGAAATGTGCTTATTGTCTAAGCCTATTAATTAAATTCTATTTTACGTGCTAGGTAGGTACCTACTAATCTGTTTGAAGTCGGTGCCAAGCCAAAGGTAATAAAAAATTATATATAATAATATTATGTATTATAAAGGGTTACTTATTAATCCGCGGACGTAGGTACGTAATCTGGGTACCTACTATTTGGCTTGGCACCGACTTCAAACAGATTAGTAGGTACCTACCTAGCACGTAAAATAGAATTTAATTAATAGGCTTAGACAATAAGCACATTTCATGAATGTCTTATTAAAATTATTTTTTGCTTTTCAGTTTTTTAGGTAGTTTTTTTTGTTTCTTTTTTTTTTGAAGTCGGTTTAATAATTAAAAAGCGATTAACCAAATTTTAAATATCTAAAAGTCATATGAATAAAATAATTGCTTTTTTTTTAACTATTGAAGTCCGAAAAAGCAAAACTTGTAATAATATTAGAACTAGGTAACTAGGCTACGTTTTTATTTTAAACAAGCTGCCCAACGTAACATTACGGGTGTATAATGTAATGACAAAAAAAAATTCAGATAGTGAAAACACAAAAAATAATTGTCTATTTTGGTGCACAATTATTTGATGTCTATCAGGAATTCAGCACTCGGCTTTTCAACAAACGAGTACGTTAATTTGTTTTGGTATTATTTCAATTCACAAGACCTGTTAACTGCTTTGTTGCAGGTTTTGTTTTGTTAAACATTTCAAACAGTTTGAAAGTTGCAGCATCATTTGCAACCAGTTTAATTTAGAAAACAAATACTATTTAGGTACTAATTAATCTGGCAGGTTTAGACCTAAAAGCTTTGTCAGAGTTTATTTAGATTACCTATTCATTTTTTAAAATCTAAATAAATGACAAAGCTTCTGTTCAACCATGAAACAGTTAAATATTATCAATTTTACTATTGGCGAAACAATGTATTATGTAACAGTTTTACAGAACTTTTTCATTATACAAAGCCGCCCCCGATGCAATGTACGCGTATGTAAATTCCATTAATGACTCATGCCCTTTGCCGAGCACTTTGAATGCGTGGTGTAACTGGTTACAGTTTTGTAGTTGTATGCTAAAAAAAACCCTAAAATGGTTTGAATATATTCATGAATATTTATAGGACGGTTCACATGCGTAAGTTTTTAAGCTTTCATGATGTAAGATTGATTGCCCGCCATTGTGAAACAATGCAATGGCACTATTAAGCGATTAGATAGACTACAAACTTCTGAAAAAAAAAGTTTATCTTGGTTTCATTACCGTATGGAAGACCTAAGTTGACCTATACTCATACTTATTCTCGAGGCTTAAGCGCCCTAAGGAGTGTGAAGGGCAATCCGGTGTAGTTTAGTGGGTAGTGGACGCTTTAGTCTCGAGTCCCACACACGGCCGCAGGTGTAGCTAGCCTGTGGTTATGGAATCTAAACGCTTTTCTCCGAAAAAATTTTTTTTACACGATAAGAAAATAGTCAAATAATAGAAAAAAAAAAACAATAAATATTACCCCATATATCAAGTAATAATATTGTTGTAAAACAATTATTGACTCAGTAACCTTGATTTGTCATACCCATAATATGAAATAAGTTATTTCATCCGATTCGCATCGCAATAAAAGGAAAAAGAAGGGCCGAAATATTGTTGGCAATAGCCTTATCTTAATCTTGTAAGTCGTTCGTAGACATTGGCTTACTGATTTGCAAGATGCCTACTGTCTGTTTGTGATCGCGTGTTGTTGAAATTTAGAAATGGTTATGCTTGAGCTCTTCTTACTTGATAGCATCAGAAATGAGATTCTGAAGTTGGTGGACATTGCCTGAAGAATTGCGTGCCTTAAGTGGCAGTTACATTGTGGGGACTGGACGGCCTTTGGGGAGAAAAGCTCCTTGAGCGCATGTGTACTGAGAGACGCTTTGTTGTATGCCTCCAAAGGAAAACCTATCATAAATATCGAAGGAATCCACAGGATGCGGGTAGTAAAGGACCGGTCTGTATGCCTATGTTTAGCAGTGCGTATTTTTCAAATGATGTGATGATTATTGCTGTAATAATTATGCCAAGCCTGTATCGAATTATTATCTAAAATTAAAATCTAGTAAGTAAAACAGTTATTCATTTTACAAAATAATATTATTTTCGCGAAGCCGAATGAAACTACATTCATTCGTATGTCATAAATTCTTCGTGCGCCTTCTCTTTATGCTTCTGAAGAAATTGCTAAATATATTTCGTGCAAAAACACTTTTTTTAACCAGGTTTTTCCAGCATTTTTCTTAGATAGATCAAGGTGAATTGAATCGAAGCCTTTCGAAAGCCACCTGTAATTTTATAGCCATGTATCAGATACCATTGTGATACCCACTTATTGTATCCCATTTATCTTTCCCACGTTTATATTCCGCGTCCTCCCAAATCACTCGACCCCCATCGAACACATGCAAACAAAAAACAAATCTAAACGAGAATCCGACCGTAAATCAATGTTTACCTAAACAACTCTGGATATGTCAAAGATTCGTGATTTATCTTTTAACAAACGCTTTTGTAAATTCTGGATGTATTTTATTGTTTATCTCATAATAAAGTTTAAGTTGGAAAATTTTAATGAACCACTTTTCATATAATTATGTTAAATCTTGTTACAGCTTGCTAAAGTCAGCTAGCTTGCAAGTTTAAGGGTCAGTTTCAAATAATATACTTCGTCAGCTATCAATAACGCTGACTCCTTTCTGAAAATTAACTGGAGAGACAGCATCTACTTTATCTGATAGTTCTATTATCAGAAACTTATCTGGCAGCAGTTAAACTGATTAAATATTCTTCTAATCATAGCTGGGCATTAACTCGTTAATCCGTTAATCGTTAATTAACGAAGTTAAGATTTCCTTTAACGGATTAACTTTTAAGTTAACTTAAAAAAATGTTAACGAACTCGTTAACTTCCGTTACACTTTTCCGAGTCCGTTAATCCGTTAACTACTATTTACCGCACCGTGCCGCGCCGCCGCGTGAAAAACACGTTTTGACAAGTTTGTTCGGGTTTTTTTCTCAGGTCGATTGAATATCCGTACCTCCCCATTTTTTGCGCGGTCGCATGAAAAACATTGTAAAACATGCACATAATATTGGCAAACAAACTTATCCGACCATAACTTATCAGTTATCTAAACAAAACAAATTTAATTTTGGGGAAATAGGTACCTACCGAACAGTGAATTCTTCCATCGTCAGAAATGCACTTCAGTCACACAATGTTCCTTCTTGGTTGAAGACACGTCACAAATATTTTTCAAACACCATTGCACTCCACAAAATAACATAGATTACTAAGATTTCTAATTTAGATAGCACTAAAAATTTCAACACACGCACCATGAAGCCAGGTTAGCAGAAAATATGTAAACACAAACGTAAACAAACGAAAATCAAAAGCAGGCTGATTTGACCTTGCTTGACGTTAAACAATTAACATTACATTACTTTTTAATGCCAAAACCGTCATGGTATGTGTTTTAAAAGAAAAGTGATATCTATCCATCATATCAATATAATATCAGTATTATAATATAGAAATAAGCCATTATAATTATGATAAATAATCTAAATTGATTAAAAATAAAAGAGAACCGACACATTTATTAGTTTTAGCGCCATCTATTGAAGTCGGTGAGATTCACAAGCCATGACATGTTTGCTTGTAGAAATGCGGAAGTAGAAGCGTTTTTAATTTACTAATATTGTTATTTATTAGCTTAAACATCCAAAAAGATGCAATATAATTCGTCTTTTACTATATTTTGATTTTTCTGCTATAAAATTATCGTATAAATCAATTGAAATCCAAACTCATTTGACCTAGTAAGCAAGCAAGCTACTAAATGAAGAAGTTGCCCTTTCCGGTTATTGTGCTATACGCCAGTGTCATTTCCATTTTGTCGCATAACACATTTAATACGAAAATGTGGTTTTGGCGCAGCACCAAAGAAAATATAGGTAAAGTACCGAAAAGAAGCACAAATCTGCACAGTGTTGCCACTTTCGGGAATTTGTCGCTAGATTTAGGGAATTCTGCAATAGCCCAACGATTTTTGCAATTTCTTATTCACTCCCACTACATATGGATTTGGTGATTTATAGCGACTTTTTCAAGATGGCTAGGCGACGATGACCACTTACTATTATGGTGGCTCGTCTACTTATTTGCCCCTGGTTGTTCAAAGAACATTTAGTAAGGTATTCGTTTTTTTTAACAAAGTTTTGACAACACTAAAATTTTCAGTACGATCGATCGTCGCACGATGGCATTAAAATCGTAGTTGGTGCTCTCTCTTTTACGTACTGAATTAGAGTCGGACCATCACATATGTTCACAATAAAAGAGCTACTTAGTTGTTCAAAAACTCAAGAAAAAATGGTGTGGCTCCACGTATAGTTGGGATTAATGGCTGATTGCATTACTGCCATATTGGAGTTGCCTTTATAATTAAGAGCAGAAGGTTGTCGGGGCGGACGTGATTGACGACGAGTTGTTCCTAATTCTTGATGATTCTGTAGATTTTTGAACGTTCGATTGAAAAAGTAAGTAAATTGAAAAAGTACTAACTAAGAAATACTGTTAAAAGTACATATTTAAGCTAAAAATATAAAAAATAAATGAAGCAAAACGTTTTTTGTGTTTTTTATTTCATGTTTATGACCACTTTAATGAAAAACTGCGAAGAATTTAAACGATTTTAATAGAATCATGAGTAATCATGACTGAATAGGGTCTAGGGATTTCTCGAGAATTTTTAATGCTCTGACTTCTCATAGTTCTCTTAATAATTATAGCGAAATTCGGAATTACTTTTAGTGACTTGTCCAATTGAAGGTGGCAATACTGTGCAACTTTTTGTCACACAAACACTGCGCGCGAATTTTGAGCAGTTAGTCGTTCTATGCCCATATTTGACCAAATGAGTGGTGCACCGACACCCCCCCGCCAGTTATTCCGCAGTTTTTCTTTTAAATAAATATAAAAAATAGTTTATGCGCGACATTTTGTGTTAAAAATGGAACAATACAGTGTATAACAGTGTGAAAAAGCTCTCGAAATACGCCTTGAACTGAAAGCTAAGAGGCCGCCACGTCCTACTGCACTTACTCAAAAATGTAGTACGAATTTACGAGTGTTTTAAAATCCGAACAATATTTCAAAACGCATTGGTTGTGTGGATTTGTGAAGAAAGCAATAAATTGTTTTCCGTGTCTGGTGTGTGGTGAATCTGCATGGACGGAAACGGGTGTTGATGATTGATTTAGCGTATCTTGGTAAATTAATGGTAAGCTCTAGTTTTTTGTTAATTTTTTTTGTGAACCCCCATAAAAAAAATTCACGAGCCGCCCCTCTGCTGGCACCTATGGCACAAGATAATGCTTAGTTTAGGGCTTATAATGATAATGTCCAGTTTTTTTACCATGTGTTAACGGATTAACGATTAACGTTAACTTGCGTTAAATCGTCCCAAAAGTAGCGCTTTAACGTTTAACGAAGTTAACTTTTATAGTAACGGATTAGCGATTAACGAAGTTAATCATTTGATTAACGATGCCCAGCTATGCTTCTAATACATTCATTTCTCTGTTGTATTTAAATATATCAATTACCAATTTACATTAAAGTGATTTTTCAGCTAATTTATCAAAATTATGTAATGACTAGCTTTCCGCCCGCGGTTTCACCCGCGCGTAATTTCTTTTTACAAATATCCCGCGGAAATGAGACAGTTCGCGTAGGAATTTTATAGCCTATGTCCTAATCTTTGATTATAAACTATACGTGTGCCAGATTTCATCTATATCCGTTTAGCCGTTTAGGCGTGATTGTAACAAACACCCAAACATGAAATACTTATATCGCCATAATAAACTTATACCTACGTCATAATATACTTATTACCTGAAATGTCGTACACTTTTTCTAATTATTATTATTTCACATATCTTGTACTAACCACTTTAATCTGTAGGTATACCTATAATAACCTCAATACTTCTAATGTGTCAATTAATTAAACTCCGATTTTACCCTAAACCAAAAAATCCAACCACAACCTAAACCTTTCAAATATAAAATACAGTTGAACCCAAATACACTCAAACTGCTCGGGGTTACGATACTTAAACTCGCTGTAGTTAAATTGATCTACACACAGATCTGTCGGATTCGAACCAATTTAAACCAATAATCCTGTTTAAATCCGAAGTTAGTGCCATGACATCAGCTGCCGCGGAGTTTGTTAATCCTTTTCTCATGTAACGTTTCAAATGTCCAACCATATATACGGTTCGGGTATCTTCAAAGGCCGTGGTTCTCCAAGGATTAATTATTAGCGGGCTGATATTGTTTGATAGACGAGGGCCGGGCTTACACGGAACCACAGTATTGAATATGTATAGAATGAGATAAACTAAAGCCGATATATACAACTCTTGGTACTTTCTGTGGTGTGTGTTGTTAAATGTGTTGGGAATGTGACAAATGAAACTATGATTCAGGGACAATATCCATAATATTTTTGGTATTGCTGATGTCAACAACAGTAGTATAAAGTTATAAACCTATTATTAAAACGCCACACTTGCTAAATGAGAATAAGTTGATAACAAACGCAAGCGTTCCAAACAAACTAATACAAATATTGCGGACGGTTTTGGTTTTTTTCTGGCAAAGATCGCGCTAATGATTTTAACTTTAAATTATAAATCATTCTTTAGTTTCGGAGAACTTCCTCTTACATAAATACCACTCTGTATATGTTATTTTCCTTTGTGGTTTCTAGTCACTGAAATAGACGAATGCCTATGTCAAAAGCATAATGTACGCTCGCGACACAGAAGGGACATTACATAAATACCTGATTAATTGACCAATAGCAATCGTTCGTTTCCCCACTACGAGTACTATTCGCCCTAGACTCTCTCGTAGGCATAGGTACCTACTTAAGCGAGTACGGGAACAATTATTTACCTAATTCAACAAATTAATACGTCAAAAGAATTTTCTGTCTTCAGTGGTTATGATCTCATAGAATGTTCTCATGTATACCTTAAAGGTTAGAAGATGACAATATTTTAACCAATCATCGCAATTTGAACGCTTTCTGTTGCGTGATGTCT
Organism: Mecyna flavalis; assembly: GCA_949319885.1. Classification (NCBI taxonomy): domain Eukaryota; kingdom Metazoa; phylum Arthropoda; class Insecta; order Lepidoptera; family Crambidae; genus Mecyna; species Mecyna flavalis. The sequence goes on from OX439437.1 coordinate 10,872,046, forward strand.
CGTATTTTACACTCTAATTTATTATTTATTAAATCAATCAATCAAAATAAGGTTATCTACTACGAGACTTCAAGAAAGCACTTATAAATCGTCATACATTAATGTAACAGACTGACTCTACCAATAAGTTAAACTTGTTATTGTGTGTGCAGTTTTTCAAATTATTATAGACGAAGAACGAATGATTTAATATTATGTTTCATGTATGTGCTGATATTTTCTTATTGCTGATATATTGTCTTTTCAAAATAAATTAAGGAAGAAATAAATATGGGCGAAACATTATAGTAGTACTTTCGTCTATAATTCCTTGTGTCTATCTATTCTATTTGATGAGAAAGAACTAATCTAGCACCAGATGAACGTAGTTTTTGATCAAACAATAGAAGAAAAAAATAATAGTGAAGAAACGAAAAAAAAGAAAGTAAGTTTTAGTCTCAGACGATACTTTGTCGGACTTTATAAGTTAGGTTAAAAAAGTTCAGTGACCTTGTGACTATCGCCGCCTGACTTGGCACTACTCGTTTTTGTTTGACACTGAGTAGGTCAAACTTAACCTTCTAGGGACAAAATAAACTTTAAAGAGAAAACATTTTCGTCAACAATGTCAATGCACAAATGTGCTTAAACTAATTTATGGGACGAAGAGATCCAATTCCAGATAATGATGGGTACGGGACGGATAATGCTAGGGTCAACTACTAATTTGTATTATAAACTTTCGAACTTTCATGGTGAGACTCCCAATGCTTCTATTTTAAGTAAGGTTTTACAATATAATGAGAGTCTACTAAAATTATGTTTTATTCGTTTTTATCCTGTTTTTGTCTTTTCGCAGCACCTGTTTAAAAGTTTAGCGTTTCCAAGTACTTTATTTTCGATTTAAAAAAAAAAAAAATATTCTAAATCCCAGATAGGAAAGGTTGGATTTTATATTCTATTTTGAGATTTTTAATAATTTGCTCAGTAATTTCAAAGAGCTTTCACTACAAAGGCGGACGTAAAATAATAAGAGACTTATTTATCAGTTATGAAAAATCTGTTACGTAACGAAAAACCTTTTCATGCCTATCAAAAAGTGGATTATAGAAAAAATTAAACGCTTATCCTTAAAGAACAAAACCCTCCTTTTGAATTTGCATCTAAATAAGGTTAGGCTTGCTTAGTTGGCAGTTTTTAATAGCTGAATGCCCGGGACATTAGTGCCCGCCCGCCCATAAATCCGGGCCAGGGCTGCCCAGCGGGAATCGCGCTCGAGCGATAAGCGGTTGCTTTACTTACAACCTATTTTTTGTCATTATTTAGTATGTTATTTTCTACGCTAATAGATACTCGACTAGACTCAAATAAAATGATTGCTTGTTTGACAGATGTGTCTTTGTCACTGAAGTTGTGAGGCAAGCACGCAGCGCATAGAATGGTAGACTATCACTGCTCTTTATCCTTTGAGGTATACTAAACCAGTAAGCATCACTTAATGTTCTGCCACATATTGGGCTCATCTAATCTTAGAACTTCTCCCGCATAACATACATACTATATTTTTAACCTGAAGAAAGTTTGGTTTGTTTAGTTAGAAGTTTTTAATAGCAGCTGAATGCCCGGGACATTAGTGCCCGTCCACCCATAAATCCGGGCCAGGGCTGCCCAGCGGGAACCGCGCTCGAGCGATAAGCGTCTGCTTCACTTACAAACTATTTTATGTTCGTTATTTAGTGTGTTATTTGCTTGATATTAGCAAATAAAATAATTAATTATGTGTTGTATTTAACTGCACATCAAAAAATAATGAAATGATCATCAAAAAAATTTAATTGCTTACCTAACCTAACCTTTGGTGTGCAATCAGTTATTTTGATGTACATTTCAGTTTTTTTCATATACACTTTAATGTTTTCCATTAGTTATTTGTCCTAGACTGATGATTGTAAAAGACGTTAGTTTGGGTCACATAACTTGTTTATTAATTAGCAGGCCTTCAAACGAAACGTTTAGAGAGCTTGTGGGTCAAAACGGTGTTGCCAACGAATAAAACGTCTATATTTCCTATTGTCATGGCAGATAACTCTGTTGTATAAGAACAGATTCTTATTAGAGTAATCATACTTTACAAAATAGATACCTTCTGTTACAATATTTATACTTATAAAAAATATATTTTGAATGCTACACTACTGCTTACACATGATTAAAATTTGAATTGCTAATTAAGGGATGGACACAAAAGGTCCAGAAGTTATTTAAATAAAAATTTCGTTAACTGAAATTACGTTAATTCAATCATGGACATTAGAGAGCATCCGCTCATAAACATTTCAGTAAGGCTGACCGGAGGGAAGCGCAATATGCCCATGAGATTATCTTAGGATCAGCAAGGATATTTTCTTATAAGGGACTCTTTTTTTACAATCTGGGTACAGATTTCTATGCTCTTGTACAGAGCGCAGCAAAAATTTTTTTTGTTCTTCCTTTGCAATGACTAGACCATGGAAATCTTCATAAGTTTTACAGCTCTTTCAGCTGTATCATTCACGGCCCTTAAAGAAAGAAAGCCCTTCTTTTTGCCTGTAAATAGGTTACATCTTCTTCCCATGTAGAAACGGGTCTCTTCAAGAAATTCGTATCAATGTTTAAACGCGCAAATAAATTTGTGCTCTTACTTAACAGACACAAAATCATTTAATGATTTTCTTGCAACAAAAGACAAGATAATTATTATTATCAGTTTAATAAGAAGGATATAAGACATTAAACTATGTGTTTTCATTTAAAGTAAATAACTTAATACAAATAACTTAAATTTTTTAGTCAGGTCAGTTCTAGATATAAAAATGTGATAAACGCGATAAAACCGTATTAAGTTTATTTAATATAAATGTGTAACAATCGCGAAAACATATGAAAACATTATGTATTTCCACTTACCATACAAATAATCAGACATAATTATCTTCTTTTGATGGAATGTGAGATACATTCCATCAAAAGATTCGCTACAATATTTGTCTTAGTTTGTTCATCTACTTCATCATCAAAGAGTGATAAAACAGCTATTTTTTCTGACAAGTACCAAAGTCGACATAATCGATCGAGTCGATGTCGACTAAATTTGCTCAGGGCTGCTTTGGAGATCTCTTGTTAACAGTTTTAAAAAGCGCAAATATTGATTTGGTGCCTTGACCGCCAGACTACATCCAAGCCATGGTTTTAAAATACATAACCGCAATGAATAAACAAATATCTTGTACAGGGCGTTTATACTTGGCGCTAATTTTGAACTGAGATTGCAACCAACTATTTTCAAAGAGTAAATGGCTCTAGCCATCCACCTGGCTTGATGCATTGCTCCAGGAGGTCTTATTTTAATCTTTTTCTCATTATCTCCTCCTAATAAAATAATAGATCGTTCAATTAGTTCCCGATAATCGTCACGTACTTACAATGGATTTTTGCAGTTCTTGATTATAAAATGTCAACAATTCATCAATCGTTTTTTGTAACTCTCTCCAAGCAAGGTGAAGATCCACAAGTTTTTTACACAGTTAGGCACAGCTCTGGTAGGGATTCTAGCTTTTTCCCAGAATATAATACACTCTCGAACGGCAAGATTTGCGCTTTCATTAACAGTCAATTTAACTTCGCGAATGTTAAAAAAGAGGACTGCAAGAACTTGACGATTAGACGGTAACTTTGCTCCAGTTATTTGATGGTTCACGTCACCAACTAAGTAAATACTTTTTTTATTGCTTCTTAATTCCACTGCCATTTTTTAAACATTAAAACAATATGTTAATCACGAGAGTTACTGTGAACAAATGACAAATACGACGGGTGCGCGCCGCTAGTTTGGCGTTATTTGTATGAACATGTTTCGATGCAAGTCGGCACGGGTTATCGTTCTCCAAATGAGGTAAAAATGTATTTTCGAGTGTTTTAGGTACATATGAACAAAACTAAGACGTATGCGTTAAAAAATAAAAACTTTGAAAAATAAGGGACACCCTAATAAACATAAATAAATAAAATGATACTGATAATGATGATGAAATAAATAAAATAACCTTGGAAATTAATCACAAAGCGCTGTCTATCCCATAAACTTAACAATTTGCGTGTACTTAATAAAAAAAAAGAAATTGAAGTTGTTAAATGAAAAACAAATATAGGTACCTTTACGAACTTTTTAAACTAAACCACTTTCTATAAGAATAGTAAACACAAAATGATTTAAACAAAAGACGGATTAATTAACTCAGTCATGATTCTTAGATAAAGTCTTTTGGATTCCACTCCGCGCCGATTTAAGATCCAAATAAGTTTAAAACCGAGAATTTAGTGGTCATTCCCCGATAAATCCCCGAAAGTACCGAAACCCTTGGAAAATACGGTTCGTCTTGACGATGTAACGTCTCAATGTTCTGATTGCATTTTACTTCGCATAAGTTAGATTTAGTTTTCAATCAGTTTAAGGTATAATGTCTTTTTTATAAGATTTAGTCTGCGACTTTTTAAATCAAAATGATTTTTTTTATGCAAGATTAGTTGACAGATTGGCACGCAGCCTGCTTAATACCAAACAGCTACCATCATTGGTCGCTCAACGTACTGTAGGCTCCTTTGGTCTCAGAGTCATTCATTTAAACAAATATATCTCTGCGTTCACCTTTTTAAAATAGAATTCATATTTTTTAACTTTATTCCGTATTGGCACGACTCAAATATCGTATTTCGATACCGTTTGCACCCAACGATTGCTTGTTTACAAAACAGTCGATAAAAGTTTGCAGATAATATCACAACGATACCTCCAATGAACACTACGCTAACTCAAAATTTGCCATTTTTCGTTTTTTATAGAAATCGACCCACTTTTTTACTAATATTATGCCCCCAAATTTTCATGACAATATCTTTAAAAACAAAAAAGTTTTGAGATTTACATAACGCCAAGTAAAGGTACTTTCTTCAATTACGGGGTGGACAAGCCGCTGTCTTAATATAGCGGTGTGTATTCGGCTAACGCGACTGCCGGCCCGCGGGAGATACGCCGCCAACTAGGAGTTGGCGGGGTGTTGTGCGGGAAAGTATTTGTTCATGTGACAGTTAGCGGTGTGTGTCGCCCGTTGAATGCACTTTTGAACAAATAATTATATAACGTAGTGTAAATCAGAGTTAAACATTACTAAGTTTAATAATTTTCACTAACTTGTAGTAAATTAAAATCGAAAATAGCTGCATGAAATGCTACAATTATAATACAAGAGTTTTGTTTTCTAGTATAAAATGAACCGCTTAGCCCTTCGTCCATATTGGTAACTAAGCTTATGTAACTAGTTACAAAATAATTTTTTTTGCTGTTTGGTAACTACCTAGTTGTGGAAGAAGAATAATTTTTCCATTTTTGTAACTTTTTGCTATCTATTATGAACGTTAAATGTTTGTGACTGGCCACTTCTATCGGAAAATAATTATTAGTATAATGACTTACAGTCATTACAATGATTGTTTATTATACTATGTGTTGGGTGTCAAGGAAACCAAATATTAATAATTGTGAATTTTATTAGTTATGGAGAAAACGATTGTTTTTCAGATTTTTATTGGCTGATTAAATAAATGACGTTAGAATTTTGACGACAAAGTTGTTACTTGCACTTTTGATTTTTTTTTCTTTACCATTCACAGCTAGATTGTTATTACCCAAAAATAGTACCATTGTTTTTTGCCATCCTCCAAAACCAAGACAAGAAAAACTCCTCTCTGGAAACCACGTAAAATGCTTGTTGCTTTTGAAGATTTGCTTTTAATGGCATTCAGAAACCATATTCTCAAACAGAGGAAAAAATTGTTTTAACCACTTTAGTCAAAGTCTTTTTAAAAAAGCGGAACAGCTAAGTATCAAGTTAGCTCAGAGGCGGCATGTTGCAAGATGTGCAGGTTTGGCCCAATTGCTTATAAAATATATTAGCTGATCTAATAGCACAATTAAATTTTTACTTCGATCGTAACTGGCTACAAGATTCATTAAAATCTGGTGTTGTAAAGGGGAACAGTTAAGCAGTATTAAGGATGGCAGCCATTTGGAAGGATGGCATGCTAGAATTAATCGTTTTGTGGAAAATAATAACCCATCCATCGCATAAGTGTTGGGAATTCTAATGAAGGAAACAAAAATTTAATAAATAAATTCAGCAGTTAAAAACGAAAAAATACCAAATAATTATCATGACATTGACACAGAAATAAGTGCAACTATTCAGCAATTAAAAATTTAAGATATTACATTAGGCCACTGCCTAAAATTTTTCTAAGTATTAATAAATGATTGAAAAGTGTTTTGGATAGTACGTTTTAATTCAAATCAACTACACCGAGCCAGTTGTATATCACAACAATCCCACATCATATCGGGATTTTTTGCACAATGTCTCGGGTTACTATAATGGAAATAATTTAATCTACGAAGTGGAAAAATAATTCTTCCCTCACAACTACTTAAAACACCAACGAAAAAATAATATTTTTTGGAACTGGTTACATAAGCTTAGTTACCAATATGGACGAAAGGCCGCTAAGTAATGACACAGTTAAGATACTCTACGCTATTTATTTGTTAGCGGCTTGTATAACGGCTCAACGATTTTCGGCTTATCCTACTACAAAACGCTAACTTTTCTTTTTCATAAATTACGATCTTATTATAATAAAAACATTGTTCAAAATACTCTAAATTGGTAATGAAGTCAATTTTAAATGTAATTATTAATTTTATTTTATGTAGTATACATTTAATTTATTATTTTGTAGCCTGTAATATTCCCGAATATATTCCGCTAACTTAGGATTGGCGGAGTGTATCCCGATCTTAAATTAGAGCTTTCTGCGTTACATCCCGCTAAGTGAGGCTAATTAAAAAACCCATAAGTTTTTTTAAATGTTACTATGCGTATCTTACGCATCAGTAAATTAGTTACTCACACAAAAAATATCAAGAAAATAACTACAAAAATAAAGATTTTATCAACTTTTTTCTTTCAAGAGCTCCTCCTGTAAACCTGCACTTTTGAAGTTAGCGTAGTGTTCATTGGAGGTATCGACATATTTGTGTTTGTTTCCTGTTATGTGACGTCAATAGGAAAAACAGCGTTAGTAAAAATTGTGAGATAATACTAATAGTATTATGATCCCAATATAGAACGACCTTCACCGAGCTGGTTTTTGGATGAAAATTATTTTATATCCAATTAAATATGTCAATAAATATATTGCAAATGGGTTGTTTAAAATATTTTAGTCCATAAATCTATTATTTTCTCTTTACTGCTATCTATACTGAAAAAAAAAGATACCTATTTACTAATCTATAAAGAAACAAAGGTATCCATGAGGTTATACATAAATAGACTATTTTTAGTTACAAAGCCACCCTAACATCTATTTAAACGCCAAAATCAAAGCTTATTTCAAGTACCGACAGACTTCTGTAATACTTTCTTTTAGTAAAAAAGAGGTTATAAATAAATTGACGCAAAAAAGCGGAAACGTAGTAACCCACAACCAAGCCAATTTTTTTTATTGCAGATTCGGAATGAGAAAAAAATTCTCTTTCAAACGGTTTAATACTCCTTGCTCTACGACTAATAGAAGTTTTTATACAGCATTGGAAATTAGCCTGCTTTTTCGAAAAAGTAACGGAAAGATTGATGTAAATAGCATAAAAAAGAGTGTTTTTTATCACTTTACATTTACTTCAATTCATATTTTTCAAATGACATGATCTCGGTTTGATTTTGGTAGTTACAGCACGTGAATATTCTGACCAATGTGGGTTACAGCGTTTTTGCTTATAAGGATTTAGTAACGCACCACGTTCACTACATTTCTTCGAAAATAAAATGGTTATTCGTGGCGGTTTACTACAATCTTCGCATATAATAATATACGAAATCGTCGGATACGGCAATTTAAAACTTCATTAGTTTCCCCGATTTTAGTCGATTACCGAGTCGCTCAGTCACTGCGCGACAGTTGAGGGAGTATGATTTGTGTGTCGTAAACGGATTTGACTGCGTGACTCGACTCGTTTACAATTAAAATATTACAATGATAATAAGGTTATGAATGTGTTCGTACTTCGTAATAAATGGCTTTGATTGGTTTATTCAATAATCATAATTTTAATTGACTTGTGATTTACAGTAGAACCAAAACGCATACAAGCTTCAAATTAACAAATTACAAATATCACCCTACACACTAATTATAACAACACAAAAATCATTTAAAAAGAAAAAAACCAAACCATACAAATAGAAAGAAAAATTAAATAATTAATAAAAATTATACCATGTCAACTAATCAAAAATGTCAAAAATGAATACTATGTCAAAAATAACAAAAACAAAACCATACAAATAAAAGAAAAATTAAAGTATCAATAAAAAATTATACAATGTCTACATAAAAAAATGTCAAAAAGAAATAATATGTAAGTTAAGTCCATTCAGTGTAGTTGTTTACATAGATATATTTCATTTAAGTCAAAATGTAGACAAATAAATATGTATGGAACATAGTTACAACTTTGCTATAAAGGAAAACCTTCGGTTTGTAGTCGCCTATACATTTATCTCGTTCATTTACAGCGTTTTTGCGTAACAGAAAAAAAGTGCTATTGCTGTAACCCACACAAACATAGATTAAAAGTAACTTCTAAAAGGTTACATGTATTTGGTTTGATAAAAAATCCATAAATATATTTATGTTAAAAAATTCACATGTGTGGCTTTCATAGTTACGGAGATATCATTTTTTTTCTGAAATTTCAAAATGTTTTTGGCTCTGGTGAACACTTTGCATTTTGTGGGTTACTACGTTTCCGCTTTTTTGCGTCGAAATATACTATTTTTAGTCACAAAGCTACCCTAACATTTATTTAATTTTAAACGCCAAAATTAAAGCTTATTTCAAGTACCGACTGCTTGTGTAATACTTTCTTTTTGTAAAAAAAGAACATTAGCAACGGTTGCCAAGTGTCACTCACGGTACGGAAGCTTATAAATATTTTCATATTTTACCGTGTAAAATACCTTTGAGTAAAAACAATTATGTTCATGACTTTCCGACAATTCTAACTTGGACAACATTTTATTGCCTAAACAAAACTCTCGATAACAATTTTATACTTTGTTGCAATTTATTGAGAGTTACTCGCTTTGACATTTGCACACCTTACGATCAAGTTACAACTTTGTATCATGTTATTTGTTTAACCATGTTTTTCTTAAAGAGGTATTTATGTGAGTCTTACTTGTAATTTTAAGGTACTGTCTTTCAGAATGATATCGGCTTTATATTTGTAGTGACTTTAAAAAATTTAATCATAAAAAAAATCTACGAATAAACACTTGGCTGTTTAGATTAATAAATAAATTAATTTCGTGTGTTCACGTGAATGCATAGTTATTTATTAGCGTTATAAAAATCTACTTTTTTGCTTATATCAGCCATGTGACAAAATACAAATAAAATGCTTTTAGCTTTGCAATATAAAGTTTTGTTTTGATAAAATATGTGTGTTTCACACATATTCAGGAGAGGTACGAGTATCCGAGGTTTATAAAATATTGTTTGTAACATAAACACACTCGTTTACTTTGCCTTGAATGTTAAAGAACCTATTACTATATTGAAAACTATAAGGAACTTCCGACTTGTGGGTCATAAAATGTAAGAACATAAATTATTTCGACGTTGCCAGTCATAAAAAGTATTTTTACGCTGCAAGACAATATGACACATCCGCCAACTGTCGAAGAACTTGGCAAACTTTTGTTGTTTATTAGTTGAGAGGTCAATATAAGCCGGGAAATTGTGTTACCACTATCATATATACTGAGAGGTCGGTCGGAGTATTTGAGAGAGAAAGTCCACAAAGATAATATGAACATTTTTCATTATAGTGGAGTCATTTTAATAGTTGACAGTTAATTTATGCAAATAAAAATATACCTCACGCTAAAGGAATAAAACTCAAGAGTACAACATCAGCTTCTTTAATACAATTATTTATTTAGAAATTAAGGCTTCATGAAGACGAGGCCGGAACCGGACCGGAACCGGACAATCAGTATCAGTTTTTGTATAGGAATAAAAACCGCGCCTGCGCCGTACTGAAACCGCGTGTTCTATTTTGATACTGATTTTCCGGCGCCGGTGCGGTTCCGGTCCGGTTCCGGCGTCGTCTACATAAAGCCTAATACTCTACTACATCAGGAGTACTCTATAAGTAGCACTTAGCTTTGCATAAATGAACTGTCAAATCGATACCTCCAATGAACACTACGCTAACTTCAAAAGTGCAGGTTTACAGGAGGAGCTCTTGAAAGAAAAAAGTTGATAAAATCTTTATTTTTGTAGTTATTTTCTTGATATTTTTTGTGTGAGTAACTAATTTACTGATGCGTAAGATACGCATAGTAACATTTAAAAAAACTTATGGGTTTTTTAATTAGCCTCACTTAGCGGGATGTAACGCAGAAAGCTCTAATTTAAGATCGGGATACACTCCGCCAATCCTAAGTTAGCGGAATATATTCGGGAATATTACAGGCTACAAAATAATAAATTAAATGTATACTACATAAAATAAAATTAATAATTACATTTAAAATTGACTTCATTACCAATTTAGAGTATTTTGAACAATGTTTTTATTATAATAAGATCGTAATTTATGAAAAAGAAAAGTTAGCGTTTTGTAGTAGGATAAGCCGAAAATCGTTGAGCCGTTATACAAGCCGCTAACAAATAAATAGCGTAGAGTATCTTAACTGTGTCATTACTTAGCGGCCTTTCGTCCATATTGGTAACTAAGCTTATGTAACCAGTTCCAAAAAATATTATTTTTTCGTTGGTGTTTTAAGTAGTTGTGAGGGAAGAATTATTTTTCCACTTCGTAGATTAAATTATTTCCATTATAGTAACCCGAGACATTGTGCAAAAAATCCCGATATGATGTGGGATTGTTGTGATATACAACTGGCTCGGTGTAGTTGATTTGAATTAAAACGTACTATCCAAAACACTTTTCAATCATTTATTAATACTTAGAAAAATTTTAGGCAGTGGCCTAATGTAATATCTTAAATTTTTAATTGCTGAATAGTTGCACTTATTTCTGTGTCAATGTCATGATAATTATTTGGTATTTTTTCGTTTTTAACTGCTGAATTTATTTATTAAATTTTTGTTTCCTTCATTAGAATTCCCAACACTTATGCGATGGATGGGTTATTATTTTCCACAAAACGATTAATTCTAGCATGCCATCCTTCCAAATGGCTGCCATCCTTAATACTGCTTAACTGTTCCCCTTTACAACACCAGATTTTAATGAATCTTGTAGCCAGTTACGATCGAAGTAAAAATTTAATTGTGCTATTAGATCAGCTAATATATTTTATAAGCAATTGGGCCAAACCTGCACATCTTGCAACATGCCGCCTCTGAGCTAACTTGATACTTAGCTGTTCCGCTTTTTTAAAAAGACTTTGACTAAAGTGGTTAAAACAATTTTTTCCTCTGTTTGAGAATATGGTTTCTGAATGCCATTAAAAGCAAATCTTCAAAAGCAACAAGCATTTTACGTGGTTTCCAGAGAGGAGTTTTTCTTGTCTTGGTTTTGGAGGATGGCAAAAAACAATGGTACTATTTTTGGGTAATAACAATCTAGCTGTGAATGGTAAAGAAAAAAAAATCAAAAGTGCAAGTAACAACTTTGTCGTCAAAATTCTAACGTCATTTATTTAATCAGCCAATAAAAATCTGAAAAACAATCGTTTTCTCCATAACTAATAAAATTCACAATTATTAATATTTGGTTTCCTTGACACCCAACACATAGTATAATAAACAATCATTGTAATGACTGTAAGTCATTATACTAATAATTATTTTCCGATAGAAGTGGCCAGTCACAAACATTTAACGTTCATAATAGATAGCAAAAAGTTACAAAAATGGAAAAATTATTCTTCTTCCACAACTAGGTAGTTACCAAACAGCAAAAAAAATTATTTTGTAACTAGTTACATAAGCTTAGTTACCAATATGGACGAAGGGCTAAGCGGTTCATTTTATACTAGAAAACAAAACTCTTGTATTATAATTGTAGCATTTCATGCAGCTATTTTCGATTTTAATTTACTACAAGTTAGTGAAAATTATTAAACTTAGTAATGTTTAACTCTGATTTACACTACGTTATATAATTATTTGTTCAAAAGTGCATTCAACGGGCGACACACACCGCTAACTGTCACATGAACAAATACTTTCCCGCACAACACCCCGCCAACTCCTAGTTGGCGGCGTATCTCCCGCGGGCCGGCAGTCGCGTTAGCCGAATACACACCGCTATATTAAGACAGCGGCTTGTCCACCCCGTAATTGAAGAAAGTACCTTTACTTGGCGTTATGTAAATCTCAAAACTTTTTTGTTTTTAAAGATATTGTCATGAAAATTTGGGGGCATAATATTAGTAAAAAAGTGGGTCGATTTCTATAAAAAACGAAAAATGGCAAATTTTGAGTTAGCGTAGTGTTCATTGGAGGTATCGAAATGTTACCTATTAAAATGACTCCACTTTAAGAATACTGATTTATTTATTACTATACTTATACTGTGTCATATTGATTTTCTACGAGATCGACAGAATTTTTCCTACTAGTGCTTCTAGCTAGACACTAATTCTGTAATATTTAAACACTGCAGGTACCCTATTTTGCCAATTCCTGTTTCTAATTAGATTTCCAGCGAGACGTAAAAGGAATCCCTAATTATGTAGACTGCAGGTACTGGTCATTCTAAATTAACACTGCCCACATGGGGCGATCCTCTATGGTCTAAGAATATTGACATTTGTACAGTCATGTGCAATGAGATGTAGAGGTAAGCACTCGTGGTCTTATGACGATGTAATAGGGTTTTAAATGAGCTTGTGAATATATTTATGCGGCTGACTGTAGATTGCGTACGAATCATGCAATGTCCAAGGTACTCTCGTAGATAATCAGTACAAATGCTTTGGTACTGTATCATATTTTATTTACTAGCTGACCCGGTGAACTGTACTTGACCCGGTGTACTTTAGTATTTTCTCACCGTTCAAACCTTCCCTGGACTTCCACGAATATTTCAAGAGTAAATTCAAAAATTAGTCAAATTCAGCTGTGGTGACTTACGAATAGCAATGTATTTTTATTTAAATAGATAGATTTTATTTTATTTTCGTTTTTTATTTATTTCACTTCTACATTGTGTTAAACGTAGGCTGGAAACAGCCAGCCAGCATATCCTGTGTTTAACAATGACGTCACACTAAATGCCGTTAGCATAGTGATAGTCACGCAACACTATCTGACCAACGTCATCCCGGCCCTATTTGTTCGTATATCTGTCAGCCTGAGTTGTCAGAAGTAAACAGGACTCGGTTAACACAGTTACTAATAGCAGATGCAGCAGAGTGGCCAGAGGAAATTACTAACGCTTATCCATTCAATTATCCCGTGGATGTATACCTAAACTCCTCCGCCTGAGCGGACGCGGTCAAAACACCACCGGCTAAGTTTGCTGTTTACTGTTCTCCAGTCGATTCCGTGAAAGCCGATTTACTCCGGCGGGGAAGGATTGCACCCTTTGTAAGCAAAGCTGCTGTTGACTGGGCGCATTTGACTGAGCTACATAATAAAAATGGAGTCGGTACCAACCACCCCGGTGCCCCGCCCCGTTAACGGGGTTAAAAATGGCGCATCTTTAAAGAATTCACTTATCATTAACAAAATAAAAAATTCACAGATCTCGTGCCTTTCACGATCTTCTGGTACATTGGAAATGCACTTAGATAGAATAGAATAGAATTTTATAGAATAGAATAGAATAGAATAGAGTAGAGTAGAGTAGAGTAGAGTAGAGTAGAGTAGAGTAGAGTAGAGTAGAGTAGAGTAGAGTAGAGTAGAGTAGAGTAGAGTAGAGTAGAGTAGAGTAGAGTAGAGTAGAGTAGAGTAGAGTAGAGTAGAGTAGAGTAGAGTAGAGTAGAGTAGAGTAGAGTAGAGTAGAGTAGAGTAGAGTAGATTAGAGTAGAGTAGAGTAGAGTAGAGTAGAGTAGAGTAGAGTAGAGTAGAGTAGAGTAGAGTAGAGTAGAGTAGAGTAGAGTAGAGTAGAGTAGAGTAGAGTAGAGTAGAGTAGAATAGAATAGAATAGAATAGAATAGAATAGAATAGAATAGAATAGAATAGAATAGAATAGAATAGAATAACATTTATTGACCATAATATAGACACAGTAATTAACAGACATTATAAACACATAGATAGGGCAAACTATAATGAAAACAACTCTTTGCGCAAGAGATACACAAGGGTTATAAGGTACCGTCGAGTAACGTTACTTTTTATAAGCGGACGCCCTTTAACAATGCTAAGTTTTTTTCGCCTTTTGCACACACGCTTTCGTCCGCCAGATGTGGAATTATCAGCATTACCCAAGCCACGCTCGGCTGCCCAAATTCAAACCCAATTTTTGTAATTTTAAAGATTTTGTTTAGCAAGTCTAAGCAATTTGTTATGACGATGAAAATTTCCCTGAAGAACAAATTTTAAACATAGTATGTTTGAATACAAGGTCGTCTCGATGTGTTTTATGCCGATACTGCCATTAACGATGCGATCGCAGGTGTCCGAGTTCTGCGTGACCAACCCGAGACATTGACGCCTCGGAAGATAGCCGGTAGCCGTATTCTCCATCTTGTGCAATTTCTGCAACCTACTCGTGCGCTGATGAATATTAGCGCAACCGGTGATCATAATATTATCCTCCGCCAAGACGTAGCCAGGCAAACGTCGTCCCTTACACACATTTTACTTAGCACATGTGCTTCATTTGGTGACCTACTATTGAGTTATTTTCACAACGTTACGTTATTGTTGATCACAACTGAAAAAATATGTATATATTTTATTAATAATATTAACTTCATTTTGCCTTATTCCTATTAAAAAAATCAAACTTATACACATAATAGTCAATAATATTAATCTTCCAACCGTTATCAACACTTTACGTGACTTATCAGTCCACGCGCCGGACAACTCCGATAGAAAGGGCGCTACTACCACCTAAGCGGTTATAGATAGCGAGGTCTCGTTTTTTGTAAACTGTAGCCCAACTAATTATCCCGATACCTTTTTTTTATTTTGTCTCTATCTTTTTTCGTTTTTGAGAAATCGTTGATTCAAGTTGAGAAAACCGTAAAAAATCACAACATTTTTCGACATTTTTGCACTTTTTCGAAAAAGTTTTTGAATTTTTCAAAAAAAAAATTCACCATCTTATAGACCTTGTCAAGACGCGTCTTTTGACACCTTGTTTACCCACGTAACCCCAGAATTGACGACACCAGAGCGATGTCGCACTTTCGCTGAAATTGGCCCCCTACCAACGCGATCGAAAAAACATTTCCAATGTTAAAAGTTAAGATGCGTCAATATGTGGACTGGACATGAACAGGACTAAAAATATTATTGTTTCTCGATCATTCTAAAAAATTTTATTTGAACTGGTAGGGAAAAAAAGATTGACGTGCAAAAGTATTTTCTAAAAATCTAGTAGCAGAATAAATTATTTAATTTCACTTCATTTCTCTTAGGGATTCTTAGTTGGCTTTCGAAAGTTTAGTGCTAGCTTCGCACTTTGGAAATCACATTTTTTTTGGGTTAAGTTTGCTCTCTCTTTGGCTGTTATACTGCTACGCATATTTAAATCGGAAACACAATGCAATGCAAAATATTTGACTGGTATAAACAAACGATTAGCCTATTGAACTTAGAAGCTAAAAAAAATGATCTGTTTTCTTTCGTAGACCGACAATAGTTGAAATTCCAGCAAGGAGACCAAATAGATGTTTTCACAACAAACGCGGAAAAATATTCTCACAGTACACAGGTATACGAGGTTATATTTATCCAATTGCGTCCACAAGTGTTTCATATTCAACAAACTAAACCCAAATTGCATTTTGCATCGCCTCCGCCAACTTACAAAGTTGTTTGTACTAAAATGCAGTCACGTTTTTACCGTGTCCGTATTGTTTCCAAAACATTTTATTTCTTATCCATTCCATGGCAAATACCTCTACAGAGGAAGGAACAACATTGAAATAGTATGCCCGAGGCTTTCTGTAAATATGATAGCCTTTTATCTAAAATATCAAGATGCTTATTTTAAAGAGTTTCTTTTAAGATTTAATAGCATGTATTTTATTCTTTGTAAATCAATTTTCCGGGTTATTCTGTCAATTAAATTAAAAAACATACGGATTTTTGGTTATGTATTCTGCGTCAGGTAGGTGTTCAACCTATACAATATTAATTATAAAGAGGAAAGATTTTGATTGTTTGTTTATAATGAATAGGCTCCGAAACTGTTAGAAAGCTGCATTATTCCCGGGTGACATAAAGGGTACTTTTGATCCCGAAAATGTGGGAGGAAGGAATGGATACTTGAATATGTAATTTGTTTTTTTCAAATATCCCCTCCTTCCCCCACATTTTCGGGATCGAAAGTAAGCGCGTCATTTGTTGTGAGGATAGTACCTAATAGAGGAGGAGATAAGATTTGCTAAGTGAGGACTTTGCAATTCTTATCTCCTCCTCTATCAGTGTAATTTCCAGACCTCTTAAATGCCACACGAACATTGTTATCATGAAATTGCAAATCTTTCACCCGGAGGTTGCTTACCATTTTAGCTTAATCGTTATAACTACCACGTCGCCCAACATGTTGCACACAAATTGTCGTCCCGAGAATACGTGGCTTGAACGTAATAATAATTCATAATGGTAGATAGAGAATCATAATTATTGGACGTTAATATCTAATGCCCATTATCTCATTGTGCTATCGGTCCCAACGGAATATATTATTATCATTCAAGTGGTTAACTAATAGCTGCTTTGGGTGACCGAATATTCTGAAAACACAAATAGTAATAATATCTTTAGGAATCTTAGTAGTCTTGTATATCCTCATACATATGTATATTTGTGTTTAGTAGTAATCTCTCCCGTCCCGTATGTCTATAACTAAAACTACTACATACATACTAATAGTAGATATTTACCGGTTTAACAATTTCAACGGAAAACAACAAATGAACGATCGCAGCCGACATCAAAATAAATGAACAAACACAATTCAAATTCAAATTTATTAGTGCATTTATCCACAAGCTAACATTAACACAAATGTACTTGTTTGTATTTTGTACACAATGATGTTTACTGCTCTTTGAATAAACAGAGGTAGCTATAGGGGCTTGTTTATTCTCACTGATATATTAGAATAGTGAATTATAACGTAAACCAAGAAATAACACGACAAGAAATAACTTACACCAACTTTTATTTAAAAGTCATTAATTTAGGAGTCACATCAGTCGAGTAACTTTGATCCCACTACAGCGGAGTGAATCTTTAGAGCACATTTACTTGATATCGGTCGTTAGTCAATACTCGTACATAGCCAGTCTCCTCACTAGCTACCCACGTGTCATAGATTCGGTAGTATTCATTCGGAATACTATTATCTATAATGACACGACATATTAATATAAAAAAAATTTTTGAAGGTTAAAGTGTTAAAGATCCGAGTCTATATAGATATTACTTTAAATTAAAACAGCAATAATAAAATTTGTTAAAATTCATATGATGTGTGCAACGTTGTAACAGGTAAATATTGACAAACCATTAAAACTACCACAGCTGTTGAAACCACGCTCAAAATTCTACAAATGGCCTAGAAAACTCCCACGAATCCCTGTAGATAGTCCTGTAAACATGCCGACGGCACAACTGGTAGATCCACTCTGTCTTTGTATCCAGCGGGATTTGCGTTCAAAAAGAATTTTTCATTTGCCCACGATATTGTTCGGACGATGCATTTGCCGTAGATGCGATACGTCCACTTCGTTGCACCATGCACCACTAGGTATTCTCTTTCGACAGTTTTCTCTAACATGTACATATAATTTAGCTTTACGTGAGCACTGGTGCATACATTCGTTTGATACCGAATTGTTAATGACGTGAGTCTGTATTTTTTACAATTTTATAACCGTGAAAGTAAATTACCTTGTTGTTTGAAGTATAATATATGTAACACCCATAAATGATTTTGTTGAAATCTGTGCTGAGCTTAAAAAGACATTTGGCCAATCATTGTAATATAGGTACCAATTTTTTTTTCATTATGGGAAAACATTTCAAAATCTACTAATCGGCTGCTATATGAGTTTAAAAATAATCGCATATATTGATGTCAGATCTGTAATTATAATAATTATTAATATAATGATTGTAGACTAAAATATTATTGTAAATAATTACTGTTGCGTTTCCACCTTTAAAAAGCGTATCTATTTTATCCTAATGGAATCCATTTGTGTGCAGTTTGCATATCAATATTTAATGACGCTGTGATGAAAAGTATAAAATTATAACCAGTAGCAAAAACGAGAGCCAAATATTGCCGTTTGTTTTCACTAAAATAATTAATAGGAATTGTTACTTCGCTTTTCCTGACTGGAAAGCGAAAATGGAGCGGTTGTTAAGGTATAAAATAATTAATGGTGATAATATCTTTGAAGACAATAATTATGACGTTGCAACTTAAACATCCTGTAGCATAAATTCAAAACAGTTTTTACTTACACATTTTATTCGTCTTCAGCTTGACTCAATTGCCTAATAACACTGTGAAGATTAGGTAACAATATAAGTTATTCATTCAGTAGGGCGAGGTATTTTGACTTTCCATTTGTATTCGTTTAAAGTGCAGATACGAAATTAGCCTGATTTGGTGCTTTATGTAAATCAACTCAACTTATCTTGCAATCATTGTAGCATTAGCAAAGACAACTGGGAGCTTATTAGCTTATCGAATGCTTATAAACCCATGTCCTCGTTTATTTATACTGGAATGAACATTTCTTCGCATATAAGAAAGACCCTAAAACGTCACAGAAAGTCAGCCTTCTTCTTCTCAAAGTTAGCCTTAAAGGTCAACAATTTTTTAAAATTACTGTTTATGCTTTAATTAATACAATAGCTTAAACCAAACGTCAGACGGATAGAAAGACCGAGTTAACTAAATATTAATACAGCTCAAGTTTATTTAACAAAGAACTCGACCTAATAGTTACGGAATCTTCCATACCATATGTGAATAGGGTCTGAACAAATCTTTCGCCTTACTGAGTAGTTCACACCTCAGTCGACAGTTAGCAGTAACTCACTGTTACAGACCTGTTATATTGCCTACACCCTTAAGTGAAACTTAGTTAACCACTAACAGCAGTTTCCCTTTGAGAAACCATTGAATTTGTGAGGATTTACGCCTCACATCCTGCAAATGGTTTAACGTAAATTAGAATAGGGAGTCGGAACTTCAATATGTCTAAAAATAGTCGGTCGGTCTATTTATAAAACAAGCATAAAAAAGAAATAAAATTTGCAAACGGGTCTGGGAATATTATTTCGTTCGTAGTCCAAAATGTAAATTCATGATAAAAGAAAAATTTATGTAAGTATAAGTTGAGTGTTCTTTATTTTCTAGAAAGAAAAAATCTATTAGAGAACTTCACACATTCGTAATTTACTCACATACATACAAAGGGACAAAAACACAAAGACAAAAGTACAATACAATACCAGATAGCAAATTGGATCTGCCTCAGCTTGAGCTGCTAAATTATTGGTTATAATAGCGCAGCAACGCTGGTTTTCTGGTGGGACCAGAGCGGCTACCTAGGATCAAGAGGTACTTACTTGTATAAGCACAAAATCAAGAACTTTGCAAAAAACTTAATATTATTTTAAATAGCATGTACCTATGCCTTTACGTACATGTTAAATACAATGCAATGTACACAGCACTAAAATTACAATAATCCGTGACATATGTATTTCACAAATTCAAAAACCATTTTTAAAACGACGACGTTTATTTCACAATTTTAAAGTAGATCTAAAATGTCGTCACACTAAAAATCATTAAAATTCGTGTCATGTGACCCCGACAATGTTCACGAGTGTCGAAATCGAAGAAAACATTATCTATTTTTAATGTATTGGAAGCATCAGGAAACATTAATCTCCCGCAGTCGAAGGTCTGAATATGTCGTTATTAGGCCTGGAACCCCGCCAAGGCCATTACTGAGTCTTGGGCCCGGGCTCTGTCGGTGTCTTCCGTTTGTTCCGTTTATTGCTGCGCTTCGTTTAAGTATTCTAAGCGATGGAATTTCTTTAAAAGCTGGATCAGCTTAGACGTTCTGTGATTGAGTTTTTATTTTGTTGTACACAATTATAACGGATTTTGGTAAACTACCAATCTTGGAATAAAACTGAATTTTTGCATTTTCTTAAAATGTTTCAGACTCCTTCTAAGGGCAAAGGTCTCAATCCTTGAAATCAAGTTATCGTTACAATGATAGGTACTGGCTTAATCACCACGCTTGCATGCGGTTTGGTGTTTACAATCCCGAGCAGTGTCTGAAAAAAGCGACATAAAGTTAGCTCCACCCGGGAATCGAACCCAGGACTCTGAGATCTCGGTCCGGTACTTAAACCATTAGACCAACCAGGGGGGTAACCTATCTTATTTTCGAAACTTTAATGTTCGAATTTTAAAAAATCGAAAACTCTTTATCACAGATTTGAATCGCAGATATATTTTTTGACAAAATATTGTTTGTAATAAATTTATTTTACATATGTTTCATTTTCCAGAAAAACTAATAGCCGACTTTCATAACCCCTTTTTTTCTTTTTACAGTTGTATTGCTTACAATATTTTTAAATTCTAGATGTATTAAAATATCAAAGTATCTGTAAAAAAAGATTTTATTTAAAGGTTAAGACATTGGGTTACAATTGGTTTGGTGCTTAATTTTGTGCTACGCTGCAAAACCGACTCCACGTAGTCTTGTCTGCCCTACCCCTAGAGTGTTATTCAAGCCCGCGTAGGCGCGGAGGGGCGAGGCGGCCCGCGAGCTGAGGAGCAGGTGGTTTTGACGGCCACCGCCGCGGCTGAGGCTGGCCGGCTGAGCCGGCCAGCAAGCCGAAGCTGCGGTGGTGGGCGAAAACCATCTGCGACGAAAAGCTCGCGTGGGACCGCCGGAGCCCCGCAGCGCCGGAGCCGTGACAGAAACAATGCATGCTGAACTTGAATTATTAGAATTTGTCTTTTGATTATATAGAAAACGATTTTATGAAAACTAAATCGTCTAAAATATATATATTTATCAAAGGTTGAGTAAGATTTAAAAACTTATAGATTTAAAAAAAAATGATCATTTGTAAATTGTATTATCAGCTATATGTCAATAGTTTTTTCGGTAAAATGAAAATATGGAAAACAAAAATGTGACAAAATGATTTCGGTTTAATGAAATTCGTACTAAAAACATTCGGATTTAAAATAGGTAACCGATATCCTCTGATTGAGCCTTTTACCTACATTATAATATTAATAGACGGATTTTTTTTAAAAAGCTTGTCTTGACGTAAGGATCTTTTCTTCAGTTGTTTATATGATTTAAAATAATTTATAG
Source organism: Mecyna flavalis (assembly GCA_949319885.1). Lineage (NCBI taxonomy): Eukaryota > Metazoa > Arthropoda > Insecta > Lepidoptera > Crambidae > Mecyna > Mecyna flavalis. The sequence goes on from OX439437.1 coordinate 10,893,717, forward strand.
TAAGATAGAAAAAAGATATGTATTTACAAATTGTGCAAATAAAATCTCATCTCATTTTATCTGCTTGTAGTAGTATAACTTGTGTCTCTGGAGTAATTAAGAGCTGTTATGCTCGTACAATAATTTTAATTCCCAAAGTCATACATTTCCACTAATCGGCTCAGTAAGCCGAACACAAACTAAAACGCAACAAAATGGAACTAGCTAAATTGGCATACTCTCTGAACGGAGATTCGTGATTAAAACGCAACGGAAAACCACTTCAATGGCGAATTTCCTAGAAAATTCTTTCTTGTATAAGTATATTTTGTACAGTACTGGCTTACCAGTACCTAACTTGTACTGAGCCAAGACTTACCGCATTACACGAAACGACTACAATAAGCTTAAGGATACACCGCTGGCATCCTTCCAAAGAGTAAAAAACAAATATGTCTATGGTAGCCACCAGAAAATTAAAAGAAACAAGAACGTACAGAAAAAGGGAACAAAAAAGATGGTTAAGTTAGAGTTTTGTGCTTCATTTCAGTAAAGCTTTTTGATTCCTTGCTAGAAATTCTTTATCATTCTATCCTTAGAAAAAAAACAATGAACAGATTCTTTATTTGAGTAACTTAAAGTTGTATGAATTCTCATCCTCCAGATACGAAAAGTTGCATTCAAATAGTGATCTTTTTTATATGATTCAAAATACTAAGACAATTTTCATACACACATTTAAACATTGTACAGATTTAAGGAAAGAATAAAATCAAATACGAGTAAGTAAAACAAAATACGTATATCAACTTTTATTATATTTTGATACAGAAATCTTCTTAGAAAAGTCTTTACATAAGTCTGGTATAAAAAATCTGATTAATTTGAGTTAAAAATTTAATCCGAAATTCCAAAAATAGAGGTAAATCTAACAGCAATACTCGTAATAGCATTCATAGAGAGTAGGTATATGAGGAAAAAATAGATCAAAGTTTTTATGTTTTATTCATTAATACAATATTACATTGACCCCAAACAATTTCGCAGAAGGATCAAAGAAGGACGATTCTTATCACCCAAACTTGTCAAAAGATAATGTAGTCAGACTTGTTACTCTGCGCAATAATGCACGCAATAATAGCGACAGGGCTGAAACCTGCTCGTCCTAATCGGGTGGAAAGGGGAAACCGGATGAGTTTAATAGGAAGTGGGACATTTTAGTCTCGAGTCTTACTTAAGGCCACAGGTCTAGCTAGCTTACGGTTTTGGTGCCAACACGTCTTCCCCCGAAAAAAAGCGCACCTGATCCAGCGATTTGTGAAAACAACGACAGGAACAAATTATTTATCCTTGTTATTTAGACGGTATTGATCCCTCAAAGAGGAGCTGCAAACTCTCCCAAATGCATTCAATTGCAGCCTGCCATATCTCGATCCAGCTCATGTCTCGAGCCTGCAAAAAATAATAAACATCGTTTTCACGCGACATAATAGATATTTACTTTTACGATTAATTTGTGTGAAATTTTGGCCATTATACCATGTCTGGTTCTGGATTTTTCAAAAATCCGGGTAGGATTTGACAAACATAACAGCTTCAATAGCCTGACTGGAGGCAGCTGACACTATACACCTGTCGTCACTCATTATTACTTACTTGTACCTAGTAGTATCACAGATAATTATAATACTAGTGTAGTATTGTTGGATAAGCGAATCAATTGTAAACAATTCTTAAAGATTAGAAGGGCTTTCAGTTACTGAAGCACATTGAGCGATCCTTCCTGGTGTGATTTTAATCAATCAATCGTAGACGTATTCATCTTAGCAAGACGGGCTATTCATGTCATCTGGTAATTAACGAGACATTTGCAAGCTATGCTTAGCTTGATTAAGGGTTCGACGGCGCTGTGTGAAGAGTGTTCAAGGATACGTCAAATAAACTACTTATAAAAAAGTCTTGGAAAATACAATCAATGACACAAAATTTTGAAGGAAAGTGTTGGCCATATCCGATCTCGAGGGCAACGGTTCTACAAAGTGCTCAGATTTGAAGATTGCTTTACTTGTTGTAAATATTGCATATTTCAAAACGTAATGATGACTAGGGAATCCCAGCTCCATGTACATGTGCATCTAAGCATTTGCATATTTATACTAGTAAGAGCATACGCTGTTACGTAAATCTAAAGATTCGGGTTGTGTAATACAATTTGTGAATTTGCTGTTTTGCATAGGTATGTTAAGTCAACAAAAATTGCTTCTGCTAGTATTTATAATTTTAGTTAATCGATAATTCACCTTTATTATTGACGGACATTTTTGTTATATTAATAAAATTAATTTTATTATATACAAAAACTTCGTCATTCGTCTTGTTTGTTGAGAGTGTTTTTACATGTCCAATTCACTACTTTTGTTTTGGATATCTTATAATGGTGTTCAGCCAGATGTTCTCATTCGCCTGTTCATTTTTACAGAAGTAATGTAGTAGATCCGTTTCATTGAAATAATGTAAAATAAGAAAATAGAACTTTTGCGTTGGTGAATTTTCAAATGAAACTCGATTTAATTCATTCAGAAAGGAAAGGTTGTACAGACGACCAATCAGGAATTTTAATCGAATTTCAATGTTTTTCCATGAGCAAGAGCCGTGTATCTAGTAATTTTAAAAGTTCTGATTCCAAGTGACAATCCATTTTCCATTGTACACCTGCAATACTCGTAGCAATTTAACACTTAATTTGACCACATAATTCTAAATGAAATAAAAATAACAGTAATATTATTTATTATTCAATTACCACTAAAAATTGTGCAAAATTTTATCTCATCGTCTTGATTCAATAACAGCATAATTCAAAAGCAGTTAATATATTATCGTGTTTGTTAAGTTCAAAATATAACGTTATTGAAGCAAATTAGTGATCTATGCTTAAATTTGGACTGAATGTGTAAGTAGAGGAATTTATTTCCCTATTTTGTTTGTAGAATTGTTTACGAGTGCTAAAGCGTAATCAATGTCTGTGTGTTACTTGAATAATAATGAGAACGTCAAATTTGCAATTAAATTAGATTTTTAACTCGTTTTCAGTAAAGGAGACTTGGATTTGTTATTTCCATGTCGGTTCCTCAGATACATTTTTATCAGCTTGTTAATTTAATTTTCCATTTGCACTTAGCACGAAGTACATTGTCAAATGTTTCATTGATGTTCATCTGAAACACAAAAAAAAATTGGTAATAAATTTGGTGTGTGGAATTCGTGGAAACCTTAATTTTATGAAATTTTATATAAATTTAGTTTATTTCATGGTTAAATAGAATTGGTTATAATGACATTAAGAAAATATATAGTGCCTTATATCACCGACCGAATAATATAGCTATTAAAAATTTCAATGTTTGTCTTTGTCTGAATTCACAATTGTCGTTTTGGTAGTAGTATATCCATCCATGAAGCAATTTAGTAAAATTTATAGTTAAATAGGAAAAAAAAACGAATGCACATTCTATTAATTAAACGGCTTAAGGGGCAACTTAAGTATTAAAGTTTTGTTGCAAAAATCATTTTCTTTTGGGTTTACTACACAGCATATTTTTAATCTCAAGTTTCGGTTAATACTCGTATATCAGTGATTGCGGCATGTTTAATGATATTATGGGTTAGCTCCGCTATGGTATGGTTCCGGTATGGCACGCTTGCCAAAAACCTACAAAAAAGTCCCGCTATGATACGCACCCTTTAAATCTATTACATCAATCAATTCAAATCAAAAAAAAATTGGGAATAGATACTGTAACACACTGGGTGTGTAACATGAAGTATGTGTTCTTAATTTTATTTATATAACTATCAAACGTTAAATAACTTGATTCCATGTCTTATTTCATTTGTCAATCACCTATTTTTTTTTTCAACTGTTTGATGTGCTGTTGTTACTGCAAAATGTGATTTGTCGCACCCCTGTTTTTGTTTTCCGTAATTTGGGTGACCCAAATTACGGAAAGTGTGAGAACAACTGTAATCCAATTATATAATGCTTTTTGTGAAACATAGAATTTGTATATTTTCCCCTGCAAAGAGGTCTAGCATTTCAGTCATTAGTTATTGTTTAGCATAATAATACTTAAATATATTTTGATTAATTACAATTACTACAACTTACGTATGATTTTATGCTTCACTCATATTTTTAAAAAAAAGAACTTTTGAGTCTAACACACGAAACATGCTTTAACAGCAAAATGTGAAATACTGTTAAAAAGTTATGTGAAACTTTTAAAAAAGTATGGCAAAATTCAAACGACAGTGACACGACCTTTTACTTTCACATTTTTGGTTTGACTGGTATCGATCCAGGAAAATGAAGAGTACGTAATGTAAATTACACGGCCCAAAAGGTATTTTGGTAAAGTTAAATTCCGTGTCAGGAGTATGGATACGCTGTTTTAACATTAACTATAAATTGCGCAACTTAAACTAAAAGGAGGTAAAGGGTAAATGTTTTTTTACCCAGCGTTAGATTCATATTACATTTTTGTTGCATAAGATTCGTCTACTCTAAATTAAATGTTGATCGTGTTAAAATAAATAAAATATAAATAACCTATTTCCTGTTAAAAGAAGTTTCTTGTAATCGCAATTAAAATTGTTTAACAGTTTCTAGTTAGATTTTTTTTAACGAGACAAAGTAATGGCATGTAAATGCGTATTCAACAGGTGTAAAAAGTTAGTATATTAAACTTGAAGGTCATGGTATTACCGTACATTTCTATCCATGTGGTTATAAATAAGACTCTAAGATAAGACTCCTAATTGATTACCAGCCATATAAAGATTGTGCAGGTTCACCTAGACGCTTTTAACTGCAGCTTGACCTTCTTCATCATCAGCCTATTTACGTTCCCACTGCTGAGACACAGACCTTATCTCAGTTGTGAGATAGTGTAGGCCATACTCCACCACGCCTGCGGGCCCAGTGCCTCTGACTAGGCTTGACGACTAATATCTCCATTTTAGTAAATATCAGCCGGGACCAACAGCTTAACGTGCCTTCCGAAGCACGGAGAAGCTCGAAATAAATATCACTAAATGTGATCAGAATGGTCACCAACCCATTAACCGACCGCGGCGTAGGTAGCTTGACTTTCGTTATCGCTAACGAACCACTGTCACAGCTGAGCCACAAGCGCCTCCTTACTTAAAATATATTTATACTTGACCTTCTTACTTGAAATATTATATCAAAACAAAAAAAAAAACTCAAGAAACTTTCTTGTAACCACCTCTAATCATTAGTTCGGTAAGACTACATCTGTGACAGTTTTATCTATGTTATTTATACTATCATCGAAATGGTGCTAAACATATAAATGACGTTAGCACGTGTTATAAGAAATGTAACAACGCTATCACATTACTAGGTACATCTCTTGGTATAAAAACTGGTCGTACGTCCTTCAGTAGATATATTTCTCTCGTCAGTAGTGTGTGCTAAACAATGAAATACAGTGCGATTATTATCTTCGTGGTATTATTTGTGGGAGCGTTCGTTCTGGATCAGGCTTCAGCATGTAATCCTGACGGCTGGGGGTGCAAACTGGATAGAAGCATGGGAATTTGCTGCTCAGGATATTGTCACAAGGAAGCGGAATGGCCGGTCGGCTTTTGCTATCAACGCAACTCAACGCATTACCCTATCCCATAAAAGTTACTACAACTCAACAAATCCTTTTAACTGTAAGAATATGATGTCAATTTTGCAAGATTAAGATCGAGTTTGAATTTAAGGAGTATCCATATTATTAAAAATTACGTCCCATCAAAAACGGGTTCAATTATATGATAAGCAAGTTTATACAAAATAATTAAGTAATTAAGGAAATGATGGTATCCGGCAATCGAATATTTTTGGTATAAAAAGTAAGCAACAAGCTTTGCAAAACAAGATTCAATTGTCAGTGTCGTGTACAACAAAATCAATATGAAGTTCAGTCTAATTATCCTTGTTGTGGTGGCTGTGGTGGCAGCAATGGTCCAGCCAATTGTCTCGCAATGTCTGCCTGACCGCTGGGGGTGCAAGGAGGATGGGAGCCAAGGAATATGCTGCTCTGGATATTGTCACCGAGAACCTGGATGGGTAGTTGGGTATTGCAGGCAAAGATAAGAGCTAGCTTTTAGAGCTCTCATTTAAAAAAATCTGTTACATTTATTATGTGTCTCAAATAAACTATGTGTTTATAATCTTGTCTTTTTGTGGTTTCTTGTTATTCATTTATAGGTTAAAAGATTAAGGAGTACCTATTTGAATAAACTTCGATAATCAGTTGACGACAGTGTTTGTGCAATGGTTGATAAGACAAAATGGGGAAATTTAATTTACTTAAAAATACTTGCTTCTACTTTGTTACTAATACGTAGCCTATCTTGTATAATACTGATGTACAGTCAGCATCAAAATGATCTGAGCGTTCAAACCTACCAAAAATATCTGAACATATTATGATAAAAGTCACTTTTAGGTGTAAATATCGTTTGTTATCATTTGTTCTCAAACAACAAATGAAAATGCACCGTTACGTCTGAGGGTAAGGTTGATTTTTGTCAAATGTCCAGATATTTTGATGGTGTTAACGCTCAGATCATTTTGACGCTGACTGTAATACTCGTAGCTGTAACTGTAATGTAGCATCCAAAAATTGTTCAGTGGTTTCTGCGTGAAGAAGTAAAAATCTTCCTTTCATCTTCACAAGTTTTCGTATTTATAATATAAATTAAATCAAATCAATTTATTAAATTTTTAGAACTATTCTATTAGCTACAAACATTTTCTTAAGCCTGAACTAGGAAATCCTGCAAGAATAAGATTGACTTGTATTTCTGGTTAACTTTCTAGTAGTAAGAATCGTAAAGCTTTCTAAAATGTGCATGTTCTGGAAAGTCATACCTACGACTATATTAGTTAAAAAAAAATATAAGATTAGTTTTACTATTAGGTATCCAAATTATTTGAGTTTTTCGGCTGCTGTTTTGAACAAAGTTTCACTTGAAACGAAAACATCTGGGATTCAATTTGGAAATCTTTTTATTTCACTGCTCGCTGTTGGAATAACTGATTTTTCTATTTTTAACATAGAAGCAGTATGAACTTTTTATTCAGGACGTATTAGTAACAATTTTCAATTCTTTATCAGACTATTCAGTGATGGTTATTCTAGACTTTTAACTTACAGTTAAACAATTACCTATCAAGTATATTTTCTTTGTTTTTACCTGCGGATCAAACCCTGGCCTTTACGCACTTTCTACGGCTCTGAGGCAAATAAAAACGTTATTCATGACTAAATTAACTCTGGCTTGCCTCTGCGTACTAAAATTGTGATAAAGATTCATTATACGATAGTGTAATAAAGATTCATTATACGATAGATAGATGTAAACATCGTCCATTTTGGTATAAATGTGAAAGTAGACAGCCAAAAAACATTAGTTACTTACTAGCACTGAACCTGTATTTATGCTAAGTCTAATTTTTTGTTTAAATATCTATAAAATGTACGGGAAAAGGGACTCTTCGACAATGTTTTTTCATTGCTGCACTAATAAAAAAGTTTCGATAGACATATTCTCTAAAATATGTTTAAGTATCAGCCTATTTAATGCCCCTCTGCATGACAAATATCTCCAAGATTATTATCAAGCAATGGTCAAACGGACGAAAGTGTCAACGATCGTCCGGCCCGGGAAATAAACCCAGGGAAGTGTTGAACATATTGCATTAAAACAATAACGACAACGCTTTATCAAAAATGTATGAAAATTGGAGGATGACTTTTATTCAGCACAAAAGTATTCACTGATCACTCCAACGAGTTTTTTATCGCTAACATCCAGTGTACTTCGGTGTCATTACCAAGTGATATCTAGGACCCAGTTAGTCCTATGCCAGGTAAAGGGACGAACACATCAATCTAGCTTACAAAGGGTCTACTTGGACACGTGGAACGGAGTAACATTTTAGAGTCTTGTTATGTAATGCTTGATGTATTTGAAGTTTATATTTTTTATGGGCCGATTTCATGTTTATGATAATTTGTCTGTCAGATAACATAGATACCGTATTCAGAAAACAGAGATCAGTATGATTGACATCTAGTAAATAAACACATACTTACTACTCAGCCCCTTGTAAAACTAACCGTTGAACAGCAATGTTGTGCCTTTTTTAAATTTAAATGAAAGAGACAGCATTCTAAAATTAAAATAAAAAAGTACATTTACATAGAAATATTTCGTTTTGAATTTTTGCAGGACAAAACTACTAGTACCAAGGTTTCGTACAGTTTCATTCATCAAAGGAGATCGTCGTAGCCCCATGAAAAGATCTCAAATCTCACAGCTCGAGGAAACAAATTGAATTCAGAGAAACCTTAATAATATAAACGAAGCACGTCGAACGCTCGTTAAATGCTCGGACGTTAATAGGTGTCGATACATTGAAACTAATGCTGTGTGTAATCACGATTTATTTTTTCGGAAAGGACGCAGTTAGTAATTTTTTTATTATAAGACTTTTTGTTTGTCTTTTTCTCTGATGATCCTGATCTGAAGCACGGAATCAATGTGGTAGTAACTATAGGTACCTACTTTGAATGTAAGAGCCAAATATAAATCAGAAGATACGGTATGACACACTCGTAAAGTTGAGTTGTCATATTTCGGATTGACACTTTCCTGTTAAATGTCCCTAAATGGTGCCGCTTACCATACGGTGGGCTGCGTGTCTATCTACCGACCAATTAAGCATTAAAAATAGAATATATCATACAACATTACACAACATAGACCTGATCCTTAAGTCAGTAGTTGAACACCTCTAAAAGTCTGAATCACTTATATCTAAAGTAGGTATCAATATCAACAAAAGGATCGCAAACATAATCTTATAAAATTAAATATTTAATTGAACAAAACTGTTCAGTGCTCACGTATAATATTATATAACTGCTTATGTTTATTGATATATATGCTACCGGCCAAACCCGATTTCAGGACAAACTATGTAGTTTGGCCTTTTTTTTTGACCCGGTGAATGCATTACGCACCTTCACTCTCCGTCAGGGGCGGAGAGTGGTGTGTGGGACTTCCGTTGCCCTGAAAAGGGCAAGAGTTACCTACTAAACCCCGGGGTGCTCCTCCTTGCAGTGTAGGAGACGTCGTGGGGGTTCAACAGAGCCTTGACTCCCACGACGCCGCCCGGAAACTAGTTTTTATTAAACTAATTTAAGTCAACATAGAATATATTATTATAGTGAAAACAAAAATAGTTTTCAGGGTTTAAAAATAAATAACCACGAAGGCTAAGGCGTCTAACCTATATCCATTCGAGTCGATTTTCCCCTTAGTACCTACAAACTAACTATGTAGTTTGGCCTAGGCCAAACTATGTAGTTTATCCTGAAATCGGGTTTGGCTCGTAATATATTCATTAATATCAACGAAATGTGAATTGTGTTAAATGGACCAAGAATTTATTAATTAAATTCTAGTAACCGAAATGCCGCCCAAAGCAATTAATTTGATTGAAATAACGCTTTAATTTATCGCTTGGTTAGATTTATAAACTTTGTTAAAACTTTCAACTTGCTATAGATAGAGTCACTTAAATTTGTTAATACTGAAAGTTTTTATCGCGCAATCCCCGGAATAATGTTACTGGAACAAAACGTACCTATTGTGGGCAGTAAAAACTTTGTAGAGTTATTGTAATATTTGCAATATCTTGTTTTCTAGAGATTCATAAAAATTTAAAATATACACTTAACCCCTCAGAGTAAACACAAATACGAAACACCATAATTAGCTCTCCTCTTGTAAACTATTATCACCGACATGTTATTGTGTTAAATAGACCCACAATAATTTACCAATTAAATTCACGTAACCGAAATGCCCCGAGAGCAATTAATTCGATTGAAATAACGCTTTAATTTATCGCGTGGTTACTTGCGTAAAGTTTGTTAAAACTTTCAACTGGCTATAGAGTCACCTGGAATTGTCTATGCTGAAAGTTTTTATCGTTCGATCCCAAGAGCATTATGTTGCGGAACAAAACGTATTGTGGGCTTTACCCATAGAGTAGAGACTAGATAGAGTTGCTCTATCTTGTTTTCTATAGATAATTATCTGACAGTGGAGAGGGTTGGTAGAGAAAATAATATCATAAAATTATGTTAGTGGTTTATTGTCTCTTATGGGGTTCTTACTTTAAAACAATTCTCTAAAATGACGTTGGGACCATATTGATAGAATGTAAATCCCACCAAAAACATTCTGTAAAATACTAGCCAAGCCTCGATAGTCGAGCTGCTTGTTTATCTCTAAAAAGTAATGAAATCTAGACAACGTCGTGCCAAGTCTAAGGTTCCTTACTGCGATTTCTTAGTATAGTTAATGTTGTGTGACTTGGCCGTTGAACATTTTTAGCAGCTAGAACTACGCTTACTGGATGACGAAAGTTTTTGCGTTCTGGTCTTATCCAGAGGTTCTTAAATAGGGGCCTGAAAATGTAACGAAATGGTTCCAGAAAAGGATGGTACGGCAGTGATTGCTTCGCGCTCGACTTGGCGGGGGCACTACCGTGCCCCCAGATCGCCTACTTTACATAGTATTTGCTCTACGGCTTCACCCTGATTCATAAACAACGTTTCGAGGCGAGTGTAATAAGCTGTGTTTAAAACAATTCCCACAATAGCCTCCCATGGCAGACAAGGACCTCTGGACTGTTCTTGTGAAGTGGTTTCAAAACACGCCAAGTGTTTGTGATGTATAAAATTTTATAATTTGGGAAGAGTTTTTTTGTTAAGTTTTATTTTTTATATTATTATTAGTTGTTGATGTTTGTCACTTGCATATTACAATAAACAAAGTTGCTGATGTATGTTAGTTTTTAAAGCAAAACTAGTTACAGATTCTGTTATAATTAATTTAATTTAACTTAAACTTCAGTATTTTAGCTCGATTTAACATTATACGATATTTGTTTAGTTAAGATAGGTTTAGCTTGGTGAATGACTTCCAAAACGTACGTTTAGTTTTGTGATAAAGTAAGTATTCTTGAAAGCGTTTTCGATTTTTTACGATTTCGACTGCCTTGGTGGGACAGTAAGTCATAACCCTGGTTGCACGAAAAACTGTAAGTAAATTAATCTTGTTTTTTTCTATAAACAGAATTTTTCTTTACTTTAACTTTTTCATTTGAATCTTATTTCAAAATTTTAACCACATTTAGTTTTAAGACACCAACATTCAGGAAATAAATTTAAATATTCAAAGCGTGAAGGCATCATTTGAAAAATGCCCCAGAGAAAGCCATCTTGTACCAAGTCTCGAGTACTGTTAAATTAACCTCTTTAAATGCAAATTTCCTGCATTCCCATTTTCAATTCTGGGTTCCCCGGTTTATTATTGAGTGCTTTAATTGAACAACACTAGAAGTATAGTTAGCCACGAGGCTAATACTACTACGGAGAGGGGATAACTTATCATTGAACAGACTCTAAAAGAATACAACATCACATACAAATGTTTTTTTTTTGTGTTCAAGTAAGTTTGTATAAAAAAAATTGATAATAAAATTATTAAAAATTACAACCCTTTTTTGTAGACATCTTAAGTTAAAATAGTTCAAAAGTTTTAGAAAAAAAGATCAGACAGCATAAATATTCTTTATCAAAAGTGACTAATTTAATTCGGTATTCAAATGTTAAAACAGTCTCGATATTCCTACCATTAAAACTATTAAGATTAAACAGTAATTAACGTTTAATTAATAAATTTAATCGAACGAGAATTTGTTACAAGTCTGATATAACTTTATAAATTTCATTTGTAGGCTAATTATTGTTCGATGAAAAGAGTGACTTTTTGGTGGGCGTCTCATGCGCCAGTGGAATATTTATTAGACTGAGCATTAAATTATGTTTTCAATTGAGTAGGGAGCACAATTGACTAATTTAACACGTAAAAATAACTTTGAATTCTATATAAATTTCACAAGCATGAACTTTGTATCTATGTATTATAGGTATTATGAAAGTATAAGTAATGTTCATTCATTCTCTGGCGGATTTAGTACAAGATTTACGGCTAGATGGCGCTGTGTTCATCATGTTTAAAGATAGAATTTATTATTATAGACCAGATTTTGGGGATAATAATGTCACACCCGCCTTGGCCAGATAATGTTTCCCTCAACAACACACAGTTAAGGGTTGTGTGGCATTACTTCACGCAGATGCCAGGTTTACCCACTAAACTTCACAGTGCACACTAGCGTCAGTGTCACAGGAACTGGCCAGTATTTCCTTCTGTAGTGGGCTGGAGGCAGCATTCATGGCCAAAAACATCCACGAAGCCACAACTTGTAGAGCCTGGGCTACCGATACAAAAGTGAACGTTAACATCCCTCCAATTGGTAAGGCCTTTGCCTCGTGTCTGAATATTGTACGAGCATATCTCTACTCCTCCCGTGTCGCAGGCAGATTGACTATACTGATCGCCCGTTTACTTGGTCACTCTTAGTTCATCGGAAAGCAATTTAATGCTACTAAGCCTTCCCACCATGACGAGGTGGCGATTGGGGAATATACCTAATATAAGCCCTTTGACTGTACCTACTCACTTGCTAATTTCCAAATGATCTAAAACAGTTTTAGTATCAAAGGCGTACGCATTTCGATAGGTTAATTCATCAACAGTATCGTATAGTTGCGATTCTTATTTAGGAGTGCAATATTGAAACACTTAATACCAGTTAGATTCATGATTTCAATGAAGATGCAGTATGATGTATGATTAAAATCCGACTGATATTATAAATGCGACGAATGGATAGAATTTGTTACTATTTCTCGCAACATTTTCAGTAAATAACTTATTACTTAATTACAAAATGTTAATGCCGTGTAGGAACCTAAAGTCCCGTTTTCTGATAACTGACTGAATTGAAACCTTTTGTTCCATAAAAGTCGTTATTTATCATTTGTTACATACAACATGTTTTCGCAGAAACCTCTTAGCCAACTGTTAACTGTGAAGATAAACCTACAAAATGTGAACGAAAAAAAAACTTTAGAAATATACGAAAGGGAAAAACTGTTTCATTCTCTCTATTCATAGAAGATTATCCAACTCTTAAGTTATACACTTAAAAGCTACATTTCTACAAAGCAACAATCGTCTTTATTAAAATTTAAGCCAGCGCAAAAAGTTAAACAAAGGTCAATCCGTAACAAAGTGCAAGCTAAGCTGCAACAGCATATCTGATGAACAAACCGCTGCGGTTAAATTTACATTAAAACTCTCTTATGTTAATTTTTAACATCAGTTCTATTTCGGGAGATGAGTTAGAATATAAAATGATTTACGGCCCTATGTAAAAGGAAACGTTTAATTGGCATTTTTACTTAAATTATGTCGTACTCATTTGATTTTAATTACCAGGGTTTGATGCAAAGGTTAAAATACCTGGTTCTTTCTCTAACCGTTTTGTTAGTCAAGGTACACTTGCACTATGATGGCTGGATTTGGCAATTCCATATTGCAATAGAGCGACGGCTGGGATCGCGATATATGTAGTTTTTTTACAATTCGTCTAAATTAATCGACTGCTCATTATTTCGAAGAACATTCAATCGATGCAACACTTCATATAAATACTTTCTACCGATGGTATATTTCATCGAAAAATAATTTATCGAATGTCAATAAATTGATGCCTCATTTTTTCGAAAGACAACAAGTCGATGCCTCATTTGATCAAAAGCCAACAAGTCGATGCCTCATTTATCGGATCGAGATTTAGAGAAATACGATTTTTCTGCTTAATTAATTCTCTCTGTAATTTTTGAATTAAATGCCAAGCTCAATAACAAATAGGTTTGATCTTCCCCATTATTCTATTAGTGAGACCTAAAAATAATATTATTTTAGGTTATATTTGCCAAAACAAGAAGTATTTTGTCGAGTGGCCTTTAAGATGTATTATATTTTTTACTATATTAATCTTTCCAATTTTAAAAACTTATTTACGTTATTAAAGACACCGCGAACATGTAAAATATTCAAAACGGTTTGCATGTTTAAGCGCTTTCATATTATGCCATAACTTTGAAATGCGAAGAGAGAAGATTTCATAAGTTTTCTTCAGGAAATACGCCGCATTTTCCTTGCAAACCATACGGCATTGCAACTGTAATACCTTACACAGAGGAATATTGCACAGATTACAATAAAAGAACCTACGTCTTTAAGTCAAAGCGATTTCAAAGAAACTTTTATTGTCACATTGAATATATTTTAGGGTTGTGTTTAACTGCACATCAAAAAATACTGATTGTGCATTAAAAAAAATACTCAATTGCTAACTTTACCTCACCTTTAATGAGCAATCAGTTATTTTGATGTACATTTCAGTATTTTTTTGATGTACACTTAAAAATATCCCTATATTTTATGTATCGAAATGTGTGATTTGTTTCCACAATAAGTACTTTCAATTGGTTATTTTTTGTGGATTTGATTAATTTTTATTGTTAAATAGGGATATTTTGGTAACAAGTTTTTCGGGAAACACTTTACAATAATTATGAATTAATATTTAAATTAGAAAAAAAAAATTCATTCTGTAAGCTCGTATAAGTACATATTAAAATGTGTTGAAAGTGTCATTATTATTTATCGTATTTTTTTACTGTTTATGTCCTAAAGCAATGAAGAAGTACATAATATTTTGTTTACCGTAAACACTCATTTTGACCGTCTCTTTGACGCATTGATATGCTCATAAACTGCTCGCTTAGGCCTGAAGTCTTGGAAAAATATTGTGGCTTTAAAATTAAAGTCCGTCAAACCAGAGGAGCCTACAGTGTGACATTTCATAGAAACATGCATTCTAGGAAAGTCTCTTTGGCACGCCGGCCAGTTACATTCGGGTTGGTTGCGTCTCTATCAACTAAAAAATAAAATAAATAAACAATATTTTTCTTCTTTATTCATTTTCATCCATGTGCAACCAGATGCGTCCATTACTTCATGTTGCGACGTAACGGACCTCCTTGCCGGTCAGCGGTGCTGGCCGGTGAGGTGGCTGTTTGACTTGTAGAGAACGACTCTGATTAACAGATAGACAGATGGATTGACGAACAAATGACTAGATATAAACAGTGAACATATTATCATTTTATTATATTTAATTTCATAGTTTTAGTGTGTAAATATATATATTGCAAAGAAGACAGACTCTTTCTCTTATTTTCTAACACTTCAAATAAAAATACGAGTATAATTATCGAGTTTCAGTAACTCATCCGTCCATAAGACTACGCCTGAGTAATATTCCGTGTATTTACACCTTTTTCGTATATACCTACATTTTATTTCGTAATCAAACGTGTCCTTTACGTTAATTCAGAGTGTAATCAATCACATCAATCCGTTCAGCCGGTTATGCGTAATTGAATATTTTGAACCTTCATTTTACACAATTAGCGAAATTGTTAAATGAAACCTTGTTAATTGGATGGTATTTAAACAAGGGCGATTAAAATACAGACGGTGACTTTAATATTAGGTAGATTAATGAGATATTATGTATATTACAAGTTGTATCTATGAGTTTACGGTCATGTTATATCTAAATGGCAACTCATGTAGGTATTCAGTTTTATAAGCAATACTTATATTATCATAAATTGCAAAAGTAATTCTGGTTACACTCTCGTGCCTGAACCATTGCACAAATTTTGATGAAATTTGCATCAGACTTACAAAGAAGGAACCGGTTACTTTTTACACCGAGTTCTTTTCAAGTCTGTGCGAGGAAGCAGCAAGCATTAGCTAGATTTTTAAAATAAATATTTAATTTTATGATAATTATGACTATAAAAATATGACAATTAAATTACCATTCATGAAGGAGGACTTCTGGCCGCAGGGTGTCGTCTACCGAAGATTTCGAGGACGGCTACCAACTGACACCGCGCGCCTCAAGACTATTATTCATAATTTTGTTTTTATATTTTCTTTATGTATGTTAGTCTATAAGGTATTTATGAATGAGCCAGTAATTACTTGTAATTTTGTTGCTCGAAATAAACGTTTTATTATTTTACATTGGTAAGATTTTTTGTCTCAGGATGATCTGGTTAATTTTATCTCATTTACTTGCTGGAGCCAAGTAATTTATTATTATTATTATTACCCGTGAGCGAGCAGACAAACGTTGATATGTAATTCTAAACTCGCATATTATTATATATTCAAAAGTAATCTTCACTTCACCATAACTGAACAGTTAAGTTAGTAATTCTCTCTCGCTCTAACTTACTTCTACTGACTACTGAGCATGAATAAAGCTATAAAAATGAATGAGAAATGAAACAACGTAACTTTAGTGTTGCAATGGGAAAGAAGCTACTTAATTTAAAATGTACACTAAAGTGCTTGAGTGAGCGCAATCTGTGTAAATCGTACATATTTACTAACTAATTGGATTGGACTCATGCTTGGATATTGGCATGGAAGAAAACGTAAAAATGAAAATAATGTTAATTTTTGTTTGTTTTTGTAAACGCGCTAATCACAGGAACTACAAGACCGATTTAAAAATTCTTTTACCAATGGGAAACAACATTACGAAAATAAAAATTTTACGATTTTTTAGTATCTAATGATAAAAATAAAAATATTTTTTTTTAGCACGTATTAAGTAACGATGTAGTTTCCCATAAGTGAAAGAATTTTTAAAATCGGTTTTGTTGTTTCTGAGATTAGCGCGTTTACAAAAACAAACAAAATGTTACGCTTTATTATATTGAATTATAATAATTGTATACAATTATTATGTTAGACATAGCCATTTTATAAACTTTTAAACCGCAACTGTATCTGTTTACTGCTCCCCTTACCCGATTCTTTATGTGATCTCTGTAAAATCCGAATAGCAAAATCACACATACAGCCATTGATTTCGATGTTGCCCCAAGGAATATTTAAATACCATATTTTTACCAATAGTTGGAGCTACTTTTCTTTTGCTGCCAGTCTGGGTTTTTTTTTCGCATTCTCCCTTATGCTAGCCTAGTAATTGAATCTAGGGCCTCGATATCACGATCCAGTACCTAATTTGCTACACCATCAAAGTAAACAATATTTACGAAGTAAAACAATATTATATTATATGCTCGACATAAACCAACTAGTTAAATTGATGTGGTAATAAACTTTGTTCTAGGTCAGTACACTCACGTTTGTGCCTAACACTAATGAGAAACAACTACATTACTTATCTAGATTTGCCTGCATGATAATCTTATTACAAATAACGAACTAATTCGTAGTATGGAAGCTTGCACGGTATTGAGTTTAAACATTGTGCTTATGACATTAAAGGACAATACAGTCTACCCGATGCTTCAGATTTCTACAAATAGTGTGAAAAGACGAAGTTGGAGTCAAAAGTAAAAAGAATTGAATGAGTCCTCTTACAAATATCGTCGACCAAACTATTATGCCAAAATATAATGAATAGGGTCATTTTAAAGGCACCATTTACCCAACTATTTTTAAATTTTATTTTTTGATATGCTCGTTAAAGTATTAGAAGAATTGTGTAGAGAAATAAATAAACTTTATTAGACAAAACAGACTTAGACTGGTTGCAAAATATACGTACGTACAAGGAATTTATTGTTACCCTTTATAATTTTCATTACCTTTTTTTTACTAAATCACCCGACTGGACATGAAATATGAACACGATCCTAATACCTCAATAGAAGTAGCGTCGATAACTGGTCCTGATAAACCCAATCGCGCGAATGTACGACAAAGAGTAATTTAAATCCCATTTTCAGCAAAATGTAGATGACCATCTCACAGATACGCCATTTTACCCTTTAATTTGTAAAAAATAAAGAACCTTTTCGCGTGAAGAGATTATCTGTCCTTCTCCCAACTGTGCTTCCTAACAATTGCTACAGCGGAAATTAAAGTAAGAATCAAGATATTATTCATAAAAATAATTATTATTTTGATGAGCTCGGACAAAAGAAGAATTTGCATTGATAAATATGGAAAAAAGTATTTCGGCGGCGATGACAGTTTCATTTCAAGTTGTAAAATCCAATTTTATTGGAGCCGTGTTTGAGAAGTGATAATCATGGATTTAATACAGGCGTATTTGCATTTATATAGACAATCCTACATTACAATTCATTAATAAGGAGGAGGATGGTGATTCTTTCGTACATACATTTCTGTGCTTGGCAACAAATAATATTAATTATAATATATCAACCTACGGCAAAAAACGAGAAGTATTCATAGTCTGATAATTAAGTAGTAGTGTACGCCAGAATTAACGATTTACGAAAGCAAAATTTCCTGTTGTTCCAATTTCCAACTGTCAATGTGCCATATTTATCGAGAGACACTGTAATTATTATAAACATAATTATAATACTACATATTATATAATACTCGTAGTTAGTTACTGTTAGATAAATTCCAGACAATTTATCTGTTAATATAAATGACGGAGCCTTCTCCTTTCGCAACGGACAGAAAACTCCAATTAGGCCATTACTGTGAATAAAAAACTAGTTTTCGTTTTACCTTTACTAAGATTTAAGAAGAAAGTGATTAAGCTTACCTTTTTGAAGTTTTGTTTGATTTACGAAAAGTTTATCAAAGACACACAGTTTAGGGTCCAGGGCTTAGAGACCCTTTTAAGATAACTTTGCCCTAGACGAATGAATTACAAGAGCTTGACTTAGAAAAGGGTTAGTCAGGGTAGTTTAAATGTCAACGTCCTTAAGGCCTCGGCCTCGAATTTCGTGGCAGCGGGGCGGCAGCGGGAGCAGCGGCGCACCCAGGTGCACTGCGGTCACCGCTTGACGCGGGCCGTCAAGAGCGGTACGATGCTGTCAAGCGGTGAACCGCAGTGCGCCTGAGTGCGCCCCGCTCCCGCTGCGGCCCTGCTTTGTTCGAGAACGGGTCTATGGGATTCCACACAAAACACCTCGCCGCTGCCGCTGCCACTCCACTGCTAGCGAAATTTGAGGCCGAGACCTTAGACTGTAGATGTTAGGCGGTGACTACAACGCTAACTGGGTTTGATTCTCGCTCAAACAGAAAAACCTTTGTCTGAAAGTTAATAATTAACACGAATTCTCACTTTTGTATCTCTCTGCGCAGAACTTCCTCGTTGACATCCTTGTATTTTTTTGCTCAATCGTACAGGTGAAGTAGGCAGGTAGGCAGTAGGTCGAGTGGCTACCTCCTGGTAGCCACTAAGCGTATTCTAAGCCCTAAATATTGCCTGCTTTACGAATCGGCATATACAATGTACGAGTAATGGCCGAAAAGTCGGCTCTTACGCCAGAGGTCGCGAGTTCGTTCTCCGTACGGTACGAACATTTGTGTGCATGAACACGTCTGTCTGTATCGGTCTAGGTGTTTCTATGTATAATGTATGTATTTACAAAAAAAAAGTATATAATTAATATTTGTACGTTGTCTAGCAGTCACCCATATCACAAGCTAATGCTTAGTTTTGGGCTAGATGGCGCTGTGTAAATAATGCCCAGAGATATTTATTATTTATTTATTCATTTATATATCCGACATTAAGTTATAATTACCTAAACGATTTTGTTCTGGTTAAGGGGACAAATTGACTTAGTTGATTTAATGTCTGTGTTTACTGTGCACGAATACGATAGGTATTTGTAGTATACAGGGCAGAATTGGACACGGTCCCATGTTGCATTCAGTATTAAATTTGTCTTATGCGTGGTCGTGGGTTCGAATCCCACCCGAGACAACAATTCATGTGATAACATTTGGTAAATATGAATTTAAGTATACTAATAATGTTTGTGCTACCTTTGTTGATTCCGAAAACCTTAGTAAGTAGGGCTTGGTTCCTCTAGACAACTTTTTCATATCTAATAATTTAACCTCGCGGACCGGTACCTACGCAAGCAGAACCCCGGTAACCATGGAAACAGACAGATGACCTTATTCCCCTATCCGTTGACAACAACGTACGTTGGCTCGCAAAATTTTCTTGTTCTGTGCTCGCAAATGCCTCTTCTAGCTTCACTTGAGGAATCAAATAATGCACCACTCAAGATAGAGATAGCTATAATTTTAATGCTGGGCCAATGTTGTCTTGAGCATAGATTAAAAGACTATGAAGAATCTTGTTTGGAGGCTGGCTTACCTAAAGCCCCACTATTTTTGGTGTATTAACCGTACCATGTCAATACATCTTAGATTGTATTATGTATGTACGGAAAAACCTACATGAATTTCCTAAAAAATCGCATTGTCATGATTTCAATACTAGAAATAAACATAGGCTAGCCGTTCCTAAAACAAGACTTCATAAGATTGGTAATTCGTTTGTTGGATTAAGTGTTGCGTTATTTAACAAATTACCTCAAGATGTTGTTGACTTACCAATACACAAGTTTAAGTCACACATCAAATGCCAACTCATCAAGAAGAGTTATTATAAAGTGGAAGACTATTTAAATGATAAAAGTCTGTAGATGTGAGTACTATTGTTGCCGCTCCTCTGGCTGCCCCTTTGTATTGATATTTGTATTGACTTTATTATTTACTGTGACATAAATTAATTCTGTGATGTTAATGTTAAATTTTTTAATAATATATAATATTTTTAAAAAAGGCAAAACTGTTGAGTTTCTTGCGGCACTTCTTTCCTCAACAGGCCATTGACGTCGAAGGAAGCTTGGACTCGCGCCTTTGCATTGTATAGAATCACGATAGTATCAACAATGTTAACTTTGCTATACAGTAACACATTAAATGTTATAATTCAGTAAAATTAAATTTATTTTTCAATCAAAGAATCCTGAAGAGTTTGTAACCTTGGCGGTCATGCTCGCTAAAATGTGCTTGGGGTGGTGGCGCTATGTGTCGGGTGGTTACATTCCCTCTAATATGGTTGAGTGAAATTATGGCTGGCACATACGTCATACTTGTGCTGCAGGTGCCACCTTTGGGCACTGGTCTTCCAGGGCTCACGGATTTTTCTCGATTATAGTCTCATTCTTATACTTTATACTGTATGGCTTGGTATTCTAAAACTAATCAGTAATTGTAACAAACAAATTGTAAACAAACATGGCGATGAAAAAGAGTAACTGTCGAGTTTCTTGCCGGTTCTTCTCGGCAGATGACTGCATTCCGATACCGGTGGTAGAGTCACTCTGTAATTGACGATTCATAAATACTTGATACAAGTTTACATGAATAAAGAATATTTTGATTGATTTTTTGATTTGATTTGATTTTGTTTTTTTCTTTAAAACAGCATTCACGTGAAATTCTTCTCATTTCATCAGGTGTCAAACTTGCTCGTTTGCCTCTCTTTTTAATAAAAATATATATTTTAATCATATTTCATTAAAAATTACACTTTTCCAGCAGGTCATTGCAAAGATATCTAGTCATAAGTAAAAGGTTACTTATGAAAACCGACTTCAAAAAAAAATAAAAAAAAACTACCTAAAAACACTGAAAAGCAAAAAATAATTTTAATAAGACATTCATCAAATGCGCTTATTTTCTAAGCCTATTAATTAAATTAAATTGTATTTTACGTGCTAGGTAGGTACCTACTAATCTGTTTGAAGTCGGTGCCAAACCAAATAGTAGGTACCCAGACTACGTACCTACGTCCGCGGATTAATTAGTAACCCTGTATAATACATATTATTATTATGTATCATTTTTTATTACCTTTGGCTTGGCACCGACTTCAAACAGATTAGTAGGTACCTACCTAGCACGTAAAATACAATTTAATTTAATTAATAGGCTTAGAAAATAAGCGCATTTGATGAATGTCTTATTAAAATTATTTTTTGCTTTTCAGTGTTTTTAGGTAGTTCTTTTTTTTTTGAAGTCGGTTTAATTTTTTTTTTAAAAAGTTTGTTTATTTTTCTATTTTTAGTGTGAATAACACGTAGTGAGTTAAATTCTTTCATAATAATGATACCGAAAATACGAGTAAAATAGTAGAATTGTATTATTTGACAATATTAGGTATTCATTAAGTGTTCAGCACCATGGGTAGACCAACTAAAGATGCAGCCCGCAAGAGGGACATAAGAATTAAGAAGTCGTCCCTGTAGCTTCCATCATCATAGTTGTACCTTCCATCATCAGCTTAGCTGCAAAAGTACCTACATGAAATACAACTAACGGTCCACATATTCCTACAACACTAAAAAAATTATCCCCTAACTCCTAACCGTTAAGGAGTTGTACCTTCCATCATCAGCTTAGCTGCAAAAGTACATGAAATACAACTAACGGTCCACATATTCCTACAACACTGAAATAATTATCCCCTAACTCCTTACCGTTAAGGAGTTGTACCTTCCATCATCAGCTTAGCTGCAAAAGTACATGAAATACAACTAACGGTCCACATATTCCTACAACACTGAAAGAATTATCCCCTAACTCCTAACCGTTAAGGAGTTGTACCTTCCATCATCAGCTCATCAACATAAAATGATGTCTATCGGACGCAAAAACTTGAATGGCTTCAGAAAAAATAAGTAACGCGTAGTGTGCCCCTATAAAATTTGAGGTTTGCCCTTGATTTTCCCGGGATCCCATCTTCAGATCCTGACATGGTGACATTGGGACCACCTCGGAACTATGCACTTCCAAACAAAAAAAAGAATTATTTAAATCAGTCCACATTTGACGGAGAAATCGACGGACATACATAAAAAAAAAAATACATACAGTCGAACATAGAACCTCCTCCTTTTTTTAAGTCGGTTAACAAAACGAGATGTCTTCTTGGAACCTCTTTTGTCAATAATTTAATTGAACTCAAAAAGGGCTTTTATTTTAAAGGTCAGGCTCTCAGTCGTTATTGTACATAATAATGTCACAATGTAATGTAATACATTATAATGTCTCGTTATTCTTAAGTTATTTTTGAAATTATGTATTCTAAAATGAAAACAAAAACGTTACAAATAATAATTATTATTTTACCAAATGATTTTTTTGTTGCAATGCCTTATGCCTAGTTCGATTATTTTTGTATTTTATTTTCCTTTTAATTTTGTTATCTATTGACTGAGTATGGCTATATTTTATGACGGAGTTACCTATAATATTTTCAAATAAATAAACATTTTGATTGGAATATCTGGTATGGGATTAGACATCTGCCGCAGTGACCTAATCAGGCGCCCTAGCATGAATAACATAAAAATGGGACTAAACATACAAAATAAATAAGTGTAAACAAGTCGAAGAAGGAAAATATTAATTAAATCTGTTCCACAAAAACAACCTGTCAGAGAATTTACGCATCGAAAAATCATTAATTATTTTTCGACAAAATATTTTTTGGTCCTTATTGGATTTCTAAACGTACCACTTGTAAAATTTTGCCGTGATTAATTAAATTTGACTTTCAAATTTTTTCATAGCCATAAAACTTGTCCTGTCCCTTTTCAAACTGTCACTTCGGCGCATGCGTGAACACAGGCTTGGCAGTAAAAGTTCAGTCGCTCCTGAGCCCCTGTTGCCTCGAGAGTGGCACCGGACGGTTTATATGCAAACATCGATAGCATCTTTACGAAAATGCGATAAAAACTGCGATTTTACCACATAAAAAGTGAAAGTTTAACTCAAGACTTATAGTCGAGGTACTTAAACTGTGCGTAATTTAGACGGATTTGTTAAAAGTTGTCTGGCTTGTCGGAAAACTTTTCTGACTAGGGCAAGTGTGTGCTGAAACTTTGTGTATTAATAAGTGTTTTTTGTATTGCGAGAACATCTAAGGATACGTGATTATAACGGTAAGTTTCATGACTTGATGATGATGACATGATTAAAAAACTTTTCGTCTCGGTGAAATACCTATACGTAAGTTGCTTTTTTAGTCATTCATTAACTATTTCTGAGTCTAGAATGTACATGACATGTATTTACAATAACTATAATTTATGGTTATTTTTTTAATATAACATTTATTACGTTCATTCGATTGGCATAGGCAATTACTGTACTCATGAATGCTAAACTATACGTGATTTCTATTTAATCTTTTTAACATAAGAAAAGTATTTAAATTAATCGTGTTGTCATATTGCACGTTTACGACGTTAACGGCCAGTCTTATGAATTTAATAATAATTCATAAAAACTATACTTATTAACACAGTCTTAAATTGAGTTTTGACTGGCGAAACCGGAAACGTTTTCTAATCAAATTGGTTTCAATCTAATTAGAAAACGTTTCTGGTTTAATCTAAAACCAATATTTATTACCATTGTACAAATTAAGCCCTGACCTAAAATGCACTTGAAATTCGAAGCTTGAAGATCGGAGAATCCTGTGTCAGCAGCGATCATTGAGCGATGCTTCCTGGTCAAGCATTCCCCAAGGTCGCAATAACCGCTAATCATCACGTGCGTTGTGATATTGTTTTGTAACTAAAGTGTTAAAAATTAAATTGAGCAGTACAAGGAGAGATATGAACACCAATAAATCACGCGAGGAAAAATTGTGCCGTCAACTGAACAACGGTATCGTAAAATTTTTCATGACGAATTGCGTGATCGCGGTCGACGTGAATAGCTCTTCACGTTAACTTACCACATCGAATGAAGTGATCAATATACTGAAAATGGTTTATGGAAATATTGCTTCCAAATGTATTGATGTCAAGCTTTGGAATTATGATTTGGTATTCAATTCACGACTTGTTGTTTGCTGGTGATTTTTCCTGTTTTCACCGCATCGGTTGAGCGATGGTGGTTACGACCTGTTCCATTGAAAAAGATTACAGTAGGAAGCTTTACTCATGGAATCCGGTGATAAAAATGCACAATCCAGACGCAGGATGCATTCAGTGTTGAGCATAATGATAATACCTAGCAAATAAATGTTTTTCTTTCTTTTTCTTTCTTTTTCTTTCTTTTTTTTTCTTTTTCTTTCTTTTTCTTTCTTTTTCTTTCTAGCCGAGTGTTCAGCAACGATGGCCAATTTCTACGATCAACTACGCAGCATATTATTAGTGCATAAGTAAGTGCACAAGCATAGGGGCGCACAAAATTCCCTCATCAAAGGTTTGACAGCAGTAGTCTGATAAGACCAAAGAGAGATCAAGCGCAGGACCAACGGATTAACTTGATTTCCAAGTTACGGGGGTTAACATAATTCAGTCAGCATAATGCATGCCTTTATAACACAAACGAATAAGCGAATCAGCTTCATTTGACTGCCTCTGGAGAACTTTAATATACATGTTTTTTTTATTGCGTAGTACATATTTAGTAATAATAAGAATATAAATAACCGTGGAATGGCGCTTGATAAGCAACTTCATAAAAACATACTGATATTTTAACCATTCTAGTGAATTATTTGAATTTAGCTTTAAAATCAAAATATATTTTTTTTCAAATGAATTTAATCCCGTGTGTAGTAATTCTATCCATGTCAGAAGTTTTAGACAGACTTGTAGAGACCGAAATAAAAATTCTTCTTGGAGACTTCTTTATAATTTGAATATTACAGCTCACGATTTCGTATCTCTTATGCTTTTCTTCTCGGAAACTTCTTTAACTATTGAATATTACAGCTCATGATTTCGTATCACTTATGCTTTTTATAAAAACAAGTAGGTAAGTCATACGATCTCCCTCCGTTCTCTTGGACCCCATGCTTCGCTCCCATAGGTTCCAAAATTTATTTCTTTTCGCCTTTAGTCGCCCTTACATTCCATACATTAAAGACCTGTTTATTGCGTTGAACAAGGTAAATAATAACTTGTTTCAGAAAGAATAAATATTACTGGCATCATTCGTAAGTCATTGCTGTTTATTTCAATCTAGTCTCGAGGATTTTCAATAGCTGTAAGCTATCCTACAAATTCGGTGACGTAAAATAATTGTAACATAAATAATTGACTACAAAACCTGCTTGAATGCATACGGCTTCGTTACTTTTATTAAAAATATTTTTTTCGTTACTGTCAGATAGTTACCTAGCAACGTTGTTGATACTCTTGTCATTGAATAAATAAACACGTTAATTAATACATGTATTTTATATTTATCAACTGGCGACGAGATGTCTACAGAATGTGTAAAATACAATAGAGTACGTGCCAGCTTACGCGGCACTCTTACAAAAACCAAGAATTATTTGGACACACACGAAATTTTGCCAACAGAAGAAATTGACACACGCCTACAACTACTTCAAAAGACATTCGAAAAATTTCAACAAGTTCAAGAACAGATTGAACAAGAAACAGAAGAAGAACACCTGGAACAGGAGATGGAATACAGGTATGAAGTTGAAGAAATGTACACTACGCTAAATACGAAATTACTAACCTTACAAAGAATGAGCAATACGGAAATGCCTGTACCTCCAAACGAACCTCATATGAATTCAGAACAGACACCGAAACTGAATTTTCTACCTTTACAAGACAAAGAATCATTCCAAAATTTCATCAAACGCCTGAAGATTTACCTTTTACTGAAAAATATTAAGGATCCCAAAACTATGGTATACGTACTACTTTCAACGATACCTCCAGAACTACATGAGAGAGCGTATGATTTATGTGCCCCAGAAGAACCATTCAATAAAAGCTTTGAAGAACTGATACAAATTTTAGACGAATTTATTGATCCCAAACCCAGTATTTGGGCTGTACAACATAAGTTCATATCACGTTTACAAAATCAAGATGAGACTATTACTATGTACGCATCGGAACTTAAAAAACTTTCCTTGAACTGCGAATTTAAATGCGGCTTCTGTAAAAAAAGTACAATGGAAAACTTCCTCGCGTTACAATTTATAAGAGGAATGAAAGATGGTGAAATACGTACAAAAATTTTGCAAGAGAGAAACACCCCATCATTTTCTCAATTAGTTCAGATAGCAACTACCATGGAAATGGGAAAACTAGAAAATACTAAAATATCATCAGACATTCTCCAGATGCCGGAAGTGGCAAATAAATTAACATTCACTCATAAACTTTCAAGAAAACCACCCACGCAACCATACAAGTCACCAACGTCCATACAAGACTTAAAAGGCAAATGTTACAGATGCGGCAAGTCAGATCACCTTGCAAGTAACTGTGGAGCAATAAAAAGTACTTGCCGGAAGTGCCAAAAGCCAGGGCATTTAGCGAGAGTGTGCCTGCAGAGAACGAGAACTAACCAATTAGACGATTCCACCAGCACGATCAGCAATGAAAGCATTGGTAATATAAATCTCATCAAAAGTGAAATTTCAGAAAGATACATAATTAAAATTACAATAGAAGATAAGCCTACAAAAATGGAATTTGATACAGGAGCCACCTTATCTTCTATGTCACTCAAAACCTTCCGAAGACTTAATATACCCAAGAAAATTTACAGCACTAATATGAAAATGAGAACATACACTGGTGAAGAAATAAAACCCGTTGGAGTGACATATGTCAAATGCTCTTTCAAGAATCAAACATTCTTTGGTAAATTATACATTATTAATAAAGACGTCGATTCAATATTCGGCAGAAGTTGGATGAAGGAATTAAAAGTTGAACTCGCAGACGTGAGAATGATTCAAACTGAAAAACCGTCTATAAAACTAGACCAGTTGTTTCAAGAATACGAGTCCTCCGTTTTCAAGACAGATTTAGGTGAAATCCCAAATTTTCGAGGACATTTACACCTGAAAGAAAATACACAACCGATATTCATAAAACCTCGTCGAATCCCATATGCCTTGAAACCAAAAGTTGACGAAGAAATAGAGCGTCTTTGCGCTTTAGGCGTTATTACAAAAATAAATCAATCAGATTGGGGAACACCAATTGTCCCTATAGTGAAACCTAATGGAAGCATCAGACTCTGCGCAGACTACAAAATTACACTGAATAAAGTTATTAAAGATGAACAATATCCGATTCCGATTATTGAAGATATATTCTCGGAGATGAATGGAGGACAAATATTCTGCACATTAGATATAACACAAGCTTACCTAAATATGGTCATGGACGATGAAAGTGCCCTATTACAAACGCTCAGCACACATAAAGGTACATATAAAGTAAATAGATTAATGTTCGGGGTAAAGGTAGCACCAAGTCTGTGGCAGAAATTCATGGACCAATTATTACAAGGCATAGAAGGGGTTAAATGTTTCTTTGATGACATTATAATTCAAGGTTCTTCCGAAGACCAGCTTTTTCAACGATTACGGTTAGTACTTCAAAAACTTAAAGAAAGCAACTTGAGAGTAAACAAAGAGAAGTGTAATTTTTTTAAACACAGCATTAATTACTTGGGGCATACGATTGATAAGGATGGCTTACATAAAAATAAAGAAAAGATTAAAGCGATTCTTAATACGGAACCCCCGAAGAACGTAAATGAATTACGAACATTTCTTGGCATGGCCAATTATTATAACAAGTTTATTCCAAACTTAGCAACCATTACTAATCCCTTAAACGAGCTACTCAAAAAAGACATGCATTTCACATGGTCTTCAAAATGTCAGGAATGCTTTGACAGAATTAAGAAAGAAATTGCAAGCGAAAGGATTCTCACTCACTTCGATCGTAATAAACCACTAATTCTAGCCACAGACGCTTCACCGTGTGGCCTTGGAGCGGTACTATCCCACCGTTTTCCGGATGGATCAGAACGACCGATAGCGTTTGCTTCTAGAACCCTTACCAGTAGTGAAAAACGATACAGTCAAATAGATAAAGAAGCAACAGGGATATTCTGGGGTTTAAAAAAATTCTTTCATTATTGTTACGGTCGAAAATTCACTTTAGTGACAGATCATAAACCCCTGACTTCAATTTTTCATCCGCATCAAACCCTACCGGCACTAAGCACAATGAGATTATTTCACTACGCACATTTTTTATCTGGATTCGATTACAATATAGAATATAGAACTTCTTCAAAACATTCAAATGCGGATTATCTGTCAAGATTTCCCGTAGAATCCGTCAAAGAAAAACCGGATCAACACACTATATTTCAACTGCACCAAATAAATCGTTTAGAGGTAAGCCCAGATATTATAGCGCGCGAAACAAAAAACGATGTTGAAATGAATTCAATCCTACAAGCTCTCAAACAAGGGCGTTCGCTAAGAGAGTTGGGCTACAACGATAATGAATTGACGCTACAAGACGATTGCATTTTGAAAGGTACGCGCCTTATCATTCCCCCAAACTTACGGAGTCGAGTGCTTGATGAACTGCATGCAGGACACATAGGTATCCTAAAAATGAAGCAACTGGCTCGTAGTTACATTTACTGGAAAAATTTAGATACAGATATTGAACATAAAGTCAAATCCTGCAGATCATGCCGCTTACAGCAGAATGCCCCAGCTCGAGCACCACTTCACCACTGGGAACCACCCACCGGACCTTGGCAAAGAATCCACATAGATTTCGCTGGGCCTATAACAGGTCACTACCTTTTCATCATTGTAGATGCCTTCACGAAGTGGATTGAGATAATCCCCACCAAGGCTACAACGAGCTCGTGGTGCATACAAAAATTAAGGGAAATATTTTGTACTTTCGGAAACCCATACTGCCTAGTCTCCGACAATGGCCGACAGTTCACTTCGCAAGAATTCAAAAACTTCCTGAACGATTGCGGAACTACACATAGGACCACCGCACCATATCACCCTGCTACCAATGGCCAGGCAGAACGGTTTGTGCAAACGGTTAAAAAGGCTCTACGAGCAATGGAGGGGGAGAGAGGCACAATCGCGGATAAGATAGCGATTATACATTGCCGCCAGAGACGTACGCCCGACTCCTCAGGTAGGAGCCCGTATGAGTTGATGTTTGGGAGAACCATCCGAACGCAGCTTCATACAATGCTGTTCAAACCACCACCAGCAGTTAGACCCGGAACAGACACCGGAATGGCGGCGTCAACCAGACACTTCAGGCCCGGGGATAGAGTCCAGGCTAGGAGCTACGCGCGTCCACATCAACGCTGGCAGTTCGGCACTGTGACGCGCTGTATCGGCCGCCTTCACTACGAAGTGCAGACCGACGACGGTGCCATGTGGACGCGACACGTTGATCAGATTCTCCCCGCCACGCACATCCCAGGGCCAAGGATGGTCAGGGAGGCGTGTCAGATAGTTACCTAGCAACGTTGTTGATACTCTTGTCATTGAATAAATAAACACGTTAATTAATACATGTATTTTATATTTATCAGTTACAGATCCAATAACTTTAGCTGTTTGAATATTATTTATTAGTCAAGTAGAACGTAAAGATCCCAACCAGCTCCTCAAATATCTGTTTCAGCGAATAGAGATGGATTACCAAAATAAATAAGAAAAGGCAAATACAAAACTTTGCCCCATAAAATAATTGCAACCAGAGAAAGGGTGAAAGGGCTTGCGCAGATTTTCCTGTTGTTGAAGGAAAATCTCTAACAACTTAAAGCGGGCAATTATTATAGTTGGTGAACGCCCATTATCATTTCTTGGTTTTAACCCTTCATGAGGAAAGGTTTTTTCATGAGTTTATTAATGTCTCTCTGCAGGGAAAAGACCTTTATCGCTGAAATTAAGCCATTATCACAATAATATAGGTACGTACTTACTGATTTAATGACTACACTTGCTAAAAGTGGATTGGTGATTGCAATCCGTAACCGAATTTCATTTTACCTCGTAGCCCGTTATATCGCTCATTAAATGCAAAAGGGACGCAATCCCAAATTTTATTTTTTTTACAGGAGAGCCAAAACAAAATTTGAAAAACGAATTTATGTATTTTTTCAATATTTTTTAAAGATTATATATTAGTGTTATACATCATTGGATGCGTCTCTTTTTAACAGTTCTTTTAACAATACATACTTTTTTGTGGTTTTAATCTTTGTGGAAAAAATAACACAAATGTCTCTTTTGCATAAAACTTTCATTCCAAAATTACGTGTCTTTTCTCAAAAAAATACACACTTTCTACATAAATCAAGTTTTTTTAAATGGTAATCCTAAAAAACAAAACAACATTAGGCTTCTCAGAGCAAGAGTTTCAGACTTTGAAACAAGCATAATTTAATACTTTTAAATGAAAAAAAAAAAAACTTTCTAAAAAAACATCTTCAGTAAACCTTACAGTATACGCATTCAAATCAGTGCGTACAGATCAAATGAATTGTATGTGTTGGGATTGAGCTACATCCAACAGCACCGCATTGTACTTTCCTATAACTCAAAACACTAATTTACTAATCAATTTATCAAGAATAAAATTAAAAACATAGGAAAGGTCCCTCTTAATGTAAACCTTATTCATTTAAACCCTAATTATGTATTTAGTATTTTCCTCGCAATTTATCCATACTTTCTCATCTTTTAAATCTTCCCTGGACTTCCAAGAATATTTCAAGACTAAAATTAGTCAAATCGGTTAAGCTGTTCTCGAGTTTTAGCGAGACTAACGAACAGCAATTCATTTTTATTTATATAGATTACTATACTGTCAGTATACATAATAACACAATAATACTACACTAAACTTTCTATTGACCTCAAAGATGCCTGATCACCTGATGTTAAACAACTAGGCGGTCTACGATGGAGCGCGCTTGCTTAGGAAAAGCCCGTTAATTCTGGCCTTGAAGAGCCCCAAGTTGTATTGTGTAGGAAAGATAGATCCCGACAGAGAATTCCACTCCCGCACAGTCTGTATCAAGAAAGATAAAGCAAATCGCTTAGTTCGTACGCGCGGTATCTCCACTGTATACGGATGGAATCCCTGACTGAGTCTAGTAGTTCGATGATGGAACGGAGCTGGTGGAACCAAATCGTGCAGCTGAGCAGCACACTCACCAAAGTGGAGTCTGTAAAATACGGAGAGGCAAGCAATCAGGCTCTGCAAGCTCTCGACCAAAGTATCGTCACCGACAAGCCTCTTCGCACGCCGCTCAATAGAGTCCAAAGCAGCCAGCTGGTATCGAGCAAAACCATCCCAAAGATGGCAGCAATATTTCATGCAACTTGAACATGCGGAACAGCTCCGAAACCTCTGCAGAGCGTAGAGGTTTAGGAGCTGTTCCGCAGTGAAGTAGCGCCTGACTCTGGAAAGGATTCCGAGCTTTTTAGAGGCAGATGCTGCTACAGACTTATGTAGCTCCCAAAGTTTAGGTTGGAAGATAATTCCATTCCAAGGAGCTGTAGTCGGTCAGATAAAGGGACAGATACGCCACGAAAAGAGGGAGCCAACTCAAATGCGCTCTTTTTGGTGGAAAACAGACACGCCTGCGTTTTGGTGGGGTTAAAGCTGACCAAATTGGCATCTCCCCAGTCTGACACAACTTGGAGAGACTGATTCAACATTGATATCACAAGTATAAGAATTATTCTTGCTCTGATAGTCATTCTGTAAATAAGCAAAGCATTGTATGATAATAAATATTGTTTGTTTTATAAATATTAAGCAACAACTTAAGATTTTAATTAAATTTACTAAGTTTTAATGTAATAAAAAGTAAAAATCAATACAAATTGGTATGTAAATTAAAAATATTAGTTTTGACTTTAGTCAGACTTTAGTCTGTTTTAACAGATACACATATTCAAAAGTATTACCAATTCATAAAATTATTATAAGAGACATACATACGCGTGCATAATTCTGTACAAAATAGACGTATTCCAAAAGTAACGCTTTTGCATACAAGAAATCGGACATTTCCATGCTTTATTCTATTCGAAACAGAACTTCTTTGCTTTATTTTTGCAACGTATTCCAAAAATAACACTTATGCATAAAACAATAGGAAGGGATTTTCATGCATTATTTCATTCAAAATAGAAGTAAATCAAAATGCAGCTTTTTGCTTCAGATTCACAACGATAAATTTTATGACTTTTTATGCAAAGTGGACGTATTCCAAAAGTATCACTTATGCTTAAAACAATACTAGGCATATCGGTGCGTTATTTTATTTAAAACAGAAGTAAACCAAAATGCGGCTACTTTGCTCTAGTAATACCACGATCACTTACGTGATTTTTTGTGCAAAGTAGTAGCAATCCAAAATGTGGCCCTTTTGTCTATAAAAACTCGCTCCGGTCGGGTCGCAACTCACAAGATGGCGCTTTTGCATTGAAATTACTGGTCGAACCGCGTTAATGCAAAAGAGGCGCCCTCACTGTTTTTCAATTATAACAGCTAAAATTGCAGGAGTCTTAATTACACTATAAAATATCGAGTGCTTAGATCACATTTTTGTAATAAAACTGGTTTGCTGATTTTTTGTTTTGCGGCCCTTTTGCATTTAAGGAGCGATATATCCACCGTACTTCCACCGTAAGATCCATCCTTTGTTTTTAAAATACTAGGCCAAAAAACCGTACGACGAATCAATTAAAGATTTTGAAAGGCAACAATGACTATGATTAATCAAGAAACATATTGACCATACAACCCACAGAAGGTACATACCGATATATTTCAAAGTACAAACGTCGAATTGGGCAGACGACAACGCCACGCACGAACCCAAATTTTTGTGAGACAATCGTAACGTCAAGTAGTATTTTTAACTACGACATAAACATCGCGTATAAAATAAAAAGTAGTTAATATCCTCTATGACGATCATGTTTTCACAAACGATGAAAAGTTTATCAGTGTCTTACCTCTATCGAGTTTGAAAGTTTTCACATTAAACGCCACAGAAAATGGCGACGGTAAAAAGGCACGTTGAAACGGATGAAAATAATTTAAAAAACACCTCAGGGAGATAAAAGACAAAGAAGTGGTGAAGTCGTTATTACTGTAAGGGTACTCAAACACGGTTCGCTTTTATCAAGAAGGTAGTAGTGCTAGGAAAGGGCATCCCATCATTGAAATAAAATCATTGTTATGGATATAGGCTTATTCTAAATTCGCCTGCCATTTAGAATAAGCCTATATCCTAAAATTTTAACACAAAAAAGGCACGGACCCAAGAGTATGTAGAAATAATGTTTTATTAAAAAAATGCGCCTGCTAGATGCGGATTGGTGATCACGATCGATCATGATTAAATCTGTTCGAAATTCGACACAAATTTTGCCCTACCCAAGAAAAGAATCAAGAATCAAATTAATTTATTAATTAAAGCACGTAAAGAGCACATAATTATGAACGTCAAATTGTAAATTTCACAAAATAAAACATGAATATGTCAACTAGAACTCAGAACTTCTAGACCATTTAATAATATTAATATCTACACTCGATAATCTTTTGATTACCAAGAATCGGTATCCGGTCTGTAGAAACGACATTATTTCCTAGACCTTTTGTAAGAGTAAGTCCTCATTATATTATATTTCTTTCTACTTCGTAACAGTATTTTGCAGACATTACATGTAATTTAATATCTTCTTCAGAATATTATTTTTCTGGCGTAAATGTCTGGTACTTATAATTGTACAGTCAACAGCACATCAGGGTATACACTTGCAGTTCGATAATTAGCGCTTATGCCCCCGACATAAGAGCGGTACAAAGTCCAAACGTTACGTCTGACGTGCTTATGACTGTACAAAATGAATGTTAATGAGCAACCCTAACAGAAGTCACTGGAAGAAACGCTTGAAAAAGTCTCTACTTCTTACGAGAAGCTAAGTTTTTCACTAGACTAGTTTCTGACGAATCATTGAGAACTTCATTTGGAAATTACTTGAAAAAGTTTCATTCTCTTTTAAATTAAGTGACAGCAATTTTCTTCTACTTTCAACAGCAATAGTCAAGCCGTTCATAGGAACGTTTTAATTATATCAGTGATTTGATCAAAAAGTAATTGTAAAATAAAATACTAACTTTGTTTGACTTTTCTATCATATTTTATGTGTATTCTTAACAATATTTTATGCATTTTTATCATATTTAAATAATTTCAGCACAAAATATGTCTATATCAATAAAAATATCAGTAAGTCATGCTTACTTCAGATCAGTGGAGTTGCATTTTTAGATTATAATTGAATTATATTATTTTGATATTGTAGCGATTAATAAAATATTTTATCCATATTTCAGTGAAAAGCTAATAGTTAGACAGAGTATAGTATAGTAATTACATTAAGCAAGAACAGTTAATAGCTGCAACATTTTGTAACACGGATTTTCGATAACGATGAATTAACCTAATTATTAACATGTCGATAAGAATTATTGACAAATATAATAAAGCTGCGCTAGTTTGTAATTATATCGTTCAGCAAACTAGAATATAAATTGTATTTAATCTGAATCTAGTGTATTTTTAAATGACCCGGTGAACTTCGTATCACTTACGTATTTTCCTCGCAATTTATTTATATTTTCTCATCGTTTAAACCTTCCACAAATATTTCAAAACTAAAATTAGTCAAATCGGTTCAGCCTTTCTCGAGTTTTAGCGAGACTAACGACCTGCAATTTAATTTTATTTATGTAGATTATATAATAACTATATTTGATGGTCTTAACATTATTTGATGTACCTAATGGTTAAGATGGGGGTCTCTAGTTTCTTTGTAAAATAGTTTGTATAGTCTGTCACACATCGTACTCTATGCATTGTATTTTAAGTAAAGTTTTTGATTACATAGTTCATTATTTTTCTGGTCTGCCAACAACAATAATACCTGCCAAAAACAATAAACCAATACACAAATTAAAGAACTACTTTTTATAACGTTTACAGAGTAATGGATATCACCGCTGACAGATAATAATAAAATTACTTATCTTATGTAAATAATTACTTATTTGTCTGATACATTACATCTTTACACTACCACCTTTCCTAGAAACTACTATCTACGCCATCGAAAAATTTATTCCTTCGACAATAAATCGGTAAGATGATCAGATTTTATGTTAACCGAAGCGTCGTAAATAAACACCCAATTACCCATGAACGCTGTAACGATAACGAAACTTTACGATAACTCGATCCGGAAAATTTTAATTAAACCTCTACTTATCGTAAACGGATTTTAAAAATGCCACATTTGTATTATTAATTGCAGTTAATCGAATGTCAAATAAAAGGAAATGGATATTTGTAGGATTAATTTTCATTGGATTCTGTAGTTTGACGATTGGTTTGGTGTGATGTTTGAACTTGGCTATTATTAAACCAGAGGTCAGCTTTGACCCCTGGTAAGGTCCAAACATTTGTGTGCAAAAACGGGAAAAAATACTCGTATTTGTGTACATCATGTAATGTTTGTCCGTTGGCATTCGTGGAACAAGCTTTGATTGGGGCTGGACGGTGCTGACTGCTGTGTGATAATGTCCAGGGATTAAGTCCAAAAACAGGACAGCGATGGGCGAGGGTTCGAGTCCTGCTTTTAATTTTTTTAAATATTATAATAACTGAATTGCTTTTTTTTATAATGTGATTAAAATTGCTTAAGATATGCAGCCATTTTACGATATATTTAATTGTATTTTATATTTTTTTTATGACCAACTTCATTACTGAGATGATGACAATCACAAAAGCCCTAAAAATTGTGGTACCTAAATAAGCCAAAGAACTTAATTATTTCACCGTTGATTGCTGTTAAGTTGAGTCAACAAAACTGTTTATCATTGGTAGTGTCTTGTTGTTCTATTTAAGCACCTTTATACCACTGACTCTTAAAAAAACTGTAAAATTTATTGTCCAAAAGCCTGTGGCACAGTCATTTGCATGCTGTTTTTGGGCATCGGACTCGAATGTCGGGTCAAAGCTTTTAATGTCGAGATAAAACCGCAACGATTTATTTTACGCGCACACTTCAGTTATGATGACGTGTGCATTAGTCAGCCACAGTTATTATGCTTTTGTCGTGTGGAATACCACATAAAAAGTAGGGTAAGTGCAAAGTTTAAGCGGTGAATTTTACTCATTAATTTTGTTCGCTCGAGATATTTAACGAATCAGGGGCCATTTTGAGCCAATTAATTACGTAACCGGTCGACAACTGTTTTGTTTGACTGGAAAGTGTTTAAGAAAAGTTTGACCGGAAAATTATTTTTGTTATTACTTCTTTTATTAAATTTTGTCCGACTTTAAAATTATTGTTACAATGTTGAATGTAGGCAGGATTGTGAAAAGGCTAATATATACTTAATTGATAATCTTGCGAGTAACTACTTCTGTCTGTCTGTTACGCTGTTAGACCAAAATCACTGAATCGATTTTGATAAAATTAGGTAAACGCATAAAACTTCTTTTTTTTTGGAGGAACACGCTTTAATCTACCTATATTGGGTAGGTATGTAATGATCTACAAAATGGTAATTAGGTATTAAGTCCGCCATTTTGTGCAATGAAAAATAAATCTATGCTAATATTATAAAGAGGAAAGATTTGATTGTTTGTTTGTTTGTTTAATTTGTATTGAATAGGCTCCGATATACTGAACCGATTTGAATTCATTATTTCACTGTTCGAAAACTACACTATCCCCGGTGAACATCTATGTACTTTTTATCCCGGAAATGTGTGAGGAAGAGGGGATATTATTTGAAAAAAGAAATTACATACTTGATAACTATATGTACACAAAGTACCTATAATTATTTCATAAAATTAGAACCAGTACATACTTTTTTAGAAATTATTTTTTTTTTGTACACAGAGTCAATAGAAAATAGTTAATATTTAAAAAAATAATTTATAGAAAAAAAAATGATTTTTTTGTCGATAATTTATGATGTAGTTTCACCCATTTTCGTTTGTGCACCTTATACGGGGGCACACTGTATAGACTGCGTAAATAGATAGATAGTCAAGATGAATAAAGAAACGTAATAGCAACGACCTTTTCAAAGAATACCTAGCGGGCAGTGTCACAGAAAACGCTAGGAAAATTCGAAACGCTGTGTAAAAGAAAAACAAAACCTTTAATTTACTTTTTATTACTGTCAAACTTTTGTGGCACTATTGCCAGTGCTACTTTAAAATAACAAAATAACCACGAAGGTTACATTAAATTAATTACCAAGCAGGTTAATATACCTAAGTTTTTAAAAATTTAATGCTGGCTAAACTATTCAGAAAAAATCTATACGCCATTAAAGAAAAAAAATATTTAATTTACTTTTTATTGCTGTCAAATTTCAGAAGCACTGTTGCCAGTGCATCTTTAAAATAAAGAAGGTCAACGTCCTTTCAAAACTTTTTGATAACCTTTTAAAAAAAGTTTTGCTTTTTATTGCTGTCAAATTAATCGTAACTGTGATGCCAGTTACATTGAAAAAACCAAGCAGGTTATTATGCAAATTTTTCATTTGATGCTGGCTAGATTCTTCAGAAAAAAAATCTAAACGCCTTTAAAGGAAAAAGAAACAATTATTTTCTTTTTATTATTGTCAAAATGGAAATAATGCTGCTAGCGTTTTCAATGATCCAAAAAAGGTTGCATGTTTTTAAAAAAGAATGATAATGTGATACAAAAAAAATATAATCGACCACTAAATTATTAGTATTTTAATATGTAGTCAAAACAGAATAAATATTTGGTTACAACTGAACCGATTTGAAAAATTATTTTATTGTTGGAAAGCTAAACTATGCTCGGGCGACATAGGGAACTTTTTATCCCGGAAATGTGGGGGGAAGGGAAGGGACATTTGAAAAAAGAAATTACGCGCGGGTGAAACCGCGGAGGCGGCCGCTTTAAATAAATAAAATCGGTAAAAATTCAATGACAATCGGTCAGTGTGATAGTTCTCTCGATAACTCTGCTGTTAAAAAAAACGGAATTCGATCCATTTATGCACGGAACAAACATTGGTGTAGGTACGTATCTGTTTTATATCGGTCTTGGATTTTTATGTATAACAATAATTTGCACATGCATAATTATACAAGCAATGCTTAGTCTGGCGGGCCACATCTGCCGTCTATAAACTAAAAGGCCGCTAAATGACAAAAACTACTTTTGAGTTATTGAGCAAATAAGCGGCAAAATTTTCAAATCGATGCTACTCCTTAATAAAAGTATGTACAAATGTGTGTCATACACCAAAAGAAAGGTCTTTTTGTCAACTATCACATGAAATTTGTTGATTTAGACAATTGGTAATATTCTTTAAACTAAACACATATTTTCCCCTCAATTTTGTAAACTTTTAAAAATAACTTAAGGTGTACAAAATTAAATGGCGGCTAAAAGGTTTTAACTGCTTTATAGTTGTGAATTTTTCGAAAACAGCCACATTTACATAACTTTAAAGCAGTTATATTGATCTTATTCATAGCAATAAAGCGGCTAACTACACATAGCCGCCTTTTAGCCAAGTTTATGTGGCTTAACTGCTTTACTTTTATTTATTAATAACTTTTATTACAGTTGTGCATAACTAAAAAGCGGTAAATTATCAAACCCTTTCATATAACTGCTATTTAGGCTAGCAAAATCATCATTATTTTTTTACAAAACCTTCAAAGTAGACGCTACCACTACTAAGTCAAATTTATAAAGTACGAGTATTCTTCCTATGAACACCAATCTAAAGAGCAAGCGGGATTAAGAAGTGGTTTCAGCACGTTAGACCACATATTCACGCTAAGGCAGCTGGTGATACAGAAAAACAGCGAGTTTAACCGACCTCTTTACCTTGCATTCTAAGACTACAATAAAGCGTTCGACTGGGTAGAACACTGAGTTGTCTTTGATTCACTACAGCGTTGCGGTGTTGACTAAGGTTTTTACAACAAATCCTGGGCCTAAGACCGTACTCGCGTGCGGTAACCACATCTGGTCCACTCGGTGTTGACGATTGCGCTACACCAGGCGCACACGACTCATCCTCGTTCCCGCTCTCCTTTTGGGCCAACACCCCTATAGATACATCTACCTGCTGAAAAACCTATACCAGTCAGCGACTATGTCTGTCCAAGTCCAAGGTAGTACTACAACTATCCCTATTAAAAGTGGCGTACGCCAATGTAATATCACCAAAGCTTTGCTAATGCACTCGAAGACGTCTTCAAACTTTGAACTGGAAATATAAAGGTATAAATCTGGACCGAGTTTAAGTCACCTCCGTTTTGCGGATGACATCGTGATCCTCGCACAGTCATCTGAGCAGGTTAAGAATATGCTTAGCGACCTAAGCCAAGCTTTACTACGCGTAGGGCTGAAAATGAATTCTGAAAAGACGAAGTAAATAGGCTTGAGTGGCCCGATGGCGCATTTGGTAGTGACCCTGCCTTATACGCCAGGGGTCGTGGGTTTGAATCCCACCCAGGACAAAGACTTATGTGATGAACATTTGTGTTTGTTCTGTGTCTGGATGTTTATTTGTATTTACAAGTGCTTACGCTACTTACTTTGGGGTCAGATCAATGTATGTGATGTTGTCCAATATTTAAAAAAGTTATTCTTCTCTCTTAATATTAAAGAAAATCAGTACACAACTTAAGAGAATCAGTATACTCTTTCATTAACACCTTAAAATTTGTGGTCTTTCGAATTAATACTTGATTGTTGACTATCAGAAATTTCAGAATTAACTTGGTTTTGTTTTGTGTTACATAAACCACTTACAAGTTATTAATTTATTATTATATCAGTTACGGTAAGTTAAGTAAGTAAATAATTTAAAAGAAATACACCAAATCACACCATTTAAAAGCACATTCCTTAGCTACTGCCCCAATAAGGCCGTTCAATTAGGTCTGTCGTTAATAAGCTGTGAAATAATGTATTAATTCGAGCAAACATACCGTACTTCAAAATCTACATCTAACATAAATAAGTAAATTAACTTTGTTAAGGTACCTAATTTATATTTAAAAATACGTCTTATCTGACTGAGGAACGAATAGTTATTTATGTGGCTGTTGCATAATGAGGGTCATTAAAATACGAATGTGGTTTTATGAAACGAACGAAGTACATAAGTTTCATAAAAGGATCACATGAGTATTTTAATGCCTAATTATGTACAGTCACATACATAACTTTATCTTCATTCATAATGATAATATGTCTATTTTATAGTCAGGATCGATGAGCAAACGCCCTAGTTACCAACATAATCTGTATGTAAAAGTTAGTACTGTCATAATGACTGACGTTTGTAGTTTTTAAAATCCATAAACAATCTAGACTCGAGTTGATTTCGATTCTCAAATCGATTGTTATAATTTCAGCATCGAATTAAATGTATAGGAATGGAACATAAAATTACTAATCGACTAATTCGATAATCGAAAAAACCTATTAATTTTTACTTTTTAAGAAGACGTTCGAAATTTGAACGTAATTAAGGTATCGGTTACCAATACTAAAATGTAGACATTAAGATACAGCAACAGATACTCATATCTAAATATAGGGCGTTTGCTCATCGATCCCTGACTATAAAATAGACATATTAGGGTATGGATGTAGATAAATAATATATTGTTCGACTGCATTCAGTTTTCAATTCATAGTGGCTAGCTCATAGAAAAATTTTACGGCTAGCTTGACTCAAGAACATAAGCCGCCTGCTTGTTGATTTCGCTCGATACTATTTTGCAGTAAACAAAAAGAAATCCAATTATAAGCTATAATTTTTTTTTAATAACTTCGTTAATTAAATAAAATACGTACCTTGGAAACCTTCCCGCCATGTCGAGTGACGATTTTAGCGGGAAACGCGACACCAGCGAACTTCCTCATCCGTGTATAGTTTATTTTTCCCTAAACAGCCGCACCCCGCCAGCCTAGCGTGCCCGTTATAAGGGGTTCGGGGGCTTGTGAGTTTGCCGCTTTTTAGCGATGTACTGCTATTTAGCGGCTTTTTTGTTAAGCAAAGCTTTGTAAAAATTATGTATTTTACTTTGCGTACTGACTAACATGGATTTTTATACTAGTTTATTTATTGTAAAAGTAGAAACAATGCAAAGCTTAAAGGCCGCTAAATGATTCTAACTGCCTTTTAGTTATTTATGAGAGCTTTGCCGCTTTTTATTCATTTAAGCAAGGTTCTTTATACTTGAACCTTACCAAGCTAGAAAGCCGCTAAAAATACTTTGCTGCCTTTTAGCTACTTGCAAAATTAGAACTGTTTTTTAGCTAAGCATTGATAGTAAAATTGTTCAGACGATCCAAACGTTAAAGTAATTTAGCTACCTTCTAATCTAGTAAAGCTGTTTTGCCACCTTTAAGCGATGTAAAATAAATTATTTCTGTATTTAGCTGCTTTTTTAAAAAAAATATCTTGGAAACGGTGAAAGATAGAATAACCGTTCCTAGATAGATCGATAGAGAATTTTTTTTTAAATATAGTGGTATTAAAAAGTGAAAAATGGTCAAATGTCATTTAGCGGCCTTTTTTCTTATAGACGGCAGACATGGCGCTGTGGAATGCCCAAGGAAATGTCTGTGGTTGCCAGTAACTGTGCAGTTGTACAAAAAAATATTACCGTCACGAATGCACGCAACGCTCGACATTGCGATAAATCTCTCTTCTCAAACCATAGCGGAACTCTTTTGCCATTTAAAAGCATAGTAAGTAACAACAGTAATAGGTGATTCAAAAACCTTTTGAAGCTGTAACAGGGACGAAGCACCGCAATAAATGCTACATAAAATTGTTTGGACGCCGCGGGGTTAATCGTGTCCGGGCAAAATAAATATAATTGCTGGCCAGAATTTTGGTGCAAACGATTTTTTCTACGTTTACATTTTGCGTGTCTTGAATTCTAGTTACCGATTACGTAGAAATAGCCTCCAACGAGCTTAAACAATAATGGACTTTATTCGATTGACTTACACTAGGAAATTAGTTTTAACGTCATGATTTTAAGCGTTCTGACCGTATAAATGTAAGCCTAATAACTTTTATATTTTGTTGTGGCCTTTCTGATAAAGTGTGTTCCGGATTTAGTGGAAGGATATAGGTAGTTTTGTGCGATAGTACAGAAATGGCACATCAATCTATTTAGATCTGTCAAGCCCCAACAAGCGATTGTTAAGCTTAATATCCAGTGCATAGGTATCTGTTTCTGACTTTTATTTCTTCTTACTTCTTGAACCATTACTATGCAAATGTAAATGGAAATGAAATGTATAAGACATTAATAAATATTCCTCTTACAATCTACGAAAAAAACGTCGTCCAATTGAAAACAAGTAAAAAGTTTTCATGAGAAACTATTAAATCACTTTTTGGACTTCACAATTTATTTTCCCAAAATGTAATCATTTTCACAATGATTCAATATTTCCAATTAAGATACCTAAGGCAAACCGAGTCAGGTTATTAGAAATTTCTTTGTAGGGTTTCGCACGTTAAAATATAAAACGGAAAGAAAAATGTAAAAGAGAATATAAAAACGGAAAGAAAAATGTAAAAGAGTAGTAATATTTAGCCCGCGATTTCACCCGCGTGTAATTTTTTCTCAAATATCCCCCCTTATCCCCACATTTCCGGGATCAAAAGTCGGTTTAG
Source organism: Mecyna flavalis (assembly GCA_949319885.1). Taxonomy (NCBI): domain Eukaryota; kingdom Metazoa; phylum Arthropoda; class Insecta; order Lepidoptera; family Crambidae; genus Mecyna; species Mecyna flavalis. The sequence continues at coordinate 10,937,291 of OX439437.1, forward strand.
TAGTTTCAGAGTCTATTCAATACAAACAAACAAATGATTAAATCTTCCTCTTCATGATATTAATGAGTATAATATGTAATCTTTATAATATAATAAGTTTATATAAGTTCATAATATAATTTTGATGTCACTGTAAACGGGTTTCTAAAAATTGACAGTCACTTTTAAGTACAATGTACATTGTTTTTATATTGTGCCTCTTCTTCAAACTAGTATCGTTTTTCACGAGTAATTCAATAAAATGCGAAACTGTAAAAATATTTTAGTACGATAAGATTTGTTACAATTCCGGGTAAATAGTAGTAAAATCAAAGCGATTTTATTTGTCCAGAAAAAATCACTTTTACTAACTCGTTAACGATAAAAAATAGTTTACAGAAAACAAAGGGTTACACTGTTCAGCGCATTGCATGACAAATAGAAAGCTTAAACAATTGAAAAGATACGGAATCTTTTCCAAACATTCTGTTTAAACTTCATTCTTTTTCATAGTCGTTAGACCGTTTTAACGATGACAAAAAGTAATAAAATGTTTTATAATCGCCCCAATCGAATCGCGTATTTTCAAACCAATTTATCTAACCTATTAAGCTATCCTTTTAAATCTCTTTTTGTCAGAGAATCCCTATAATTGGGTCATTATTTTCATAAATGCGGTTCGTATTTGTTTATTCCATTAGGAGGGATGAACAGAGTAAATAATTGTATTTTAGCAAGAAACGTTATGCATGCGTACATGTCTGAAGGATGGACCTAAACTAATATTAGTATTTTACTATGGAAACCGGCTTATCTTCGTCTTACTTTGGTTGGCTGTATACCTTGGGGATATAAATATAAATAAATAAATATTTCTTGGACATTATTCACACAGCGCCATCTAGCCCCAAACTAAGCAATAGCTTGTGCTATGGATGCCAGACAACGGATAAATATTACTTATATACTTTTCTTTTGTAAATACATACATATTATACATAGAAACACCCAGACCGATACAAACAGACATGTTCATGCACACAAATGTTTGTACCGTGCGGGGATCGAACCCGCGACCTCTGGTGTAATAGCCGACTTCTCGACCATTACACCAAATGGCTCGTCAATATGGTTGAGTACTCGTACTGTGGACTTGCAAAACTATTTGAAGTAAATAGAGGTGCGTAATTAATTAAACATTATTCAACTCTGTTAGCATGGTTATGTTTGTATTACATTAACATTTATTTTGTAAAAAGCTAGTTTCCCACCCTGACTTCACGCATGACCTTCATAATAACAAAATAAAAAATATATAATTAAATTCCGTGCAATCGTTCTAAAGTTATATCTTAGGTTCATTTCTTTGATTATTTTTTATTTTTATTAATACCTACAATGATTTTTTTCATGAAATTACGACTATGAAATAAAAAAAAACCTATTATTGTTTATTTAAAAAAAAAATAGTGTCTCTACTAAGTCACTTTGCCAAGGCTGGGCAGTGGGCATATTTTTTAATTAAAATATATTTATCATCTATTAGCACTATACCTATTCAAATAATCTTAAACTTATTAAACTAAATAATTACTGACTTGATTGCATCTGAAACTTATATTTGCATTATCAGCATAGCTATTATTAATATAATCCACAAGGGTGTGAATCGCTCCTGACTGAAGAATTAATCTCATTTAACTTTCCGATTGTGTTTCAAGTCACACTGCACTATGAATATGAATATTCCTGACTCAATGGCAAAACGTTCCATTGTAAAATAGGGTTGGCACATTTAAACTAGGTACCAGCAGATATAAAATTCAAAATAATATTCTTCGTGGAGAGATTTAAAATTACACTTAGAATCAACTAGTATCAATGTTACATTATAGTGACCTTACCAACGGATTCAGAATATCGCTATCTATCAAAAAGAAATGGCAAAAAATTGATAGTTACTTACTCTTTCAGACACACAAAAACTGGCTGTTATTTACTACACATAGAGTCTAAGCTTATAATATTTAAATAATAATATATAATACGTACTAGAAAAGTTTTCTTTTTCTAAGAAAACAAGTCAATAATGTACTTGTTTTTGCTAAAGTGGGATGAATTTTACTGATCGGTTTTATTGTTCTAAAAGTCAAGGTAATTAATTTCTTGAAACTTCAAACTTATTTGCAGCAACCCTAGGAAACTACGAAGCGAGCATTTAAAAACTTCGTTTAGTTCGGATTTCGCTTTATTAAGACATTGAATGGGATGATGGCTTCTTTGACTCAGACACGAACAGTATTACAATCTGCTTTAATTAACGATTCATAGTTGGAATAAACTATACTGAATACTTTCTCCATACGTATTTTTTATTATTTAGATGGTTAAATAATTAAATTTAGACATTTTTAATAGTTAGAACTTAGAAATGACAATTTGTAAAAAAAAATAATAAGATAGGTACGGTAATCTGTCAAAAAATCTTAATTGAAAGAGAACTCTATGAAAAGTAAATAAAGCTGGAAGTTGGTTGTAAAAATTTGACAGATTAGGGTAGTCTGATGTGATGTATTTTCTTTGTACGATAGAGGTGAAGACACCTGATGGATAAGTGAACACTTCCGCATATGGACTACTGTGACTACGGTCTCAGACGTGTTGCCGCCTTTGAGAAAAGAAGAAGGGTGGAAACAGACAAAAGGTTCAAAACGCGGCAAAGCTACTACACATACGTCGGTATTTTGTGAGAGGGTGGAACACAGAAATCTAATTTAGATTTCTGTGGGGTGGAACTTCTCGGTGAAGCCTAACAACTCTACCGCACTAAACCAAACGCATTCGACCGACTTAGTGCTTGTTCACGTTGGCGCGCGGGCGCGTTCGCGGGCGCGTTCGCGGGCGCGGTCGCGGGCGCAGTCGCCGGCGCGGGCGCGGTGCTCGCTACATAGCCCGCGCGCGATTTTTGACGTGAACACTTCCATAATACGCCATATGTTTGATATTTCGCGACCGCGACCGCCACCGCCCGCGCGTTCAACGTGAACAAGCGCTTACTTCCTTTACAAATAGCGGCCGCCTCCGCGGTCTTACCCTTTCTAAATGAAACAAGAACCTGTTTTATGAAATTTACCGTATGGCTGGTCGTCAGTCTGCAGATTACCTAGGAAGTCGACAAATTATTTAGTTTTTGTAAGAACTCAATCAATTTTCTACACTTTAACTGATTCAGCCCGGTAATCTGCAGATTACCTAGGTAATCTGAACTCGGATTTCCGCACATCAACGGTAACATTTACATAAAAATAAATAGGACAAGATTTTTCAAAGATACAAAAGTTTCTATGTTTTACCCGCGTCGTCCGGCTTGGTAATCGAGTTTTCAACCATAACAGTAGCCTTCAAAATGCATTTTTAATATTTTGCTTGAGGTAACTCTACTCGTACTGTAAGAGACGCCATAAAAAAATTGTTTTATTTTATCTTTGTAATTTAATACTGGAAGTCATAGTCACAAATAAACAAAATTCGAGGCATGGCAAAAAACCAGCAAATCTCCTGGGGCATTAACTTATCTTCTTTAACGGAAGAAAGGAAAAACAGTAACAAAATCATTTTTCTTTCTTTGAAGCTTAAATTTAAAATTTTGAGATGTCTCAAAAGATATTGTGTTATAAGATTTCCATTTATTTTTTAATGTAGCTCGTGCTTATAAGTAAATAAATATTTTTTTTAAACATTTTAACAGCTACTGCAAATATTTCGTAGGGTACATTGTAGGGTACCTATAGATTATATATTTGGGGTACTAACCGACTTCCCAAATCGATCACCTATCACTACAAAGCGCCTTGCTTTTTATGTAATATTAACAGCAATAAAGTATGAAACGTGTCATAAATAGCGAGAACTCTTCCTAATGAGTTATTACTTTAATCTGGGGCCAAGTTTACAACGTGATGGAGCCTCGACATAGTGGCTATGCTTGCCAAATGGTTGTTGCTGACTGCGAATATAGAGGACGTACGGTCTTTTTCGTGACGTACCATGTAACATACACTGCACAGAGAAGGGCATTGTTTAATCTGCCAAAGTTCTTATGACGCAAGGTTTTACCTGAGGCTTCCCGGCAAGTTTCTATCAACAGTATCAACAAGCCGAAAAAAGCCTGGTAAAAAAACACAAAAAGCTATGAAAAAGGTTTTTGGGTAATTTTTTTTCTGCATAGTCAAATTATAAACGAGTAAAGTCGTAGAAGGACAAGGGTCATCGACATAACAGAGCGGCTAACCATGGGATCTTTCTTCTGAAAATACTGTTGAGGTAGAAAAGTTCTGAAATGAGACCACGTACTGGAAAAGAAGTTAAAGGACTTTAAATAGGACACTATGACGATCACTGGAGGAGGTTTCTGTTCAACAATCGATAATAAAATGATAATGAAGATGATGATCAAAGGATTCAAAGTGATAATAGTAAAAAAAAATGTGGTCATAAAAATCCTTCCCAACTTGTTTTATACAATATCTAGTAAGTCTATTAGAGTAGCGAAGAGAGCTAAATATCAGACTACAACGGCTTCTTATATGTTTATAGTGAGATTACTTATGTAGGTTACGGAATCCAGCTAAGTGTGACATAATAGGATAGTTGGACTATTAAGGTTGTGAGCCAGCATACTTTTTCCAACCCTACAAATTGGATTGGTATCGGTAAACAGAACTCAGTCGGTCTTATAACGGTATTATTGTTGTCGAGTGCACGCCTATGCCATTGGGAAAATTAATATGATTGTATTTCTTTTCCTCTTCGTTTAAGAGCTTTAAGTCCAATATCATCATGGGAAGAGTGCAAACAGTATTATTGAAATAAAATAGGATTTCATGTGAAAATATAAACGTATAGTATTTTAAAATACGATCCATTTTGCGGAGGAACCGTAACTGCAGGCTAGCGAAAACTGCAGAGGTCGTATATGAGAGACTACCCGCTAAACTTACTCACTCAATTCTGATTTTGTTTACAAACTGCTTATTGATAATAGTTGAAAAGTTATCTTTATTTTTATAATTCAATACCTAACAGTAAAGTCTTAATAAAGTTGGTTTGTGTTCAAATACCTACAATTAAGTTCGCAAGTTATATCCTTATTTTTTTTATTGAAGTGACTGTTTAGTGGTTTTATTTAAACTGTATAGGTAAGTGTCTTACCTATGTTCATCTGCATTTCTCGTAATGTTAGTATTAAAATGATCGTTATTGTGATAATGTTTTATTTTCTTAAATTAGCATTCGTATTGTTACAGTCTACCTCTTTTTTCCATATTTAGAATCTCAAGATTACTGTGATTTAATTTAGTAATAATTACTACTAACTACTACTAAATACTTTTGATCTATTTTAGTTGCTTAAACTAAATATATTATATGCTGTAGTCTTCACTCTTCACTATACAAGCAGTAGGTATACTTGTTGCGTTACCTTAGATCCTTAGAATATTCAAATGTGTGATTTCTTGCAAACATGCTTTCAGGGAAGTGTTATCTAGACACACTACACAAGGGGGTTGAATTTGAATATCTAAGCATGAATATTATGAAGTACTGCACAACAATAGCACTTTACAGAAAATACAAAACCAAACTGATTTTATTAGAATTACCCACGTGGATTCTAGGGAGCTATTCCGCATAAATTTGATGTTTTTGGAGATAAAAAAGTGAGTTGCTTTGCTGTGACGTGTGAAAATGTTAACTGAGCAGTATTCCGAGATAAAAAGTAACCTATACCTTTTCTCTAGGTCTATGTCTGTAGAAAATTTCATCGAAATTAGTTCAGAAATTAACGTGTTTGACTTTCACTCTTAAACGAATCTTGATTAATATGATAATCTTAGTATCATAAAGAAATGATTATGCCTGAATACCGTCTTATACAGGATATCCCAAAAAATTACACATCACAGTGACACAGGAGATAGGCTGGCACAAGAGGAATCGAACAAGCCTACCATGGCCTCAGTAAAAGTTTTTTTACATCTTCACATTTTTTAGTTATCAACAAAATAACACTACTATCAACACACAAGAGTAAAAAAAAAATTCAAACATGAGGGCTATCTAACTTAATGCTAGCACTGAACACGTTAAAAAACGTGAAAATTATGCCTTGTGGCATTAAGTCCGCCAATTGGTACCTTTGTTGTGCAATAAAGTTTAAATAAATAAATAAAATTTAGAAAAAAGTTAAAATTGGCAAAATCTTCATAACCGAGCAACTTATACTGAGGTCATGTCAGGCTTGTTCTATGACTCTTGTGCTGGCCTACCCCCAGTGTCAATGTGCTTACCATCAGGTGGGTTGCGTGTCTGTCTGCCTTCTTCTGATGGTATAAAAAAATATATAATATTCATATTGATTTTTGATAGAGAACGTAGGAAAAATGTCAAAGTATTTCTCATCATGCAACTTTGATACATTGTACTTTGAAATGAGGGTATTAAAACTGAATCTAATTGCACAAAGTACGCGAGAGCGTCTTTGGAACATTCAAATAACAAAATAAATCGGCGTATCCCCTAAACGTTATTACAGCAGCTCTAGTGTCGCGATTCGAGTTGAAAAACGCATTTAATTAAAGACTGGAGATTGTATGAATTAAGTAAATAACGTTTTATTGGACCCAACTCGAGCGTGGGCCCGTATAAAGCGGGAATCCGAGATCTAGACCCGTGGCTTGGGGCATAGCGAGTAAATTGTCTTATCGCTTTTGAAGATTTAGCAGTACGTTTATTTTTTGTCATTTTCTTATTTTTTATTATGAAAACTGTAAAATATACTCTTTTACAATAGCATTAATATTGTTCTCAATCAATTTTTCTTTTCGATCTTACAAAAGAAATTTAATAATTTAAAGAATCCGTACTTTGATAAACTTACCAACCAATGTATAGTTCTTGCTGATTGATTCTAGAACTTATTAATTGTTGTAGAAAAAGACTAGTGTCTTGAATTTTAATTTTTCCTGACTGAGTGGGTACTGGGGTTGGCAATAAATTAAAGATTAAAAATGGCGACTAAATATAATTCGAACTGGCGTTTACAATTTGTACATAATTATTTAAGAAAAATGTGAGAAAGAATCACATCAAAGGCTTTGATTTTCATGAAAGATTTAATTTAAACGTATTAACAATGTGTTGGATTGGTCAATATTTATTGCAACTTATGACATGTAAAGTACCATATTTTTAACTTTTTTATTAATTTTCATATTTTTTTTTATTTATTGCTATGCATGTTGTTTTACTATTCTTATTCTTAATACACTTCTAGTTAGATATCCTTTACAGAACGGAAATCTGAGCATACGATGAAAGCGCTAGAAATAATTCTAGCACAAATGTCAATATTATTGCACTGTTATGAGGAAGACGACAACTAAAACCGCTTCGCTTGTACCAAGCCACCACTTAACTTGCAAATAAAGAGGGTAATGTTTCTAAGGTCGTGAGCGCTCGTTGTTTGTTCAGGAATGCGTGAGAGACTTCGCCATCATCACACAAGATGGTTAACGATGTTCGTGTACGCAAAGAAAACATGGGAATATTAAATTAAATCGAGGCGTGTTTAGATGTGCACTGGAAAATGCGGTGGCGTAAGTAATATTGTGGGATTGCGACAATATTTACACCAAGCCACAAGAAGCCACATTCCTGAAATCTGTTCACTTGTGAAATTAGTAGTAAGTTTTTAAGCAATAAATATGATTCTATTCTGAGTTAGACAATATCTGTCCCAGATCGGGTCAAAATTACGTATTCCGGTATTGACATGCTCACTGTTTTCCAATAAGCTTCAGTATTTTACATTTTGCATGAGCTAAGGGATGAGCTCATATGTTTTTGGTTGGAATATTTTAGGACTTTTACCGTCCTTTGTCTATTTATCAACATCAAATTTAATCGCTGAGAGCTTTAGAACGACTGCATCAATTTGTATATTTAAGTCAATTTGTAGTACGTAATTTCACGATTTTACTTTATCTTTTGATAAATACTATACAATTAGAAAAATACAAACAAATACATTATTTTTATATACATAAAGTAATGATTACACTGTGCGCCTGCGGGTTACCTATGACCTCTGGTATAACTGATATTAATTTTCAAATAAACAATATAACAATACAAAAAAAAACATTAACAGTTGTTTAAATCTTCATCCATTCCCATCACTAAAATATTTATTCTGGATCAATGGTCCGATGATTCCGATGTTATGTATTTGGTTTTGAATATTCAAACCCTTTCAACGTAACATACATAATATTTGTCCACTATTCGAGCGCGTATATTTGACCGTTGCTTAAAGTCATGTTAGTATTACCTCCAAAAATGTTCACCACGGTAACCTAACCTAGCATGACATAATGATTTATTGGATTTCAGGTTTTCGTTACTCACTCACTAAAAGTAGCGCAATAGCAAACCCACTAGTCCTTACGTCGATATTTTGTGAAAGGTATTTGACCGCCTCCGTAAAACATTGGTTAAGCCGCTCGGGTAAAAAACCCAGAGGTCGAGGGTTCGATTTCCGCCTTAGGTCTGTTAAGTGGTAGGATTTTACAGATTCCGAGTGGCTAGCTATCACACCCCTCACAAGTGAAATCTGCTGCCATAACAAGTGTGGTAGTACATTGAGCCACTCTTCCTAATTAAGAGTCCTGTCTGCCCACTGATGTAGTATATAAAAAGGCACTTTTCTTATCGTTTATTAGTGATAGGTACTATTTTTAGAATACTTATGTTAATTTATTTTATTTATTTATTTATTTATTCAAACTTTAATGCACAATCAAGGAGTACATAAGGCTTTAAGGTTAATGGGGGTGGAGGGTTGATTGCTTGAGATACAGGACCTGTCCTAGTTCAAGTGTCAACCCACCATAAACTATCCGCAGGACCTATGTTAACTAGAAATTGTATACTTGGTAACCATGTTTATGGTGAGGAATAAATGTTTTTTATTATTATTACTTTCCCGGTTAATTTTTCCCGTTTTGAGTGACAGATAGGAACAATCAACAGCATGGCTTTTCCTCAAAATAACATGCAGTTACGAGAAATTCTTTCGCACGAGGATTCTGTTCAAATTATCAAAATATGGAATCTCCTTTTACACGACGGTTCCTTAAAAAAAGATTTGGAACAATCCTTCGAGTTAGATATGCGAGGGTCAATTCGGCCCTCCCAATGTTTTGTGAATAGAAAAATATTTCGTGTATTTTTACCAGGATTTCTTTCCCAATCGGGAATAGCCCTGATAGATGGCCAGTAAAATGTTCCGTGGTTTTTTCTTATTCACATATGGGGCTACCGAATTTGTCCATCCATTTCTCGGGGTCTTGTTATGCGTGGAAGTAATATCGTATAAGCATTGTGGTTTTAGTATGTGAAACGTCAACGTTTAGGGATATTTCTTAGGAAGTGAAAGGTTGTGAATATAGGTTGGAGGTTTTAACTTTGACTAAAACTTCGGAATTTTTTACAGTGATTGTGATTAATTTTGCACACGTTAGATTATAAACTATTTATTCCACATAACCAGTTCAACACATATAGTTTATATTGTTTAAGAGGAGAAAATATATTATTTTGTTTATACAAGTTACATGGTTAAATAAGAAAACTAAAGCACAGCTAAATTCAAGTATTTTTTAGATTTCTGAAATAATTTTTTTTCAGTTAGTAACTATCGAAACAAATATTCAAAAAATATTCGCCAAATTCATGTTTTTCCAGGATGGAATCATATCCTAGGACACCTGGCGCATAGGATAGGTAGTAGATATTATTACCAAATATGTGCCATTGAGCCAGTCATTTAAGATGAGATGATAAGATCGTATATTGCACTTAAATAAACTGATTGTAAGACAATACGACATAATTTTATTAATTGCTGTGAATAGTCTTTAGAAAACAGGAGCAATCATGGAACAGGAAAGTAATTACGAAAACTAACAAGAACAATAAAAAGTAATGGCCAACTGGGCAATTACAGGCCATTTCATATACGTGATAATATTACGGGGACTTCGGAATAATCATCTGACTCCGTATCTCAGATGTCCGCCATTTGCGCTAACGATGAAGTAGATATAATAGGGTATTTGGGTCTAGAAAGATTGCGAAGATTCACTGTTAATGTTGTCCTATTTAAATATATTGTTGTAAGTTAATGAATGCCAAAATAGTGATGATATTGGACATCTGTAGCTGAGGTTCGCTTAGTTTTAATGACATGAATGTTATCTCTAGATTACGACAACTTTAAATGCATCGATCAAAGAGCAATTCAACCGCAAAATATCCCAGATTTTTTTTGTTTCTATCCGCTAGCCACAGATATACTTTGTTCCAAAAGCCAAACCAAATTAACTACTTAAGGCATCAAAAACTATAACTAATACAAACATACGAAGTGATGAAGATTAGCTAAGGATAATGTCTATAGTCTTTGATGATAAGTACAAAATGATTTTGCTCTTGACATTCTAAATCATGTTACAGGTATATACGTTATAACATTATATCTTGGATACTCAGGCATGCCGAGCACTTTGTATTTAAATTAATAGCATCATCTCATTATTGCTCATAATGAATTTAATACAATATGTTTTCATTGCTTACCTTGCAAACATGAAAGCAACAATTCAGCTAAATTGTTTAACATTTTGTAGTGGTATTTAATTAGGCTCCAACCTTAGCATAAGTTACAGTGATATTTGCCACTGCAGCGCTGGTATTCTGGTAGGACCTATGTTAGCGAATTAGCATAAACAAACACATAAACTATTTAGACATTCACAATAAGAACATTTTACAAACACGACGACAGATGTATAATTATGATAAAAGAAAAAAAAATACGGTTATACTTAAACAAACAGTTTATGCTTTTAACTGTTTTAATTAATATAAAGAAGATTTTCCAGAAAAAAAATAAAAAAAACATAAATACTCACTGCATGTTAAATGTGTTAAAAGCACCATAGCTCAATGATTATATCGTAAGCACATAAATGATCTCGAGGTCACAGACACAGTATCTATCACATGATATGAGGTAATTACATAAGTTGCCGATAATCAAACAAGGAACCTCTAACATAATAAGAGGTTTCTTAACAAAGCTTATTAATTCTAAGTAAGGGAATACAGGGAATGTCAATCAAGCTCTCATAATCAATTCTATTAACACAAAGAGAGCAGCTCTATTGAAAGTACTGCTTAAAGTATAAATATTTTCAAACGCAATGAAGCACGAAGCGAAGCAAGTGTATTAAGATTTTGCAAAATGTTGTAACTTTTTATTCAGGTAGATGAAATGATAGCTTATAAATCTGAAGCTATTAGTTAAAAAGAGTAAAACCAAAACTTGGTAAACCTGGGGATTCGACTCGCCTTTCCATAAATAAGGAAAATATTACAAAAACAATAATGGTATCCGTAGCACTAGGAAAGCACGTACCAAGGAGTTAGGAATACGCCTCTTAGAGAAAAATTCCTCAATGGATTAAGCCGTATTCGCAACATACCATCCAGATGGCAAACCACCTAGCAAACGAAAATTGTATAAAAGAATCAAACAACAATTCAAACTTAAAATTAGAGTTGCCATATTTTAGTCCCGGCCACGAACAAAGAAATTACTGAACTGTAAACAAATAAAGTCGTAGAAACAGAACACCAGATTAAAATGATACAACATTGACTCGTTTTAAGCAATTACAACAAGATTTCAATGTGAATAGAAATATTCTCACAGTAGATAATAACTTAGTTGGTCCGTTTTGTACTCTGAAAATTCCAGTTTGATTTTGGTGAATTCAATCCTTCTCGAAAATACTTTTTGAGGAAATGATTGAAATAACATGTTGTATATTGAATAATTGGAGAAGAATTTTGTTTAATAAAATAAGTTAAGTAGTATCGAACAACATCACATACATTGTTGTGAGCCCAAAGTAAGTAACTTAAGCTATTGTGTAATGTGTATAATAAATTGGCCCATCTTCTGGCAGTAAGTCACGAACTACGAGTATTCCAATAAGCGTCACTTAAGTTTATTCAACACTGAAACGCTAACTGGATTGAAACGAAATTCTTGCCTAAGATTTATATTAGCCAACAGTTAGTCACAGCGAAAGTTGCTCCAGTAACATCAAAATAACAAGAAGATCTTAAATAAGAAAAATCACTGAATCTTTGGTCCATGGTGAATGTGCTCAGAATAAGAGTCACAACGTTGCAATACTGGGTAGAGTGATGGGCAGATTTAGAAATGGGTCATCAGTAAGATGACTTCAACTTTGTTATCCCACGAAATGTAAGGTTAGGAACCTCTTTTCTCAATACATTTTGCCTATTTAAATCACTAAGTGTCTTGATAGTTAATGAAACTTATAAACCGTAAAGATTTGAATTATGTCGCTTATATTTATAAAAGCAAGATTTCCATTTAAAAAAAAGATATAGGTAAAGTTCGCCTGTTGTACAAATCATGCTTAGTTTTGCTCTAGATGGCACTGTGTGACTAATGTCTAAAGAAATTCATATAATGTAAATTATTAAACTAAATTTTCTACTGTCTCATTCCTTTTATACGAAAATGATACTTGGGGAAGTGCGTTCAAAACCCGAGACAGACAATTGCGACACCAATGCAGGTAGAAACAGCGCGCAATTTTCCTTTGGTGTATATGAAAAAACAGCCGTCTTTTATCCACGACAGCGTCAAAGGTAATGACGCATGTAGCATCCCAAACAAGGGGACACCCCATATTCTATAGAACGAGGGTCAGAGCGACCCATATTTATTAGTGAGATGCTTTATATATATGAAATACGAGTTATCGACATCCGACCAATAACAATATGAGAGATTGACTGGATGTTTCAAAGCGATTCGAAGCGACGGATTTGGCATCATCATAGTATGTTACGATGGCTACATTGCGAGCGGTGGATAACAAAATGAGTCTGATTCAAAACGACGTGTAGTCGTAAACAATGTCAACCTTGTACTATTAGAATCAGATAATACACACAGACATGTTCATTCATATAAATGTTTGTACAGTGCGGGGATTTAACCCACGACCTTTGAACCCATACTCTTATTCTCATGTCACCAAATCGGTCATCATTTAGGTACAAAAACTGGATTCTTGTGTCATAGTCATGTTTTTGTGTCATAAAATATTGTAAGCTGTAAATAAAATAACTTCTAACCTAAAATGAAATAATATAAGGTCCATCAACTAATACGACCACGTTCTCAGATGAGCACTGAGTCGGCATTTGGCAGCCATCGCACGGCGACTGTACACATTCGCTGAACAGAACGTGATTTGAAAAGTAAAATAAAGGGATAATAATAAAGGCTCCAGTCCCTATCGAACCAATTTGGAACATTAAACTATCAGACCAAATTACTGCTTATGTCACTGGAATATTAAGAGCTATGTTCAAAAATTAAGTTTGCTGCACGTTTTAGTTTCAATTTTGAACGTCGACGCATTAGAATGCTAAATTAAGTTCCATTCAAACTGGCGAGTTCAAACAATCCAGTGAAACAAACTTCGCTGAGCTTGGTGGCTATATTTTGAAGCCTTTTTTAAAAGCCACATTTCTACTAAAAATGGAATTAATATTGTAAGAGAGCGAGTTCTAAATCAATTTGACGCATATAATGCTGGTCACTTCGCGCCACATCTGGTAGAAACTCTGGTGATCAACGCTGTGGTCTTATTGTCTTATTTCGTCTAATGCATTCGATGACGTCACATCTGACACACTAACTTTTGGCTGTGCTCCAGCAATATACGAGTTTAAAGTAGGAGCAACTACAGTTGATTAACAACCTAGAGATGCTTCCTAGTAAATTGTTTGGTTCTTGAGATCAAAAAGGCACCTGAGAGACGGTCGAAGATTTTATCAATCTTCTTCTTCCATTTTTAAGAAAGCTGGCATAAAAAAAACTTAAAGATTAAATTAGCTGTATCGTTAATTTCTAAACTATTGCCAATGAATAAATAACAATAACGAATTCACTGTGATCGAACTCACTTGTGCAAAAAAATAATAAAACCTGTGTAGCCAACTACACAATCTTAAAGATTAGCTGCCATAGCCAAAACTTGGTTAGCAGGTCGTATGCCATGCTTATGCAAACCTCTTTTTTAAAGGAAATAACACATTATAATATGCCTATTTTTGTGAAAGGAATCCATTATAAAAACGGTCCATTGAAGCAACTACACAAAACTGCTAGCTTTATCAATAACTTCGTTGGCGCAGATGGAGAGTAATCTGACGAAAAATTCAATCTTTGCCTTTGTCCAGTTCCATGCTTCGCCCACGCCTTTGGGATTCAAGCCAATTTTACGTATTGTTAGATCTACATTAACGACTTCATTTTCAAAGTAACGGAAAATTTTACTCAATTTGCTACTTACTTTAAGAGAGAACCAACCTGTGTGCATACTTACACACATACAATCACGCCTTTTACCCGCAGAGTAGGCAAAGATCAAATCATTACATTTGGGAAGATCCTGGCTTAAAAATTTTGCTTCTTCCACATTCGGTTGAGGGTGCTTCTGATCTGACCTTTCTTTAAGACATCCCTTATTTGGTCATAGAATGTCTTTCAAGGCCTTCCCCTTCCAACGATTATATTCAAACTATCTGGGGTCGCCCTCAAGGACGACCTCAGATGCGCTGGTATGAAGATCTGAAGAAGGTTGCCGGCTTTAAATGGATTGAAAGAGCACAGAACAGAGATGAGTGACAGAATTTGAATGCCTACCTTGCCTACATCCACGCGATAGAGAACGGCTAAAGAAGAAGAAGAAGTAGAAGAAGAAGAAGCCTACTTTGATTCATCCTGTGTGCCTGCTTTTACAACTCCAACTAGATATTTCACGCATCTTAACAATAAGATATTATGGCTGCAAGTCGAATTTTAGCTTCAGAAGATAGTTTAGGCAAAAACGAGCGTATAAGGAAAAGTGCACTCCCGGTTGCTGTTCTCTTTATATATGGGAAAGCTATTGGAAATAATGAGAAACCCAGTATCATTATAATGCTATTTTATTTGACAAACAGGAGACATTTGTTGATAGTGATAGCTACAGAGCCCATTTAAAGATTAAAAATAAAAAACAAATAATATACGATAGAGCCTTCTGAATAAAATAATGAAATGTTACTTGAAAAATGCTTTAATGTTGGTGAGTGCGCATACATTTTAGGAATCTTAAATATTTATATGGGGCAAAAGGAACGCGTGTATGTTGGTAAAATATTTACAGAATTTCTAAACGAAACGAAATTGCGATAAAAAATAAAAAGCATATTTTATAAGTTATGGCCAGGGATTATTTTATGGTCTTTGTTTCCGTTTTGTGATAACTCAATGAATGTTGATACAGAGGTTTCTACTATATTTTGGAAGCATTAATCGAATCAAATGAAAATTCAAGTTCACAAATAATACTCTCGATCGCTGCAAATTAGATAAACACATAACGAGAGTAACGTAGTAAGTGCCTTAAGAAAAATAATATTTCACTTCAGACAAGAGAGAACAGAATAAAATTACTCGGAGCTATAACACGAAATTTCATTTAGGTCCACGAGTCGTTAAGGACAGAACCTTGATTCAGTAAAAAGAAACAGAATTGCTTTTTGTTGGGAGTGATAAACGTGACAGAAGGAATATAAGACGGTTTCACTCGAAATGGGGTGGAACACTTACTTTTTGTATTTACGCAGCGAGCTTGACAGACGTCTATTTCCAACTGAGTTGAATCTTCAATATTGGGCTTGTTTAAAACAACGATCTTCGCAATAAATGGGGTTATAATTTTATTTTGTCTCCAAACGTTTTGTCCCGAACTAGTCAGAAAACGACAGCTAGAGGTTACACAAGTGCCACTAACCCCGTTCATTCTGATTAAAAAGAACAGCTCATAATTTATCCTTTTCCAAAAATGTGATCGATGTTACGCTTATACCAGTTATCTATAAAAGAAAGTATACATACGTGTACATAGGCTGAAATAAACTGATTCAAACATATAAAATTTTCATTTAGTTTAGCAAACTTCTCTTCAACAGAAAAGATACATTGCTTGTAACAAGTGTAGAGAATATCCGTCAGGAGTCATCAGGCCTCAGATTTGTCCTCGTAACATAGTATCGATGTTCATTAATATCTGCCAGCAGTGAGTCGATGTGTTTCCTTCAAATGAAAACCGGAAAAACTCTGGTTGCAAATCAGCTTAATAGGAATACGGAGAATTTTTTCTTTACTCGTTTCCAATGTATTAAATTCAATTGAAACTGGAACTTTAACGCAAGTTATATAGTTATTATAATTTAAAATAAATGTTCTAAATTTATTTAATTTTATAAAATGCAATATATCGTAATAAATAAATAAGACTTAAAATTGTATGAAGATGTTAGAGGTAGAGATGTTTATTTTCTAAATTTTACTGGGTAATATTTATTAGCCGATTCCTAAAAAAATCATACTAACATTATTCCCCTATTGCAGAAAGTTTATGAATATTTCGCAAAATGTTAACTCACAACATCACAAAGAAATAACGAAGAGAAACTCAAACGACCAAATTGCAAGCAATACTTTAGTATCTTAAATTAAATTACACAAAAAACCACGAATAGCCTAAGATGTTATTCCAGAAATACAAATTGTCTTTTTAATAATGCGAATTATGTTGGATACAGAAAGTTTGCCGGTTGCAAGCCGTATCTTGAAGTTCCTCTTTGAAGAGTTGTAAATAAAGTTACGATCGCAATTTCCTTTTCTGTCTCCTATTCCTTTAATTCTGAAAGTATGAAAGCATATTTGCTGGGCTGGAAGATGCGTTTTTTATTTCAATTTAATTAGTTACAGAGATACTGTTTTTACTGTTTTTGGCCATGTAAGTCCCGAAAATTAGTTCTCCAATACCTTAACGTGTTTTTTGGTTAAATTCACATTGCGTTTAATAAATAAAATCATTAAGTAAACTTGATAACAGACAGTACCAAATGGACGCAATTAAATGTTATTGTTACCGATAATTATTAACAAAAATATATCGCAAAATATCAAATCTCAATAATTTGCATACCCAACAACACAAAAAAACAGCGACAATGTTAGTTCCTATAAATAGTCCAATAGAGTAGCAACGATATGCTCGCTACGTACCGTGACATACAAACGAACAATAGTGCAGCCGGGCGTGCTTCTGTTATCATGTTGTCAATAACAACCACAGAAATAGCAGCCTCCGCTGTTCAATAATGTGTTGTTTAGTGCCGGAAAATTATGATTTATTTTTATAATATATGCTATCACTAGTTGCCAGAGCACTGCATTGGAATTCGTTTACACGACCCTGCTGTACTAATTTTCAATTTCCATTACCACATGTGCTGATTCCTCAGTCAAAGTTATAGTATTTATTTTGCAACTTGCTTTAAAATAAAAGTCTTTGATGTTTAGTCTCGTTATTATAGTATGATAATACACAGCCAGTGGTAGACCGTAAATGGTAGATATAAATATAAATAAATATCTCTGGACAAAAATATCTTTATTTTATTCAGAGCAGATAATATAATTATGCTGTACTAATTTTCAATTTGTAGTATAGGCAGAAGTACTGTGTTGACTGGCCAGTTGGACAACTACAACATATTGATGGGAGAATTAAACCGAAAACCTACTCTTATACGAATTAAATAGTTAATTATGTAGGTACGACACGTAACACATTACGAATAAATAGACAAATTAAGTGCCAAAAGCGTTTCTACCGTCTGTAAATAAACACCCCACTCTCTTGGGGAAATCAAAGGAGAAAATTAATAGGTAGTGCCATTCCCGTTAACTGGCTTCCACATGGAGCATCCCTTTGTTTTGATTAAGGTGAGAAATTGGAATACTTACACGCATCTATTCGCATTCGGGCCTTTTGTTTTGATAGAAGTGTATGTTTTCTTACTCTTAAAAATGTAATGGTAATTAGCGATATTATAGCTTTATGAAATTGATTATCTTCGATCAAGCTTAAAGTGTGCCCTTTGATTTGGAAATAACTGTTCAAATTTTCGTATTACAGAAATCATTTAGTTATTTCAATGTTTTGATACCGATTTGGAAGTAGGTAATTTTTGGTTAAATTCTTTCTATTTCAATCCTCAGAGTAAAAAATACATACTTAATTACTTATATCCCAAATCGGAATTAGCTTAAGGAAGACGATTACATTGTTGTGTTTTTAACTGCATTAAATAACTACTAAAAGTCAATTCAACAATATTTTTTTGCATATTTTATTTATTAACTTAAAAAATCTTTGAATTAAATTCATAGCCAGAATAGAAAAAAAATATAGATGAACCACAGGAAAAAAATTTACACTTGCTTTGACATTTTACCTGAAGGACATTTTCAATGTCATATAACTTTTCCCAAGAGAAAGATTACAAAAAGATATAAAATACCCGGACCCGAGAAACTTCCCAACGCTTTTGATTTGAACGTCTTCACTATGGTAACTGACCTGATGAGTTTTTATTGACATCAAATATTTGATAGATTAGATAGTTTTCATGGGAAACTAAAACGATTGTTTCAAAAATAATATGTGAAAAAAGCATCGATGGTCTAGTGATTTAAGAAGGAGGCCTAGATCTCGGGGTCCTGGGTTCAATTCCCGGGTCAGGCCAAGGTTTAAGCCAGTACCCATCATTGTAACGATATAGTTTGATTTCAAGGATGGAGAGTCCTTTGCCCTGCCTTGACACATTAATTACTTTTGCATTAAAAAAATAAAAACCGTACTGATCCAACTTTTAACGTATTTTGCGCTTAGCAACACTGTCGTTCATTTTTATTTATACACTTTATAATTACATAAAATAAAGAGGGTTCTTATTTGAAAATTGAATTGAATAAAAAGCCACAAATTAAATATTACTCCGAGGAATATCTGAAAATTAAAAGGCATTTTAATGTTAAAAGTGTCTTTCATTCGAATACGGTTTTATTTTATTATCTGTGTTCTCGGAATTGGATTTCATTAAATAATATACATATTATTATAATGAATAAGGTCAATTCTGTACATAAAAAAAAGTGATGCTCCCCGTGGGATTCGATCCCACGACCTCCGGGCATTAGAGCCCAACGCGCTAACCACAGTACCACGGAGCCAGTGGCCTATATAATTATTTCTTATAGCGCCTAGATAATAGTTTGGTTATGGTGGTGATCTCTTTCTGTTCACATTTGTGGTACCTTCGGACAAAATAGATAAAATATACATTCAATTGATACTTTATTACTATCCCTTCCTCTCTAAAGAGTTAAAACTTTGAAGGTAGCTTGTCTTATTATACAATTTCAAGTTCTTCGCTGATACATGTTTTAAATCTCATCTCGAGAGGGTAATGCATCACACGCTTTCGGTTTGTTGTTTACGATCGATCAGCCGATTTCCCTTTGGAGCTTTTTACTGAAGATTTTTCTTTGAGGCCCCGTTTTGGGTCCTTTCATATTTTCTCGGTTATATTTAAAATTGCCTCTGGCGTAAGGACTCTGATTGAGGTCTGTGTGAAGCAAACAAGTGACAACTTCTTTATGTTTTCATATGGTGAAACGAATATCCTATTTTTGTTGTAGAAATAAAAGTTTGTGTGGATGGATGCATGGGTAAATGGAAATTAGTTTTTCTTTCGCGCAAAAAATAAAAATACTATTATTGAACGGATTTTCATGTAGATCACAGCAATATATGTTACACGTCAGAATAACACATAGTCTACAATTTAACTAGAAACGTAGGTGTAAAAGGAATAACATTATGACTTCTTTACTTCTTTAAAGATTCACAAAAATCTTATTATTTAACGTCCATAATACCTACAAACCTTATGAATATACAAAAACCATACGTAAAATCCCACATTTCACAAAGGAATAAGCGGAAATAACGGACCTTTAAATAAAATTTTAGAATATTTTAGTCGTTTTTCTGCTCGCAGCAAACCCTTTATGCTCCTTATTAATGTGAAAGTAAAATAAACTTGACCAGGTTGAATCTTAAAACTTAAAATTATAAAAATTGGCAGATTTTACACTATTATCAAATACTGAAGATGTCATTGAATCTTTATCTTTTACTTGCTGTGTTGTATCTTTTCTGAACCAATCAGATAAAGATGGATGACTGGTGTATACCATTAAGGCTAGACATGGATTCCGACACAAACTATTATGAATAAAACATAACATAGGTATCTATTTTTTTAATATTATTGAATAAACAAATAAATAAATAAATATCTCTGGACATTATTCACACAGCGCCATCTAGCCCCAAACTAAGCTTACGCTTGTGCTATGGGTGCTAGACAACGGATAAACATTACTTATATACTTTTTTTTTGTAAATATGTACATACATATTATACATAGAAACACCCAGACCGATACAAACAGACATGTTCATGCACACAAATGTTTGTACCGTGCGGGGATCGAACCCGCGACCTCTGGTGTAATAGCCGACTTCTCGACCATTACACCAAATGGCTCGTCAAATAAGTAATTCTGAAAAAAAGAACACAACACATACTCAACCGTGTGTACATCCCAACAAAAACACGATGTTTTCCGCACTTTAAAATTGTCAAAATAGCACTCGTTTTATTCCACACCTGCCGTCATCTTAAAAGGAAGGTATTTTTGAAAATATACACTCCATTTAAATACGTCATAATTATCGGATTAAAACGAGAACATTTGGATGTGTTCTTTTAGTAACAAAAAGCATGTTACATGTGCAATATACTACCCTTTCAAAGTTTTAAAACATCGCTGTTCAATGCGTTGCGGAACTTGCGGATCTGCTTTCAAACAGAACGGTTTTATCAGGTCGGCAATGCGCACGTGATACCCCTGTTTGTTGTAGGCGTACATAGGCTGAGGTAACCGCTTACCATCAGGTGGGCCGTTTGCTTCATTGCCAACTTTATGGCATAAAAAAACAGCCAATAAATTTTGAAGAAGAACAGATTTTTTTAAGGTTTATGGGCACGACACATAAGTATTTTCTAATAATATCAGAAAATACTTATGTGTTGTGCCCGTAAACCTTAGAAAAACTTTACAAAAAGAAATAACTACTAGAAGGCCGATATCTCAACCCGTTATATCCTCTCTTAAGAGTAGGATACACTTGACATGGGCTATGTTTTATCTCGGAAACATATCAGATTCTTGCAGGATAACATCGTGTAGTTCACACAAACGTTGCTATTAACGAAAGCTTAGTAAACCATAAAGAAATAAAACTCGTTACAGCAAATATAATAAAGGATACGCGTATGTTCTTCCCCTTAAATTTGATTCCTTAACGAAGCATAAAAATAAAAATGCATCAACGCGAGAAACTTGCGAAAAAGAAAATGCTTACGAATAAGATGGTTCGGTATAAAATCCGTCTTTTTTTAACTTATTATCTTATTTATTGAGCCATTATAAAATTAGAGATCATTTTGTATTGAATAACACAAAGCAGTAGCTGTAAAGTAACAGAAAATTAAATGTCACCTGAATTCGTGTATACTAGGTGACTTTTTTTACCGTCAGGAAAATTTGCGTGTGAGATAGGTAAATGATATAATATGTGACGATAGCATGATTAGTTTAATTTAATTTTAAAATATTTTTGCGCATTTACTATGGCGAATCCGTTCGACATTTACGCGGTCGCCATAGTAAACGCGCAAAAATATTTAAACTAATCATGCTGTCGTCATCTATATCATTTACCTATCTCACACGCAAATTTTCCTGACGGGAAAAAAAAATCATCCAGTATATGATTACGTGATTGTCAAAGAGATATACATATAATTCCTCGCTTTAGGCAAAATAAAGCAATTATAGTTGCGTAATTCATACTCATATTGTTTTTCTGGATGATTCAACACTGATTTATGAGAGTTGCGGTTGCACTTTGGGATTTGAGGCCCTGTACTGTTTGCTTATTACGTGATATCGGCTCACTGCTCTGACGTCACTCGCACGTCCGTCCTGCTCCGTGTCCACCAATGAAGTCCTCGGCGGGCGGGCTGTATGCCCTTTTATAGGGAGAGGCCCCCACTCGCCGCTACCCAGGTAAGCGGCGTGTGGGTATGAGACGATCGTTCTTTTAAGTATCATATTCACATACACTACATCTCTTCCTTATTTTAATGAATTTGAATTAATTGCATGAGTTTGTGGTCTAAACAGGAGATCTCTCGTTCTAATTCCGTTTCAAAATGGAGATGAGCGTGATATCGCTGGATGTATTCACTCGTCGGTGATTGGAAATAGAATGTCCGCAAAATGGGTTATATTCTCAAAAAAAGAAACTAAACTGACTTCCGTTTAGATATGCAATAGTGTTGCCCCTCAAATTAAAATCAAAAATGAACGGACGTCCTCTTTCTTATTTTAATTAATTTTAACGACGTCCGGCAAGCCAATACTACCATTAAAAAGAATTTAAACTTTAGGTTAGTGACTACTAGTTAGTACTAGTGCTGCCACCATGAAGTTAAAAGGGAATTACACTGGCTTCCGGTTACTGTCAGTTAAAAAGAACTAAAAGTAACGATTATCACGCCATCTTTACAATCGAGTTGGAACCAAAATAAGAAATCAAATCGATTATAGGATTGAAATTTTAACGGTCTTGTAATCATCAAGGTGGGCGTTCTCCGACACGGCCATTCTGACAGCGTCACGCGTCCTCGCGTTGGTGTTCAATCTGAATAAACCACAACCTCCCTGCCATGCAGCGACGGACTGCTGCGCTACCGCAGCTCGGGCAGCGGCCTTTCTCTTTGGCCTCGTCAGGAACGGGGCATAGGTGTCCTCCGAGGTCATCCCCAGCCTGCCGCGCTGCAGAGGTGGACGACGGCTCGCTGGCCGGACTGGCAGGAGCAGTCTCTCGTCCTTCTCCAGCACCTCGAACCGGACGTCGAGCATGGCCCCGATCTGGGACACAATGCTGGACTGCTCCGTGGGCGCCTCAGACACGCCGACATCCATGGGCATGTGCCCGGACGGAACCTCTGATCGGATGGCCTTAAAGGCCTCGACTTCGCGGCAAAACTTCTGATACTCCCTCTGGAGCCGCATTCAGCTTACGGACTTCGTTGTCCGTGGTACGAAGCCGCAACTCCTCTACGGAGGCCCACTGCACGATGGTGTTGGTGGCGGCCGTGATGTTCCGCACGATCTTGTAGTCTCTTAATCAGCGATTATTTTAAAAACTTCACTTGACCAGCGATACCACATAACCAGTAATAGGTTGTATTGTTGGACTTATTTATTTATCAAACATCTTAAAGCTAACAGAATTAATTCCAAAACGCTTAAGAGGGCTATTACAAATTTCCACTCTGCGAGAATAGGCATTTGACATGTTTTGACAACTCATTGGTCACGTGACCACAATACTGTGTTGAAATAACGACCAAACCATTATGATACTTTTCCCAAGTTTTGTTGTTTTGTTTCTATGGAATAATCGTTATCGCTATACCCGCACATTTGTGCCATGGATCTAGTAGGTGAAGAAACAGATTATAATATGAAGATGATATCATAAATGAGACAGATAATATTTGTTAAAAATTAAATTTATTTTATTACCTTGTCCTTTATCTAGCAAAGGACGTTTTTCGTTTTAGATAAAAGTTATAGCTTAGATTAGAATAAAACTTATGACAATTTACATGGTTAGTATAAAACACCATAAAGTAACTAGGTATTTTGGTGTGAAAAAGCATTAGAAAGACAGTGTTTTTATTACAGAGTCAAACGAGGCCAAACATTTGTTTAGATTAGAATACTATATTATGCCTAAATGGCATCGATTTTCGAGAGTTGACTATTTCTGGGAGCAGACACTCGTAGTAAAAGCGTGTCAATTTGGGTAACATCTCGATGTTACAAAAGTTATCGTTCCGTGGAACTCTAACTACTTTCATTAATAGTCCGGACCAGTCCAAACTGCAAAAAGGCAGAACTACGTAATCTGTCACCTGAAACAATTATATTTATTAATAAAATATGAAAATAGAATAACAGCTTCAAAATTCTTGGGTTCATTCATACTTACATTCTCAGATTCTGTTTCTATCGTCCTAGCATCTATCTCCTCAAGTTCTGCTATTGGCGGTTCGTCTTTAATTGAATTTTCCGTAGATAACGAAGGAAAAGAAACGTCGTGACCGGTAGATATCTTAAATAAAAACAAATATAAATTAAACATAACAATTAACCAGTGACTGATGAATTGGACAGTTAGTATACATTTTTTATAATTACAGAGTTCTGAGGTAACAACAGACGCGACCAGACGCGACGACGCGACGTGACGATTTGAAGAGTAGCTGTCCAGTTATTATTATTTTCAGAGATCAACTCTTTCTTATTATTATTTCAAAAAAGAGCAATCCATTTAATATGATGTGTGAAAATTTCGGAAAACAAATTAATGTCGGGAAAACAAATGAATGTCGGGAAAACATTGTTTATTGATCTGAAGTAAGAAAAAACAGGTGCAAGCGATTTTCGACCTTATCGTCATTTACCAAAATAACGGATTTTAATGAACCAGCAAAGATAGTCAACAAGCGGTTGCGAAAAAGCAACAAAATTTTAAATGTCAATAAGGTTGAAAATCGCTTGCACCTGTTTTTTTTACTTCAAATAAATAGACAAATAAGAAAAACAGATGCAAGCGATTTTCAACCTTATTGACAATTAAAATTTTGTTGCTTTTTCGCAACCGCTTGTTGACTACCTTTGCTGGTTCATTAAAATCCATTATTTTGGTAAATGTCGATAAGGTCGAAAATCGCTAGCACCTGTTTTTCTCACTTCAGATCAATAAACAATGTTTTCCCGACATTCATTTGTTTTCCCGACATGCATTTGTTTTCCGAAATTTTTGAAATAATAATGATAATATAATTGGACAGCTACTCTTCAAATCGTCGTGTCGTCGCGTCTTGTCGCGCAAAAAAATACTCTCAAAAACAAGTCAAAACAATTCGTACGGTACATAATATAGGCATCTACTGGGGTAGCCCTTCCTACCTATCTAAATAACCAGTAGGGGCAGTCGAAACTTTGCCCCTACTAGGGGCAGACGGAACTAAAAAGTTTCGACTGCCCCTACTGGTGGCAGACTTAGTAGAGGCAGTCCAGAATAATCCCTACTAAGTGATAGTGGGTACTTTATTTTGTCAGTGATCAACTTACGAGTTGTTTATAAATCAACATTTGAGAAAAACTTTATGGAGGCCCTTATTTTGTTTTGAGTAGGAGATTCAATATAAAACAAACACTAAAAATAATTATACTTACGTGATGAAAACTTGGTGGTCGCACTATACACTGACGCTCGCTCGATCGTACTGGCGCGAAAAAATTCGACATAGGTCCAACGCCGAGAGCGCTCCGCGCAGTACTGAGTTCGGACGGCCAGCGCATCGCATTTTGTAGTAATTTTGCAGTTACATTAATGTTATTATCAAAATAGGATAATAAATGAATGGTTTAAAATTATAAAATCTTCATTCCTCATGATGTAACAATTATTTTGGTATATATTTTGCCTAATTGTGTTGTCGTAGAAAGGAGAAATTCACAGTTAACTTAAAGCGATTTTCGAAGATTTTTGCTTTAGGACTAGATGTTTTTTTATATATAAAACCAAAGATATTTAAAAATCCGAGGCCGCTAAGAACTATACGACTATATAAGAGATAACATTCTATTTTTTTTATTTAATTTGCTCAGAACAGTAGTTCAATCCAGGAGCTTAAAAATGTGCCTTCGCGCATTTTATGAAAATCTTTCTCTGCAATTTTGGGTTCAATTAAAAAGTTAAGCAAAATTTCGAAAAAGCAAGGCCGCTACAAACTATTCCAATAGATACTCTACACTATTTAATAAGTCATTATTGTTAATGTATTTTTGTTTCTGAGATCGATAACGCCAAAGTTGGCCATTTTATGCAAAAATCACAGTCGAGATGTGATAGGTCTCTTAAAGATAAATGACATTACAAATTAAATTAAATTGAATTAAATTAACAAATTAAATTAAATCAAATTAGAACGTATATTACAATTGAAATTAAAATAAAATATAATAGGTACAATGTCAATCAAAATCATTTCAATTAATTTCATGTTATACAAATAAATATGTCAAAAGTATAAATTACATTACAATTGAAATTAAAATAGAATAAAATATAATACTTAGGCACACTGTCAATCTAAATCATTTCAATCAATTCTCATGTCATACAAATAAATATGTCAAAAGTATATAATAGTCAATAATTGTCATTTAATATTTTCCAAAATTGATAAAAGAGATGTCCTAAACTATCTGCAAACAGATCGATTGCATAGTGGATGTGCGCCGCACACTCTTCGTTTGTACCGGAGCTACGACTACACACCAACATATGCAGCTAGAAGTTATGAAACCAGGTTGAAGAAAGGGACAAATAATTTTGACATTAGGCATTAAGCTCCTTACGCTCAGCAGCTTCAGGGGGTCACTAACCGGTACAGACACACCTCGAAAATTCAGAGTTAAGTGTAAAGTACTCCGTTTACCAACACTGTTAACCATGGTCTCTCTCTCTCTGGGACTGGATCTCAGCCACGCTGGCTCGGGCAGTGGATAAATACCGCAGAAGAACAAAATCACCTACAGCAAAACGTTGAACTTTCGCCTTTGTGCTGTCAATATGGGACTTGTCATAGCTAGAGTTTTTATCCATGCTAGTAACAGCTTGTTCGCGAACGGCATCGGTGTCTACGATAGGCTCATCGTTAAGAAGTTCCAAAGGCCTAGCAACTTTTCCTATAAACAGTTCAAGGGGACTTGACTTAGTGACCCTGTTGATGGCACAACTAACTCCACGCAAGCTGAACATCAGGGAGAGCATCTTGCCATGACGCTCTTTGCTGGACTCGACAGCGGTCGGCGTTTTTTTTTTTTTTTTTTCAGAGTGCTCATGACCCGTTTGACCTGACCTTTCGCACAAGAGTTACCACTAGCAATGAAATGCAAGTTGATACCATAAGACTTACAAACTCCTTGAAAACAGTACTCGCAAAACACCGGCCCTGATCGGCAATGATACGCTTAGGGGCACCAAAATAAAAAAGGGTGATTTTTCCTAACGACTTCATGTACTTGTGGACTCCACTTATACGGCATACGATACACGGTCTTATTTGTATCTACTAGTCGAATCTCTAACGGGTTCACGTAAGCATGACCATAAGGTGTTCCAGAGACGAATATTCCTTAAACTCCTTTAGTAGGTTCACAAGTTTAGGCTTGGACTCTATGGGAACACCCGTGCCTATCTTATTAAAATCAATTATACTAGAGCTAGAAGTGGCACAAAAGTTAACTATCAATGATAGTAAAATGAAAATGTCAATAATCGAACATAATATTGTCGTAAGTATTTGTCCGGAAAAACATGAAAAAGAACATCATCTTGGTCTTATCTCTCCACTACTGACAACGTATCCTACGTATTCTACCTCTCGTTTTAAGAAGGAACACTTCCTCTCAGTAGGAATCGAAAGAACAGTTGAAAGACCCTCAAGAGCTTCTTCAGCGGTCGTGGCCAGCACTAACACAGTAGTGAAGTAGCCCACCATGCAAACGAGCTATCTGATCGGAAATTAAGGACAGCGGAAATCTATCGGGAACTGTGTTATCGTTGAGTTTTCGATAATCGACACAGAGTCTATCACTTCCATTATTTTCCTTTACAAGGAGAATGGGGCTCGCAACGGCGATAAACTGAGGCGAACTACACCGGCCTGCGGCATCAATACGTTCGCGTACCACACTCCGTTCTTCAGTCGACAAACGGTTTTATTTGGATCCCTTAATTCAATCTGCATAGGTTTAGTCTAGCCACGGTGATTAGGGATACCGGAAGCAAAGTGGTGTTAAATTTATCTGTAATAGCATCAAGTTGAGGTCTTAAATCGGGGGAAACATCTGTGTCTATCAAAACTAAACCACTATCACAAAAGTCTTGAACTTGACAGGTATTTAACAACATTCACTTTCGCAAATGACCAAACGCCAAACGACGACCTCCGCCCAAGCCCGACGATCAACATCTATGTACATACATATATCAAATATTAGCTGGGACCAACAGCCCAACGTGTCCTCCGAAACACGGAGACACTCAAAACAAATGTCACCAAATGCGGTCAGGATGGCCACCCATCCCTTCACTTTCCGCGGCGATACAGCTTGAATTTCGCTATCGCAAAACATCTAACCACAAAACGGGCACCTGTAAATAAAATATCAATGGTTAATCAACGGGCGTCACCCGGAACTTGCAGTCATAACCGGGTATTACCCGCGTTATGCCGCTTTAACGGGCGTCACCCGCGAACATGCAGTCATAACCGGGTATTACCCGCGTTATGCCGCTTTAACGGGCGTCATTCGTGTTATGACACTTCAACGGGCGTCACCCGGAACTTGCAGTCATAACCGGGTATTACCCGCGTTATGCCGCTTTAACGGGTGTCACCCGCGAACATGCAGTCATAACCGGGTATTACCCGCGTTATGCCGCTTTAACGGGCGTCATTCGTGTTATGACACTTCAACGGGCGTCACCCGGAACTTGCAGTCATAACCGGGTATTACCCGCGTTATGCCGCTTTAACGGGCGTCATTCGTGTTATGACACTTCAACGGGCGTCACCCGGAACTTGCAGTCATAACCGGGTATTACCCGCGTTATGCCGCTTTAACGGGCGTCATTCGTGTTATGACACTTCAACGGGCGTCACCCGGAACTTGCAGTCATAACCGGGTATTACCCGCGTTATGCCGCTTTAACGGGCGTCATTCGTGTTATGACACTTCAACGGGCGTCACCCGGAACTTGCAGTCATAACCGGGTATTACCCGCGTTATGCCGCTTTAACGGGCGTCATTCGTGTTATGACACTTCAACGGGCGTCACCCGGCAACATCAAATCACAACACGGGCATCATCCGTGTTATGACACTTCAACGGGCGTCACCCGACAACATCAAACCACAACACGGGCATCATCCGTGTTATGACACTTCAACGGGCGTCACCCGACAACATCAAACCACAACACGGGCATCATCCGTGTTATGACACTTCAACGGGCGTCACCCGACAACATCTAGCCATAACACGGGCATCATCCATGCTATGACTGATGTTTTTTTTTTTTTTTCAATTCCGTATTATTAAAAGTTGAACGAATCCGGGCCGCGCCCCAGAAATTAATTTACTGGTTTACTTGTAGTAATAGTAATTTTACTGTTAAATTACAAAGCAATAATTACATTTTAATTTTAATAAATTCAGTGGTATAATTTTTTCTTTACCCGCAATAAACACGGAATTCGAACTATTTATTGTTCTAGTTCCCATTATGTATTTTAGTCAATGGACAACCGACAGTTTGTTCCATATCATAGTAATTAGCAGGTTGGTGGCCTATTCGGGATAAGAGTTAGGTTCAGTTCAGATCAAAACGAAGTGAAAGTTGACAGGGGAAGCTTCAGCAACTTTTTGTTTACATGACTTTGATCTCTCCCGCAGTTTATGCTTACATAACTTTGTAATATTCCGTCTTTCAAACCGGCGCATTGAGACTGGAGTTGAACAGTAACTGTAACTTTCTTCGTTATTTAGGACTTCTTTATAATTGTACACCCAATTATTTTTACATACGTGAAGCCAATCTTAATCGATTACTCACAAACTACAAAATTGAAATTGTGTTCCAGTTTTTCATTACTTTTATACGTCATAATTATGCAACATAGAAATAACTACGTTTATGTTTTATACAACTTGCGCTTCCAATTCTATGTGATAATTAATTATTTATGCAACTTTGATACCGATATATTGTAAACGGAGAGTAATTACACGCCACACACAAATCGAGAGTGAATTCGCAACTTATTCCCTTGGTTTAAATACCGCTTATCGGGCGGGAAAGTATACAAAACAAAATGTACTTCAGGTACGTTTTAGTTAATAAATTATTTTACAAAAAAAAAATATTATATAAATTGCATTATAATAGATTATATTCTGTATATTTATTAATTTTTTATCGAACATCTATTATAGTTTCAGATTACTCAAACATTGAAGAATATATTTACTCCGTACCGGAAATAGCCGCCATTACAAAAATATTTTAAGATCAGAAACATTAATCATATATTTTTCTATCAATTCTTGAGAATAATTAAATGATCATATTTACTTTAATATTTTATGACCTTATAATAAATAAAATAAAAGCATTTGCTATGTAGTGATTTCTGATATTTACACGGTTACTACTCATATACGCGAGTTTTCTTTCATCCGTTTAAAGTTGTTTTTATTTAATGAGCATTTCTGTTTTAATATTTTTCAGTAATAACATAAACACTGGGTACTCACGGACTCGTCGCCAAAATGTACTGTTTGCTTATTACGTGATATCGGCTCACTGCTCTGACGTCACTCGCACGTCCGTCCTGCTCCGTGTCCACCAATGAAGTCCTCGGCGGGCGGGCTGTATGCCCTTTTATAGGGAGAGGCCCCCACTCGCCGCTACCCAGGTAAGCGGCGTGTGGGTATGAGACGATCGTTCTTTTAAGTATCATATTCACATACACTACAGGCCCTGAACACATTATAGTATTGTTAGCCTGATGCAATAAGCCAGTTTAATTTATCGGTGTGCTTCTTTTAACATTACACTTGAAATAAAAGCTTGAAAATCAGAGGACGTTGCAGTGCAGTATTTATTTAATGGACGCTCCGTGGTAAAGATTACTTCAATGGGATAGGCCGCGGTTACTTTTTAACACCAAATGAGCTACTTACCTTTCTGCCAAATGAAGTTCCGTTAAAAAAGTGAATTTTAGTCTAAAAGCTTTTTCTCATCATCCAAACCATCAGAAGAATGAAATTTGTTAATTAATAATTATTAGGATAATATTAGAAATTACATTAATATTATAACATAATTTATCCCATCACAATATTTATCGTTTAGGTAATACAAAGGTTCATATTGCAAGTAAAAAATATATAATTCACAAGAAGATACACGTATGTTACAAATGTGAACTGTACTATTAGTTCATCACTTCAGAAGCAAGGAGTTCAAACGTAAAACACTTTCAGTAGTATTGGTAATCACTTTTATTACATCGACAATACAATATCACAACTTTGTTAGATAACCAATTTACACTGCAGACGTGACTAGCACTGATGCCGAAAAACGAATGACCGTCATGACTCGGGCGGCGGGACCGTGGTGTGGTCGAATGCCCCACCACTTTACCCGCTTGTGATTCGTCGTGTCGTCGACCAATCACGAGAAGTCAATAGAACTACTTTTGAGTTATAATAATTTACGTTATATGTTTTTGTTAACGTATTGTATTAATAATGATATTTATTAATCATAGAACATATTTAATAATTTATAACAACTCGGCCATCCGCTTTTCAACGAGTCCCTCGTTGTAATTGTATAAGTTTTAAGAACAATTAAGTCATTAATTATTACATTTGACAATCAAATAATAATTTAATCTCTAATATTATATATATTATACATTTAAATAACTCATTGATCTTGCTCATACATAATTTTTAATTACTTAATATCATTATGTTTACTTTTCTACTATTTTTTTACATTACTATTAATTACATTTATAGCCTTTAGGGTGTCGATTACATGTCATCCCTTAATTAAAATCGTTATTACAAGCAGTACATATTATATTCATTAATCCATGACATTGACCAATAGATATACTGTTGTTTAAATGACTAAAATGTGTGGCATCCGTCACCTGACAACCCACACGAATTCATTAGTACATTACTCTAACCAATGAATAAGTATTTACTAGTCCATGACTTCGACCAGCAAATATTTCAGCCATTCGAACAACTAAAATGTGTAGCATCCACACGAATTCATTAGTACATTACTCTAACCAATGAATAAGTATTTACTAGTCCATGACTTCGACCAGCAAATATTTCAGCCATTCAAACGACTAAAATGTGTAGCATCCGTCACCTGATACCCCACACAAATTCATTAGTACATTACTTTAACCAATGAATAAGTATTTACTAGTCCATGACTTTGACCAGCAAATATTTCAGCCATTTGTTCACAATCTAATTTCGATGGTACATGACACTAACCATCGATGTCGACATGTTTATAATCACTTTATCATTAATAGCATCATTACAGCTATAGATACTCAAAACACAAGCTCAATAACAGTTTACTCGTTTATTTGAATCACTAACCAATACTCAAATTTATCTATACAAATTTAAATCGACATCTACTTACAAGTCTTAATCATAACCGTTTTTATTAAAGTAACTATTTATTTTTCTATACATACATTTACGAGTTTTCACATTCAGATTCACTATCGTTACGCTCAGACTCACAATCGGCTGATACGGGCTCGTCGAAGTTAAAACAGATCCATGGAAATATTTTATCAATGGCTACTACAGCCTCATACCTTTTGTTTGTTTTTGTGAGGGGCGTGTCCTCGATCACGAACCTATCATTGGGGAGCACCTTCTTAATTCTGTAGGGGCCTTTACACTTAGGTTCGAGTTTCTTCGACTGTCCTTCTATACCTGTAGCAGCTCTAACTACTCTAACTAAGTCACCTTCTTTAAAGCGTGTTCCCATTTTCCTATACCTATCATATCGTTCCTTGTCCTTATCTTGTTGTATCCTAATGAGTTCTCCGGCACTAGCTCTCATATCATCCAGATTTTCCCCGACCTCAGACGCAACTTCATTTATTACGTCATTTAGCAGACCTTCAGATGGGTTAGTTAAGTTCCGACCAAATAGAAGTTCGGCTGGAGTCTTTTTAGTGGTAGCGTGTACTGTTGTGTTGATACCCAATTGAATGTCTGGTAAATGCTCATCCCATAAACCATTTGGTCTATCATGATTCATTGCCCCAAGCGCCGCCAAAATGGTTCGGTTATACCGTTCCACCTGGCCATTCGCTCGGGGTGTGGCAACGGCATTCAAAACGTGTTTAATCCCGCACGATTGGGTAAAGGCTTTGAACTTACCACTTGTGAAGCTTGTGCCTTGGTCTGTAATCAGACGGGTTGGTACGCCAAAGTAACTAAAATGATCTCGAAATACTCTTATGCTTGTAACTGATTTCGTATTTCGTACAGCCGTGATGTCAACAAATTTAGTAAACGCGTCTACAATAACTAGAATGTACGTATTGCCACGCTTGGTGCGGATAAAAGGGCCAAGATGATCCGCGTGAATGGTATGAAATGGAACGATGGCTTTAGGAATCGGGTGCAGCTCACCGGGCTTGGCACCACTTGGCAGCTTGTGATGTGCGCACTCAAGACAGGCAGAGACATATTTTTTTACAAACCGTCTCATCTTCGGGAACCAATACGTAGCTTGTAAGCGTGCCAGAGTTTTGTCAAACCCAAAATGTCCTACGTCATCATGATTGGCTTTTAGCAGTTGCCACCTAGTACCAGTTGGGACGACCCAACGAATAGTATTTTCGTCAATTATGCGATATACTCGTCCATTTACAAGCTTGTAATTTTTGAAAATATCAATGGCATCTTTGCATTTAGAGTCACTTAAGATATCAGCTATATTTTTAATGTCTGGGTCCGTCTGTTACACCGTTGCAAGCCAATTATCAGTGCCAACCGAGAGTACGTCTAGCACGTGTTCAGAGTCTGGACTACAATCTATGGCGCCGCGACTTAGGGCATCGACGTGCGCCATTTTGTCGCCAGGACGGTATTCTATTAAGCAATCATATTCTAGGAACTGGAGCCACCAACGAGCGATACGTGGGACTAAATCGCGTTTACTCAAAGTGGTACGCAAAGCATTGCAGTCCGTTACTATTGTGAACCTGATGCCCAGTAAGTAGTGCCTGAATCTATTCAATGAAGCGATAATAGCGAGAGTCTCCAATTCAAAGGAGTGCAATTTCTGCTCATCGGGGCTGGTTTGCCTACTATAATAAGCAATTGGTTTAAACATTCCAGACTTATCTTGTTGCATTAAAATGCCTGCTACCCCGTATTTGCTAGCGTCGGTGTGAAGTTGGGTTTGTGCATTAGGGTCATAAAGTCCTAGGACCGGTCGTTGTACCAGAATCTGTTTTAGTTTCTCAAATGAACTGAGTTCTTCACTACTCCACCTCCAAGGGGAGTCCTTTTTCAACAGACTAGTCAAAGGCTATCATATGTAACTGTTGAGTTTCTTGCGGCACTTCTTCTCAACAGCAGGCCATTCATTCACGTCGAAGTGCTGGTAGGAAAAAAAGTTTATGACGTGCAAAAGAATTTCTTGGTAAATCAAATTGCAAAATAAATACTTTGACTTTGACTTTGACTTTGACTTTGAAAGGGCGCGCTATTAATGCAAATCCCGCAACAAACCTCCTGAAGAAACTAGCAAGACCTAAGAATCTTCTAACCTCATGAACATTGGTTGGTGTAGGGAATTTGGATATGGCTTCGGTTTTGAGAGATCCTGGCCGAACGCCTTCTGAACTAACTTCGTAACCCAGATAGTCGATTTTATCGTAAAAAAAATGACACTTGCTCATTTTAAGCGTTAAGCCGCTTTTTGCTAGCAATTGCAGCACCTCCTCCAACCGTGCCATACCTTCGTCGAATGACTTGGCAGGAATCAAAATATCATCCATGTAAACTAATGTATAAGACATCGCGGGCGAATTTTGGATGATTTTATTCATTGTACGCTGAAATACGGATGGTGCATTTACTAGCCCAAAGGGCATCCTATTATACTCGTACTGGCCTTGAGGGGTTACGAAAGCAGTTTTCTCCCGAGAGCTTTCAGCTATTGGGATCTGGTAGTAACCAGACGCTAAGTCGAGGGTGATGAAGAGAGAACTCCCTGATAACAGGTCTAGCTGGTCCTCAATACGAGGGAGAGGGTAGTGCTCTTTCTTTGTTTTACTATTTAAAGCGCGGTAGTCCACGCACAACCTCTTTTCTCCTGACTTTTTGTTGACTAGGACTATCGGACTTGCGTAAGGACTATTAGACTCCCTTATAATGCCACTTTCTAACATTTCGTTGATCATTTCTCGAACTAGTTGTCGTTCGGTAAAGGATAAACGATATGGGCGGTAGACGACAGGATCGGGGTCTTCCAGTTGAATCACCATTTCAGTTTCCGTTGTAAATCCAAGATCCTTTAATCCACTTGAGAAACAAGATTTATATTTATCTAACAAGGTCTTTAAGGACTCTATTTGCTGTTTTGTTAAGTTCTCTCCACAACTAATTGGTGATTCATCTGTAGGTGATTGATCACTAACGTCTAATCTTAGTACCTGTAGACTCTCAGATAATGTGTGGCTCCGAGTTATAAGACTACCCTTTTCTACAACCAAATCGTTGTTGCTAATATTCTGAATAAGAACCCTACCAGTACCCTGCGTCAATTGATACTCGCCAGGTAATAAATAATGTTCATGACCTAAAATATTGCGCACAGTACCATTAACGTACACCATACCCGAAAAAGAATTTCGCGAGCTGACTAGGATCGCCTTTAACTCACCGCTTGCTATGCGAGTTTCTTCCACGCATAAAAGCGGGCAAATAAGAACCACTTCCTCACTAACCCGCTGGAAAATTACATCCGACTCCGTTTTGACTATTTTGACAGAGGGTCTTTCGGTAAATGTGTGACCCAATAGCACAGGGCAATTTATTAAGTAATCATCTACTACCAAAACTTCTACATGATTCTCTACTACCCCCTGCACTTCTATCGTAACCTCAGCTTTACCAAGCGGGTTATATGGTACGTTACCTATACCTCTTAACAATGGCACTTCTCCTTCCTTCCAATCTAGTGCTAAACGCTGAGCTTCGCTGAGACGAACCAAAGTACCTTCGCTCCCCAAATCAACAAGACATTCTGAAAATAATCCATTTATTTTGATGGGCATTCTATACTTAGCGCTTGAATTACCTGTGTTTTCTACTTTCAAAATTGTTTTAGGTTTATCGTTGCTACCCTGCTTCGTCTCAGGACAATCAGCGTCTTTATGCCCTAAAAAGTTACACTTAGAGCACTGTAGTTTGGGTTTTTTGCACAGGAAGAAAGGATGACCGGGTTCTTTACAATTGTAGCACACAACCCTGGACCCGAATGGCTTCTGGGGATTGAGACTTACTTTGTTACTAGGAAATGTGCTATTTTGTACGCGCCTATCCCTATCTCTCCCCTTTAACTGTTCGTTTATAGACCTATCAACTTTAATCGTTTTTAAGAATTTGAGTACTAATTCTGGTTCAGTAAATTCTGCTCCTTGTGCACCTAACCTAACACCACGATCTTCAATACCCGCTATAATACAATCTACGGCACGTTTTCCTGATATTTCACACCGATTAAGAAGGTTCATTTTTGCATAGTAATATATTTCTAATGACTCCCCATAGCGTACTTTTTTGTTGAGCATCTCGGTTAGTAAATCAGCATAATTATCCCTTGTTGGAAAAGATTCCTTAAGTTTCAATTTCCATTCTGGCCATGAAAATAACAGTGAGGGCAGACCCTGATACCAAGTTTTAGCTACACCCGTTAATTTCGGCAAAGCGTAGTGGATTACTTGTTTATCGCTCCAACCATAGATCTGTGCGCATTCATCGACTTTATGAAGCCACGTATCAACCGTTTGTTCCTTGCATAAAGGATCAAAATCAGGAATTACATTATTCAACACTGGGAACTTATCGCGATCGCTACTGTTATTCATACCCTTAAGAGCATTAACAAAGTTTTCAATAAACAAGTTGTTATCTGACTCACGGTCTCGACGTGTTGCTTCACGGACCGGCGTACGAAGACGCGACGCTCTGCGGGTAGACGAACGCCTGGATTCCGCATGCCGCGTCGCGTGCCGCCCTGGACTACGCGACAGCGTCCTGGAGCGCCGATCACGGCGATACCGCGAGCTTGTCCTTCTTGAACGTTGCGACCGGGAGCGAGACCGGCTAGTCGTCAATCGAGATCGCCTTCCTCTCGACTGCCTGGACCGCGACCGGCGGCGGCGGCTGTTACGGCTCTCTACAGGTGAACGCATACGCCCTCGAGCACGGCTACGACTTCGGGTTGCATCGCGAAGTCTTAGTGGCGGCGTAAGCGTCTCACG
This sequence comes from Mecyna flavalis, assembly GCA_949319885.1. Taxonomy (NCBI): domain Eukaryota; kingdom Metazoa; phylum Arthropoda; class Insecta; order Lepidoptera; family Crambidae; genus Mecyna; species Mecyna flavalis. Next base: position 10,974,771 of record OX439437.1, read on the forward strand.
AGAGGCCCTTTGTGTGTCCATGTTCTCGTGATCTCGAAACATAAAAATAAAACAGCACTTGTTAACACGATTTTCACCTAAATATTGATTGTAAATAACAGAGACATGACACCAGGATTCCAGGTATTCATTAGGGGACACAGTAAAAGTACAAGGCACGTATCGTTAATCAAATTCCCACAATAAAATTATTGTAGGGTAACTTCAACGTAAAAATAAAAAAATTAAAAAATTAAAGAGAGGAAGAAAAAAAAATATGTCCAGATTTATATTAATGCTAATTAATTTTTCTTACGTGAATTCGGCCTTTAATATTTAGTAAATAGTGCTTTAACGGCCTCGTAAATTATGGCGTATGGAAAAATATATAACTACTGACTATTTAAATTAAAAAAACAAAAAAAAAAGGAAAGGTACGAAGCCACAAAATCTACATTTTACATGTAATTATGTAACTTCAAACTTCGATAATATGAATTTACGTATCCGTACTTTTTATACACTGATTCAAGCGGGTGGATAATAAATAAATAATATGAACACTTACGTTTTCTCTGTGTAACAATATATATGCGTATCTCCAATCCTTTTGTGGGCACTTAAGTTGCTATCCCACTTCTGAAATGTGAACTGTACTATTAGTTCATCACTTCAGAAGCAAGGAGTTCAAACGTAAAACACTTTCAGTAGTATTGGTAATCACTTTTATTACATCGACAATACAATATCACAACTTTGTTAGATAACCAATTTACACTGCAGACGTGACTAGCACTGATGCCGAAAAACGAATGACCGTCATGACTCGGGCGGCGGGACCGTGGTGTGGTCGAATGCCCCACCACTTTACCCGCTTGTGATTCGTCGTGTCGTCGACCAATCACGAGAAGTCAATAGAACTACTTTTGAGTTATAATAATTTACGTTATATGTTTTTGTTAACGTATTGTATTAATAATGATATTTATTAATCATAGAACATATTTAATAATTTATAACACAAAAAATAAATCTAAACAATCGTCATTGTCAATTTTAGTGTACAGATATTATTGTGTGTCTTATCTTCTCTGTCTGTTATGCTATTTTACTCGGTTTTTTTCTAGACCTACTTTGAGTGAAGATCAATGTTGTATTCACCCAAAAAACGTTAGCGATTTGTCAAAAACTGAACAAGATATTTCCTCTACACAATGCCGAAACGTGTCTACAATTCTAAAGGCTTGTCCTTTATTTGTGAACAGTATCATTAGCCACAATATGTGGAAGCCCGACGCGGAAATATTGCTTTGCCGTCTTTATTGCTGCCAGTGATAAATGAAGGTAGCATGAACGTCGAAAAAAGATCGTCTGTGGGAGTAGTGTGAAATCCAAACTTAGCGTTTTTGAGTGGTGAAAAATGATGAGCGTGCACTGTCATTTGTGGTTGACGAGTTCATTTAACAAATGTGGCCTGATTTTAGGCTTGACATTGTAAAGAACGTTTACGTATATTCTACATATTATGTTGGCAGAATTTCTCTCAACTCAGTTATATTTAACGTTTTCGCTTCCGTAATCGTTGAAAGAATGCAAACATGATTTTGATTATTATAATTATTGTAGTAGTTGTAGTTGTTAGTTCATTTTTGATACGAGGTAAAAGTCATATTTATCAATTTTGGAAATCTGATTAATCCCAAAGGAAAAGTACCACTTTACAAAAAGGCCAGTAGGCCCTTAATTCAATCCATCCTTGTAAACGAGTAAAAAGCATTGAGTTACAGGCATTTTACGTATTCATATATTTTATCAATGCAATGTCAGATTCTCCTATTAGATGCAAGTCAAGTGCAAGTGTCTCATAATGTTACGGGAAAATGAGCAATTACTGTTTGACAGGATTAATATTGCAGGTAACTTCTGAGTGCATTGTATTGATTACAATATATAATTTTGACATGGCATTTGTAATTCATTTACGCAATACATTAACAACACCTTTTTGGTCTATTGGTTTAATTGAACTTTAGTAAGGAAAAAATTGTGTCCATTTTTTCGTTGGCTCTGGTTTGTGTTTACCAATCCGCATTTGGCAAGCGTGGTGATAAAGCCAGTAATCATTGTTTCGATGACTATATTTCAATGGTAGAGGCCTTTGCCCTGGAGTGGGATTTAAATAGGCTCATTTACTATACCTTTAAAAATATTATGTAAAATTATCTAAATTGTGTCTATAATTCAGCAGAATACTTGGAAGATTAATTATATTATTTTTCATAACTTTAAACATGACATTTTTAAAAGACAAAATGTATTTTTAGATCTCACTTTAAATATAATTCTAACTTGGAACGGGTTTACTTTTCCAATAACAAATGTGAATCAAGACGGCATTTAAACTTTAGAGCAAGCTATATCAAGTTTGTTCTTAGAGCTTTCAACTTGGAAGCATCATAATGAAATTATTATATTTCATTTCATAGTCAATGTATGATTGTGTTTATAAAATGAGTAAGATTAATAATTATTAATTATTGGCATGTTCACGGAATAATTAAATTTTACCAAGTGCTTTTATTTACAACATGGCACAGAATACAAAATAGCACATAAGTTAAAGACTTTCATCACTTATCTGAACTGTGTTTTTGTACAAAACGTTTATTTATTTCTTCTTCTTGTATTGTTAGCAATACACTCCTCTTTATGAGGATTACTGCTGCCATTTTTAATAATTTTTTGACGACTCAAGTGTTTTCAAAACGTCGCACATTACAACGCACGTTGTAAGTTGACGCATTCAAAAATATCGGGAAATACGTAAAGCATTCCCACCGAAACCGATGCCATCTTGGGCGCTACTAATTATTTATTTATAACCAAGTTTTTGTTTATGCATAAAAAACCTTTTTGTAAGCTACCCTGGCGCATAGACCAAATACGCCAGTCAAAAATATTCGCCAACATTTCAACCATCAAAAATAGAAAATAACACAGGCAATTCAAGACTCATTCACTCGAGTTAATACCTACATATATAAAATAGTAGTAGCATACATTTAGTCCCTTTTTCCTCTATAACTACGAAACTGTGAATTTTGTTTACAGACCCCAACATCTTACACATTATTCAGACGGCAAAATCACATTTCCTATGTATTCAGACCCAAGCCGTTATAAGGCCAGCACTCAGACAAAATACCCATGAGATGCGCAGAATAACCCCGGCGTAATGGAAATCCAGGGAATTGCCATGTTGCCAAATTGTATTAATATGAGATGTATAGTTTTATGGCCCATTTTGTTTTACAACTGTTGTTTTATTGTTGATATTTTTTCTGTTATTTATATTTGTATTTAGGGCAGTTTATGTTTTTCCGTCTAAATGAAGTAACTGTCCGAAATTTTATGTACCCACTATAACTAATAACATAAATCTATTGCACAGTCATAACAAGGGCAATAAGAACAGATAAAATTTTAATTCTGAGTAATGTTTTAATGAAAAAGAATGTCTAAAGGTCGAATATACGATTTAGCAACTTTCTATGAATTATTCTGGATCAACAAATTTTATGCGCAAGAGTTTGACCCCCGCCTAATAATTTGATTTATTTCTGGTATAAAAATACTATATTTCTCTGTGCTCGTTATTAGATGTTCATTATTATTAAATTAATAAAATAATATTCCTATTATTATGTTATCATTTTCAGAAAATTAAAACAATAGATAAGAGATTAGAGGGAACATTTTCATACCACAAATAAAATTTATTTTGAATTTTTCTTGAGAAAGGCTCAACGTTGGTTATGATTATTCGCAAGAAATACATAAATGTATCTTGATTTTCTTTCCAAATCACTTTTTTATATTTATTGTTGTATTTGGCTGGAAGCCTAGCCCAGAATGAAGGTAGATAATATTTTTTTTTCGATCAACAACAGAATTATAAAAAAAAACATAATATACATAGACATAAAAACAGAATTATAAGTCATCATTTTCACACGTAATCTCAATAACTCAACAGAAATCTTAGTAGAAAAAGTAGTTGATTGTTAGCCACTCCATTCGGTTAAGGATCATTTATTAAAGCTACCTGCCTTATTGGTATTGACACGTTAATCTATTTACCCTCCTGAATATGTCAGATAATTTATCCTAATGTTAAGAAAAGACCTCATGACTTATATTTTCCTCTTTCACTTGTAATCACGAGAAAACAGGAAGGTTACTAAGTATTTGAATAAGATCTCGTGTATAAATGAATGTGTCCCTTGATATTTTCCTCAAAACTACTGGATCGCTTCCAATTATTGTTGTTATGTTTGTGATATCCTGGAGTTCAGTGACTATATTATAAGAGACACGAGGCAGATTTGCTAGTGACCCTACTTAATGTTTAAGGAGTAATCATTGTTAGAATTCTTTTTAGGACATGTTTTTGGTTAACGGTCATATTCTAATGATGACATTATATTTTTATTTTACTGATGACAAATGTACATTAATAATCTTCTATATAAATAAAAATGAATTGCTGTTCGACTCTGCAAACAAAATAATGAAAAATAAATGTTTATTTTACCCTAGTTCAATGTAGTATAATAAACCTGTTACATTTTTATTTATGAATACACTTTCTGTTATTTGGAATGTAAGTGGGCGTAAATGGTTGAGCTGACCGAACAATGAAGATATTTTCCCGGGTCAGAGGGGGATCAGCGAATAAGTGGTGATTTGACGTCACACTTCCGGTTACTAAGAGAGGAATTTAGTGAGGAAGCGTGCCTCATCAAACCTCTTTGTTGAGGCCTCGGTTTTGTTCAGATATTGTAACGATATTAAATCTTCCGACGAAATAAAAGGCCCAATACAAATTACTTATGTGTTTTGATATTATTTTCTTATTTTCCGTTGCTTCTAATCTAACGACATCTATAATATAAAAATGAATCGCAAAATGTGTTGGTAAGCGCATAACTCAACAACGCCTGGACCAATTCGGCCAAAATTTTTTTTAAATGTTCGTTGGAGTTCAAGGATGGTTTTTACGGTGAGAAAAATTGAATTGATTGATTGATCAATTCCCACGGGAACGGGAACCACGCGGGTGAAACCGCGGGCGCCCGCTAGTATTAGATAGAATTACATTACAATGAATATATTGAAATGGTAAATAATTTGTCAGCCATCGTCATTTTTAGCTTGTGAAACATCAAACCTAGTAGGTATTGCCTATTTGTCGATAAAAAATATGCCACGTCGAGTCTTCGAAATTGTATAAAATAAGTGTTGCGCATAATGTTTCGTTCCAAATATTAAATTTTCTGGAAAATATCAATTTTACATAACGTCGTCGACCCGTAAATTGAACCAAGATTACGGCTATATATTAACGGACAACTATAAATAAATCGACCTGAACCCAAAGTTACTTATTTTAGGACTCAAGTCTTGTGTTATAGATGTCAGAAACAATGAAAGTATCCTAATGCTTAAATAACTAACATCCAGACATAAAACGGACACACATAACATACATAACATAAATATTCTTTATTGCACACAAAACAAATAAAAATATCAATAAAAAGAACAAAAATGTGAACAATATAGGCGGTCTTATCGCTTGAAGCGATCTCTACCAGACAACCCCCAAGTAAAGGACTACCGAAAGAATGGGTATATCAATGCAATTTGGAAAAAAACACATGTTTGTCACATTAATGTTTGTCCTAGTTGGTATTTACAGCCACTTATAACCACCCTCACATAGATCAATATAAGTGCTAATCTAAAAAAAAACTGGAAACTCACAAAACTAATTAATTTTCATATATAAATATAGCTTCATTTCCTGACGAGCCGTTAGTTACTTTACGCTACGTACCCTTGCGTGTGAAAAGAACCTAATAAACTAAAACTACGCCCTATTTTCCATTAATGTCGTGCTTGTTATGTTAACAGTCGTTCGAAAGTTTTTATCGATGAAACTGTTCCCAAATCCCCAACAATTTACTAACATTTCCACTAAAACTGATATGAAGTTAGAATTTCCAAAGAGCTGGTATAGATTGGTCGTGGTACTTTATTGCTGTGACGCACGTAAGTTGGAACTATGTCGTATAAATGATTTAGGGTATGCGTCCGTGTATGGTGAGTCGTTCTATAGGGCAGCGCTTGTTGGGTACGCGTGAAAGTGGGGCTTCAGTAAGACCCCGACGACGTCTGGTACGGCTTGGGGGTGTATCAAAGGGCTTAGTAGGTGAATCCCGCCTTTTAGATAACAAAGTCCATTACACCAATAGTGGTATTTCATATGTTACAACGAAAGAACAACTACTATGTTGTTCTTTTTATTTCATTTTTGGAGCATTTAATGTGATGTGAGAGGCACGAGATTTAAATAAATAAGCATAGAGTTTGCCCAGAGTTAGCTTGTAAAGGGGCCAGTCAATCTCCACAAGGCACTGGTTCGTCCCTTTCGGGTGCGAAGGTGAAAACGTGTAAGTTATGAAACTTCACGCCTCTTTAAATAAAATCACCCTTAGCATCCACTGAGTTAATTTGGACTAACTTATCAGAAGAAAAAAGGAAAAGTGTAGGAAAAGTGAACGATTTAATTTTGAAGACCCTCTTGTCATTTAAAGAGTGACATTTTATTTTCTAGGGGTTTATTTTACTATGGTTTAGTAGAAATCTATAGATTTAGGAAAAATATTCTTGTTTATCGGACAGTTAAAATTACTTTGGGCAGAAGGATATCCTAATTGGAAGGTAAGTGGGCGGCTAATTCACGTCCGTTGAAAGTTATTCGATCTCAAAGGGTAAATGCTCTGCCTCATAACTTGGTAGGGCAAACAAAGTATAAATAAATAAATATGTGACATCAAATACGTTGATCTGAATTCAAAGTAGGTGAGTATAATTATTATACTTGTATCATCAGAATTGACGATTGGACCACAAAGTTGTACTAAGCACTTATCATGAATGTTTGTTCTGGAATGATAGTTATACTACTGGTAGGTAGACCAGTAATTAGAAAAATAAAATTAAGACATTTCGGAAAGATCCCTAATAATTTTTAAGTTAGCAAATCTAAGCTATAAAAAATGAAGTAAAAATAAGAGTACAATGTAAATTAACTTTACAATCATTGCAATCATTATTTTTGAAAATCGTTGCATAATTGCTGCAGAATTATACAATAATAAAATATTACTGTTATATGAGGTCATAATATTACGTTAAACTTTGCTACTAACATCCTTTTATTTTATACTTTGAAATAAATTATCAAAGAATATTTTTAACTTCAAACAAACTCGAGCTTTGTAGGTAGACTTTGTAAATTCCTTTATAATGGAAAACAACGGTTATTCTTAACACATGCAACATAAACGCTTCTCGAATAATTAATCTTGTGAATTTACGAGTACAAGGTAGGCTTTAGTAAAAAGCGCTTAAGATTTTAATTTTCTATTAAGTACATATTTAAGCTTGGATTGAACAAGACGAGTACAGCGATAAACACTTGTCTTACTTAAGATGAGTTTTCGAATTTGCTGTGAATATCATAATTTCGTAAATTTAACAGTCTATCTAATTACAACAACGAAGATGAATGGAATTTACTCTCGGTACGAAATGGGAGCGAATCTATCAGTCTTGTACGGAACATGACTGTACAAATGTCTAGTACGGAATGGGTGTTTTATGTTATGTAATTTTTTTTGTTTATCCATTCTGTAGTTCCATATACTAGCTTAACTTAGTATGTTGGCCCATACATTATATTATTACATATTTTCTTACTTATATCCAGAAAGTAAAGAACTGAAGATATAGAATTATATCCGTATTAACATTTCCGTACTTTTTATGCTAGAACGTACAGGTTATTAAACCAACAAAAGGTGAAAAGATCATCCTGCATATTTTATTTCAGCAGTTACGTCTATCTTTCTTCATCCTACTAATTAGTATGGGGAAACTGTTCTCCGTCTTGATTACCTCTTTTGTTAGTGCTACTAAGAAAATGGTTCTATTCATTTCCTGCATTCATTTGTATCTTTTCTTTGATTTGCGTAATCTCTTACTTACCTTTCAGTTATAAATGTGTGTGAAGGTTTTTTGTTTGTAGGTCGATTAAGATTTTTTTTCACCAGCGTGTAGTTCTATTCGTCAATTATACCCCCCTTATTCCTACATTCCCGGGATCAAACCACCGGTCTAGTGTAAGCTGGTACAATCGTAAAATTGTGAGTATATAAATTACATAAATTATCTACAGATGATAATGAATAATTTCTGGTAAAATACCAGAGGAAGAAAAAAGAGTACATATGAGATGTATTTTCTTTCTCTTAAAAAATGGGGAAAAGGGGAAAAGACATACTCTCATCGGATCTCATTTAAGAAATATAAGTCACATTACAAATGAGTAAAAGTACCGGCAAGACTAGTGTTTCTCATGTAATAAAAGCCGATCATGAAATATATAAGCACTTAGATTCTAAAAGTACCAAGTTTTAGACAAACTTAGATGACGCCAATTTACTTTAAATTGAGACAACAAGTTTAGAGTCATGCATCTTTGTCTAAACTTCCGTGCTTAGTGACAGTTTGATGTATTCCCGTACTTGGAAATCACGTGAAACCACTTTATTTATTTGGGCTGTAGGTAAATATTTGCTACAACACCGTGCTATTTGAATTACAAACGTAAAATGTTAACAATATTTATATTGTGTTCCAGAAACTCTGGATTGTTTAAAGAACAATATGACGAAACTTAGTTTCGAAATATTCGGCTAGGACTAGAACCCCCATATAGTAACTTATATACCTGTCGCCATAATCGATTCGGCTGTGTTCAAGAACCTCCCGACCCAAATGTGTGTGGGTAGCAGACTTGAAACCAAAGGCTCAAAGATTAATACATATTCAAAAGTTCAACGAAATACCTAACAAGCATGTTTTGTTTGAGACACCTAAGAGCTCGAAATACTAATTTGTTATAGAGATACAATAACATAATGTCATTAAAGTTTCATTTTATTACATATTACGTGTAGGTACGCTTTAAATCTGTTTATTTCTCTTGAACTTCTAAGCTTTGTGTGTATCATTAGTAAACAAGACCCTTAAGTTATTCCTAGAATACTATATTCAGAGTTGCAAATGTAATTTTGGTGATTTTAGTACTGTAAAATTTCTGAATACGTCTAGTAAATTTTGCGTGAAAGAGTAATATAGATCCATCCATTCTCACAATGATACACAACTAGGTACTACAGGGTGAAGGCCTCCATCATAAAAATCAAATGATCGGCACAAACGTGGGCTTACAATTTGTCATCACGTTTGAGAAATGCGGAATAAATAGTGATCACTAACCCGAGCTGTGATCAAAACATCTGACACATATTTTTGCTGACCCGGGATTTGTTAATACCGGTACCTAAACCATTTGATGAGGTGAATTATAAATTACTTGCTTTTTCTAAACTAATCGAACAAAAAAGATCCCCTATCAAAAACACACGAGTACCATACTAACGTCTCCAGTAGAATTGAATCACACTTAAGTTCTCTTTCGCTTACCGTTGCTCTAGTAAAGAGTCCTTCAATAATGAGAAGCCATAGAGTGTACCCATCCTTTTGTATTATTCACATACGACGGGCGTGGTCGAGCTTGCCGAAATATTAAGTAGGATTAGTATTTCTAGCTCTGCGTTAACTTTGAACATAATATGGACTAAAAGCTTGGCCGATTCGGTAAATTCGGTTCCTTTATTTGCCGGCCGCATTTTGTGCTTGCCTTTTATCATCTTAAAATGTGAGGGTCTTTTGTGTATTGTCATAACATTTATATTTGCAAAATAGTTCGGCAAACAAATCTTTGGGTAAATATTATATTAAGAAACTGCGTTGTCAACTGATAGTTTGAATACATATTAGAAGTTAATTTAAAATGGCAATATCCCTGTTTATTAATGTAGGTTTAACGCAAATTTCCAACCGAAATATGCATTTTGTAGTTATCGTCCTTTGTCAGCAAAGAAATATATATGAATATAATAGTAAGGTAAATAATATCATGTAACCTACCATCGCATCAAACGTGGGTCTTCTAAATGACTGGTGTTAGTATGTAAAACTCTTTATTTTAAATTCTAAGATAATTTTAAGCTTAATATAAGCATTCTAATTTATGACGATGATAAACAAATTATCGTAAGGGCTAAATATAACACAATCAAATAAAAATGAATTAATAACAAACCCTAAAAAAATTTAAAGCAAAACAAAGTCCATGCGAGCTATTTATACATTAGGAAAACTTTTACTTCCCAACAACATCGCAGTAAAAATACGAATTGCAGAGCACTCAAATATATTTTACAGCAATAAAAACTTCGTCGTTTGATGCTTATCAAGACTCGCATCACTCACTCATGTGTATGAATACGTAATGATTACTTATTGAGAAAAAGAAAAGTTTCATCTGAACATTTGAAGAGTGACTGGTGGTTTTTTGGAATTATGCGAGATTTTCTCAATTGAATTCTTTGAGAAGGAAACACGCCACACGGTGACACAATGCCGACAGCTCATCAATTTGTGACATAAATGCGATATGTGGTTCTATTTTATTCTTTCATAGTATGTTTTTCTTCCATATGGAAGCGATTTGTGTTTTCCTTATGGAAGCGATTTATATTTAATAATAAATAAAGACTAGTTTCTTAAGCACCATAAACATCTTAGGCTGTATTCCGTCAATGTTAATGTGGGAGCCAGTACACTTGAAATTAAAGGCTGGCAGCACAGTGAGATATGTTTCCTGGTGAAATGTCCCTCCATGGAATAGGCCGCAGTGGTCTCTTAACATCAGGTAGGCTGCGTGTATATGTCTATCTGCAAACTGATGTAGCAAAAAAAATATACAAATTGTGTGATTGACTTTGTACATTTTCTTTTTATAACAAAACTTAATCTTCTTCTTTATCCCAAGAGATACTCTGTCGCGTATATGACTACATAGTTGGTGTTATCGTAGTTAGTGCAATCTCGTGAGACGTCAGCATGAAACTTGGTAGACCAAGTTGTGCAAAGATGCAGATCTAATCTATATGTGTACTTTGGAAGCATAATGTTGAGTTTAACTCAAATGCAATCTCACTGCGATAGTCATACCCGAATTTAATAATCTGTCTGACTGCATTTACTTTCTAGTTACTTTTGAATTTATATTAAGGTATAACGCTTTGATGGTCTTGTATTTTAAGTACCGGGTCGGGATCTCGGGATCCTGGGTTCAATTCCCGGGTCGAGCCAACTTTATATCGATTTTTTGACACACCTGGTTTGTGGTCGCCAACCCGCATTCGGCAAGCGTGGCTAGTACCCCCTTAAGTTTTTTGAAGAATTGATATATTATTAATTTGTATGATAAAAATACTGCTTCAGTTTGAAAAATTGTAGTAGTTACAGAGCAAATTTTTTGTTTAATTTCAGATTGTCAGACTTCAAAGTAGCCGATAAAGACTTTTGATAATTTGATAGTGCAAGATTCTAATGCGATCAGATTCAGCTGATTTGGTGATTTAGTGTTAATAACCGCAATAAAACGAACTCTGTTATTTTCAAGAAACAAAACCGATTAGCCTGTGGACATTAAGAAAAGCCGACAAACTACCAGCAAAACTTTTTATGACATAAACCTTTTTAGATCTATTGCGGTGATTTGAAATTGGGCACGAAACCAACGAAACCACCCAATAATCCTCGTAAAAAGAACACGAAAACTCAATTTGCCATATAATCTTCAGCTCGATCTTTTATATTTGAGGGCAAAATTGTTTTCTTGTTATAGCTCGATTATCCCTTTCACTAGGTACGTGAGAATGTAAGTGTAAAAATCATTTATAGACCCGGCTATAATATTTTATCGGCTTAGAGGCGATTTGCTTCAAGACATCCTTACTTTGTGCAATTGAGAACCTTTTAGCTATATTCTGAAATGTCGGTTTTACATTTTTGACTATTCATTGGTACCTATACATATTATCAAAACTTTTTTTTTACAAGTATAAAACCTATTAATTTATTTAAACTTCACTGCACAACGTAGGGTACGATAGGCGGACTTGATGCCTCATGATTGTTACAACGATAAGTACTAACTCAATCACCACGTTTGCCAAATGTCGATTGGTAATTATAAACCCGAGCTACGTTGGACAAACCCTATATAGATTTTTTTCAATCCAGGAATTGAACCCACTAGGCTTGGAGATATTCTAGCATGTAGAAAAATTTAACATATTTTTAAGCTAACATTTCGTATTAAATTCATTTATGTCGTATAAAAGAGATTCTTATTGAGATAAGATTTCCTAGATAGTTTTATTCGTAAGCAATAAAAGAATATTGCGGGCTATGAAGATTCCCTCAAGGCTCTTGCTTGGATCCCTATTTATTTCTTATTTTTAATATTATACCAGTGTCCACAAGACTTTGGAATTTTGTTTGAGTCTTCAATGTTAAAAGTACAGAGATTTAATAAAGTGACTTTATTTCGACATAACTATCCAAAAAATTCTTCAAATGTCTTTTTGTTTTGTTTATAAACCAAAAGTTTACGCCTTAAAATTAACATGGCAGCATTATAGAGGAACATTAAAATTCAAATGTAAGGTTTTCTGAAAATTAACACCAAAAGGTTTACATTAAGCTACTCCATTCGGTACATACATTTTAATGTTCTGGGTCCGAAGTAGCAAATGAGTAAGCAAATATGGTTTAGCGTTGGCCCCCAGCAAAATATTTGTTTACTCCATTTGAGAGAATTTAAAATGGGACATTAGCTAAAATTGCGTCAGAAAGAATTTATTTTGCTAAAAGTGTTGCTATTGAAAAGGAGTCACAAAAGCAAAAAATTACGCAAAGCGAAAATGATGCTAAACAAATGGAGTAAAACTACATTAACTTAATGATAATTTTATGAGAGAAAATTAGATAGCTACCCGTAATGACACGAACTAAAGGACAGATATCGTTATCATGAACATTTCACATCGTAAAAAAGAACCCAAATTATTTTTAATAGTCACCAGACGAAACATAAAATTCAGCAATTGTAACTTGGTTGGCTCGGTATCTTTGATGTAAGAAAAATTAGGTCTTAACTAATGTCGTATAGAAAATCTAATACTAAAACTGGTCCGGACTTTAACTTCCCACATCACAAAAATTAACTAAAAACATTTTTATATGATAGATTAGATGAACGCTACATGTTATTCCAACCCCACGGATTATTCTTCTGTGACAAAAACGTTAGTAGAAACGTTTTGAACGTTAAAACTTCTTAAATAAATATACAAACGTCTAAATTAGGAGTAATTAAGTGTAATCACGACGCTCGTTTCACGCTTTCGTGGGACCACAAACGAGTTGCTGTGAACACTGGTACTTAATCTTGCTACAAAACCTCTTAACACACACGTTTGATTTATATATACGAGTTAAATTCAAGCAGGGATTAGTGCACTGACTTGATATCTATACTAATATTATTTACATATAAAGAGAAAAGACTTGTCTGTTTGTTTGTTTGTGTTGAATACGCTCCGAAAATACTTAAACGATTTGAAAAGTTCTTTCACTGTTGGGAAGCTACATTATTCCCGAGTAACATAGGATACTTATGATCCCGAAAATAAGGGGGAAGAGGGGATAATTGACGAAAGAAATTTACGCGCGGGTGAAACCACTGAGGCGGGCGCTCTAGTTTGATAATACTTTTTGTAAAAAAAAACATCTTAGTTCAACTGCAAGATAAGTTACAATGATGGGTACTGGCTTCATCCCCACGCTTGCCAAATGCGGGTTGGTGATCACAAACCCAAAGCTGTGTCCGAAAAACCTACACAAAGTTAGCTCGATCCGGAAATTGAACTCAGGACCCCGATCTCAGCTTAAACCTCTAGACCATCGTAGCTTTAAGCGACGAGGTATACCTACACGAGTTTAGTGCACTGACATGATATTTGAGAATACTTTTTGTAATTTACGAAAACAAACAAAACAATTTTCTTTCAGCTTGGTAAACATTTCAGTTTTTAATTAGAAATGTGGAAAAATAGTAAAAAACCGAATACCCGGCTTCAACCAATGTTTTTATGAATATGATTTTAATGAGGCTCACCAATTTCACCGTGTATTTGTTCATTCCGATTTTGAAGTAATTGAATATTGATTTGTGTGTGAGCAATGACCAACTTTTATTAATTTGTGTTTTTCGTCGTAACTTTAAACGATAATGGTTTGACTCATTCAATAGGGTACACTTTAGGGTCTGCTTGGTTTTTTTTTTTTAACTAAATAGATCCAATAATTGTCATATTCTCATAGTACTCGTATTTAGCTTTAGCTCTGCAATCACTTAGATTTATGTAATACTAATATAATTTATCAAGATACATTATGTATGGTTTTTAATTTCATTGTCTATTTTATGTATTTTTCTATTATTATTTTTTTCCTTTGAGCATTGGTCTTTGCGTCTAAAGAAAATTATGCCCGACAACATAATTTACTAGAAAAATGCTACTCAGAGCCGTTTAACGACTGATAAAAAATAAAAATTGCTACTTTTTCATGTAATCTGCAGCGAATTGCTACGTAAATCTAATTACAGTTGGCAACATAATTTATGCTGTAATTCACAAATGTTCGTAATAAGTCTATTAGTCATCATTACGTTACACAGCGCGGGTATTACGGGTCATTCCAGCCAATTTTCACTTATCAGCAGTTCCTTGAGAAAGGAATGAAAAAAATATTAACTATATTGCTTTTTGTCACGCGATATACCGGAATGGAATGAATCATTGCCTATAAAGGAACAAAGAGTTCTTTAAAAAACGCGTGATTAATCAAAGCTTGGCCCGTTAAATTTTACTGTTTGTTTTCAACACGAAGGTATTTATTGTATATTGGAATGTGTTTTGGCTTTATTCATGCGGGAGCCAGTGCCGTTGTTGGTGCCAATATTCTAAATTTTTGTTACACAATTGAAACTCAGCATTATTTCGGATAAAAAGCTATCTATGCAGAGACATAAGTTGAAAAGGGTCCCTACTTACAGTCTATGTTCTAAATTATTGTTTCACTTTGAATTTCATCTAAATTGTTTCACTGGCTTGGACGTAAAAACGTTAAGAAAGATGGAGAGAGTTACTACCGTATTTTTAATATTACATCTTACAGAGTAATACAGTAAAGAACTTGAAAATTGTTTTACTACATGTGTCGGTGGCCGAGTCTCTAAGGGCATGGAGTTGGCAGGGGGAATAACCTTCTTTTTTGTTGCCAACTTATATTTACGCTTCAAATTACGGTCACTTCAAATTTTGGTATCCTCGTTAGTGTTTTGTTTTTTATTTAACAAAGTTTAATGTCAACATCTATTTAATAAAAATGCTTTTAAAATATTTCGCTTTATAGTTGGTATAATGTATACTGAGACGATTTCATTAACTGACTGACTTAGTTTTAACCATAAAGCCGATTAATTAGACTACCTACTGTACAGTTTCAAAGAAACTTTTTCCTACGACCGTGCCAAGCTAGTATAATGGACTTTTTTTTCTTGTTACTTGCAACGCATTATTGAAGCATTATAAAAAAAATATTTCATTTCATCAAATGCACAATATCGGCAGTAAATCATTTGCTATCTGGGTATCGAGTTTAATACACTCGTTGGCCTCCCTTTAAAAAAATATCATTACGCGTAATGATGCTTTAGGCTGTGTCCCCAGTAGGCCAACAGACTGAGTTTGCAGCCTATCGATTTAGTACGCCTTTCTATATATTAGAAATGAAGTGTCCACAGTTTGCGCGTAACGCTGCAATCTGCGTACAGTGAGCGCAAAACTAGCAAACTGTGGACTGTTGTTTTTTGCTAAAAAATGCCATTGTAAAATCGTAAATTAAATTAAGACTGACAAAACGTTAAGGAGTGTTATTGACAGTTCATTAAATTAAGAGCGTAATGGAAGTATCAAAAGTTTTTATTAAAATGTGCATCATAATTCAACGTCCGTCAAATTAATGTTCATCGAAATTAAATTACTTCGGCGACCGTTCCTTCTTTCCGCTGTTTCGTGAGCGGTTATAAAATGTGTAAAATTGTTTAAATATTTATGAGACAGGTTCAATCCTCTATAGATTTGGTTTTTTGGTTGGTGGTAGGGCTTTTTCAGAGTCCGACTGGCTACCTCCACAGGTGAAATCTGCCTCCATAACAGCCGGCAATATTAATGTAGGAGCCAGCACACTTGAAATCAGAGGCTCGAAGATCAGATGAGCCTACAGTCTGGCAGCACATTAAGCGACGCTTCCAGGCGAAGTGCCCCTCAGTGGAATAGGTCGCAGTGGCCGCTTACCATCAGGTGGGCTCCGTGTCTGTCTGCCAACCGACCTAGTATAAAAAAAAGATTTTTATTTTATCGTTGTAAAATTAAATAAAACTGACTTATCGCGGTGAGGCAGGCAGGAGTAATCTGAAACAAAACTCACAATACAAATATATTAGAAAAAAAACAATTTTTCCAGGTATCAGGCGGGACTCGAACACACAAGTTATTTTATCTCTGATTTACAGGTTGAAAACTGAAAGTTCATACATAAAAAGTTAACTATAAGTTTTAAAAATACTTTGTTGGTTCATTAGTAGCTTTTCGAGTCTTGTTTGCGATCCCTCTCATCCGATTGCGGTGTAATGCGACTATGTATTGTGCAGAGCTAATACATAATTTCATTTGTCTTATATAAAACAATGATACTACAGTATCGACAACAAAAAACTAAAATGCTGTTAATTTTCCATTTTCTTTTTAAGATTACAATAAAGTCAACATTATTATTTTTCATTAACTATGGTAAACACTCGGCACAATTGCAATTTTGTATGTTGTTCCCCTACACAATTTGTAAAGGCTTTACAAACCTGATTGCCATAAAACAAAACAATAACATTGTAGTAGTTAATTACAGTTGCGAGAACCAACCGATTTCCGAGAAATTGTTCATAAACTATAAACGTTGCATTTGTAACCGTAAGTGTTTTGATTAAGTGGCACAATTGAATGCTAAGGCTTATTTAGTTACATACAGTTGGTAAACCATAATCACACTTAATCGGTCTAAACAGTGAGTTTTCCACGAAAACAAACACATGCACAGCCATGTTGCCGCATTACAATACAAAATAATGATGACTTGTAAACATACGCCTTTATTATGTAATACTGTCCATTATTTTTAGGAAAGTATTTTATGAATAAAATTGTTTTTTATACTATAGGTAAAGGCAGTTACCGTCAATTAGGTAAGGATGCTTGCAACGACAAAAGCATCACTTGCGCGTCGACGACTAAGCGGTTTATTTGTCTATCTATACTAATATTGAGGAAGGATTTGATTGTTTTTTTTTTGTTTGTATTGAATAGGCTTCGAAACTACTGAACCGATGTGAATGATTCTTTCACTATTGGAAAGCTATACTATCCCCGGGTGACATAGGGTACTTTTGATCCCGGAAATGAGAGGGGGTACGCTAAAACCTACGAATACCTATTTTGATAAATTTAATAATTTCGTATAAAAACCAAAGATTATAATAAATAAAATGTCATAAAAAGAATGTTTACAAAAAAAAACTGCTGTGTGTCAAAATAGTTGACTTATAGTTTTGTTTGTGTAAACAGATATAAGTATGCTCATTATACTTAGTTACTCCAGGCTGTATATTTGTTAACATATATCACAGGTAATGGCGTGTAATCTTGATACGTTTTCTCTTGTGTAAACAAAACAAAAAATAATGTTATGTGAGTTACATATTACTAAGTTGAAGTAGAGTATTTGAATTATTCTTCCCAGTCATGACCAGATGGACCAGGTGGGTTAAAATGCTCCTGTGTCTCCTCCTGCATTGCATATACCATCTGAGTTTTTTTTTTGTTTATTTATTTAAGGACAACCAACCAAATATTCACTTACAATTAATAGTTTAAAGTACATGGTTTGCAACATTGTAAAGTGATGCCCTTATATAGGTAGATTCGAGTACATAAATTACTGCTACTATAGCTAAATGATATAACAATAAGAAATCAATTTTGTGTAACTGTAAAGTACAAACAATAAGTAAAAATAAAAATAAAAAGGTACAATTAAATTATTTTTTATGAAGCCAAGGCTCTCATAAAATCTCTCGGAGTACTAGTTACAGAAGTTTCATTTTATCACTAAAATCTTTGACAATGGCACAGGACCAGCATAACTTAAAGGCATTCTGAAAATATGGCAGGGTTTAGTGGGTATCCCAGCCATTCAGCCTCCATCATTGAAATCAAGTCATCGCCACATCGACAGGTAGGATGAGCTTGTCAAGTGTGGATGGGTTACCACAAAAACTGTGTTCAAAAATTCTGTCACAAATTCTACACCGACCTTCAATTGA
Organism: Mecyna flavalis; assembly: GCA_949319885.1. NCBI lineage: Eukaryota > Metazoa > Arthropoda > Insecta > Lepidoptera > Crambidae > Mecyna > Mecyna flavalis. Next base: position 10,993,306 of record OX439437.1, read on the forward strand.
ACCTGGTAAGCCGGTTCAGAACTTAAACCACTAGATAATCGAGGCTATAAAAGATAATATAAAAAAACAACTATATTTCTCATTGGGTATATCAACCGAAGCAGTAGTAGGTACCTAGTAAAACATAAACATATAAAACTATTTCTAAACGAGGATTCAGGCGACTGGGACCAAATAAAACTGGGACCGCGGTCCCAGTTACCTGATAACATTTTTGAATCGGTCGACTGGGACCATATACCTAATTTCCTTTAATGTACAGTTAACAGAAAAATCAAATTATAACTCAGGATTTTATTTTATTTAGTATTACGGTCAAGTATTTTTGAAGTGAAAACTTCTGACTACACTTTTTTTATGGGGAAAAAATGTTAAACTCGCGACAGATTAGTAAGATTGATTCGCCATGCTCGTCGAAGTTATAGACGCCCAGAAACACCAAAGAGAAGTCACACGGAATATCTAATGGCGGAGTAGAATTTCATGGAAATAAAAGCGAGTGATGCAAAACTTTTATTTGAAGTACCAGGCGCCCATAAGTACCGAAGAGTAATCACACGGAATATTTCATCCTAAAATGGCAGCGTGGTGAATAAAATTCATGAAAATAAAAGCGAAGTGATGCAAAACTTCTATTGGAAGTACCAGGCGCCCAACACCAAAGAGTAGATCGAAAATTCGTAAGACGGATGGAGAGTAGACAGACCGACAGACGGTGCGGCGTTGTGTCAGTATGGATTTGTCATAAAAGTGACATTCGGTTGCTAAGTAACATTGTTATGAGGAGATGATTATCATTGCAAATAAATATTACACCACGATATGTGCATCTTCTGACTTTATTATAAATATTTAATAGGAGTAATGAGTACTTACTTTATGGTGTATAAAGTTAAGAGACATTAAGACTGATTTTTATATTATTGTTTTGAGGAGATTTCTGTTGAATGTTTACTTAGAATTACTAGTTAAGTAGGCATATGAGCCAACGTGATTTTTAAAACATAATTAAGACTGTTATACTGTTTAAGTAGGTAATACAAAAACTAACTTACCTTTGCAAAAATTAACTTTGTTTTATTTGTGACACCTTTTCTGCTAACTGTACTAAATCTTGTATTTCAACAATGGATTTGTGGTTAAAATTACGGGTGGTCCCACTCGCCTGACAAAATAAACAAATAAAAACTAATCAGGCAACTGGGACCGCGGTCCCAGTTATATAGTGGTCCCAGTCGCCTGAATCCTCTTCTAAACGTTCTCAAACTAAAATTTCTTTTCGCTTTTAATTCAAGGTTCTACAAATGTTCAAATCCATTGAGTCCAACATTTCACGTTAAAAACTGCACCAGTCTCCTTCGCGAACATTCCCGTTGCTCGGTCATGCACTAGTAAAATCAATAACAAATGTGGTCCATCGCTAAGGGATGAGAGTAAAGTTGTGCGAAGCTCTAACACTCAACATGTCGTTCTCACACCCGAAACTTAGTTTTCACGGTAGTCCAATTCCTTATTCAGTATATACATACGTTTTGTAACAAAAGCCTTGTTCGTCTACTGATTTAGATACCTTGTTGTTACGTATGTGTTTTTCGGAGAACTCGCATTAGTTGCCAAAAATAAATCGTAACTTAACATAAATTTATTAACCAATGATAATATATTTAAGAAATAGAGCTATCTTTTCCTTATGTGTGATGATGTCATGTGAAAACATGTCATTTTGTGTGCGATCGATTTCGACACAAATTACGTTACTACGCCACATACTATCTTTGTATTATCATTGTTAAATATCTTACAAATTAAGCAGCTTTTTGTGTAGTGATTATTCGATGATGGTTGACTTAAACTTTGATAATGATATTCCTGCAGGCTCTGTAAGACACGTTAAGCTGTTGGTTTCAATATTATAGAATAACTATGCAAAATAAAGTTTATAAAAATATAATTTGTTCTGCAAATAGATTTAAAAAAAATACTTTTGCACGCCAATCTTTTTTGACGTCAATGGCCTAAAGATAGCAGAATGGCTAAAAGACCAGTCATTGACAAAACCCTCTTTATTTAAAGTTAAGCAAAATATGATGTCAAAACATGCGCCCACAAACATCATATTATAAACATATACTCGTAGACAACAATTTAGAGACATTAGCACCTCCTTCCCTGCTCGCCGCCAAAACCACTCATGTTATTATAACGATAACCATTATGCATACCGGAGTATCAATTTGGTTATCGCACAAGTAACTTGCACAAGTTTATCGATCATGCACTATGCAAATGTGAAAATCCATTCTAAGTTTTCGAACTAAACGTCGCTATTTCCAGTGTAATCTTGTTGATAGCATAGTTGAAAATGTTTTTGAATGCTTGTAAAATTGATATTCTTTTCTTTGTTCCAAACTGGTAGTCTTTGAGTTGTAAGGGATGTAATGCCTGCCTTTATATCTCACGAAGTTGTATTAGCTCTGTGTATTCAGAAAATTATGTTATTTCAAAAAATAATAAGAATTTATTTATTGTAACTATTGTAAGAAGTTACACGATAAAATGGTTCAGCATGAATGATTTATTTTGGATATTGGACAACATCTTATACTTTGATCAGACCCCAAAGTAGGTAGCTTATGCACTTTTGATTTTGTATTATAAGTATCAAACACTTTTAAGTTGTCACATATATATACTTAAATACGAATATATATCGAGACACAAGACAAACACAAACGTTTTTCATGATATAAATATTTGTCTCGGGCTGACCCACGACTTGTCGCACATAGGACAAGATCATTACCATAATAATTATAACGCCATACCATACATAATTAATTCAAATATTACCATTGAATGAAGAGAGAAAATGACGTAATTTCATGAATGTTTAAGCACAATATTTGAATTACATTATGATTTGTTCAGAGACACGGGATGAAAAAATGTAAGGTAATTGTAAGGTCTCCTTCATAATATAATTTATTGTATAATAATTGGCTTTGGCCTGTTTTTATGTACAGATAATTGTGACATTTCATTATCTTATAACAGACATAATGAGACTCCAAGCAACTTACAATGCTTATTGCATTGAATCGACTAACACAAATTCGATTACTTATCTAGAACAGTTACAAATTTTATGAAAGCAGTAATCATATTTCATTTCAGATTTTTCAATATCTTTAGTCATAAAAAGGACAATGGAAATCTTTTGAAACAAGGACTGTTGCAATAATTGAATCATTCGACGGGATGCCAATCGAATGCTTGCGAGTCTGTAATCCTATTTCCTCCGGGATCTTCGCAAGATTGGCTCGACCGCCTCATGAAAAAATATTGAAAGTTTATGTCCACAACGAAGTTAGCTGCCAGTAACTCTTAATAATAAAAGCTTTTGGGGATTTCGCTCCGGGAAAATAATATGACAAATTGAACCGTTACAAAATGTGTCGCTAGTAATAGTGGAATGGAACTGTCATTTGCAGATTATCAATTACATTAAATGCTCTTTAATTATGACGGTGTGGTTTGAATGGATGAGAGTGTAATAGTTTTGTACATTATGTATTTACAAATAGAACGTAGCGTATGAAAGCGTCATTTGAAAATTACTAAACCGAATTGACTGAGTTTTATTTAATTCCTTTCAGAGTAACTAAATAATGAAGGACCCAAATAGAGGATGTTATCTGATACTTAGACGATTAAAAAGAATCTACTTTTTGTTTTGCTGTCATGTAATTTATATTCTTCAATTTGTTTATGTTAATGTATATTTAATACAAAAGCTTCATTGCTAAATAACTTTCTTTTAAAAATCCGGATCGATTTTCAATGTCATAACAGGCATTTCAGATAATTTAAAATTATAAATTAAGAAAATATCAACGATGATGTCGTTAGTGTGAACACCTTCATAGTGTTAAAACGTATCATATTTTATCAATAATTTATAACACAACACACAAACTGAGCTAAAACTAAATTAATATTGTCGCAAATAAGGAACAGGTAGCTGGATCTTCGGCTAACACGAAATACGCGATTATATGATTTATTGATTCGCATCAAAATAGAGTTCATCCAATGGGTAAATATTATTCGAACAAAGTTCAAACGTTATACAATCAACTTGGCAAAGTAAGCCTTTCTTCCTGTGGAAGTTATGTTTATGTTGAAAAACATATGAAGCAGCATTTATTATTATTATAAACTGGTTTTTTGGTATCCTTTTTTCATCCCTTTTGTCAAAGTTGTGCTTTTTTTTGTCCTAATATTAACTTTATTACTTGCGTATGGGTATTTGCTTTGCTACTCGTGATAGGTTACTTAAAAAAGTTTGGTGTTTTATTTATGCTTATTAAACTGATTTAGATACTAGAAAGACATAATTAAAAACCACACCTTAATAACTAGGTACAATACGCTACGCATACGTTGACAGATTTTAATTTGAAAAGTTCTAAAAGTATGAACTGTAAGTAATATAGGTTTATAGTACATTTTGTCATGCAAACTTAACTTACAACACCTAATTTATAGTTCATTTATCATACTTATGATCCTTATGTTTATCTTTACCAAACTTCCACAAGTTTGTATGAAATTGTGAATCCCAATAAAGTATGTGAATCTCTAAAATTAAACATGAGTGGTGGAATAGCGAACTTTGTCATTAACAAATTACACGCCATGTCTGTCACCAGTAACCCATAAACTTTTTTTTATGTGTCGGCCAAACTTCTGTTGCCAATATGACAAAATTTTTACACTGTTCTAACACAAGCACAGGATTACATTCTGGCCCTAGCCTACATTGGACTCATAACTTGAAAGCATTTAAAACCTCAAACACACACAATCACGTACATACATAATATTATATTATTATATTATTCTCAATGTAACATATATTAGCTGGCTAATCACGACATTGTTCTTATTTAAAGTTTTTTTCTTAAATTCCGTACGTAAGAGTTTCTCATTCAACATTATAAGCTAGTATTGGAAACTAATTAGGTTAGTGTGTAAGTTGTATTTCTTAAGTCATAATGTATTATTATAAGCTGTTTGTTTCCTTAATAAAGAAAAATAAAAAATTTGTATTTTTAAAAATATCTTAGGACATATTCACATAGCGCCATATAGCTCCAAACTGAGCATTAGCTTACTTGTGCTATGGGTGCCAGACAACGGATAAACATTACTTATTTACTTTATTTTGTAAATAAATACATATTATACATAGAAACACCCAAACCGGTACAAACAGACATGTTCAAGCACACAAATGTTTGTACCGTGCGGGAATCGAACCTGCGACCTCTGGTGTAATAGCCGACTTCTTGACTATTACACCAAATGGCTCGTCAAAAAGAATACAAAGAGCCTCTTTACTGCTGTTGCTTTGCATTTCGTCAGTAAACTAATTAATCTTCTCCTGTAATTTGATCTTAGAACACTAATTGTTCGAGAGCCGCCCCCGTTGATTAAAGATCTATTGTTTTATTACCCAATTATAGTTTTCTGTTGGCACAAAGCTGTTTGTTTTTAATTAGAATTGAATAGTTCTACAGAGCAACGTTAATTGGTTTTATTGAAATAATAAAATAACTTTGTCAATTTAACACCAAGGATAATTATTCTAATTAAATGGCCTCTTAAGTTTTAAAGAGATATTAATTAAAAGACCGCTTGAGTAATAATTATAACTTACAATACAGCTTTTAGTAAAGTTTGTTACCTGTTTCTTATGAGTAGCCAACCTGAAAAGACTAGGGAAACGCTCATGAGTGCCAACTGTCTGAATCACAAAATAGTGTTAAATAAAAATTCAAGATAGAGCAACCACATATTCTGCAAGTCTAACTTATAAAATATCTTGCATGGACCACAAAAAAAATCTTAACAAAAAAAAACAAAGCAAAATATCAAACTATCAAAGAATGAAACGCTCAAAAACGAAAAATGCCACTTTAACCCTTGCGCAAATTAAGAAACCATAAAACGCTCAAAAACGAAAAATGCCACTTTAACCCTTGCTCAAATTAAGAAACCATATTTTATTTCGGAAAAAACTAGCTAGGATTCAAGCAAAACAAGTCACTGGAAAATGGTTGATTTTATCACAATTTTATCATAACGGCGTTTTTCAATCGGGATTTGGAAAGCGTGATTTTAAACCAGGGATCCAGTATCGCAAGTAAGCCCTTATCTTACCTTAAATGCTTCTTCTTCAATTATTATAGTACAATAAGGAAGCTATCAATAGCTTATTAGTCACTAGCCTTACGCCCGCGGTTTCACCCGCGCATAATTTATTTTTTCAAATATTCCCCCTTCCCCCCACATTTCCGGGATCAAAAGTATCCTATGTTCACCGGGGATAGTGTAGCTTTCCAACAGTAAAAGTAAAATTATTGAAATCGGTTCAGTAGTTTCAAAATTGTTAATCCTGCGGGAATGAGACGATTAACGTAGGTAGGAATTTTATATCCTATGTCCTAATCCGGGTTATAAACTTTAAGTGTGCCAAATTTCATCTAAATCCGATCAGCCGTTTAGACATGATTGAGTAACAAACATCCAAACATCTAAATATCCAAACATTCAGACTTTCGCATTTATAATATTAGTAGGATGTTAAGCAACGTTGGAAACACTAAGCAACTTTGTTCAGAGGGGTGACCAAAATTATTATTGCATTAAAACAACTTCGGGTAAAAATATGGACTAGGTTCACCCTGTTTTTATATACACATATTTATAGCATAGAATTAAGAGGGAATTGAACTATGTAGATATCATTATAAAGATCTATTTAGAACACGTAATTTAATATTTTACTCTAAATCAGAAAACGAGAGCTCTTCATTAATTTTAGCAAAAAATGAAAATGTAGGTAATTTGCTTAATCAAGTTTTTAAAATAAAGTAAACCTTAAATGGCCGGATATTGAATGCTTTTGTTTAATTACTTTTTTACTCTTAATAGGATCAAAGTAAATATTATAGGGAACTTGAATGATTTTCAGCATTTTATTTTCCTCCACAACCTTTTTTGATTAGTTAAAAAAATACAAAGTGAAAATCACTGTTGATTGAAATATAAAGGAAAGATAAAAACCAATAAGTGTTTTTCCATTAATATTTTTTGCACGGGGGTAAAGTTGCGACATTATTCCACAGACATGCGATTTTTCGGCATGAAAGGGAGCTTTCGTCACTTTCCAATTCCAAAACTATTCCATTTGTTGCGACCTGAAAGAAGGACTATCAGAAACATTTATATTTATTTTATCCTAAGGTAACTGGAAAGATCGGATCAGGAGGCGCTCGTGGCGCAGCTGTGACAGTGGTTCGTTAGCGATAACGAAAGTCAAGCTACCTACGCCGCGGTCGATTAATGGATGGGTGACCATTCTGACCATATTTAGTGACATTAATTTCGAGCGTCTCCGTGCTTCGGAAGGCACGTTAAGCTGTTGGTCCCGGCAGATATTTACTATAATGTTAATATTAGTCGTCAAGCCTAGTCAGAGGCCATTTGGCGGCTTGATAACATCTGACATTAAGGTTGGTCACTTGCCTTACGCACCCCTCCACCAACCCGCACTAGGCCAGCGTGGTGGAGTATGGCCCACACTATCTCACAATTGAGATAAGGCCTGTGTCCCAGCAGTGGGAACGTATATAGGCTGATGATGATGAAGGTAATTGGGCATTATTCCTGGATAATTAGTAAGCAACGTAGATCTTGTGTGTATGTACCAAATCTAAAATCTGTTGAGTAGAAATGAAATGACAGAAAAGAAATGCAGAGTTATTTACGAATTATAATTATTATTAGCATGGATTTATCAAATATTTATACAAAATATTTCAGAAAGCACTATATTATAATTGTATAGATAAATAAGCTCGTACAATGAAAATATTGGCAATTTTAAGCATGCTAAAATCGCGAATATACCAACCGTGTTTATCTATTGACAAACTGTTGTTAAATAATAAATATAATATTGTTTGATGCTCAAAATAAATTTCACAATTGTTTGGAATGAAATTCAAGAGATATTGCTAGGTAGGATTATTGAACTTTCAACTGGAATAAGTTTTAATTGGCCCTTTCGTTTTTAAACAATGTGTCTACGAAGTGTACAAATTTTATGTAGGTAGAAATCTGTTCAATAAGTTTAATGGAAATCGGATATCCATCTAATATTTCTGAGATAGTATTAATTAAAAAATATTCGGGATCGTGAACCCGATAATTGGATTAACCTACGTATCTATGTTTGCCGTAGATAACTGAACAATCGACGGGCTTAATTTATTTCAAGAAAGTTTGGCGGTACCTATCCTGATAATGGAAAGTTGGAAAATCGGGATTAGACAAGGGGACCAAACCAAGATCCTGGTAAATTTGACTTTGGAGTCCCTCCTTTGCGGTCAAACCTTTATTGTTTCGTGTTCGACAAGAATTTAATAGGAGAAATCCATTATTAAGATTACCAGATACTTTAATCCAATTGGCTCGTGTTTACTACCGTATTGATGTGTGTTTTATTTATTGGATATCCTTCCAGAGAAATATTGCGTCGTTATTTTATTTATTGCGTGTGGTTTCTCTTAAAACGTTTTGAGGATTTGTTAAGAAATTGGCGTTACTCTTTGTAACATTCTAAGTAGTTGCTCTTTGTAAGCAAATTATGTTTATATCTAGAGATCTGTTGACTCTGATTTATGCGTGAATATGTCTGCCTCTTAGGTACAGTAGCTATAAGTCGCGCTTTAAAGCTATAGCCTTACCAGGGTTTTGGGTTAAAAACCCGGGGCGCGGAGTTTTGTTATTGGGTTTTTCGAAAAAAAAAAACGTAGTTATCATTGGTGGCAATAAGATTTCGGGTACTTTACTTTTTAGTAGAAATCTAAATCTGCACTTAATTTGAGAAGCGATTTGGATAAGATATAGTTTTCATGTGAAATGCTGTCAAACGCCAGGATCAATCTTTACTATCCATTGCCCTCATTGGTCTGACGTGCTTAGGATTTCTGATGTGTCAATCACCGCCAGATTTAAGTACCTACGCAGCAAGTTTTCCAAACCTGGAATATAACTCCGTAGCTTGTAAATAAAGTGACAAGGAAAAAACTCACGTGCAAATAACTTTTTTCCCGTCGTAAATATATTTTTAGAAACCAATAAATACGAAATGTTGAACTTCAGAATCTCTCGTCTATAAATAATGTATAGATATTTTGACGTGTAAACATGATATCAAAAGCAAACACGGAGATTCTGAAACAGATATGAAACATTGAGACGCTTGAGCCAGCAGGTTACTTAACTAACCTTTGAACCTTTACCCTTTTTGTTGTCATGGTGTATCACATATCAGTACCTTTTCATTGTAAGGGCAAGATTAAATTATATTTAGTTTAGATTTCACACGGATTTATGAGCGTGTTGGGTTGGCGACCTCTTTTATATCAAAACAAAGGGAGCTGACAACATTTAAGCACAGACACTGTTTATTGTATAGATAATATGGTGTATTATATTATCAATACAATAAACAGTTTGTGTACCACTTTATTGGCCTTATAGACAAAATATTTAACTAGGGAATGTTTTATAATGCTTCTTCTTCTTGGTATTAAAAATATAAGAAAGCTTATGTCCAAAACAAATTATTATTACATTTTATATGTAGCTTGGTAAAATAAAGGCAATCTAAACAGTAAAAATTATAATTATTTAGATTTTTGGTTAAAAAATAAGAATGTCTAAGTAACAACTTGTTTGATATGCACGCACATGTTGCCGTATTTCGTAATTCGTTACATGCTACACAACAAAACGGTTTACTCTTTAAACAACAAACAGGAACTTACTTTTGAATATCATAAAATATTCCTTCAATAATTCACGGAATTATTCAAGATTTGAAATGGAACTACTTGAAGCCACTTAACCTTATCTATACTAACACAAGCAAGATGAACTTAACAAAACTAATGACAAGTTGACAAAGTTCTACAAGCTTTGGTAGTTATATTTAGTTATGTTCATGAAGTCAAGATGCGTAATCTGATTACATAAAACAGTACTTTATGAGTTTCGAGATACTTTTATAACTATACTAGCGGTCGCCCTCGCGGTTTCACCCGCGCGTAATTTCCTTTTTCAACTATCCCCCATTACCCCCAATTTTCCGGGATAAAAAGTATCCTATGTTCTAATCCCGGTTATAAACTAAACGTGTGCCAAATCCGTTCATCCATTCTTGAGTTATAAATAGTGTAACTAACACCAACTTTCTTTTATATATATAGATTATTATAAGCAATGTAGCCTTACAAGCGTTATTAGGTATAAGAATAATTAGAGCAATAAAAGAAGCGTTTTTAGAAGATTGTAGTGAATCCTTAATACTCTTTTAAACATCCAAAGGTTTTTGATGACCAGTACTATTACGAGATATGCCTTGTGACTTTAGAGATTTGACACCTAGCTAGGACCTCGGTGCCTCAGATTCCATTTTTGAACTGACAAAAACTTTTTCAATTTTTTTTTATAAATTTATTCTGGTAAAGGTAATTAATTTATTAAGCCAGCTCCATTATTTGTAATATTTTTATATTTTTTCTAACTGTTCTTTTCAGAATTAAGCAACTTGTTATACTATTTAAAGCAAATGATATGTGATTAATAGTACACCACCCTAATCTTAATCCTAAACGGTGAACTTTGACCAAGCCCAGATAATAGTAATCTTCAAATATATTTGGGTACTGCGACTGCCTAACTATTATCATTTTTCCCGAGTTTCCGACGTCCCCGTAAATATAATTCTGTCAAAACAACCGAATCGTTCCTTCATCTTTCTCCAAGCATAAAGTCCACAAAATTAAACTTTCCTTTCATCTTCGTTGTATGTAATATTATGTTAAGTATGTGAATATGTTTCGTTCCACATTGTTTGTCGTTTCCAAGAAAAACAACAATTGCGTTCCGTGATAAAAACATCTCTAACATGAATCTTGAAAGAGAATTTCTAGGATTTGTGAATAATAAATAAATTAGGAGTGATAAAGTTATGTACAATAGATGCTCTATTTTCCATAGTGTTTTCTGTTTAAGAACCGTTACTGATCATGTTTAAAAATTCCTTCGTCAAAATGTTACAAGAGGAAATGTTATTTGTATGAAAAGCTTTAAAATGAATTCCCAGTAAGCCAATTAACACTCCACTGCAAAGCAAACGCTTCCATAATTGAAATCAAATTATCTTCACAATGGCGTTTATGAGACTGGTTTCACTACGCAATCAAAGTATGTAAGAATGAGCAATCAAAGTATTTTGAAGTAACATCATCTTATTACCTATTATTTTCTAATAATAGGTAAATAATAAAACCTGTTATTTTTACTCTTAGAATTTTTTTTGCATATCACAAGAGTTATAAAAACCCATTCTTATATGAAATATATTTCTCAAATAGATTATGTACCATTATCTGGGCTGCAGGCCTATTTGTCAACTGAAGACGCATAAGAAAACGTAACGTCTGTAATTATATAAAATATTTCTTTTTCTTTTAGTATTATCCATATTCATATCTTTTGTTCCAGATAAAAACACGATGCTCGAAGACAGTGACAGTGGGGTGACTATAAAGTAGGTAATCAGTTCCAAGGTGCCGTACATCAGCACCGATGAGGCTAGGAAACCATGAGCGCGTGGTGCTGCGTGGTGATCATGATGTCCACGATCAGTACTGGTGTGCTGTCCCCGGCGCCGCAGAAGGCTGAGGTTAAGGAAACTTACGGTATGTACCTCTTTTATCCTTAAAATCGTCACCGATTTTCACGAGAATACTTAATTTTTTAACTGATTAACTATGGTTAGTGTTTTTAGGAATATGTAAATAGTTTTCGTACATAAAAAATCATAACATATATTTTTGTATTGGAAGTTTGAGTAAAAATCAACCTAACAATAATTAATGTATACGATATATGTACATACATATAACAAGTCCGTTGCAACAAATCCTGAAAATTTAATAAAAAGATATTATGTCGCTTATACATACTTGCTTGAGAATAAAAAATACACAGTAATAAAACTTTACCTTGTGGATCTTAAGAGGAATTCTCTGCTCTGGTAGGCAGCCACAAATGAAATATCACCATATCAGCACTCTAAAGACTTCAGTCTGTTCAAATGTCTACATATTGCTTTGTTGACTTCAAAGAGAATAATGTAGTTATTATTACATTTCTTGACAAAGAGCTTAAATGTCACCGTATCAATTAAACTAAGCAAAATTATTTGTCAGAAGAAGTTACGAGTATATTTTACAAAACATGACATCATGTGTTTTGATATTCTGTAGGCACGCCTTTGCAACAGCGGTATATCAAAGTACAAATCTTCATGTTGAATGTAATGGCTCATTTTGTAGAAATGTATTCCCGAAAGGATAGTCCGCAGAAAATGAAAATAAAATGAATAATAGCCAACGTACCATAACATTCTTAAAATAAAACTATTTTATGTGTCATATGTTTTAAACTAGCCCACTTTATTTTGCGCATATAACTAAAATAATGAAAAAATTAAAACTGAAAACCCTGTACCATTTTAATTTTTATTAAAATTAAACATTAAGTTTTTTTTATTTACTTCATTAGAAACATTACACATAGAAACATAGATTTTTCAGATCATTGAATAGTATTTTCATTATTTAAAATTCATCTCATGCCGCAACAAACAATAACGCAATGACCATTTAATATCTTTGTTTGTACCTGTGTTCCGCGAATAAATAATTTGTATTTGTATTATTTTCCATTTAAATTAATGTAAAATTTTTTGGCGTATAAAATGTAATACGAAAAGAATTACTTTTTTATTTGACTGCAATAATATTACAGTATGCAAGTTTATGAAGTTTTTGGAGTCCATAAAGAAAGTATGTTCTTTATGTTGGAGTCAAACCTTATCGCAGCTAAACTTTTTATATTACGAAACCGCGCGAAAAATTGTATGTGTTCTATTTTCAAATATCGGAGGCAAGAGGTCAATTGTTTTCTCGTAGTTATAGAAAACATTCTCGTGATTTCTTTTAACTCATCCTATAAAGTTGTGTGTGTATTTTAAATTGTGAGGTACGTTTCTAAACTTTTTATTTAGATTCTGTTGTCAAGTTCTTAATTACGCAACCTACCTATGTATGTCGCACGCACAGGCCTATGGGCCTAGTGCACGCCGGTGCATGAGTTGCAGAAAAAATATCCTTTTAGCGTTTTATGCCCCACTGCACAAATAAAACTTACATTATTAAAATCAGGTTAAAGTTGATATTGTAATAATACGAAAGCTAAAAAACTAAAACACAATTTTCCCGGTATGCCACAATCTGGTAAAATATTTTACTCATTTCATTTCATTACTATGACAGCGTTCTTAATATTAATTTATTTATGTTTGTTTGTTTCCCTGTATACAGACCGTCACTACTGGTACACCCAGGCGCAAGAAACATTGCAGAAACGCCTACAGTATGCTGCAGACAAAAATCCAGTCGCAAAGTAAGTACAAGTGCATAAACAGTAAAACAAGAATTTTATGAAAATTACAGCCTTTTTTAAAATATCTGTGATACATTTTAAGATTTTCGGCCCAAGAATAATGCGTGGGGCCAAAGCCAACACGTAGAGGCTTTTTGGCACCATTTTCTCGAATCTGCAATGGGTTCGTCTGGCAGGTTACATCTCTGCTAAATCTTAGTAATATTATATTTATTTATAAAGTGAAATCTGATGATTGTATTAGTGATATTTTAAAACAGTGTTATGTTTAGAATTTCATTGGTTTTGATTATTATAAGGCGTAAACTAATTGGTTCGACTCCGTTGTCAGTTTGAATGTTTTTTTTTTGAATGTTAATGCAAAATCAGAATGCTAGACGTCTTATAGTGAAAAATCTACTTCAATAGCAGATATTGTATTGTAAAATGTAGTTAATATGTATATGGAAAAAAAGATACTACTAGAACTAACATTGATTAAAACAAAATGAGCTGTTGTTGTGCGAATACTGTCTAAGGTTAAATGAGCCATTCATTTCATTTGTTCTATTGAGCCAGTCAACCTTATATTTGGACATTACATTCGCTTACCATCAGGTGGAGTTTGGTTATCCTGACAGCTTATGAAAAAAACAATTTAACCACTCAATCCCGAACCGGCACTCGGGTGCCGCGTAACAATAGATTTTCTATTGTGTCTGGTAATCCGGGGCTTGAAAGATTAAAGATCATTATTCATTCAAAACGGCTACGGCTTTTTCAATTTCATTTGTGTGCGAGTATTTTGAAATAAAATCCGTTGAATGGACACGATTTGACGGACTTACCCGTTTCTTATATGAATCTGTTGAGTATCGCCCTGAAAGCGCTACTACTACAAGTAGATCAAGAAGGGTCTAGACCCTTTTCAATCTTTCTACTAGCCCTTTAATAGCAATTGATATATATGATATAAGGGACAACCGAAACGGATTTTATATCCATTGTAATGCTATCTAATAAAATATAACTTCGTGTTGTATTATACATATATGTATGTGTACACTAAGTGATTACATAATTACATATTATGATGGGAATACAGATGATATAGGTATTCACCAGAGGTCGCGGGTTCGATCCCCGCACGGTACAAACATTTGTGTGCATGAACATGTCTGTTTGTATCGGTCTGGGTGTTTCTATGTATAATAATATGTATGTATTTACAAAAAAAAATATATAAGTAATGTTTATCCGTTGTCTAGCACCCATAGCACAAGCTAATGCTTAGTTTGGGGCTAGATGGCGCTGTGTGAATAATGTCCAGAAATATTTATTTATTTATCTATTTTAGTATTGAACCTATTGCTGTTCTTACCATCGTATTTATTATCGTATTATAATTTGAATGTAACACTCTTCCATTTATTGTTTTTATTTTATTGATGTCAGGGTTAGATTTTCCATCGTTATCGTAAATACCTGGTCAAAAATACGTGGAAACGTAATCTTTTCAATAAGTATTTAGTAGATTTTATTTTAGTCATATTTTGTCTGATATACGGCACGTACTTGAACGGAAACTTACTCAATATAGTACCATATTTTTTGATAAATGCCTGTGCGATGTTTTACTAGGAGTTAGTTGGAAAAAACGCTTGTTTATCAAAGCGTGCCAAGGTGAAACTAGAAAAATACAATAGTCATTCAGTTAGAATAAAAATGGAAACTAAAATACGGCTAGTATACGTTATACCCTAAAATAAATTGAACCTACATTTTGAGCTGAGGTGTGTACCGAACGCAGGAAGAATACTAATCAGTTACTGACTAACGCTTCTTCCAGATTATATTGAACTTGTTCTCGCTTAAAACACGAGCTCATTCTGTTCAAAAGGGAAATATTAGCCTATTAATGGCGCACTGCGGGGAAAAGTCTTTCGGTCTCTGGTTCAGGGTTTGTCCCAGCCCAGAGACAGATATCATCTATGCACCATATTTATTAAAACTTTTTTCCATACCATAACCACAGGCTAGCTAGACCTGCGGCCGTGTGTAGGACTCGAGACTAAAATGTCCATTGCACTACCCACTAAACTCCCCCGGTTTCCTCTTCACACCCAAATTGGGACGAGCCGGTGCCAGCCTTGTGGCTTTTGACCAGCCCATCCCCGGGTACCTTGACTTGCAAGCATCAAGTCAGGGTGGCGCCTAGGAAGGGCCACCCGAGAAACTAGGTGAATATTTATTAAAACATAGCATGGCAGAGGCACAAGCCCCACATATAGCTCGCCTATCCCAGGCGAGTTAAGATGCCTTTATATACAAATATAGCATACTCCCCCACAAAAGAAAGTCGAAGGCTTTCATTGAAATCAAATAGATTCAATTGTGTTCACTGGCTTTATCAACACGCTTGCTAAGTGCGATTTCGTGATTATAACCTTGCTCGGTAAATCCAGCTTACAATTTGTCATACCTGAGAATTGAGCCCACAATCTTTAGCTCAAAGCCTAGTACTCAAACCTCAAGTCTTGCATCTTTGAAGCCTAGATGAATAAATAATATTTATTTTGTACGTCTTCATTCAAAATCAAAATTAGAGATGGACAGTGATACTAGACTACCAATTCTTTTTTATCGAACTATCTTTTAGCCACTTTACTCACAATTAATGTAGAATTAAGTAGCTCAGGTAATGTTTACACAGTCAATACTAATTGACCTTCAGAACCGCACAATACAAAACTAGGAATGATTAATCGTAAATAAGGCGTCCTAATATTTGTAGTATATCCGATATTAAACAACCTGAACGTGGTACATAGTCCAATTATCCGAATCATGTTAAGGACCAAAATAGGGTCAGAGGGTAATGATCAGCAAACATTCTCAGCCGAACCCTCCCATCCCCCGCACCACTTACCTGCCAAATTGTTGAACATCGCACCAATTTTCGAATTAACTTGGAATTCATTTAAATCCTTGTTCTCGCTATCTACCTTTTCAGACGTTTGACGATGACGTAAATTATCTGATAATTTTTCATACTCTGCTACTTTTGGAGCCTCGTGAATTTAAATGTACGTAAACGTTTCATTAATTTGTTTACATAATCATGTTATTGTTGGCACTGTAGACAAATTAGCTCTTTATATTATAAAAGAACTAATAGAAGGTCATGTTAAAATGTAGTTTCCGCGCGCGGCTTGTATTTGTTCGCCATAATGTATCTATTACCGCGCGCACACTCAAACAAAATCTTGACCCGTTTCTCATTGCGCCAGTCTTTTTTTTATACTAGGTCAGTTGGCAGACAGGCACGCAGCCCACCTGATGGTAAGCGGCCACTGCGGCATATTCCATTGAGGGACGCTTCACCTGGAAACGTCCCTCAATGTGCTGCCAGACTGTAGACTCATCTGGGGATCTTCGAGCCTCTGATTTCAAGTGTACTGGCTCCCACATTAATATTGCCGGAACACAGCTGTTATGGCAGGCTTGAATCATATTATTGTCTGAAAAGAATGATGATTCCGTGCTTCGGAAGGCACCTTAAGCCGTTGGTCCCGACTATAGATAGATAGATATTCTTTATTGCACCACAAATTTAACAAAGAAAACAAGTAACACAAAACAAAACTGCACAATACAGGCGGACTTATCGCTACTAGCGATCTCTTCCAGTCAACCTTTGGATAGAGGGAAGTATGATAAACTAAATTAGAACAAAATAAAGGGCAGTGCAAAAAATAAGAACTAAAATTTTAATAAACAAAATTTGACTTGTTCTAAGTTGGTCTGGTTTCCCTTGTAAGGGTTACAGAGGTCAGATGGCAATCGCTCCATTATAATAAACAGGTTTGTCAAATCTAGGATCATAGTCGAAGCGGACTTTGAGCTCCATACTGGATGCAATCGGAAAACGCTGGGATGAAAAGAGAGTCAAGTTTGCAATACGATTGGTGATTACCAACCCGCATTCAATTAAGATTACCTTGGTAACACGAGCTTAGACAAGCCATTTGGTGTAGTAGTCGAGAAGTTGACTGATTTACCAGAGGTTGCGTACAAACATGTGCATGAACATAATGTCTGTTTATATCGGTCTGGGGGTTTCTATGTATAATATGTATGTATTTACAAAAATATATATATATATGTAATGTTTATCCGTTTTCTAGTACCCATAGCACAAGCTCATTCTTAGTTTGGGGCTAGATGGCGCTGTGTGGATAATCTCCAGAGAATGTCTAGAGATGTAATTAAGATAACCAAAATTGCAACATAGTCTTGATTTTTAATCCTAAAGGTTTTACCTTTCTTTTTCATTAATATTTCTTTAGTGATTAAATGATAATTAATATAATGTCAGAGACACTGTTTCATTCAGGCGTCTGACAAGTGTTACTTTTATTAAAAGTAATTCATCATTTTTGCGCTTAACAATTAACGGTTTATATTAGATAGCTTTTCAGATATAAAAGAGTAATTTGTAAGAAAATACTTTCTTGTACAACCTTTTTCTGATAAACATGGGGTAAAAACACATCTTGGTCACTATTTTTCAAATGATATTTTGTAAAATTAGATTTTAAAAAATATATGCTCTGATTAGAGTATACTACGACGTTTTAGCACATATCAACAAAATAACATGGGGTTATAACGCATGATGGCCTAAATCACTAAAAATATGAAGGGTCTGTTGGAAGATACAAAAATCGTCAACGTATGAATAATTAGGGTCAGCTTTGGTTCACCTTAGACGATAATAATCCTACTGTGAAAAATATTAAGCCATAAAAAAATGTAAGGATAATAATTTTTCTTTGAAGTTCTACTTAGAAATTACGATGATGTGCGCGTATTAGCATACACTACCCTTTTTTGCATTTCAGGTAGGTTTTGTGTCCCCATTAGACTCACAGTGAGCGTCTAACTCTCTGCTGTCTCACTGAGCGGCGTATCGGTCGCTATTCCGATTGTCAAGTTCTCAACCGCGAACATCAAACGCTGCAAAGCCGCTTTCTGAATAAGTTGGCAAGCGAAAATTAGTAGCGTACAGTACGCGCAATGGACGGACACTCCGTGTAAATTTATTTTTTTTGGAAGCCGCACCACCGGGCCCTTCATTCAACAGTCTTTTCAATTTTGCATACTTAGTAATATTATGACAATTACAATTCATCCACCGATTTATCCAAAATTATAAAAATAAATAAATTATAGTTTATGCAATATTAATATCTTTTTAATTAAATGTCGAGTTTGAACTGTACAAAAAATATGATCAAAATATACGTGCCTATTATTATGTTAAATAGAAAATAAAATAAACAGACGAAAATATACTGCTCTACCGTGCGAAAATATTGGGCAACGATTGTAACGTTTACTCAATTTCTATAATTTCAGTAAAGTGACGACTATACTGTGGCCACCAATCCATGACTACCATACATCTGCCAATATAATTAGTTCTAAAACTGGCAAGAAGCCAATCCTAAAAAGTTTGTTTCCTTTTTGACCAACTTTAACATCAGTCCTAAAGCGTTAAAAAATACATTCTTAGTTGACCGACTCATTATTTTGTGTGAACTCTTGTGGCATTCTAAACTATAAAGTTTGCTGAAGTTATATTCTTACCACGAAGAGGTATCCTAGCCATATCCTGGTAAAAAATAACTGTTGTAAACCTCATTTTTTTGGGTTATTCCCAGTTGCCCCCTCCAGGCACCGCCCCCTCAGGGGGCAACTGGGAATTCGTAAAAAATAATGTCCCAGTTGCCCCCGTGCCTCCTTTGACCCTTCAAACTTACACTCACTTACTTCTAGCAACATATGGAATAAATATCTAGTTATTTATTTATTTATTTATTTATTTAAGCTTCATTGCACAAATCAAGTACAAAGGCGGACTTAATGCCTCATGGCATTCTCTCCCAGTCAACCTTTAGGCCAAGCAGAAAGAAACAGTGGGCAGAGCCAATAAATATAAAACTTGAAAACAAAAACAACAGAAATAAACGAAATAATATATCATAAATAAATACACAATATAAAATTACATAAATATACATACATATTATATAATATAAATAAATAAAATATAAATAAATAAAATATATACACTATATAAAATATATACACAGTACATACGGCTAACGACTGGGACAGGTGAGCGACGATGGAGAGGACTTCAGGAGAAAATGTTTATGGAGTAGGAATTTAAATGCCATCCGACTCGGAGCTTGTCTAATGTTTTCGGGGAGAGCATTCCAAAGCCCAATAGCTATAACACGAAAGGAATTTGAGACGAAACCGGATCGGTGATAAGGAGTAGCCAAGATGGATTTGTGGGAAGAGCGGAGCTGACGAGTATGTGTCGAACTAAGAAGACAAAACAAGGACTTAAGGTAAACGGGAGCATGTGGATCGTTTAGGATAGAAAAAAGTGAAGTGAGTATTCTAACATTGCGACGAAGTCGGATAGGTAACCATTTAAGCTGAAGGCGGTAAGTGGAAATGTGATCAAATTTACGAAGATTAAAAATAAACCGGATGCCACACACAGTTCACTAAACGATCCAATTTGTTAAGAAGGGTACTATTTAAATCGGAGGTACACACATCTGCGTAGTCTATCAAGGGTAGAATAAGGGATTGAACGAGAGTTATTTTAGTGGGAATAGGTAGAAAGTTCTTGAATCTATAGAGTTATACATTACGGCGTCTCAAGTAGAGCAGACGTTTCAAAATTTAAAAATTATACTCCCAGTTGCCCCTTCAAAGGAAGCACTGGGGGCAACTGGGACATTATTTTTTACGAATTCCCCGTTGCCCCCTGAGGGGGCGATGCCTGAGGGGGCAACTGGGAATAACCCATTTTTTTAATGCTCTCTGCCACGAGCAGAGCACCGATGTTAAAGTAAGACGTGCGTTTTCTTACATGATCCGATGAGGCAGCAGATGAAAACCTCCAATATAACCAATCTCTTCAAGTTGAATCTTTTTCTTTTTTCAACATTACAAGTTTTTTAAGACACTAAGGTGCTACATTTTCCATCTATCTGACTTTCAACTACAACTTGTTCACATTAAATTTTAGTCTATTCTAGGAATCTATTTGGAGAACATCGGACAATCGCATTCCCCAACTAATGTATAGATTTGTTGTTTTATTTTATATATAGATTACTGTTGCTCTTTCAGATGGCACTACACAGTAATACGAGTATAACTTATACATCAGAACACAATAAATAATGCTCTTTTCATCAACTCACCCCGCGGGCAAAGCCGCTAGCGAAACCATCAAATGTAAAACCGTATCTTTCTTTCCCAGGAACATAATCCTAGTGGTAGGAGATGGCATGAGCTTAACCACCACCACAGCAGCGAGGATACTGCGGGGCCAGCGGAGAGGACAGACCGGAGAAGACACGGACTTAGCCTGGGACACGTTCCCAGCTGTGGCGTTAGCTAAGGTAAAAAATAAATATATTTGATTTATTGTTAACACCTTAATGACCTTTTTTTGGGAGGAGTGAGCTCACCTTCTCTGGCCTGGCCAGCAGCAGGGGAGCAGCGAGGGTATCTCGCGTTCCCGCTCCGCTGCCTCCTTCTGGGAGGAAATCGCAGAAGGTGGCGGCCGCCTCCCACGCACTCCTGTTGGCTGTGATTGTTGTTTTATTAGCTTTAAGTATGTAGTTCGATAACATTACATATGAATGAATACCTAAATATATTCGTTTTCTCCATCCTTGGCTTAAACTGTCACTGAATCACAACTTTAAGTTAATAAAATCCAAACGTGTAGAGATTCTTCATGAACACTCCAGAAAATTTCTGTCACGTAATGTTGATAAGGGTTGTATAGCTATCTTAACAAATACACCTTTTCAGGACACAAAGATGAATAAAGTCAAACCTTCGTCCTGTGAAGGTGCCCTTTGTGTTGAAATTAAGAATCCAATAAACTCAGCTGTGAAATTTCAATACCAGTTTACACATTTTATTAGCTGCGATATTATAAATTATTCATCACTTGAGATGATTCAACCGAGGGACGAATAAGTTATGAAGGATCATGACAAACAAACCAAATAATTGTTGAGAAAATTGTATTGTGATCAAGATGTTTGGAATTTCTAGCCGTTTTAATTAACACTTATCTTGAAATAATTCAACGAATGGTATTCGGGCTGTTCATATTTAAGATTTCTCTGAAATAGTTCTGAAATAATAATGATTCTGCCTACATTAGATATTCATCGTGAATATAAATAAATTATTTTTCCTTGCGACAACTTTTCCCTAATGTTTAAGGCCAATACTTGATATTGGCATGTCATTTTTCTCTTGTTTATTGTAATATTTTATGATGTGAACAAATACCCTTTCTTTCTTAAATACTCGTACCAACATACCTACTGCATTATCCAAAACTTAGACATCTCGAACAATATACTCGTAAAAAAGCCTCGGAATTATTTACACAGCGCCGACTAGCCCTAAGCCAAGCATAGCTTATATATTATATAATATTGCATATATATAATATATATTGCATACTTATAATTATATTATTTTTATTTTATAATATTATAGCTTTTATGTACATATATGCCAGACAACGGGTAATCATTACCTACCTATATACTTTTTTGCAAACACATGTAATGTATGTAAATATAATACAAAATTGTATTCTGTAGATCATGTTTAATAAATAACTAACACTCGTATTATAAAGAGGAAAGACTTAATTATTTGTTTGTTTGTATTGAATAGGCTCCGAACCTACTCAACCTACTGAACCGATTTAAAAAATTCTTTCATTGTTGGAAAGCTACACATTCCCGGATGACATAAGGTACTTTTGATCCCGGAAATGTGGGAGGAATAGGGGATATTAAAAAAAGGAATTACGCGCCGGTGAAACCGCGTCTCCTCGGTTAAATAAACTGAACAGAGTAAATTAATTTTATGCAGATGTTAAAATAATATTTTATTCAAATTATTTGTTTTGTACCTATTTGTTACGATTTTTGGAAGCAGTCATATCTCATCTCAAAAAACATAACTGTACACAGCTATAAACATTTATGTAGTTGGTGTCCTAAGAACTTCATCTAGTGGTATTTAAGCCAACTTTTGACCCTTAATACTTGTTTGAGAGATAATTATTATGCCAAGTAGTTTCAAAAGCCGCTTAAAACGAGAGTTTAGTGTGTATTTGCCTACTTTACTAATAAATTGAACATTTAACATTTGGAATTTATTGTTCACTAAAAGGTTTGCTTTCATAGGATTTTGAAACCACTTGGCATAAAATTTCTCTAACCTTAATTCATACATTTAAAGTTGTTTGTAAGATACATAATTATATATTCGGAAAGAAAAAAATGTCGTCCCGAAAAGGTAAATTTCAGCGCAACACGATACATTGAATTCAGATAAAGACTATCTTTGTAAAGAATATATTTGAAGCTGATAAAAGAATCGAGAATTTATATGAATCCAGTCCGAATAGAGAACACGAGATAGAGCAATAAAAATGCCGAACTACCGTGGAATAGCGAAGTAGGCCGTATTTTAAGGCCGTAGCTAGGATTGATCGAACGTTATTTGTCGAGGGAAGACGATACTCGAGGTCTGATAGGTATCATGCTTATAATATTTTCATCCGGGTCGCCTTAACTTTATCGCGAAAGTTACACAAGTTTAGAATAGGGCGTAGTTTGAAAGGTAAAGTTTACTTGCGGTGAAATTTCAGCAATGTGATCGTCGAGAAAAATCCACTAGAGGACTACTAATAGTGCCAACTTATCCTTTCTCCGAGAGCATTTTGACTAGATTTCAGCGAAAACTGCGTCCGTTTGCCTTTAGTTCCGTAGTTTGGTACCGACTAAACTTCCCTAGTTCTCCCTTCATGCCCGAAGAGACGAATCAATGCTTGCTTTTCACAGGCCCATCCAAGGCCCCTGGCCTGATGCGTAGGTCGGGGTGGCGCCTAGAGAGGGTTTATTTCCGGTCGTCCCCACTCTGTCGTCCCGACTGAGTACGAGTGGGAAAAAATTAAAACTTTTTATTTTCTACTCGTTCCGCTATAGACCGAGAGTCATATAATCGGTTCCTTGACACTAGTACCATGATACGTACAGTTCCATGATGGAACTCAAATTCTGGAAAACAAATGAATGTCAGGACAACAAATGAATGTCGGGGAAACAAATGAATGTCAGGAAAACAAATTAATGTAGGGGAAACAAAGGGCCATCCGAAAAATTAGATAATCCCCAGACATTGCTTGGGTGACCTGCATACATACGTTGGGGGCTACCTCCGTACTCATGTACACTCCAGACACAGAAGGCAAACATGCTTACGCCTTTTCAGGATCAGCCGTCAACGCCGTAGATGAGTGACTAATTGATCATTCTCTCGCTCTCTCTACACTGCCTTTTACAAACTCCATAGCACACTGAGATAGTGCATTTATATTACCTAAACTCACAATAGATATTATTTTTTAATTTCATAAGCATTTATTTGTTTTTATGCTCTACCCAGCAAAACGGCTTGATTTTGGGCCAAAAAGAACACAGCAACAGCCGCTTTTGACGGAATATTTTTTATACAATATTATATCCCAGGAATCATGCTCATAATATTTTCATCCTGGTCGTCTTAGCATCAAAACTTAATCACGAAAGTAACACGAGACGAGAATAGAATGTTGTTTGAAAGGCAAAGTTTACTGCGGTGTTTGAGTGACGTGAAAGACGAAGGTTGAAATGATATTAATTAAAATTATTGTAATAATTTCATCCGACTGCCGGATCGTCTGTTTGAGTTTGGTTTGTTTTGCGGAAATATTTATCCTTGTATAATATAATTACGGTTTCAAACATTTGACTGCGTTATACCACGGTTTAAATTCAAAGAGTATTTATATTTCGTAAAAAAAAAATATTTACAAAAACCCTAACGAAGTGGATGCTTAGTAAAAAAAGAAAATGTCGTACTTTTTTCAAACGCTTTTAACAATTTGGTCATGCTTTGCAACATCTTTGCAACATATTTTAACAAATCTAGTTTCATCAAATCTATGTAAACCTCCAAATTACCTATCAAAATGCAGTATTTCTTTTATTGATTTTCATCACCACTACGCACACCGAAACATCCGATATTAATAAAAATGAAACCACTCAAAATAGGTGTAGGTACTCAATAAAAGTAGAAGCATTCCTGACATAATATGTCAATCAACATATAATAGCAAAAATATTATTTTTGCTATTATAATATGTTGATTGATAGTCCCAAACGATTTCATGATAATAGTATGATTTGAATAGGGCTTAATGTTTGGAACACAAAAGCTAGTCTTTGACAAAAGGGATCGGGATAGGAAAATCGCCATCCGAAATTCAAAGGTCCGCCATTAACCATCCAGTTTCATATTCGATTCGATAGTTGGTCAGGGAGAATAAAGGCGATTAAAACTTACATTTTGTCACCAAAAGAGTTTTGGACTACCTACAAAATAGGTTTTAATCCTATTGAAATGTTCATCATTAGTTCACTACTCAAAAAACGAAAGAAATTATTATAATATTAAGCGGTATTTCTAAATGCCCTTTTGGCATTAGTGGCATAAATTATATTAGACATTTATATAGTCCAAGTAATCGCTTACCATGACGTGAACATGTATTACTGACAGTAAAAGTGGTTACTAAAAAAAACTTATTTTCTAAATCTTAGCGACCACGCGTAAGGGTAACTCCACATAGTATGATTTTCCTAATTTCATTGATAAAATGCTTTATGATCCTTCATATTGTTGACACATGTAGCATAAAGTGCACTGGTTCCCGCATTTTTATTAAAAGACGGAGCTATTATAGCAGCAAATTTCTCTTCTGTTATACCTCTGGCCTTTAATTAGCTTGTCGTATTCTTAAAAAGTCCAACGACTGAAATTTTATTAAAATAAAAATAATTTATTAAATTAATACCATGAAATTGAAGTCAAATTTCTTCCAACAGACATACAACATCGACGCCCAGACAGGCGAATCCTCAGCGTGTGCCACCGCTCTCCTCTGCGGCGTGAAGGCGCGGTACGAGACTTTAGGCCTGGACGCTGGCGGGAGATTCAACATCTGCTCCTCCACGATCACTTCTAAAGTCACTTCACTCATTGACTGGGTACACGAGGCTGGTAAGTTCCATACTTTTATTATTGCAGTGTAACGTATGAAGTTCACGTATCATGACGTCAACGAAAAGGGAAGATCTTCCTCCGAGCTAGGTGTATGTGTTCGGGGACCGCGGCCCAATGTGCCGTCTTGTTGTTTTGTATATATGCTAGCCGAGAGAATAAGGCCAGGCCCAGATAACGCGTTTTCACTCGCGCGTTTCGAAACGGCGAGGCGCGAGGTACTAAAAGGTTTATACATCCTGTCCACATGTAGTCGCGCGTTTTTCTTTTGTTCAACTTCAAACGCGCGAGTCAAATCGCGCGTAAAACGCCTTATCTGGGCCTAACTCTGCTAGCGCGACCCAGGATCGAATATCTGATTGGCAGTCTCAATGACGTGCGAGTGACAAGTCTAGAAGCCAATGTTTACAAGTGCACTTTTCGCTGACTTGCAATCTTGCATTGTTGTCGTCAGTCTGTCGTTTGTAGCGCTTTCCGATAGCCGAGATTACTCAGGTGCCCAACGTGGAAAATTGACACCTGAATTAAATGACTTGTTGACATTGTTCTTATAATAAAATATAAAATAGTTTTTGGGCATTTGGCATACTTTTGTTATATTTAAGAGCTCATAAAACAAAAAAACCACCAGTAATTGTAGTCTATACAGAACATCAACGATAATCAGATTCTTGATTCATAGCAGTTGAATGGCATCAGATAATTAACGGCTTTGTGAACTAATTAGTACGCTAATATTTGAACGCACAGGCGGATTTGTTATTGGCAGAATTCAAAATTACACGGTCACTTTTTATGTTGGTAAAGTGTGTTTTTGCAAATTAATTCTTAACGGTTATTTAAGCTTTAAACTTTTTATTTGGATTGGAATAGGTATAAGCAAAGTTTCAAAATTATACCTAGATAAAACATCATTGACCTAGCGTAAATGTCAATTCATAATATTTTAGTTTTTGGGACTTGATGCTATCATTCTTGATCTTGGCTTGGCTTGGCTTGATATTATAAAATCTGTTTGAAATTATCTAAGAATGCCAGAAAACGTAATGTCAATGTATGCGTGTGACAAATGGCGATTTGTTCTTAGTAAACTCTCTGCTTGGGTGCACGGCTTCACGTAGTCTGTGGCAGAAGAAAGTATTTGTTTTTGTTAGTAGAAGTGACGTAAACAGTTTGTTTACAGTGTTGACGTAAGAAACATGAATACAAGATTTATGTAAGTAAGTTTATTCTCTGCAAGCTCTATGGATGTCAGGTGTCGACAATACAAACGGCTTATATCACCATGATCCCGATAGGGTGTAGCGTAACGAAAAATGTTCCGTTCTCGTCGGCCGAGGGTGCTACTCAATTTCACTTAAATCCCTATTCATGTCACTTTGACAAGGAAACATTTTTACAATGTTTTGCTTATGTAGATAACGTTCCACCTTTTAAAGCTTCATTTTTTGAGTTAACTTATCTGCATCTAAAAAGTGTTCGCTACTGTGTTCTCGATTTGTTAGTAGGTATAATTACAATCACTACCTTAAGCGTGTTAATATCTGCTAAGTGGGCTCAGTCCTCGACCAAATTAAATTGATAAATGTAATTGTCAATCTAGCTTTACGCGGGCTTGCGATCACAAACTCAGTTCAAAAATACTGGAACACATTTTACTCGATCCAGAAATTGAACCCAGGGCCGCAGGGCCCAGAGATCACGGCCACTAGTCGATCGACAACCCAAATAAGTCTGATTAAATAGAAATCAGGTCCAAGTATCTTTTAGTTCATACCTAGTGATTTTATTACAAAGATGAAAAATTTCTCGAGGGAAATACGCAATTAATTTTAGTTACCCAGACTCCCGTGGGATATACTAGTCATTCTGATTTCTATTATTCTGTAAAAAAATGAGCTCTGAGTGGGGTCAGTGTATTCAGTTAACATTACAAATTATACGAATTAATGTGAAACCTATGTATACATAAATTTGTAAATAAATACGACACGAATGCGTGGTTTTTTATTACTGCCCAAAGCAAGCTTATAAAAACCGACCGGAAACCAAAAGTTGGGAAGATATTCGATACTTATAAGACGTTTGTTCTGATTTTATACTTACTTGAACTTAATACAGCTTCGCAGGATTTATTTTGGAAATGTTATACACGCAATCTAGTTGATTTAATAATCTGACATTCGAATGAGAGTGTGGCGTTTATGGGCGAGACTGACGCTATGACTTCTATTGTGTTTGTTGGAAACACTATTTATATGAATTTTCCCTTTTTTCTCCTGATTTAGACAAACTGGTATGCATGCACCGCGATCCAGGAACTCCAGGAAGTCTAGTTATTACATTGGAGCTTCCATCTGACTTTCGAGATCCTTTACAAGGGAACTAGAAAATAATTGGATAATGGCTACACAGCCGTTCTAGTCTGCAAGTTTTCTCATGATGTTTTCCGTCACCGCCGAGCTAGGGAAAAATACGCACACAAAAAAAAAATGGAAAAGTACGCGCAATACGAAAGTACCTAGTACCCTGAAGAATAATGGATAATGAAATAGACTTTTTTTTTTTTTGAGCTGGCCAGTTAGGTCCAGAGATACTGATAGAGAAATTTGTATTCATTTGTATTAAGTTTTATAATGATAATAAGTTAAGACTGAAAGTATGCTGCCGTTTGCTAATTGATACAAATCGACATTAAAGACGTAGGATTTGCAGATTTGGAAGATTATTATGATAAGAGTTTGGTGTATGGATAAGATGTTTTTTTTTTTTTATATATGTCGGAAAACGGTTAGACATCAGAAGTAAAACACTAGGTTCAGTTCCAGTTACACAATTTATTTAACTAAATCACAGTCTAATCACTATAAATTAATTTAGGTAATCGAATCACTATTAATCTAGGTATGCCTGACAAACTAATTTAATTATTTTAATCAGTACAGATCTAAT
Organism: Mecyna flavalis; assembly: GCA_949319885.1. NCBI lineage: Eukaryota > Metazoa > Arthropoda > Insecta > Lepidoptera > Crambidae > Mecyna > Mecyna flavalis. The sequence continues at coordinate 11,022,089 of OX439437.1, forward strand.
CAAAATAACAGTGAGGGTAGACAGTGCTTAGTTCAAAATGTCAGTGATCCGTGCACCGAGACGCATCCGATGGAAATGCGTGCCGACTCAGGGCGGCCGTCGCTTATAAAGCCAGCAGTAGAGTGGCGGGGGTAGTGGGGAGGCGCGATGACATTCGGTGCACGTTCCACTTGCGCCGCAAGATGGCGCTGTCTTCGTACTTCCGGCGCTACTATCGCTTCCCGCGCCGTCACGGCCATTCTGACGACTCGCCCGTCCTCGGGCGCATTTCTGCGTGATAAATTATCTTTGATCAGAAAATTATAACAAATTTTACCTACGCTGGCCTAGGTTACTCACACAACAGAGTGACCCCTACAGCGAAACAATGCTGGCCTAGGTTACAGAGTAACCCCTTCAGCGTAATAATGCTGGCCTAGGTTACTCACACAACAGAGTAACCCCTACAGCGAAACAATGCTGGCCTAGGTTACAGAGTAACCCCTTCAGCGTAACAATGCTGGCCTAGGTTACTCACACAACAGAGTAACCCCTACAGCGTAACAATGCTGGCCTAAGTTACTCACACAACAGAGTAACCCCTTCAGCGAAACAATGCTGGTCTAGATCGTTAGCTACTCAGTAGGAAAGATCCCTTCAGCCACTATTGCTGGTCTAGATCGTCATCCAATAAAAAGATGAGACCCCTTCAGCGAAATAATGCTGGACTGGATCGTTACCTACTTAGTAGGAAAGATCCCTTCAGCCTTTACTATTGCTGGTCTAGATCGTCATCCAATAAACAGATGAGACCCCTTCAGCCCTTACTATTGCTGGTCTAGATCGTCATCCAATAAACAGATGAGACCCCTTCAGCCTTTACTATTGCTGGTCTAGATCGTCATCCAATGAACAGATGAGACCCCTTCAGCCTTTACTATTGCTGGTCTAGATTAACACTAACTGAGCAATCAGAATCTCTTTAACAATCTCTTAAACACTAAAGTCTGATAGTTTTAATAACGTCGCTTTACATCTCGATCTTAGCAAACACAAAATTAGACTTCAAATTTTATCTTCCTAGGTCTAGGAAGTTAGAAACAAACAAAATCAAAAATCAGTAACAAGAGCCATGTACCATTCGCTCTCTAAACTAATCGTCATTAGTAAAATCAACTGTTTACTCTAAGAAAACTTTGGGTTACGAGAGACCACCTCTAACGCCACGGCACGACTCATAGAATTTACCACGAATTTTGTTTAACGAAAACTCGTTTGCGCTCATGTTAACAAAAAATCCTTGGCTTAAAGTTCACGACCTATCATAATGTCAGTTTGCAAATAACTATCGGGCAAAACGTGTAATGAAATCTCTCAAAGAAGATCGCTATTTGTTACGCAACATAAAATCTGTTCTGTTCTGTGCTGAATACACACGTGTCTGAACAATGCCAGTCATTGCAACTATATTATCAAAAAGTTTTCCACAAACTTTGGCAGCTAAAGTTTCTTTAATTAACCTGCACTCAGTGCCAGAATCATACGAAAAACAATATTGCTCTACTTATGAAGTAGAACACCAAATAAGCAGAACCCCTGCCAGTCCGCGTCATCTACGTCCAAAGTCCTCCACCCTGGAACCTGCTACAGACACGCTCCGCGTGCCACTACCAGGACTTACAGCTGCTGAGGATGCAGGGCGAAAGGCGAATGTTCTGCGCCTCAAAACAGAATGCCATTTCTAGGTAGGATACCAGAACAAAACCGAGCGCGCCCGGGAGATCTCCATAATGCAATGTTACGCCCCCACCAACACATCTGCAGAGGATACCAAAGACGATTTCTACAACGCACTAAATGCCACCTCTAACATCATAAAGAAGCAGGACCTGCCAGGTCTGTCATGAAGTGGGGAGCGACAACTCCAACTGCGAGCGACACATGGGCACACAGGGACTTGGAGTACGTAACGAGAACGGGGAACGCTTTCTTGAGTTTTGCTAGAATCACGAACTGACCATCGGCGGCACACTATTTTATCCACAAAGATGTCCACAAGCACACATGGAACTCATCCGACCGCATACCCAAAAACCAGATCGACCACTTTGCCATTAGTTCTAAATGGCGCGCCTCGTTGCTTGATGTACGAAACCAAATGGTTATTATCCGAGCTGTGCCTCAAGGTTGCGGTAGCACGAGCAGCTGGGAGATTTCTCAAGGTAGGGAGAAGGTTCTACGTCGCCAAACCCAGAGACCCTGACACCTGCACCAAGTTCAGACTTGAACTCAAAAACCGTTTCTCTGACCTCAACATTGATGGAGACTCAGTAGACGAAGAGTGGAATCGCATTAAAGTGGTCTACACAGAAACCAGCTCTCCAGTATTAGGGCACAATTCACGTTCACGCGAGGATTGGATGTCACAAACCACATGGCAGCTTACCAGCGATCGCAGAGAGCTACATCTAAAGCTGTTACAAACTACCGATGAGTTACTTCAAGCCGAACTCAGACAGCAACAGTGTCAGATTCGCAAGAAAATCTACCGCAGCACTCGAAAGGGCAGGAGAATGTGGGCTGACGCTGTTGCCGATAATGCCCAACTCGCTGCTAACTCTGGCAATCTGAGAGAGTTGTACAAAGCTACAAAAACTTTGGCAGGAACCAGTAGACCCAAGAGGAAGCCTCTCAAATCAAAAGATGGGCAGCTCATTGTGACATCCGAAGAGCCCTTGCGACGTGAGATAGAATGGGGAATAATCCGATGTCTTGGAAGACCTGGACTACGCCGACGATCTCTGCATACTGAGCCACACACACCGTGATGTGCAATTAAAGCTGGACGACATGCATCGGGAAACGGGCTGCACTGGACTTAAAATTAACTACCGAAAGACTCAAGAAATGAGATCTGGAGTAGAGACCAACATACCGCTATGGATTGGAGCAGAGGATGTGGAACGAGTCCACTACTTTACCTACCTCGGGAGCGTCGTGTCGGAAACTGGGGGTACTGAAGAGGACATCACTTCGCGTATTGCCAAGGCTAGAGGTGCATTCGCCCAACTTCCACCCGTATGGCAATCACGGAAACTGACTCGAAGGATTAAAAATCAAGATATTCGGGTCCAACGTCAAATCCATGCTGCTCTATGGGTGCGAAACTTGGAAGGTCACCAAAGTCATCTCGCACAGGCTTCAGGTCGGTCAGGAACTGGATCGGCCATGAAGGCACCTCGATCACATCCCCAAGCAGGCTCTGGACTGGAATCCTCAAGGAAAACGTAAACGTGTCCGCCCTAAGCAAACCTGGCTGCGCACTTTTACAGACGAGGCTAAGAAAATTGGCAAGACGTGGAGCGAAGTAAAACGCGAAGCTCGAGACAGAACGAGATGGAGAACTACTGTGGACGCCCTCTGCCCCACCTCGGGGTAATAGGACATTAAGTCAAGTTAATTCCATGTCATTAGTGAACTGTTGCACAACGCTACCAGCTGAGCTTCCAGGAGTGGGCTGACCTTCGTATCCCACTTCTGATGTCGGAAAACGGTTAGACATCAGAAGTAAAACACTAGGTTCAGTTCCAGTTACACAATTTATTTAACTAAATCACAGTCTAATCACTATAAATTAATTTAGGTAATCGAATCACTATTAATCTAGGTATGCCTGACAAACTAATTTAATTATTTTAATCAGTACAGATCTAATCAAAATAACAGTGAGGGTAGACAGTGCTTAGTTCAAAATGTCAGTGATCCGTGCACCGAGACGCATCCGATGGAAATGCGTGCCGACTCAGGGCGGCCGTCGCTTATAAAGCCAGCAGTAGAGTGGCGGGGGTAGTGGGGAGGCGCGATGACGTTCGGTGCACGTTCCACTTGCGCCGCAAGATGGCGCTGTCTTCGTACTTCCGGCGCTACTATCGCTTCCCGCGCCGTCATATATAATGATGAACTTTTAGATGAAATATTACAAATGATATTATTAGTATGAATATATAATTATGTTTTTGTTTTATTGTATGTTTAAATTATCTTTTATGTGTTGTTGTATTCTTTTAGATGATTTATAATATATTTGCAAAAGTTATCAAAAGAAGCTATTGCCTGATCCCTGGCTAATAGCTCCGGAAGGTTGTAAGAGGAGGCGATGCCAAGGTGTGAGCATAGCTGTTCATGCTCCATGCGCTGCCGTGAGAATCGAGGGCATTCTCGAAGGAGGTGCTCTATAGATTGTATGACTAGACTGTTACAATTACATTTGTCCGTCTCGGTTATCTTAAAGCGATGTAAGTATTTCTTGTGATAACCGTGGCCAGTGAGTATTTGTGACAGGTGGAATGAGGGTTGAACAGCGTTGAATAAATCGGTTATATGATCAAGACTAGGTAACCATTCTTTTGTGTCGCTTCCAGTGGGAGAAGACATGTACCGGTTATTATGAGTAACTCTATTTTGTTTTGAAATAGACTATAAAAATATGCCTAAATCGTCAGTATGTGATTTTGGTTTGTGTTACAGTTATCAACCGTATATCCCATGTCACACGTGTTATGTATAAAAATCAAGCGGAAAAAATCAAAATTGTTGTATCCTAAATGTCATCTTATTCTCAAAAGTCACTTTTATGCAACAAAGAACACAGAGTCTGTAACGAATCTAACGTGTATATTATAGGTATATATATATTCTTACGGATAATGGTCTAAACTATTTTTTTAAAAAGGAAAATCGATACTAACTGAAAATAGAATTTAATTACTTTAAACTTGTAAAAACCAATTAACAAAAATTAACACAAAAATGTCGAAACACAGATCGTGAAGTTGTTGCTTCGATGCCGGCGCGCGCAGAAATGAGAGCGTTCGCAGGGTGACGCTGGCTTTTATACCCTTGGTAGGCATAAAATTCCCTCATTTGCTACACGGCCTTTCCTGACAGGAGTCCGTCCTCGGGCTCCCTTCTGATGGGCTTGAGTGGCTTCTGTCATTAGTCAAGCTCGGGCATGGAGAGTCCTATGACTGGTCGATCTTCAGGCGAAGCGTGGACGCGTAGCTCATCCGCCACGCTGAGAGGTTCCTCGAGTGAAGTGGGGACACGTGGCTCGTTGGCCACGCTGTTTAGATGCTCAGGTGAAGCGTGGGCGCGTGAATCATCAGCCACGCTGCTGGATTGTTGCTCAGGCCTTGCGAGGTGTGACGCTCCCGACGTGCTAGGCTGCTGTCCATCATCAGCCGGGTGATCGACTGGCACAGGCTGCCCCGTAGTGGCGAGAGAAGACCCCGTGTCGTTAGTGTCTGCATCTGTACAAAATAACAATAAAAATATGCCTAACCCAGTAGGCGTTATACACAAAGCATCAAACATCAATCGAGACAGAGGCACTACGTGAAGCTTATCTCATTACAAAAGCTAGAGGCACTACGTGAAGCATAGCTATACAAATGTCAAGTCAGAGGCGCGACGTGATGCGTAACTCGACAAAACCATAGACAGAGGCACTACGTGAAGCATGTCTAGACCAAACCAGGACAGAGGCACGACGTGAAGCATGTCCACCAACAGTCGAAGGAAAAGAGGCACTCCGTGAAGCTTATTCCAACACTGCTATAACAGAGAGTTAACTCACCATCGAAGAAAGCAGCGCAAACTTCGGGGCTCCACTCTCCTCGCCACGGAATCATAAACTCCGCCGCAGCCTGGGTCGACTTCCCGTATGACCCGGCCAGGAGCTGCAGCTCATAGCGCCCATGAGGTAGTGTCTTTAACACGCGGTATGGGCCGCGCATACAGGAGTCCAACTTGCCAGTCGACTGCGCCTGTTTTCTAACAAACACTAATGAATTTAGTTCAAAACCACGGGCAGGCTTCCTGCCTTGATTTACATAAGCATCTTGTTTTTGTTGGTTCTTCTTCAACCTCTCCGACGCTCGTTGTCGACTCATTTCCCGGAGGGCCTCTCTATTAGGGCTGGAACCCTCGAGTGCAACGTCTCGTACTATGTTCCGGATGACTGGGGTGGCTGCATCAATGCCCACCAGTAGATTGAGAGCAGAATCCTGGGTAGTCCCTTGTTTGGTTATATTCAACACTAGTTGAATTTTCCAAATCATGCTCGGCCACTCGCGCTGTCTGTAGTTGGCCTCGACGCGTATCATGTTAAGCACCGTCCGGCAATAGCGCTCAACTTGCCCGTTTGCTTGGTGCATTTCAGGCGTTATAAAATGCGTGTCACATCCCATGTCCCTAACCCAATTAAGGAATTCAGCACTTTGAAACATGCGACCCCTGTCAGCCACAATCAATCTAGGAGTCCCAAACAGGGAAATGACATTCTTAAAATGACGTTTTAGCTCATCAGCATCTTGCCGATACATTGGGTACAGTAGGCAGAATTTGGAAAAAGCGTCTATAACTATTAATAGATGACGGAAACCGTCAGCTTCGGGAAGGGGCCCTAAGGTATCCATATGAATGGTATCGAAAGGCGCGTCCGGCTTTTGCCAAGAACTAATAGGCTGTAACGGAGCTCGTGCCACTTTCTTGTGGGAAATACATACCAAGCAATGCGCTATATATTTTTGAACGAAACATCGAAGGTTTGGAAACCAAAAGTGCTTTAATATTAAGTTGATTGTTTTATCTACCCCAACATGTTCGTGTTCGTCGTGAAACACACGAAGGAGACTCAGTCTATGGCCTTTCGGGATATAACAAAGTAATCGGGAAGGTTCACCAGTAGGCGAGTACTTGAAATAAAGGATATCGTTCCTAACAATATAACGCGTTGCATCTAACTCTCCGTCAGTCAGTTTTTGTATGAGGTCTCTAGTCTCCTCATCAGATGCTTGAGCAATCTGTGCCCAATTTCGTGGCTTTTGGACAGTACATACGTTAACCGGGTTCCTACTAAGATAGTCAGCGTGTGACATAGACGTGCCCTTCCTGTAGTCTAGCCCGAAATCAAAATCCTGCAGGTATACCCACCACCTGGCCACTCTGGGTAATAAATCCTTTTTCCGTTGTGTAAGCTTTAAAGCATTGCAATCAGTGACCACAGTGAAGCGTACACCTACAAGATACGGTCTAAAATGTTGGAGCGCTTTAACTACGGCGAGAGTTTCGAGCTCGTACGAATGGTACTTGCCCTCCGCTCCTTGTGTCAGTCTACTAAAATAAGCTACCACACGTTTATAACCGCCCTCATGAACCTGCATTAGTACCGCTCCGTAACCTATCGAACTCGCGTCCGTGTGAACTTCTACTGGCAAAGATGGGTCGTAAACCGCAAGGACAGGTTCGCTAGTCAGACATTGGATCACTTCATTACGAGCAGCTCGCTGTTCGTCACCCCAGTTGAATTCTACACCTTTCCTAGTCAAGGCAGCAATGCAGGCAGTTTTCTGGGCAAAGCCAGGTATATATCTGCGAAAATAACTGGCTAAGCCCATGAACTGACGAACCTGCTTGACATTTCTTGGCTCTGCAGAATCTACTAAGGCTTTAATTTTATCATGGCTCGGCCGTACCTGCCCCTGAGAAATAGTTCGACCTAAATACTCAATCTCGGTCACTAAAAACGAGCACTTTCGTAAATTAATTGAAAAGCCTGCTTTTGTTAAAGTCAATAGTACCTCGCGTAACAAAACTAAACCCGCCTCAATTGTCATGCTCAGGATCAATACATCGTCAATATACACGAGAACGTCACCGGAATCTATGAGCTTACGTAACGTTTTTGCGATTATTCGTTGATACACGACCGGAGCGTTAGCTAAGCCGTAGGGCATTTTCAGATACTCAAAATGCCCCTCGGGCGTTACGAACCCGGTAAGTGGAACTGAATCCTCATGGACGGGGATCTGGTGGAATCCAGTTGCCATGTCCAGACTCGAAAAGTATTTATTTCTTCCCAACCTGTCTATATAATCGTCGATTCGCGGCAATGGAAATCGATCCTTAATGGTAACTTCATTTAGCTTTCGGTAATCGACACACATTCTGTCTGATCCGTCTTTCTTTTTAACTAAAAGAATCGGGCTTGCATAATCAGAGTCAGATTCTCTAATGATTCCTTTCGACAACAAATCATTAATTATTTCGCGTACTCGAAGTATTTCTGCATGAGAAAGACGATACGGCCTATAATAGACGGGAGCATTACTATTTAACTTAATAGTCATGCTGCCTGTATTTACGGTAGACGTCGCAGTACCGGTTATAAAGTGTCGAGAGAACTCATTAATGACTGCTAGTAATTGTTGCAATTGATCACTATCGAGAGAAGTTTTTATTGGAATAGACGGGTCAGACTGAATCACCATGACTTCGTTAACACTACTTATCTTACGCGTAAGTGACTGATAGTCACGGGTACGAACGTACTGTACGCCTTCTCTATTCAAAACATCGGTACCTACGATTATCGGCGTATTCATGAACTCGGATGATACTACAAACAAATCTACTTCTAATGTAATGCCGTCAAATTCAATAGGTAAAGTGACATAAGACGTACTTTCGATCTCTTGACTCCCTAGCCCCTTTAGTATGCGAAAAGTAGGTTTTTGTGAACATTGAAAATGCTTTAGCAAAGATAACGAAACTAGTGATATGCTCGAACCACTATCAATAAGAACGTCCACCGGTATGCCCTGAATAACGGCTACAATAACATCTCGATTGTGGGTAGTTTCGTTTTCGCGGCAAAAATTAACATCATTTTTATTTCGCGTCTCAGATTTTTGTTTGGCAAAACACGTATCAATTTTGTGACCGGGTTTCTTGCAATAAGAGCAAGGTTCTGATCTCAGTGGCGTAAACACGGGCTTTGAATTCGAATCATTGTTATTAAAACTTGTCTCTAAATTCGTTTTAGGTTTCTTATTGCAAAAAGCCTGTCTATGTCCTGATAAACCGCACGAAAAACACTTTCCCTCGTCCAACCTACGCTTTCTCAAATTATTACTGGAAACACTTTTGTTTTTATTAGAAAATTGTTGTGAAGCAGCCGTTCGCATATTAGTAGTTTTAAAAGTACTAGGCTTTACATAAATCGAGAAAAATTCGACTAAGTTGGTTGGTTGCAACTTTGCATTTGTGGCGGATGCTCGAATGTGTGGATCAGTGATACCGCGTATAACAATTGCCGTAATAAGTTCGTCACTTAGCCCTCGAACTATGCGCAAGCGAAGTAAGGAGCGTCTTGCATAGTCAGCGTACGTGGGGTAATTATCTGAATTAGTCTGCATTACATCAAACAAAATATTTGCAATATCGAGCGTTTTAGGACACAAGGGCTTAAACTCATTTTTAAAACTGCTCCACGTACGGTCACTCGTTACCCACTCACTTAACCACGTTCGGGCATCGCCCTTCAAACAGTTTCCTATTCGCGAAAGACATTCATAATCACTCCAATTATTTAAACACTTAGCGCGATCGACTTCTTCACACCAGTCATCAATATTATGCAATTTGGGATCAAAGTTGGAAATATAAAAATGTTGGTTCGACCTTACCGTGCTGTTTATCGATCGAATCGCATCCACAATTCGATCCGTTACCGTCGCGGGCACGCTGACATCACTAGTAGCGGATTCCGGCACCAACTCCGAGTGATCCACACGACGTTCAGGCGGCACCGTAGGCGGCGGCGGCGGCATAGGCGGCGGCGGCGGCATAGGCGGCGTACGGCAACGCCCTAGGCAACAGGTCGGAACCGGCGGCGTTGTAGTGGAGCGAACCTCTAACGGAGAAATCACGCGCCGGTGCGGCGACCGTGCGCGGCGCCGCACTGGCGGGGACGCCTGGCGCCGGGGTGGCGGCGAGCGCGGCGGCGGCGAGCACGGCGACTTGCGCCGGCGGCGCGAGGGGCGCGATTCGGGTGGCATGCGTCTTTCAGATGACCGACGCGACTTACCTGTCGCCTGATTTTCCAAAACCTTGAGTCGAGCCCGCATCGCCTCCATTTCCTCCTTCATGTTACCTTCCGAACTATGATCACGGCGGCTGCCATGGCGAGGATCTCGGCGGTGGCTTCGACTGCGACGATAATCACATTCCGACATTTTTGGTTTTTAATTAAACAGAAATTTGTTAGAAAACAAGTAAGGTAGGATCGTGGATCCTATCCCACTTCTGATCTTACGGATAATGGTCTAAACTATTTTTTTAAAAAGGAAAATCGATACTAACTGAAAATAGAATTTAATTACTTTAAACTTGTAAAAACCAATTAACAAAAATTAACACAAAAATGTCGAAACACAGATCGTGAAGTTGTTGCTTCGATGCCGGCGCGCGCAGAAATGAGAGCGTTCGCAGGGTGACGCTGGCTTTTATACCCTTGGTAGGCATAAAATTCCCTCATTTGCTACAATATATATATTTATCCCGCAAACAATTTGACGTCCCCCTAGGAAAAAGTCCATTCAAAGTGGCGTCCACCGTCATTTGGCGTCCGCATACCGGACGCCACTTTGTTGGAGAGCAGCACTTAGGTCCTTTCGATCCTAGCTAAGCGTAGTACAATAATCGATGGAAGCCAAAAATCGTGTAAATGGCTGCAAAAAAATATTAAAAAGTTCCAGCAAAAATCTCAGCGCACCTGTGGCGCTGCTGTCGCGCGTATATTCAAAAAATGTATATCCAGAAAATTTCCTGACCACCGGCTCGCCTTTTTGGCGTCCACCAATGCGACGTTGCCACCCCGCTCTGGCCTCTTCGACAAGAGGTCAAAAGTAATATTTAAGCAATTTTAACAATATACATCGTATTTGGTCACGTATGCGTTGCGTAATATTCGGCGTCCGCTATTTCGCAAAAAATATAAATCTTTAATGAATTAAAAATTCAACTCAAATGTTATTAAGTATGGTAAAAAGATAACAATGTCCGTTTGTCTGTTACATTTTGACACTTAAACTGAACCGATTGGAATAAATTTAGTGAAGAACATATTTGTCTGTTTGTACACGCCAATCTCCAGAACTACATGATGGATTTGAATAAAACTTTTTTTATATATAAAGCTATACTAAGCCTGGGCAACATAGGTATAGGTACAACATAGTTATAGGTATTGCTTCTGGGAACTAACACCTGGTGTAGAACCACAGGACACCAGCTAAACTACCCCCTCAATTGATGACATCATGGCGACCATTTTCCTTAATTTTGATTAGGAAAAACAAAATGGCCGCCATTTTGATTATTTTTTGATTTTTAATTTTTAAAAAAAATTATTTTAAATCCTTCCTGTATGCAAATACCAGTCATTTGGTATCAATAAAGTCATTATTAAATGGTCTACAAGTTAAAATTATATAATTTAAATTATATTCTACTGTGTTCGAACTGTATGCGAGGGAAAATACAAGTGGAATGAAATTGGGTAATTAAAACTAAAAAATCAAATTAAAAAAAATAAACAACTTGTTGCTTTAGTTGTCCACTTTAAATTAACCTGTTACTATTAAGCAATAAACACATTAAATAACTTTCACACCTTTACATAATAAAATATCAAGTAAATCAACAATTTCTGCATACAGTCACAGCGCCCGGCGCGCGAACATTTTAAAAAGATTGACAAAACTCCCATCGGTTTCAAATGTTCGCGCGCCGGGCGCTGTCATTTGCTAGTCGCTGGTTTGTTCTACCAACCTAACAAACTAATAAAACACAACGAATCGTCAAACAAACGAAAACAGACTTTAAATACGGGCGATAAGGAATTGCCTTCTAAAGGCAGCCCATCAAACGTCGACCATCATGGCGCTGCCTTTAGAAGGCAGGCCATCAATTGAGGGGCTACCTCTAATTTATGAGTTATAAAAATTTCACCCTAGTAAACATTATGTCTGATGAGCTGCCGGAATAATAAAATCGAAGAATAAGAACATATTCTGATGTCGAACTCTAAGTACCTAGCTTTACTATAGCATAATATAGGAATGATATCTAAGCAAAATTTGTTCAAATTGAAAATTTTAAGAAAATTTAATTTGAAATCCTCCATCTAATTTGGTATGATTAAAACTCCAAGCGAACGAAGTCGCGGGCACTAGCTATCATATTTAGACGCCTAATGGCTATATACGGACGCCGAATAACTGTATAATGTGACGTTGAATAGCCTAGCGATCTGGAGGACGATTTTTTTTCATTTTATAATAAACTAGCATTCCGCCCGCGGCTTCACTCGCGTAGACCCTCTAAAGCACTATGAAACACCCCTGGGAAGTGAACTTTCAAAAACCATTTCTTAATGGGAATTTGCACATTATGAAGCACCGCTGTACAAATTTTCAAGTTTAGTCTGAACCCCTTTTTCCGCCCTTGGGTGGTGAATGACCAAAAATTCCTTCTAATTAGTGAGAACCTACTCAGTATGAAGATCCCTTATACAAAATAGCAAGGTGATATTAGGTATTTCTCTTTATCTATTTATTCCTCTTATAAAGACTATTATGTCGTTATAAATATAAAATTTGGTAGGTACACAATCTAAAAAATGTAATTAAATATAACGTGAAAGACGGACATACATTTACCATTTAATCTATTCATCTATGTTTATCCCAACACAACAGACTTTTTACTTGTGGATACAATAAATAAAATTAAATAACATTGTGGCGTCCGTATATTTTAACACTTTTCAAATATTGGAATAAATTAATTGTTAAACGGTGCACTACAAATAAGCAATAGAAAAAGAAAGAGATAAAAAACCCAAAGGTGGCAACGTCGCACTTCCAAGTATTATCCATCTTGTGAGGACGTCAAATAATCGATGGCATGGGTAAATTACGATCAATATACCCAGGACGCCAAAAATGTATCACCATGGTTCGGAAGTCAAAAATGTTCGGGCATGACTGCAAGACGAATATCGCGAAATTTAAAATTAACGGAAAATGACGTACCCCACGGAGCTGGAAATCAATAAACTAAGCAATATTCATTGAGACATGTCAAAAAAAGTAAGGGGAACCGGGGGACGCCGAAATGGTGCGCTATGTGCAGGACGCCAAATTGCTTCTAGGATGTATATATATATATATATAAAAAAAAACATAAAAAAAAGGGAAATAATAATAAAAATATAAATAAATATGTAAATAAGATTCATAATAAGAAAATCAAAATTACTTGATTTCAATTAACAATGACAAAACATTTGAGGCAGGATGTAAGGCTTCATCAAGTTCTTGATCTTGTTATGTACAGTAGGTATATTATTACTGCCTAGTAGGTACCTGGATATGTACGTTCTCTCCCAATCGTTAAATGTATACCAGGTCCAACATTGTTCTTTGCGGCATTTCATTCCGTGCATTTCCAAAATACTGTAAAATGTGTGAAACGAAATGATTAGATAATGTGGTAAGACAATGATTAAAAGAATCTATCAGAATCACATCGCACACAAGTTATCTTAACAAAATAAATGCTCACCGAATTATTTTAGTTTATCAATGACCGGCCTTTCATTTTAAGTATGTTAATTATTTCATTAGAGTAGGTTATCAGATTAATAATTCGATCGTAGTAAACAAAGTTCTTCTCATGTATATAAAAATAAAACTTAACACATCATAATATTATGTGAAATAATATTAAATTTGCTTGTGAGAAGAGAATGAAAAACGCAACAAACAACCACAGGTGATTGACAGTTGACAGATCTTTTTTTTTTATGTTCACCTTGTAAGGCCACTGATTATTTATGGTAATTTTTTTTAGTACTTCGTCAGATAAAGTTATTATCAATGTGCGCGTGTAATAATAGGAGTAAAAAAACATAATAGGCCGGACTCGCCAAATAAATAATATTCAATTATAATATCAACATTCGATTACGTTTTATAATCGATTATGGTGTAATAAAATATCGATTAAACTGGCTGTTAGTCATCTTAAACGTAAAATCGTATAAACAAAAAGATTAAACAATATAAGAACAAGAAAGCGATCTTAAATAATTTATTAATACTTTTTACGATTCATATTTATTCACATAACATTTTTATTTATTTACCACCTTTTCTAGACTCCAAAACGACGTTTAAAGTTTATAAAATTGTTATCATAGTGACAGGTGTCACATGATGTTACTGAACCTATATACCTATGTTTTTCTAGTTGGCATTATACCACTTAGATCCATCATCTCTTATTACCATAACTTTTTTTAAGCAAAGGAAATATTACCATACTGCCAATGCTGTATGAATGTTAGATATTGCAATAGGGCCTAGTAATGGCAAACGATTAGTGTCGCGTTATGTTAATTCTTCCTCGATCTTAGTAGACTTCGATGATCATAAACTTTAGCGTTGATTTGTGTTAATGTTCCTTGGATTTAAGAATACAGACCGGGACGACCGTAGTGACAATAGGACACACACAACGGATTGTGTAGGCGTGCGTGTGTGGTTTGAATATTAATGTTGATTTCGTTATGTAATTACGCCATATTTCGTTCCCACGAATTAGCTTGGATATAGAGAGGCAATTATAACAAGTGGTGTAAAAACGCGCCGTGATTTATTGCATTTCATGCGGTTTGTAGGAATGTCTCGAAGTCTTTAGTTTTTTAGTAGAAGTAAAAACATACCAACTACTTGACGTTCTTACAATGTCAAATTTTAAAATGAACGACTTTCTAAGGATCAATCCACTCAATGTGTCACCGGACCGATAAGAAAACCAGACGGGTAAATTTAATAGTTGTTATTTACGATCATGCGATAACGTATGTGGCGATCTTTTTTCTTTAAATCGATTGTAAGGGTGAGTCTTAAGTTAGTATGATTTTGGTTCCCAACCGACGCGCGCGACGGGACTAATTGTGTTACTTATGTTGTGAAAGAAGAAAACAGAACAGGAAGTCTGCCTTGATCCTGAATAAATGGCATAGGAGATTCACCCCGGGCGTCTAAAGGTCAGTGTCTTCTTGTGTTCAATGCAGAGATGACATAAAATAATTATGTGTAACTACTCTGACAACTTCCTTGAATCTTGAATGAGGTTTAGAAATTACTAAACTGATTCGGGTGCTTTAGTATGTACTTTCAATTGTACCGGTTGCGTTTGGTTTCGGCTGTTGGTACAGTTCAGAAATGGCCTACACATATCAAATTTTATCTGAATTATGCATATAGTTAGTTGATAATAATCTAGAATTAACAATAGCGCAAATAACTAAATCCAATTGGTTATGTCTGGCTCGGAGGGAAGGTTATGAATATATCCATTCATTTGCTTTTCTCCTTTTTTTAACTTGATAATTGACTTACATTATTTTTATTCATAGCTAGATGAAATGTTAGTTTGTTCTATATGCAAAATCCAGACTCGCTCCGTAGACTCATCCACTGAATTGTATTAACCTATCTACAAATAAGTATACCACTACAGTATGTAGTGGTTTACAGTTATACACAGTACATTATTTTATAAATGAATAAAAGCACTCGAATGAGAAATAAATAGGTATAAGCTTTATAATAAATTAATTTTGTTTTATGTCATCTGTGGTTGGATTTGAATGTGCCTTATAGTGTTTTTTTTCTCTCCTATTTGACTTTTATTAATCGGGAAAATAATCATTGTTTCGAGATTGCGAAAATGATAGATTGCGGATCATTAGGTTAGACTTGAAAGTTGGTTGTTATGTAATAAATGTTTTCGGATTGTTAGAAACCGGCATAAAGTTTGATAACAATTTATGCAAAGATTAAATTACGTGGCCAAAGAATAGGTATTATTATAGGGTTTTAGTGGATTTAAATAAAAACTATCTTACGAAAAACTTTGTTGTTGTGTAACAAAGGGAGTGGGAATTTAAGGTTGTCTATAAACAAAGTAAAAGAGTAGTAATTAATACAGATAGGAAATCATATATTGAACATCACCTCATGTGAGCATTGGGTAACTACCGACACAACGTAGCTATATTAAGGAATCCTTGAAAAATTATAGAAAAATATTTTGTAGGTTAATTTAGTGATTTCAGATTATAACTTATAGGTTTAGACAATGTTAGAATGTTACAAGTCTGGGAATTAAATGTAATTCAAAATAGCTTTCAAATAACAATTAGCCAAGTAGAGAATCTAAAAGCCGGGAGGTCTAACTAAAACACATTGCACTAGGCAAACATTGCTTCGTTTGCTCCCGGCATTTCGGAATGTTTACCGAAGTGCGTTCTTAATCGAGCCTTAACTACTACACTAACTAGAGCTCAAGCATTTAGCTTTAAAATGGAAGACTTATAGATAACTAGCCTTTTACTTACGGCTCTACCCGCGTGGATAACATAACGCTATCTCGCAGAAATGTGATTTTAATATACCACATCAGTTGGCAGACAGACACGCAGCCCACCTGATGGTAAGCGGCCACTGCGGCCTATTCCACTGAGGCACACTTCATCAGGAAGCGTCGCTCAATGTGCTGCCAGACTCTAGGCTCATCTGATCTTCGAGCCTTTGATTTCAAGGGTACTGGCTCCCACATTAATACTGTAGGAACACAGCCAGAGCTGTTATGGCGGCAGATTTCACCTGTAAGGGTTGTAGCTAGCCAGTCGGACTGTGAAAAAGCCCTACCACCAACCAGACCCAAGGCGGGAATCGACTCCACGACCTCCGGGTTTTATACCCGAGCAATAGCCACTGTTCCACGGAGGCGGTCTTTCAACTAGAGTACTGGAACACAGTTCCATACAAGTTGAACCCTTTATTACATAAATGATTTTACTATTACCTAGATTTCCTAACTCCCTCTAACATTTCAGGTAAATCCAGTGGCATAGTGACAACAGCGCGCATCACGCACGCCACCCCGGCCGCGTTGTATGCGCACGCGCCTTCGAGATACTGGGAGGACGACAGCCGGGTGCCCCCCACTGTCAGGAAGGACTGCAAGGACATCGCTATGCAGCTAGTCGAGAATGAACCTGGGAGGAGTATAAATGTAAGAAGATAAGATTATTAAAAACTAGCGTTCCACCCGCGGTTTCACCCGCGCGTAATTTCTTTTTTCAAATATTACTCCCCTTCTCCCCACATTTCCGGGATCAAAAGTACCCTATGTTCTCCGGGGATAGTGTAGCTTTCCAACAGTGAAAGAATTATTCGAATCGGTTCAGTTCAATAACTTTTTCCCCCTGGGACTGATTATGATGTCATCATTTTAAAAGTTGATGGTGTGTGTGTGGTCTTTCATGATTGCGTTTGTCAAAATAATTTTTAACAATATTTTACGCTACTTTCTCGGGAAATTTTCTACCCCTTTTTCTCTTTTGCGAACTGAAAGAAGACGGCAAATCCATATCATTTATAATTCAACTAACATATTCCCGAGTCCCGCTTCGCTCGATCGGTCTCGCGTTGCATTCAATCATTTACTCCAGATCCTTATCAATATCTGATTATGTTTTACTCGTGAATAATGAAACAAGAACAAAGCGTGCGTGAACTGTATACACGTTTATAGATACAAAAATCATGACCAATAGTTGGCAAAAGTCAGCAAAATTAACTTGTTTAATTGAAAAGAAGTCTAATTTGCAAAGAACTATTGCCAAAAATTCCCTCAAATAACATTTCCTCTCCAAAACAAAAAGCTCTAGCTCTAGAAACTAAATTACATACTTGCTTAGACTCAGTGCCAAGAATTTCAATGAACAATAACGTTGAAAAAGAAATTACCCGCTTGCCCTACAAACAAAATTGAGTCAGAATTGATTAGCAGTAGTACCTTCAGAGAAAAATGGTTTGCTCGTGGAAATATTGTCATTCTTACATTGGGTTAACAATATTCAGAACCTTGTATTGTAAATAACTATAATAATAAACAATGATATTGTAAAAACCATTATTGTTTAGGGTAAAGGCCAAGTGGCTGTGTTGAACAGAAAGAAATCTTTCCACCCATAAAATACGAATACAATTTTACAACTTACGTGAATATTGATCGGAAGTGACTGGAATTACTATAAAAAAATTATAGGATTAAATCATGCTAGAATTTGATTATAATTATTACGCTGTATGTCCCAAAAATGCTTTCAAACGAGAGATAAATAAAGCAGGAGTTTATTTCCCTAAGATCACAAATTTACAACTCGAAAACATGGGGGTCGCCCAAGTCAAGACTTTTTAAATGTTTATCCTTAATACCGGACTTCTTTGCTAAAATTTAGGAAACATTACATTAAAGGTAGAGGAAACCACAAAATGGATTTGTGAACATTTCCTTCAAAAAATATTTTTTATGAGGAAATTGAATTATTGTTTGTTCTTTACAAGAGTTTCTCTTAGCGTTGGTAATTCAACGTCATAGTATAAAGAGTATACAGTAGGCTATCTCCGGCCCAATTTGCGATATAATTGTCTGTCGCAGAGTTGTCACTTTTAGCTAAACTTTAATTCAGTGCCGCGGAAGCAATGCACACACACAAGCCGCACGCAGGGCGTTCAACTCTTTCTACTAAGTAATTTTTCTTATTGAGTGAATTGTTTTAGGTTATAATGGGAGGTGGCAGACGGCACTTTCTACCAACAGTCACACCTGATCCTGAACATCCAAACCGTGAAGGAAGAAGATTAGATGGAAGGAATTTGGCAGAAGATTGGGCCCGAGAGAAAAAGAGACGACGCTTGAGAGCCCAGTACATCCACTCTAGAGAGCAACTAGCTAAGTTGGATCCAAGAACTGTTGATTACTTATTAGGTAAGTTTGAGAATCTGAAGCAACAAAATTAAAAATTATGTTAAGACCAATTTAATAAAATCCGAAAAAAACATGTTCATATTAATTGCGTATCGTTTGAAAACATAATAGTATTTTGTCTCTAAAAAGCAATTTTATTAAAATTTATTTCAAATTGTAATTAATCTGTCAATAGAATTATTTGAACGACAATGCATGACAAAATAATATATGAAATTGAAAGGTGCTATTATTATAGTGGCTAAATAGCCAATCTCTAATCAGCGTCGGCAGGTTTCGCAAGAATAAAATTGCAACCAAGATGGTGAGCGAGTATTATTCACACATAATATTATGTTAAAAAGAAAACTAATTGTTTATGAATGCAATGTCAATGAGATCACGATAAGAAGTCCTCTAGCCGCTATATTGGTACTACTGTTTTTTCAATACTTTCAATCTGTTGTTTGACAGATTTACAAAGCGTAGGCAATGCTGCCAATATAGCGGCTAAAGGACAACTTATGGTGAACAGACTTGTAAAGATACTTCATAAAGTCACATGATTATTCATTTGTATTAAAAAAAGTGAAATTTCACTGTCCAACACACAAATATTTAAAGTGTACGGTATTTTATATTTCAAAGAAACTTTCTCTTCAAAGGATATTTTGATCTCTCAGTCAAAGTTACCAAGTAAAATTTAAATAATTTTGAGTGCAAATTCTGACGTCGGTTATTAGATTTTTTTTAACTTTACAAGTGAAACAAAAAATACAAAAATACTTAGTTGCATTATACAGGGTGTTAGGAAACCCGAGGGACATATTTAAGGAGAGTGTTCAGAATCCGATTTAGAGTCCAATTCGCTATAAAAAATATATCCTTAATTTTTTTCATAATTATCCTAATAATTTATGTATGCATGAAATACCTAAAAATCCCGTGTGCTGAGCGGCCGTTTACGCCCCAAACTCAAATTGTACGCGATTACAATTTGAGTCGTACTTGAACGAGTGCACGAAATAGGTATTGTGAAGGAAAGAGTGCCCGCACGTTACGCGGATTTTCAGGTTTCGACTAAGGTTATTAACAGATATTTACCAAAATTTTTATTGATTTATACTTATTTTGTCATATGGAAGCATGAACTATTTGGGGTTTAAATATGTCCCTCGCATTTCCTGTCATACTGTATTTTCTCTATGCAGTGAACAAGCCTTTAAGATATTTTATTTTATTTTATTATTTAAAACTTCATACTACCACCGTTTGGTTCAAACATTGGTTTGCTTAAACATTTTTGTCTGTTTCTATGTATGGCTATGGATAGTTTGGGGATAGACTGCGCTGTCTAAGGATATTTTGTTTAAATTGCATTGCCCTGAAAATAATTAATAATTTATAACAAAACATTAAACGCCTTTATGAAGTCAGTCATCTTATATTGTGCAATTTCAAACTAATGCACTATTTTTTTATTTAAACCCATTCCATTCCAACCTTGCCTTCACCATAGAAAAATGTAGTTACGCGATCAGTGAAAAATACGAAAATTCACTCCTACGTTGTTTATGTAAGTTCTAAGAGTCCCAAAGATCGCTGTTACGAGTCAAATTGGGAAGAGAAGTCGTATAAAGGAGCGCTCCTTTCAGTAACAAAATATGACATTGTTGCTTTAACAGTTCCCTTTTGAAATCGTTTATATTTGGTAACCTACATGTAACAATAAAGAAATTGGATCATTTGGTCTTTGTTGGGTTTCGCAAAGAATTATATAAACAACACTTTTAAGAATACCAAATACTTGAGCTATTTTTTTTTTGCACTACTAAAAGACTTTGTTCTTTAAACGTTTTTGACAAAAACGATAATTTTTAGTATACCTAAAGAACAAATTATCTGGTGGTATTTATTTCTATATACCTACCTACATTATTTTATTTTAGTACTCGTTTCTTCATGTTGTTTTTGTACTCGTTTCTTTTTTTTTATAATATTTAAAAACATCGATATTTATTTTGGAACCTTTTTTACATAGTGCATCCTAGCCCCAAACCACGGGACAAAATACTACTCTACGGATAAGGGGAGCTTGAACTAAAGATGCTAGATAACGGATTAATATTTTCTTAATAATTACAAACCGACATGTTTTTGTTCAATATTTGTACTGTACGGAAATCGAACTTGCGACCTTAGGTATAGTAGCTCACTTCTCAACCATTACACTAAATCGGTTCATTTATTATTCACAACCACCTGGACTAAATTCAATGGGTTTCTGCTGTGATACAACCCACCGTCTGGGTAATCCCCGTGAATCCTTTTTAATCTGTACCGGCCTACACAGAATTTGCATTGTAAATAAATGAGAATTTGCAGTTAAGTACATTCTATAAAATTATGTTCCGGAATATTCCGAAGTTGGTTTACACTGGATGAACTCATTGTTAATTGTAATGGAGTAGGAAAACTTGGAATGAGAACGGATTTTGATAGGCTTTGGGATTTTTTTGTGATATTGCAGGTTTATTTTTGTAATGTTTCATTGTTTTACATGTAATGCAATTTGGCCCAGCATAAAAAAACGACTGTTGCAGTCACTTAAAAAGCCAATTAAAAAGACAAAGTTATTAGGACTAAAATCTATCTACATTCGTCGCACTCAACCAGATTCCCCTTCCCAGAAACTCAGAAAGTTCGAGCTGGTACCCGCTTTTTGGCGACTGACAGACCCAAACATTTGTTTATTAAATACAAGCACGTCAGTGGACGCAAGTAAATTATGCAGACAGATTTTGCCCTGAATTTGCCAAGATAAAAGTTTTAACTTTTAATAAGCCGCCGTTTGTCAACTTAATATGGATGTACATTGTTCAAAATACCAGTGGTTGAGAATTGCATAGGTATGCGTGAAATGCGTATGCGTTTATTAAATTAGAATTTTGTGAAAAATTTCGACTGAGTATCTACTTTTAAAAGAGATTTCGTCAAATTTATTAATTGAGTGAGTAACGCAATACCAATATAAAAAAATGTAAAATTTCCCCTTTTTCCTACTTTAGCTAAGTTACCTCAGCAACTCTGAAAAAGGAAATCAGTTAAAAATATCCACGAAGCATGGATCATACAATTGAGTTGTTTGACGAATTAATTGGTTTTTTCGAGCTTAATAGACAGCAGCAGTTTTTGTCAAAAAGAATTTGCGGATGTGTTCATTGTTAACACAGTTGTTTGTTTACCAGGTTTTATGCCGTAAAAAGCCGCACCGCCCAATACCTCGTAATCCTAGCATTTAAGCCAACACTGCATCTATTTTGTTCATGTTCATGCACCTGGAAATCGAGTTTGAACCAATAAAATAGAGAGAATGCACGCTTTTGACACAGAGCTGAACAAACTGAAATAAATCAGACTGTATTTATTTAAAAAAATATTGCCCGCCCCGGTTTCACACAGGCATCCTACTTAATATTTTTTATTAAAATTATCGTTGACAGATCCTGTCCTGATAAAAATAATATAACAAAAAAAATATTGCTGTAGTTGTTGCAAAGTACGTTCCGACTTTAGTTTTATTTATATCAATGAATAATAATAATATAACGTATTTATTCACAAGAGATGAAAAGAACATTTATTTTATTGTTTATCAGCAGTCTTGCTTCCTTAGACAGTAGAGGCCTTGTCCAATTTTGGGGCTAGATGCCGCCGTGTGGATATATTTAATTTAATATAATATTAATTGTACAGGTTTATTCGAGTACTCCCATATGGAGTTCAACGCGGAGCGAGGAGCGGTAGCGGACGCGGAAGAGGGCGCGACAGCGGGGACGTCTGTCAAAGCGGACGATCCATCACTAGCGGATATGACGCGCGCCGCCTTGTCCATACTATTGAAGAACGATAAAGGATTCTTCTTGCTAATTGAAGGTTGGTTTGTTGATTAATGAATTCACCTGTTTATTCGAGTACTACCATTTGGAGTTCAATGCGGAGTGAACGGCGGTAGCGGAGACGGAGGAGGACGCGGAAGTGGGGATGTCTGGCACATTGTATAGGTTTCTCTAAGTGTACCCGATTCTGAATACATAGCTAGAGCTTGTACAGCGG
This sequence comes from Mecyna flavalis, assembly GCA_949319885.1. Classification (NCBI taxonomy): domain Eukaryota; kingdom Metazoa; phylum Arthropoda; class Insecta; order Lepidoptera; family Crambidae; genus Mecyna; species Mecyna flavalis. The sequence goes on from OX439437.1 coordinate 11,044,919, forward strand.
CAAATTTTGTCTATGAGGATATCACCTAACCAATTAGATATATAAAGGTGAGTATAGACTACAACATTTACTTGTATCAGAACATCGAGCATTCGCCATTTTGTTACCAGCCTTTTTAGGGTTCCGTAGCCAAATGGCAAAAAACGGAACCCTTATGGATTCGTCATGTCTGTCTGTCTGTCTGTCTGTCTGTCTGTCTGTCTGTCTGTCCGTCCGTATGTCACAGCCACTTTTTACCGAAACTATAAGAGCTATACTGTTGAAAATTAGTAAGTAGATGTGTTCTGTGAACCGCATTAGGATTTTCATACAAAAATAGAAAAATAATAATAAATTTTGGGGGCTCTCCATACTTAGAACTGAAACTCAAAAAATTTTTTTTCATCCAATCCTTACGTGTGGGGTATCTATGGATAGGTCTTTTAAAATGATAATAAGGTTTCTTATATCATTTTTTTCTTAACTGAATAGTTTGCGCGAGAGACACTTCCAAAGTGGTAAAATGTTGGTCCCCCCCCTGTAACTTCTAAAATAAGAGAGCGATAAATCTAAAAAAAAATATATGATGTACATTATTATGCAAACTTCCATTGAAAATTGGTTTGAACGAGATCAAGTAATTAGTTTATAAATTTTTGGGGCTTCCCATACTTAGAACTGAAACTCAAAAATTGTTTTTTCTTCAAACCCTTACGTGTGGGGTATCTATAGATAGGACTTTAAAAATGATAATAAGGTTTCTTATATCATTTTTTTCTAAATGGAATAGTTTGCGCGAGAGACACTTCCAAAGTGGTAAAATGTTGGTCACCCCCCCTCTAACTTCTAAAATAAGAGAACGATAAAACTAAAAAATATATATGATGTACATTACCATGCAAACTTCCATTAAAAATTGGTTTGAACGAGATCAAGTAATTAGTTTTTTTTAAAACGTCATAAATCGTAAACCGCAATTGTCCGCTCATTTAATCAACTCAAATATAAAAACGTCGATCAAACTTACAAAGAACTACAAGAACTTTTATATTATGATGATACTTGCTGCTACGAAACCCTTCATGGGCGAGTCCGACTCGCACTTGGCCGGTTTTTTTAAAAACCAACGAGCATATTGGTGTAACATTTCGTCGAGCCTTTGCACGAGCGCGGGCGATGCGCGGGTGCGGGGTGACGCGGAGGAAGAGGGACGAACCATTTCAAAGAAGAATGAACGCAGGTACAACGAAATGTTACGGGTAAATGCTCACTCGCTGTAAGCATTTACTCGTAACACAACGCCGAGCATTCGCACTAACGTTACGTTACACCAAAACGCTCGAGGTAATGTTGTAGTCTATACTCAAAAAGCCAACGTTTTGTGTAATAAAAACGCCGAAATATCTCCAAATAGTTTTAACTGCCTATTTTCATAAAACTTTTAGCCTAATCAAAATAAGGATTTAGTGCAGAAACAAAATATTTTACGTTGAGTAATTGCAGCAACTCTTTTGGGTTTGCCGTACCTACAGATCTAAAAAAGGCCAGATAACAACAATGTAACGAAACTATTGTAATATAAAGTTACTACGTTCTCCTGTAACTACGGATCTTTTGTCCAATATAACTCACTAGGGGACTTGCCAAATTGTAAATTGCTTACAACCGGAATGCGTGTAAGAAAGAAGAAGGGAAGATAAGTGATGTGATGACGTAAGACATAAGGTTTTATGATTGTAAAACTTTTTTTTATCGATACAACTCGCAAAGGATGTGTGTGTAGTGGCTGACCCGGTGAATTTTGTATCACTTACCTCTTAATATAAACCATAATTATTAATTTAAACCCTAATTACCGAACCAACTTTGACATGATCACCGTTTGACAGGTAAGAACAGTTTGTATAGGAAAATAAAATTGTCGTTTTCAGTATTTTCGTCGCAATTTTTCCATAATTATTTTCTCATCGTTTAAACCTATCCCGGACTATTAGTCAAATCGGTTCAGCCGTTCTTGAGTTTTAGCGAGACTCACGAACAGCAATTCATTTTTATTTATATAAGTATCTGGTTTCATTTGAAAAAAAAAAACCAAACAAATCCGCTGATTTTAAAACTTTAACTGAATCGCATACTCACAAAAGTTGGTGATAAAACCACTATTAACGTTTTTAGTATTCATTTATTCCTACCTCCTTAGAAAAGTCGTATTTCATGTTTTTTTCGCGACTGATATAGCTACTTCTTTTCGCGACTGATATAGCTACTTCTCGCAAGATATTATATCCTCATGTTATATTCATACAACGAATTCATTTTATGTGATCATTTTGTATTCGTGCATGTTTCTTGATGTCTTCTTATCATAATTGCCTAATTTCTAACCATATTCAGGCTAAGGAAGAGCTTATTATACATGGTAGTTACGTAGTTAACTAACAGTTGATGAATAAAAATTGGATGCAATTTATAAGCTTTTTTTTTACTTTTGACAAGAAATTCAAATTATCCTACCTGAGTGTATAATCCTGATATTAGATTTTTTCAAAACTTATCTAAGAAACAGAAAACTTCAAATCAATTCATTATTTTCGTATATTCATCTCATCTCATCTCATCTATCTTTTATCGATTGAACACATTACATCACTAACAATTGTACCAGGTCACGTCACTTCTCCGTGCTCATTCTATTTTCGAACGTGGTATAAATATTTTTATCTCAACACAACCATTATTTTATGTGATAGACAATCAATACACGTCTAATCTTCAATTGCCCTAAATATCTGCATTTTATGAATTCTTATTCTATCTTCAACTGTCGGTCCAATTTTTTTTTATAATTTATTCGCATTCTTTTACCCATCAGGAGGCCGAATAGATCACGCTCATCACTACAACAACCCGTACCGAGCTCTGGACGAAACTTTGGAGCTGGAAACAGCGCTTCTAGCTGCGTTAGAACGAGTCAATCCAGCTGAAACTCTGATCGTGGTCACAGCCGACCACGGCCACGTGATGACTTTCGGTGGTCAAGCCACGCCGAGAGGACATCCTGTGTTAGGTAAGTAAGAATGTTTGAATTAAGTGCGTAAAGAGACAACGTTTCTAGTCACGAGTTCGACACACGGGCGCAAAAAACCATATCAAGCAGAGGTACGGTAATTAAAATAGCTGGAAAGAATGAAAACAATTCCCTAAATACCATGCACTGTAGTTTAAATACCGTTCCGTGAACATATGAATCGAACGGATTTTATTCCAGTATTAAATGCGTGTTTGTCATTTCCAACCCGCATTTGCTAAGCGTACCCTTTGTTGAAACAAACACTTGATTTCCATGACGCCAACGTTTCCCTTTGATGCGATAAAAATTGGATTATTCATTACTTACATCGTATTACTGTTTGAACGACGCAAATAAAATCGTAACCATGTATGCCTCGTTAGTTTATTGGTTTAATACCAGGTCATCTTGGTTTACTCGGGTCGAGTAATATTTGTGTTGGAATTTTTGCAAACAGCTTTGATCTGTGGTGACCAATTTGCATTAAGAAAAAGTGTGATTACGTCAGTCCTATCATTTTAGCAATGACTTGATTTTAATAAATAAATATTCCTAGTCACTATTCACACAGCGTCGTCCAGCCCCAATCTACGCTTAAAACTTGAACTATGGTCGCCATTATTTTTGTAAATACAAACATAATTATTATACATAGAAACATTAAGCCTTTGCCCTGCACTAGTACTATAGTACAGACTGACACTTTTTTTTACTTTTTGGGTGATGCTATTAATTTATATGACCAGGTGCGGACACGGTGGTATCAGATATAGATGGGCTTCGGTACACCACTCTCCTGTACGGGACGGGACCAGGACATTCCGAACCCAGGGCTCTACCCCTCAACGTGACAGCATCCAACGCGTCACCGGCTGATGCCGTCCACGCTTCGGCGGTACCGAGGCAATGGGCCACCCATGGTGGGGAAGATGTGCCCATTTACGCGTTAGGTAAGCACGAGTTTTTTGGTGTAACCTAAATATGTAGGCTTTAGCACGATGAGAGACTTGACTGGGTGTAGATGTTGGCAGTTTTTTATCTGCTTGATTTACTTGAATTGAAAATAAAATACTCTCTAGGGGTCGTAATAGGGTAGTAATAGGTCTCTATGTCATTAACACATTCTCTATAAAGACGTGAGTGAAGGCTTAAACCGTTTGTGATTGGGGAGAGGGGGGTCTTATTGTCTAAGTGGGCTCCTGTGGACGAAGTTGAACAGATACGTCATATTATGACGTGACAGTAATCTATTATGCATATTATGCATAATAGATGGTCACGTCTGTTATCTGACAGGGCCTCGTGCGCTCAAATTTCAAGAAGTTTTTAACACAATTAAGAGAGATATTTTGATTAAAGAAAGGAATGACGTTACCAAAACTTATTTTCTTATCTCCATCCAGGTCCAATGGCTACAATATTATTCACGGGTGTGGTTGAGCAAAGCTACATCCCTCACGCGATTGCGTACGCCGCCTGCCTTGCGCACCAAGCGCGTCGCTGTCAAGAGAAGACCAACTTCACTCAGCCACCCGTAAGTTACCATTACATTACGGTGTTTTTGTTTTTTAATTTTGCAGACAGGCACGTAGCTCAGCAATGGTAAACGGCCACTGGGGTCTATTACTTGGTTAGAGACAACACCTTCTGTGTTTATTTAAGTTAGTTAGTTGTGTTTTATGGTATATAGCTTATACCATTGAGAGACACTTAATTAAAAAACATCGCTTGATATTCTGCTGAGAGGATACACTGTAGACTCCTCTGATCTTCGAGCCTTTAATATTATTATTATGTGTTGGCTCCCTCATCGCCGTAGCCAAAACTCAAGCAGGAGAAAATTATTATTAAATGTTCAATGACAAGGTATCTCGGAAAACAATACGATGTGTTTTTTAGACATTCTATTTTTAGTATGAAATGATAACTCCAGATGAATGTTAAAGTTGGATTAAAATTACAAAATATTGCTGAATACTAGTATCTACATATATATAAAACTCAAAGGTGACTGACTGACTGACTGACATAGATAGATATCAACGCACAGCCCAAACCACTGGACGGATCGGGCTGAAATTTGGCATGCAGGTAGATGTTATGACGTAGGCATCCGCTAAGAAAGGATTTTGATCAATTCCCACGGGAACGGGAACCACGCGGGTGAAACCGCGGGCGGCCGCTAGTCATAATATATTTCTGAAATACGAACTGATACTCGTTTAAATAAAAGTAGGGTAACTGATCCAATTATCAGCACTTTAAGAGTTAGTCCTAACTTAAGCCCGTTTATCACATTGAAAAATACTGTTTCACCCGTTATGACGAGTTTTTTAGTATCAATATTCAATCAGTAAGATGATTATTGAAAAAATATATGTTTATCTTTATCCATTTTTTTTTAGATAGGCAAGAGTAAAAATTGACCATTGCACCATTTACTAGCACCATCACCACCAATTATTAGCATAGAGTGAGCCAATTATCAGCACTGTGATAGTGGTATTGAATTTATGAAATTAATGGTTATTTGTACCTATAATCTCTTTTATTGACTTTAATAGGAAGGTAATATGTACTAAGGATAAAAAAATATTTTACTTATAATCTACTTAATAGTATTTATAAACATAACAAAGTGTAACATCTTTCTTTTTGGGAATCCTTACGACAGCAATCTAAAACCCACTTCACCTAAACTTCCTCTTCTTTTTTCAACAACATTGGATCAGGGCCTGGGAGCTTCTTGCGTGGCTTTCTTAATCGCGACTGGATAGTTCCTCTTGAAGGTTTTCGAGGCCAGTTTTTAGGACATACCCTTTTCTACTGCATCGAAGGCCTTTAATAGATTTTCATTACAGTATATCTTTCTCAGCACCAGTGCTGATAATTTGGAATTTGCAAAATATTAGATCCATATATCAGCACCACATGTTTTAACAATATATCACCTTAACCTCAACTCTGACTTTTTAAATTAACCTCGTAAACTATCTAAGAATTCAGATAAATCAAAAGGTTCAGTAGAAAATATCTACAAGATCTGATATAGCATAAAATGTAAACACAATGATCTTACCTTCGATCACTAAGAACAGGAAAAAATAGGATGGACTGCAGGATATATTCTTTTGTTTACAAAAATTTCGCCATTTTAAAGTCGGAAAGTATAGTATTGCGAGTAGTAGGATTACAAAAACATCAATTTATTTATTTGTAAAAGTGTTAACCCAAATTACTGGGGGAAAACCTTATAATTTTAATATTTATTCGGAGTGCTGATTATTTGGTGCAGTGCTAGCATTTGGATCAGTCACCCTAGTTTATTTTATGAATTCATCATTTAAAAGCTCAATGGTCTCCACCATGAAAGCTGTAGCAAAGAAGGTCTATTTATTTACACCTGAAGGCATTTAAATACAGATTGAATTCGGATGAGCCCTTCCACTGATTTTTGTAGCCTGTTTCCTCTTCCTACATTCCCGACATTGTAACAATAATGTAATACTAAGCCGGAGCAGGCTTACAATCAATCATTCTGCCTTCTGGGTGACAGTCAATCATGTTTGAAGGAACATTTCATATATCTAATAAAGTGACAGATGAAGACGGTAACTATTGTTTTCAATTTGCGAGTTACTGGGACCGCAGTCAACCTCCGTCATTTGAGATATTACAAATGAAATCTCTTGTATGTTAAACAACATAATTATGTTAATAATATAGAGACGAGCTGTACGGTCAATGTGAAAATTATAAACATTCAAAAGACATCATTCAAAGGCCGGCCAAAAAACATAAAGTGGATTTTTCAGTCAATATTCTATCTTTATGATACGATTTCAACAATAAGATTACTGACAACTTAATAGGAACAAAATTACTGCAGTAATGTACAAAGTAAAATATGCCCTCTAACATTTTAATCAGAAAGCTCAGTGCGATAGAATTCACCAGAATTTTCTGATTACGAAAAGCAATTTCCTTTCATTTGAGTTGTATGTGACCTAATTTGGTGTCAATGGGAAATAGTAAGTAGGACAGCATTACCGGATTGATTTAATTAGCACCAAGACCCCCAGTAATCACACCCTTTACTGAATTAAGATCATGCCCAACTTAATCTTTTGATATTTAACCCATAAAGACCCATAAAGACAGAATAATTTATTTAAAGACGCACGATTTGGTGTCTTGAAAAGTCGGCTAAGACCAGAGGTCGGACAATTAAGTGTATAAATGTTTCTGTAAAAGCTTAAACTACTTTCAACTACTGCCAACTGTTTTTAAATTCATTTTAGGCAAGCATTTGGCCAAAATCTTGATTGAGATGTAATGATAAACATCGAGTATGATGGATGGACCTCGGTTGTTAAGAAAAAGCTCGTTAATATAAATATAAAATAGCTATTATGATTTGGAAAGAGGCAAAGTACCTACAGACTAACTTTTTCATGTACCTACCTGTGTTAAAATTCACTGCCTGCAATACCATAGATTATAGGTTTTCTTAAGAGGCTGCGCAGACAACACATCCCAGTATTGTAAAATCGTATGTAAGTGGACACAGAAAGTGTTAACGTCTGCGCAGGGTAGGCTGGTTTTATATTCACTAGTGGCTATTATCCGATACAAGGCACGAAGTCGTAGATTTTTAGCTGATTCAAAATACAGAGACGCGTCGACAGGCAGTTACACATTACTTCTCTTAACCCATTTAGCGCATCTGTACTCGTTTGGGTACAGGTAGTTATTAGAACCTGGCTTTTACATTCTAACGAATAAATAAGTTTTTATAGGTAATTTAAATTTTTTAAAGATGACTTTTTTATAATATAAATCTTTTATTAGGGTAGATTAAATATTGTATCAGAGTGATCATTGCATATTGACGCAACGTCACGCCACTGTAGGTATGTGTACTTTATCATAATTTATTATACCTAAATGTGATAATAAGATCATTTGAGTTAAATATTTCTTTTTAGTAATGATTATACTACAAATATATTAAAAGCAAAAAAGTTAATTGCAAGTAATAGTGAAGATTTTTTGTAGTAAACATTGCTGTACCCGATTGAGTACAGCGGCCAGATGCATATAAGAAAAACCTTTATGTACTAACACTGTCTTTCAAAAGCTTTACTACTGTTAACAACAATAATGAGTTAGAAAAAGCTGTTCAAGCTATTTTGAAGATGTACACGACTCCGACTATGATTTAGCATTTGTACTTCCTCCTCCAAGCGTGTTGTCAGATGAAGAAGAAGGACCTGGTGAAGATTTAGTGACTGCTACTCTGCCTCGCGACGTTCCCGGGAATATTGATGCATTCGTAAATAATCAACAGTATAACATCAATCAACAACATCATACATATCGTGTGGCAAATAATAATTCGTTATTGAAAACAGCAGTGTCGATGTGCCTTTGGACAATAAGCAGCCTTGATGACGTGATCAACAGAAAAGTGGGAACCCGTGCTATTTGATTTTGAGAGCTGAGTGGCAGCTAGTTTATCTGTCTCCTGCTATGCCTTTGAGTTTTACTGTGTAAAAACTGTCATGATGCCACTGATGAGTCTCTTGGGAAATCTCACAGATCACCTAGTCTGCTTTGCACCTAATCACGTTTCGGGTTACGTTCTTTAGATTTATTTGTGAAAACTTAGATATTGTGCTACTGGAACCGTTTGTGAGGATTCTTTTGTATTCTTCCAAGGGTATTATAGTTCTAAAAACCCTTTGAAGAATACAAAAGATATAAAGAAAAAGTACGAGCTGACTAGGATTGATAGATTCGTTAGAACAAAAGAGCTATTGCTGGTGAACAGCGTTTGCTCTATACAAATAGAGATAGTGCTCAATAAGGCGCGACAGAGTCGATGTAGGTATTCCTCGTTGGTTCCAAAATTACATATAATAGAGAAATGGGTGGAGTAGAGAAGCTTGACCAATCCGAATCCAAATTATTTACGTCAAGAAACACAAGGTAAAAGCCGTCCTTCATCTTCAGCAGTGCCAGGTATGGCCAACATTGGCCACTAACCTCAAAAAATGGAAAGAACAATTGCGTTGTGCAGTTTTTTATGTCATATAAACCTATGTAAACCTGCTTGAAAACATTGTTCATAGCAAGTGGATGTCCCGAAATTTTGCACTCTTAAGTGGCCGCTGTACTCAATCGGGTACACCCTTCTAAAACTGTCCCAAATAAAAAAACTTTTATTTTTTCTTTCAAGTGTATTTGATTATGTCCCTAACGATTAGAAAATTAACAATTTGCGCTTAAAATGTAGCTAGTTTAATTTTGGCGCTTAATGGGTTAAAACACTTAAGTGCGACAGTGCGTTACGTTTTATTGTCTCGGAAAGCGGGTTACGAGTATTGACATTAGTATAATTTTATTCGCGCTCGTATATTTTAACGTTTTGGTGTCTTATCTCATTTTTATAACATTATTTTTTATATAGTCATGTCGCATTTTTACTATCCGTACTTTTTTCCAGTCTCATGGAGTTGAGTCCACGACTTTTGAGTACGTCGAAGAGATAAAATGCTCCATACAGTCAGTTATATAATATAATCACCATTATTTAGGTCTATTCCTGATTATAGAGTTGAGAAATAACTTATCATTTATATTAACCATAATAATAATTATATAGAATTCATCTACATACATGCAGGCCGTTGTCCAATTCCGAGTAACATTTCAGTCTCACGTTTCTAACACGTGTGTCAGGAACTAAACTAATTTCATCATGTTTGTTACACAGGTAAAACCACCAAACTGCGTGCCACCAGAAGTGAGCAGCGTATCAGCTTCCGACGAATCTCGAAGCGACGCGAGCGGTCGCCGCATAGTTGTCGCTTCGAGCGTAATGTCTGATGAGCGAGCGTCGCGCTCTTCCGCTCCGCTCGTTGAGCTCAGCTACAGTTACATTCTTACAGGCTTTCTAAGCCTGATATTGCGTTTAGACTTATCATTTCTACTTAATTTTAAAAGTAGCTTTTAATTGTTTTAAATATTTTCTACACTACCATAATTACAATCGGCAAATTGACGCCAGTTGATAACTATGTTAGTAAACTAGATACATTTTGTACAGGGAATGTTGATAACGGACACTAAATGTAAATATTGTCTTGTAAATAAAATAATAAAGATATTGTGAATTTCAATGAATCTTTCTTTTGCCCTCTAAGTTTAATTTAGTAGGTGATATTTGAAATATGCGCAATTTCGATACCAAAACAATATCGGCATTCAATAAAATTGGATTGTAGTAAGTTAAAGGTATCCTTTATTCCTTTGTAACAGCGTATAAAGTCAGTTGAGGAGGAAAACAGGGTAGATTAAATTTTATGGTAGACCCAGGTGTGTGTTGGTGCGAAGTAGGCAAGTAGTAAATGCAAAGTGAGTCATTTACGAAATTCACTGCGAATGCTTTGCTAGGGAACGAGTAATAGTGGAGGAGAAAACTATCTAATGGAATCGCTACTTCTGGCTGATTTAGATTTTTTTACATTGTTTTCAAACTCGATAAAACATATAAAATACTAGCGGCCGCCTCCGCGGTTTCACCCGCGCATAATTTCTTCATTCAAATATCCCCCCCTTCCCCCCATATTTCCGGGATGAAAAGTACCCTATGTCACCCGAGGATAGTGTAGCTTTGCAACAATCAATATTTTCTTTTTTCTCCGTCTTGCACTACCCTTTATTCCTGTTCAAACTATTTTTCATACTTTCCTCTATCCTAAGGTTGACTGGAAGAGATCGCTATTAGCGATAAGTCCGCCTGTTTCATATTCCAGCATATTCTTGCATTAAAAGTCAAATATTGCCATCTTTCCTGATATTAGTAATCCTCATAAATCATCTGTTTGACATTCCAAAACTGCCATTTTGAATAGCCCTTTCCTGGTCGTGCCGGTTACATGAATAAAAATCTCTAAGCCCCCAAACAACCATCTATGCAAGCTTCAAAGCACGCTTCAGCTCGAATGGGAGGTATGCATGCATCGATTTATGAACCCATACGGACATTGCTACTCGAGGTTTCTCCAATTTATGGGGGTCCATTCTGGTTGAGTAGTGGGAAAATATGAATGTACAGAGTACGTGCTGTGAATGTTATCATTACAGTAAAGACACTTTACATTAGCTACCTTCTACTACATGTCGGCTCAAGGTGACATGTCAAGTCAAAGTAAACCGTAAAATTGCCTTATTTTGTATTTTTTATAAGCATTGTAAAAATTTAAGCAATTGTTCAATTCTACCTCTGAAATTATGTTGTTCCCCCTTTACAATAAATACTAAACATTGGTTGTTTATATCTTGGAAATGTGACACTTTACGGGTTTTCGTCTAATCACATTAGATGTTCGTATTAATATTAAGTAGGTATCTCTTTTTGATAGAATTTAAAGCAAACGTTGTTTTGAAAAATAATCAAAATTGCGGACCAGTAGGAAGGGCAAAATCTTCAATGCCCTTCCCCATTTAAAATTAAAATGTTTGAATTGTTTTTATGTAAAATAAATACGGTTACATGTATTAAGGACATAAATAAATGTATTTCAAAGTTCCTACACTAGCAGATGTTCATGTTACAACAAAACTCTGTAACCTTTAAGCCTTCTGGCCTCGGTAGTTTTGGCTGCACCTATAAATCAGCCCGAGTAAGCAAATTTACAAGCATAGATTACGTCAGTGTAATGTTAATTAAAAAAGAGTGAACGGCACAAATAAACTCCACCATGGCGCCGTTCGGAACGTTTCAAACGATAAGCACGATGAGATCTACTGTAAATGCATAGTACAAAACCACAAGCGTATTTGAGTGCATTTGCATTTCCAGATTTGCTTACAAAAGGCACCGCGGTTATCGATACAAGGGTGTGTTTAGACAACCATTTGCAGCCTGAACTATGCAACTCCCAATGCCAAAGATAAACAGACCCTGATTTTGTAGACTTAGCCTTACTAGATGCTACGGATTGTATGAGAATTTGAGCAAGTATTCATTTGCGATTGTCGTTTCCAGAATCAAACATCTTTGTTAAATAACAACAGGGTTTTAGGCTTAGATTTTTTTTCGTAGCTTTACTCGCTACTTAAGGTAACGTAAGGTCGATGGTTCGATTTTCGGCATGTTCGTATGAATTGGACCAGTTTCATTACTATCTTCTAAATTCCTATTAATTTATCTGTTAGATATTATGAATATCACTGTCATCTTTTATTGGAAACTGACAAAAGAGCAATATTCTAAGATATCTGACAGTGCAATCCAAACTAGTAGCATTTGATACCAGTATTCCAACTGCAGAAGCAAAGAATTACAGTTGAATAGTGAAATCTGATTGTACAGGCCTCCCTGCGGTATTTTTCGTGGCCACAAGCTAGTGAAAAATACGCACGCAGATAAATCCACGATTCGATTTGTGTTTATTTAATATTTGATCCTTAACATATTCAATTTGAGTTCAGTATAAAAATGTAGCCTAAAATTATATAAATGGAGGAAAATAAAATTTCTTTGTAATTACCAGATTTGTTTTTTTTTTCGTAATTCCTTTCCTACATGACGTAGAACTGTAATGCAGCAAAACTAAAAGTAATCGCCATTCTAATGTAATCGTTTATATGAATCATTCACCAAGCCTCATCTACTTTTACATTTTACAAGGAATCAACTTTTTTTTTTTTTTTGTAAATACATACACTAAATAGATAGGAAACAAAATATTTGTACCGTGCGAGAAAGCGTTATTTGTGTCTGTAACAAAAATTGGTTCAGTTGCAAGCATTTTTTTTTTTCGCATTTATAATATTACTATATAGATTGTGCACACTTCATCTTACATTAACATTCTAGTGTAAACATCTAGGCAAGGTTTCTTGAGTGCTATAACCGGAAGCACTATCGGTCCCACTTGCGCATTTTCGCGGCTCGACGGAGTCTCATTATGACAGTAACTGAGTGCGGTTAGCCACGTTCACAATAATGACTGTGTAGTCAAATATGTACCCTATCCCAGTACTAATATGGTTTAGAATGTGGTGGAAAGGATAGAAAGGGATGATATGTAAATATAAACAAACAAATAGGCCCAACGCGCAACTAATCGAGCTGTAAGTGTCTCTACACATATCGTTTTAGTGAAATTCAAGTCGTACATTGGTGCTACTTCAGTTTTTAATAGGGTTGGAAAAACCATAATAATTGTAATTTCTGATGACGTAATTACTTACGTCACCCAAAAATGAAAATGTTGGCATAGCTAGCTAGTTTGTATTAATATCGTTATAAATTAATGAAATACAGTAAAACAAAAAGTTTCAAAACTAATCAAAGACCTAGTACCAACTTCAAAAGAAACAGCTGTAAATATTTAAATTAGTTTTCGTCTATACCGAAAGTTTCACTGTCAAAATCTGAGGGTGGCTAGAAAAAAATATATTAATTTTATATTTTATTTCGGGACTCCGTTCGAATGCCTAACCCGTCCATCTGGTATTGGCCAAATATAAACCAACTTAAATTGAACTTTATCGTCTCGTAATACTGTTGAAAAATAATAAAACCCTTCAAATGTTAAAAAAATTGTAGATCCTGGCTATAAGTTCACTACATACGCTAACCTTAACAATATTATAATTATATAATTTAATAAAAAAAGTGGCTGAATAGAATGCTATAATTATGTAAACGTGGCTATTATACAGCTATATAGCTGTATAACCATGTTTATAAGACAGAAATGAAATATCTTGAAGCGGACTCAATATGCAGTATAAAATGTCACGGAAGCGAAAGATATGACGAATAATTTATGACAAAATATTACCATAACTCACGCGCTGTTAAGTTACTTAATGTACATGATTTTCATAAATAGGACGATGAATATAAAGGTATAAAGGGATTTTTTTCCTTCATCAACAAAGACCCACGCGTTACAATATAAGGAAAATGCCGAAAAATAAGTAGAGCATAAAAATAAAGTGACCGTAATTGTTTCACGCAATGACTTTCTACATGAAAAAACAAAACTTTGTGTTAATTTACCAAGAATTCACAACTTATTTTTCTAAGAAACTGCCATTTGCTACCAAGTAAAAAGCGAAAAACAAGTTCACGCAAAATTAAAAATGTAGGTACATTACTTGTTAACCTGTACTTTTATAGTCATTTAAATAAGTTACAGTCTTAAAATTCGGGTTTTTTTTTTGTTTTTGCGTCAGTTTCAAATAAAAAGGTTTATTTTTGGGCATTTACCTTCCCTCCAAGAGATCAAAAAAATGGTGTTAATTTTGGGGTACTTCAAAATGTGTAAGTTTTAATTTTGAAAAATATAACGGATATATTATTCACATCTACAGAAATCATATCGGCTTATCCCGGATAAGCTCGAGGTTAAAAATCTTGAAGTCATTAATCAACCTGTCAGATTTTTTAGGCTAAAGCTTTTCATACAACTAATGTAGGCGCGGCATATTAGGCCCGACGTCATGCCAACGAGTCATGGATGTCTGCCGTCGGAAAATTGCAGCTATAAATTACGAAGCGCTACGGCTGCTACGAGTGCTACGAGTGCTACGACCTTGCGCTACGCGACACGTACCGAAAACGTCCAAAATGGTTTTCAACAATTTAAGTGTCAAATAAAAACGATTTGTTTTTTCATGATTTATAAACTTACAAAAATATGAAAGTATGCTCCTATATGGGGAATTATGTCTACTTATAGGAAATATAATGTCTTATAATAATAATTTAATACATATAGTAAAATAAAAATTATTGTAATTAACACCCAACAGCTCTCGAGTCTCGAGATAAATACATAAATCTGCTACCTGAATTTAATTCCTTTATAAAGCATAGTAAGTAAAAGCGATACTATCAGCAAGTGAAAATTAACTGCTGATATATACTAAATAAATAATAACCCTATTTTTTGGCGGAGTAGGATGTATTTACGCTTCATTACCACAGGCTAGCGACGCCTGCGGCCGTGTGTGGGGCTCGAGACTAAGTCCCACTACCCACTAAACTCCCCCGGTTTCCCCTTCACACTCAATTGGGACAAGCCGGTGCCAGCCTTGTGGCTATTGACTAGCTCATCCCCGAAATAAAATAAGTACCCCAAAAGTTACTTGCCGAATTTGTTACAGGCAATATACTCGTTCATACAATATGTACGCAGATTAAGCGTGGTGTTATCGCCTAACATTTAACACACCAGTCAACAATTAACTAGTGTACAGGTTTCCTCTACTTGTTTTCGTCCACCTTTCCGTCGCTCGGTTTAAAGCGATATGGGTAGTCGAAGTCATAGTAGAAGGAGTATAAAGTACGTTATTTTCATACAAACACACTGCACGCAGCTTGTATCTGTGCGTTAAAGTATCTACCACGTGGTTTTAGTTGTTGTTTTCCCGCAGCAGAACGCTTCACCTTCATTAGTTCTATCGATTTATTCAAGTATTTTTTTAATTACATTGAATTTTTTCCCCGAAACACAGAAGTGCTTGACACATTTCTATTTCACGGGAAAATATCTGGCCCTGCGTTGGTACCCACCTAGACGGCCCAGTACAGGAACCTACCACCTGGTACTGGTACCTGGTGGTGGTATTTCATAAAGGATTGATAGTCTACTTTATTCCCTTTACACTATATTGGAGTTCTCGCATAAGAAATGTTAATTTATCGTAAACACACCATCGTTACCTGACATTTAGTCCCTAAATTCTATAGTTTTTACAAGGATGTTTATACACAAGTACATTTTGCCATAGCTCGCTTGTCACTGCTTTTACTAACTAAACTGATGAAATTAAAAAAATAGCTAAATTAATTTGGCGTCATACAGTCACCTTGAGTTTAAAAACAACCAATTGAATAAATAAATCTTGTGTCTCTACAGTGACATAGTTTTATGTTAGTTTAAAAACAAAATTTATCACAGTATTTTTTTATTATCTCGATCTTTCTTTTCGTTCGATTTCGATTCTCGATCGATCAACTTGAAAAGAAAATTTGTAATAGTCTGTATACCTCCAATTATAGAGTTAAGCTTGTCTATAATAAGATCTGAGAACAGAAAGAGGATTATTATTAATTTATTCAGAGATTCTAACCACAAGTACTTTAGTTGTTGTTGAACTAATGATTTAAATTTGCTATAAACATGGCTATATATTTTTAGAGTAAAGACAAATTTTAATTTAGCCAAGAACATTATCTGCACCGTGGTAATTCATAACATTTTTCTAGACTACCATGTGTACAAACTTGTAAATATAAAGAATTTTAGAACTGTTTTTTTAAACACCTACATCCACCTAAAACTATCGTATCGTTCCCAACAAAGGCAGAAAGCAAACTGCCACAAAAGAAAGGTCTCGAAACGAGACGAGAAAAATATTGGACTAGTAACAAAAACTTGGTTTACTTTGGCAGACATCGGGGCCGCGTTCCACCAATGGCCTCTTTTTTCTGCCTCATGCCTCATCTTTACCAAAATGGTTGTATCTGTTTATAAAGGTGACAGTTACTGAGCATGATTTATGGGATAGGAACGATGACCCGTGACTCAAAGATAGGGACACAAAAAGTATAAGTGATTAAGTTTCGGCTTAAGGATGATGGATCGAAGATTTTCTTGTAGTATACTTTATTTAGAGGTGCAGAATGAAAAAGCAGATTAAAATTTCTGTTGATGAAGATTTGTTACGTTAATATATACATACATAATTTTAATCTACGTTCTGAACGCTATTGAAAAATGAAAAACCATTCATGTCAGAGGTAAAAGTGTCAATTAGGACACTGTGTCCAAATATAATGACGTGTCCGAATCGTCAGTAAGTCGAGTTTTCGATTTAGAAAACTCTACACAAATTCATAAACCGTATTACTCGTATTATAGGGGTGACCATCTCTGTAGTAGTAGTTTCCGCGACAAAAAGTGCGAACAAAACAAAGCCTGTAAACCTGGTTCTGTTTACAAAACGGACAGTAAACGCGATACGGCAAACGCTGGAGAATTAAGATACGTTTGATGCGGTTTTATACCGCTATGGAAACTGTAGAATTTTTGGATGAAGTGATCCGAAATTTTTTACCGTAGAAATAACTGCAAGGATAGTTTTTATTGGTTTATTTCTTGTCATTTTAAGAACCAGGCCGTGATTTTGGGGTTTCGGGTAAATGAACCGCATAGGGCATAATTTGTGCCGAATACTCTAACCCTGTGTGATTCCCGTCCCCTATATACTTAATTTTATTCTCAAAGGCTGACAACGTATCTTAGACTTTGGTCGTAGTCGTCTATTGGTGGTATTGTGCATACCTGGCAATTGAGCCAGGTGTCTCAACTGCTGGATTCTACTTCTTCCGATAAAATAAATCTCAGCAGATTATTTTTTATTAAGACACTGTCTTTTATAGTACCTAGCTCAGTACATTGGCTCTACTTAGCCTGATGGTAAGCAAAAGGGAAGACCTAATCACCATGACAACAGACGCAACACATAGGCGTTCTATCCGTTGGCATTGCAGTACTGGCCCGCAAGGTTCTTCTTCACGCTTCGTTTGAAGGAACCCAAAGGAAGGAAGTATAGGAAGGGTATTATAATAAATATATAAATTAATAAATATTGGAAAACATCACATACATTGATCTGACCCCAAAGTAAGTACTTGTGTGATGGGTATCAGAAACAACGAAGGTAGGTACATCAAATATAATTATATTTAAATACAAATAAACATCCAGACACAGAACAAAGACAAAATGTTCATCACATAAGTATTTGTCCTGGGTGGGATTCGAACCCACGACTCCTGGCGCATAGGGCAGGGTCACTATCAAATTCGCCATCGGGCCAGTCATAATAAAACTTATATTTAGTTCAAAACATCTTTAAAGTTTTTTACCATCACATGGCATATTTGTAGTGTGTTTGCATAAACTCATATAAAATGTCTTTCTTGCAACCACGTCAAGCAAAACATGAACGAAATATTCAAGGGACGTCCCTTCGCGGTCATGTAAAACCGCATCAAACGTAGACATTCCCTAACTGGCGGCAGGTTAACGGTCCTTGACTTGCTCGCTTATCTGATGTAAGACGGTATGGTACGCCACTTTTGACCTGAAGCTTAGATAATGGAAACATTTTTTATAATGAATTAAATAAGTTGATGAAAGAAGAGAGGAAGAAAATATTAAAATATTAGCGTTTATGCGCAAATTGTCAAATTCGCATAATGTCAAAAGGTCGCAAACGGTCAAATTCGCCATCGTCTGCATGGTGTAATAGTTTCGTTAGGTCCTTGGGATAAACCCAAGAGGTTAAGTATACCTTTGAAGAACCCTTTTTTGGAATATCTTAAATGTCATAATTTATATCTTTAAAAAAAACGACAGTAATAATCTTTTTTTTACTTTTCATGATTCTTACCTAAAAAGTTTTTTAACATTTTTTGTTGCATGCAATTCTGACACATTAGTTCCGCGTGGGAACTCGTATTCAAAAATTACTTGGATTTTGGAGTATCAGTTTTAGCCGAAAGGCCGAGAATCGGTATCAATATTTAAGTTAAATAAAAAAAAAGAAAGACGAAATTCGAATGCAGCATATTTATTAGTTATTTTTTTTATTTTTATAACAAAAACCATATAGGCATTAGGCATCGCGTGAAAAAAGTTACAAAATCTTATACCATGAAGGTTGTATTTCAATTACAAAGAATTTATTTATAATTATAAAAAAGTTTTTCAATTTTCAATTTATTGTGTTTTTATCATACCAAACTACTGGTCAATTGGTGATTACTAGCGGAAATACTCAATAAACCCGCACAGGATACGCCGGGATACGGGAACCTTTACTGTCCCTTGCAATGGACTTAATAGCTCAACTTGACAATACGGGAGCGGATGGCCCTCATAGCCAACATTTATAGCGACTGCCTAAGGGGCCCAAATTAATTTAATTTGTATCCTTTTATTACGGCAGAAATGAAATTTTGTTATTCACTTCCTTTTTTCTTCAAAGGGACTTTACGGAAAAAACGTTGGCTTCATTAATTTGTATTGCTTCAGACCAATTTTAAAATTAATCAAATATTATTAGGTAACTAGCTAACCCGGTGAACTCACTTTAGTATTTTTCTCGGAATTTTTCCATATTTTGTTATCGTTTAAACCTTCCTTGGACCTTCACGAATATTTCAAGACTAAAATTTGTCAAATCGGTTCAGGCGTTCTAAAATTACAGCGAGACTAACGAACAGCAATTAATTTTATTTATATACATAGATTGCAAAGAAACAATTTTTTGACTTTACAGATAAGAAAATATTATCGAATCAATCCTATATACAATACGTAAGGCTAATGTAATTTTGAAAAAAAAAAGTTTTTCGTAGAAATCCGTGGAAACGGCTTGTTTTACTCATATATTGTTAAGGCAAAAGTTTGCGGGGCGACTGAGTTTTAATGAAAGGATTTAAATAAAATTTCTAAACTCCTAGTTTAAAAGTTAAATTCACAAATACGTAGACTTACAAACGGAAACCAGTGAAGAACACAAAAACTCCCCAACGGAAACAAATTCCAATCCGAGATTAGCATTACCCACGAAACAGGAACGTTTATCTCAATCGGAAAGCAATTTTTCAAAAGGATTCCCTGTACACGTACTGTAAGTACCGAGACAGTTACCAATTTGCTTTTAAATACCGTTTCGGCCGTCTTAACTCTTCAAGCAGGCGGGATTTAAGTCTCCCGTGAAAAGGGTATGAACCTAATCCACGTTGACAATGGTGCCTATAAATTGGTGTAAGGGTCTGATAGCTAAATCAAATTTCCTCAGCGGGGTATAAGAAACACGTGTGGGCTATGATACAGAAGCCTGTAAACGACGCTCCCGATAAAGCGAGCAAGTGCTAATATAAAAAGTTTTTGTGGGAAAAATATAGGGTCAGGAATATTATTAGAATACAACTCATATGGGGAAGAAATGAGGGTTCAAGAACGTTCGTTCTCGATATAGCCTCATAAGGGCTTGATGAAATGACATAATTTAGGCTTGATGAAAAAATGCTAAGAAAATGGAATTGATAATTTTTATAATTATTGCTAGTGTGTGCATCAGCAATGATTTCTGGGTGGGTTTAATTTCCGGGTTAGGTACCTATTTGATATGCATTTTAGCGTAGTGGTTCGGCTAGTTTAAATATAATTTTAATGATAGATGAGCTGTAGATAACGTCATAAAGAAGCTCTTCACAGTCATTCTGAAACGCCCTCATTACTAATCACAGTGTAACACAATACAAGTACCTTATATCCTGTGCATAATTCAATTGTTTATAGTAGAAGATCCGAACCTAAATCGACTTTCACCGGGTTGATAAAAGAATGAAAAATATTTTATTATGAATTTAGAATATTAGAAAAAATATCAAAAATGGGTTGCCTAAAAAATCCTGGACAGACTAAGTGTGGAGCCGAATTTAAGAATATGCGAAACGGCTCCACACTTAGCGTTCGCGCCCTTTCGCAGCCATCTCGCGCGATCCGCGGGCTAAGTGTAGCTAGTGGGCTTTATACTTATTTAGAGGGATATAATGAAATGTTATTGCGTTTTCTTCCCATACCATATGGTTATTATTACATATTTATCCTGAGTATTAGTGATAAGCTAATGTGTGTGCCCTATGACTTTTATTGCTCGTTTTTATTACAGATTGCCCTTTGGCTTGCGCAGAATTCATACATAACATCATTAAGTAGGCACATTACTGTGAGGATAAACGTCGGTAATACACTTCTTCATATTTTCTGAAGGCGTACTCAAAAAATCCATTGAGAAAAGAATTTCTGAGATAATCAGTAACGCATAAATAGTTATTTATGTGACTGTTGCATAATGAGGGTCATTAAAATACGAATTCATTCATACGATAAATGTCTATTTTAAAGTCAGGATCGATGTGAAACCGCGTGGAATATAATCCGTAGTACCAGGAGAGCAGAGAAGAACAAGAAGCTAGGCTAGCTCGCGTCTTTCAAACTCTTTGATTTAATGAATAGTTACGCTGCGGTTATGCTCTCCTGGTACCTTTGAAAATACATCAAGATGTTTTGCTTAGATATGTTAGCTTCAAATTCATTAATTTTTACTTTTTAAGAAGACGTTCGAAATTTGAACGTAATTAAAGTATCGACACCGATACTAAAATGTAAACATTACGATGCAGCCACAGATACTTATATCTAAATGTAGGGCGTTTGCTCATCGCTCCCGACTATAAAATAGACATATTATGATATGGATGTAGGTAAACTTGTCGTGATAATAATATTATTTTTAATCATATTATTATTTAGTGCATTCGTATTGAAGTCATGCGGACATTAATTTTATTATAACTATGGTTGACTGTATTCAATTTTGCATTACTTATGTCACTTTACGTTGATGGTCTAGTTGTGGTTTACGAGCAAGTTCCGAGCTAAGATTTCGCAGTCCTGGGATCAATTCCCGGGTCGAGCTAATTTTGTGTCGGTTTTTCGGAAACAGCTCAAGTTGTGATTACCAATCTCCTTGTGATGGCTGAAAACCAGTGTATATGCCTATTTGGTGGATGCTGCACTGAGCCTAGTTCATCCTAGTGTGAGACGAATAATTGGTTGAATCGAATTACACATCACTATGGTCACCGCGTACGGTGCCCCGCACTAGCCGGGAAGATTGTCAGATAGATTTGACCGCGCTTGCAATGTATATTGTAATAATGCCTAATATTGTAAAAGTATCTTAAATTGTAATTATCAAGAGAAAGGTATTTATTTCTTAACACTAGGTAGGTAGGTGGTTCATCGTAGTAGCATCCTGTATTGTTATGTTAACTGTATGTGTATGTTGTACTCCAAATAAGCGCTTTAATCTATCATTTCAAGGATGAAGGCCTTTGCTCTTCTGTGGGACATCAATAGGCTGTTTTTTTTTATAAAGTAATCCTGTGTGGCTATTGTCATAAAGGGATTTCCGAACAAAAGGTCCGAACATTCTTAGAACAACCCCTTTTGTTTAATTCCTTGTTAAAAATATACCTAATAGATTTGCAACATCATGTTACAAATATTCTATCCTTACCATAAGAAATGGACATTACCCGCATCATTTCGGCGTTTCCCCGAAAATGTGTCGACGTTTTTGCCACTTTCCTCCTTTTTGCATTCAATATCAGTCCCCACACTTTCTTTTATATGGGGAGTATATTACCTTTTATAGACGACGGTTGACATTCGGCGGTTTCACCACATAGATTTATAGACCTCTCTCCCCTGTCAGTCTTCAGAAAGCGATGGTATCGACTCTCGAGATTTGCGAAACGACCCCAAAACCGCTTATCACTTTATGATCTTCGGCAACCCTTTATTTAATGACCACTTAATTTCAGCCTATCGGTTATTCATAAAAGATCTATTTGGAGTTGCGACGCTTTGAATGGGTGCCCTTTTCGGATGCCAAGTACTCGTATTTTGGGAGAATAAGGACGTGACCGAGAATTGTTATTGAGTCAAAGTGGCAATGATTGCGCAACGTTTTAATTGACTAATCACTAAAATTGTAGCTACTTTTAACTCCTAGGTATCTTTCGCTTTACTCATTGGTGAAACATGTCAATCTGTATCAATCCTTATGCAATTTTAAGTTTGTAACATTTGATATGCAAATTACTTTAGAACTAACTTATTTATAAAGTAGAGTATTTTTTTTTGCCTATCCTTTATGTTCAGTTTAAAGTTTAAACAATATTGTTACTATTATGTCGTACTAAATGTTTGAAAATACGAGTATAATTTATGCTACTGCCCGTACAATCATAACGATATCTATTCCTATTTTATCGTTCCTATAAACTATAAAAGAAATAGGTTAGCGATCGTCCCTGGTAATATTTATTTAACATCAGAATACAATAAGTTCTGATGTTGTATTTTATTCACGAGCTTTATTCAGTTTATGTACTATTAAATGTCTTTCGGTATAATTGTTTTAGTTGTGAGCAGGCAAGATCTTGTACATAACGTAGTGGTGACGCATATTCGATTGTCTAATCTGATACCTAATATAAAAAAATATTTTAGAAAGTACAGAACGAACGTTTTATCTGTCAAAATCTTTAATTTTAATCTTACGTTGGGAGAATGACAATATTTAATTGCTTTTCACATGTTTTCAAATTACATGCACACAGAAAAAAGCTTTCATTTATCACCGTTACAAAGAGCATATTAGTTACAAATCTGCTTTGCTTTAAGCAATATACTATTTAAAGACATCTTCAATCCTTTTCGTATAAGATTCATTTGTTTCCCAGGATACTCCTTGCAAATGCTCTTGAACAAACGAACTGAACTGCACTCAGGACTGGACAAGGTAATAAGCCGACAAAGAAGGACTTAAGACTTCTCACTACACTGTAGACGCACTAAACCCTAACCGATTCCTTCTGTTTGTTTTTTTTTTTTTTTTTTTTTTTTTTATAAAGAGGCAGTCAGGATGACCTCACTCCACCTGATGGTAAGCGGAAGTGAGGTCCAAATGTAAGGTTGACTGGCTCAATAGATCATACCAATTGAGCCAGTCACCCTCACCCCGAAGGCCTGCATAGATGCCGCTTCACGCCCCGCCTGAAAAGCCCAGGATTATAGGAGGAAGGAAACACGTGAGCCGGAAGGGCATTCCATGCCCTAATGGCACGGGGCAAAAAAGAGGAACTATACCTCTTGGTACGGGCCACCAGTGTCTGGATGGTATGGGGATGGCAACGCAGTCCGGCGCGTGTTGTTCGGGAGTGGAAAGGGGAGGAAGGGATGAGTTGGAATAACTCTTCAGAGCATTCCCCATTATAGAGACGGTAGAGAACACTAAGACTGGCAACGTCTCTACGTAACTGAAGAGGTTCTAGGGTCTTAGTCACCTCTTGATCACCGATAATACGGATAGCACGTCGCTGCAACCTGTCGAGAGCCTCCAATAAGTACTTTGCGGAACCATCCCAGAGATGAGAGCAATATTCCACACACGGGCGAACCTGTGCCTTGTATAAGAGACAAAGCTGCACCGGAGTGAAAAATCGTCTCACTCTGTTCAGGATTCCGAGTTTACGGGAAGCTGTTCTGATGACGCTCTCAATATATTCCCGTTGGTTCAAGTTGCTACGAACATCGATGCCAAGGATGCTTAGGCTATCCTGTATTGGTAAGGGCGTGCTCTGAAGAGTGGGATGGGAAAGGAAAGGAGAAGCTTTCGCAGAAAACACACACACCTGTGTTTTCTTGGCATTGAACTCGACGAGATTGCTGGCACCCCATTTGGTAATGCAGTCCAGGACCTCGTCAAGCTCGGCGACAAGAAGATTCCTCTTTTCCTCGGTTTCGGTCTGTTTAGCCGCAGGTCTTCCGAAATAACGTGCGTGGACAGTGCTATCATCCGCATAGCAATGAATATTACCTAGTGATAACATGTCATTGATATGCAGAAGAAACAAAGTCGGCGACAGTACGGAACCTTGAGGCACTCCGGAATTTATTGGGAGGAAGCGAGAAGCGCGTCCATCACAAAGGACACGAATCCTGCGACCCTCCAGAAATCCCGCAATCCAGACGCATAAGCGAGTTGGCAGACCATATGCCGGAAGCTTGGAAAGAAGCGAGCGATGCCAAACACGGTCAAAAGCCTTGGCAATATCCAGGCTAACAGCCATAGATTCACCATGCTTCTCCATAGCCTCCCCCCAGAGGTGCGTTACGTACGCTAGAAGATCACCCGTGGACCGTTTTTGTCTGAAACCATACTGTCGGTCATGTAGCAGCGAGTGATCCTCTAGGTAGCGGACAAGTTGGGAGTTGATTATCCGCTCAAACACCTTTCCAAGTACAGAGGTTATGGCTATGGGCCGGTAGTTAGCAGGGTCGGACCTATCCCCCTTCTTGGGAACAGGTTGAACGTTCGCCTCTTTCCAAGCCTGGGGCACAATACCAGTGGTGTACGAGAGGCGGTACAGGCGTGTGAGTACTGGAGACAACTCCGCTGCGCATATTTTAAGAACCAACGCTGGAATACCGTCAGGGCCACTGGCTTTCCTAACATCGAGTGACTGCAACTCAGCACGGACATCACATTGCCTGATTCGAATTTCAGGCATTGTGGTACCGCAGTCAGGAATTTTAGGCGGCTCTGCTCCACAATCATCGATGCAGGAATTAGCGGCAAAGAGGTTGGCTAGCAGATCAGCCTTCTCCTGCGGCTGATGGGCCAGCGATCCATCGGGATATTTCAGCGGGGGCAGCGAAGGATGGCAGAAATTGGATTGCACATGCTTAGCCAGGCGCCAGTAGGAACGGCTACCCGTGGGGTGCGTGATGAGCTCCTGGCCAACACGT
Organism: Mecyna flavalis; assembly: GCA_949319885.1. NCBI lineage: Eukaryota > Metazoa > Arthropoda > Insecta > Lepidoptera > Crambidae > Mecyna > Mecyna flavalis. The sequence continues at coordinate 11,070,461 of OX439437.1, forward strand.
GCAACTCGCTGGGCATCTGCTCTGATGTAGGCCCTCTTGGCGGACTTGGTGGCTTTGTTGTAGGCAGCTTTAAGGGAGGCTATATTAGGATCCCGCAAGGCATGAGCTCTGGCCCAAGCGCCGTACGCTGCCCGTTTCTGTTCAACGGCTGCAGCACACTCACGATTAAACCAGAGATCATCTTTGCGACCGCTGGTGACATCAGTAAAAGGAATGTAGTATTCCATTCCAATACTGATCTCACCCGCAATAGCCGCTGCACACTTAGAGGGATCCTTTTCTCCAAAGCAGCTCTGCCCCCAAGGGACGGACGCGAAGTATTCCCGCATACCGTCCCAATCTGCCGACGAGTAGCGCCATAGTCTCCGCGTCACAGTGCAGGGAGCAGTGTAAGGCGCTTTTGCGCCAACCAGGCAGTGATCGGAAGACCCTAGAGGGGCGCAAACCGACACTTGATACCCAGATGGGTGACTCGTCAGCAGAAGGTCCAGCAAGGAGGGCGCATGACCGACGATGTCTGGTATCCGGGTGGGCTGAAGTACCAGTTGGGTCAGGTCGTGCGTGAGAGCAAATGCGTGGGCGGTCCGGCCAGCATGGTCAGTTTTAGGGGAACCCAACCAGGTATCGTGGTGAGCATTGAAGTCCCCTAGAAACACCATTTCGCTATCAGGGAACCGCGCCTGAGCGAAATCTGCCGCCTGACTCAGGTGGTCGAAGAGTCGAGTTGTCTCGGTGTCTCCTTTATGGGATCGGTATATGCACACGTAGATTCTGCTCGTAGAGCCAAGATCCACGTGCACACAGAGGATGGAGAAGGATGGGTCTTCAAGGCAGCGAAGACGGGCACAGCAGACGTCCGCCCTGACGAAAAGGCATACCCCGGCCCTGGGCTGGAAGGACTCTTCCAGTACATAGCCGGGATAGTTCAAGTATGCCGTGTCCGCCGGGCAGCCAATCTGTGTTTCCGTCAGAAACAGCATCGCAGGCCTGGCCGTCTCGAGGTGTTGGTGGACGGCGTTGAGGTTTGCATGGAGTCCACGGATGTTAGTGAACTCCACCTCAAACAGCGAGTTGGTGGGGGATAAGGATGCCGCTGTAGGACGAGTGCGATGTCGTGTTCGTGCCATTGAAGTAAAAAAGGGGGGGAAGGGAGGGCGCGAAAAAGGTGACTGCTACCGCGGCAAAAACGAGACAAAGCGAGGAGCCCTGCTTTGGTATTGGACAGTACGGTACAAAGGAAGCCGGCCCGCCGGACGGAAGGGCCCCCGTACCCCCCCAGAGATGGTCGCCGGGCCCCACTCTGACCGGGCACCACCCGGCACGACGAGCCACCCCGGGATTATGCGCGACCTGGTGGGGCAGCCTTCGGAGATGGTTAGCCACCGTCGGGCCCCTGTACTATGCCGCGGGCGGCCAGCGGCACCACCGTTTCTACGGGTCTCCCTGGCCGGCGGGCCGACCCACTCTGTCCGCACAATACCGCCGCTAAGGCTCCACTGGTCCGGCATCTGCCGCGACAACAGTCCCCCTGGCTCCGGTTAGTACAGTGCTGAACCTGGAACGCGACCCGACCGAGACAGGTCAGAGTCACTTGGCAGGTTTTTCGCAGCTGTATGGTGGTAACAGCAACCGGTCGACAATGTCTTCCACCTGAAGAGCAGATGTTCTGCTAAAATAGAAATCCCTTAGTCGCCTCTTACGACACCCACGGGCAAGAGATGGGGCGGGAGTTGGTATTCTTTAGTGCCGCTCCCGCACGGCACCAGATTGTTTGCAGAGTAGCACGTATTAGCACAGTATAGTATAGTATAGCAGCACATTAACCTACAATTATCTCAATCAAATCTTCCCATAGCCAATATTCAGCGTTATATCTATCGAATTTCGATTTTATTTGGATCAGACCCTAGAAGTGCTGGCTTGGCGTCTTGGCGGATGACATGCGTGTCAATGGGCTAACCACAGGGGACGCACAAGACCGTTCGAAGTGGAGGAGTAAGACCAGGAAAGTGGTCCCCGGACCCCGCAAGGGCGCAACCAGGATAACGCTGGGATGATGATGATGATGTTTAGTTGGATCAGCTTCTCACTGTACATTTCTATGTTAAGCAACGGCTAAATAGTTTAGAGATAATTGGATGCCTACTTAGGTTTAGGCACAGAATTATTAAATAGTTACTAAGTTTAGGTTACACGGGATATTCAGCACTCCTGAAACAGGGGTCCATCCTTACTTTAACCATTAGAATCACTGCCGTTTTCTTTTATAGCATTCTGACGACCCAGATAACCTGTAGATATATTCTTTATTCCATAAGTTTATTAGTATTAAGATAATAATTAGATTACGTTTTTTATAATCCAACTAGCGGCTGCCTCCGCGGTTACATCCGCGCGTAATTTCTTTCCTCAATAACCCCACTTCCCCCTTTTCCAGGATCAGATTAATGATAATATTTGTTGTTCAATAGTGTTGCTGAGAGCAGTGTCCATGCAAACTGTCTGATAAGCCAATTTTAAAAAACAGCATTAAAATGCAATTTTGGTGTTTTTTTTTAAATACCTGATGTCTGTATCAACTGATCTATTGCTTAATTTAATAGTGCTTAACAACTTCAGGCATCGACTATACAAGTAATACGAGGAGCTCTGCGCATTATTGCCGCAGATATTATTGCGAATAGTACTGATTAGCAAAATGGCGGGTCGCTAACTTCCTTCGGGATTAAAGTCAGTCGTCGTTTGTTGTGGTAATAACCGTCGTCTAGAACAGTGGCTTATGTTTGTTAGTATCTGAATATTCAACAATGAACGAACGCCAGCGAGAGTTAATGAATCGAACAATGTCAAACACAAATATTCAAGTAGTACTGTACACTTCTCGTAAATGACAGAATTATGTACATTAGGTTACCCTAAGCTGTAAAATTCCAATAAAACCATTTGTCAGGTCAATATCCATTGCATAAATATCTTGGATTGGAGTTAGTTGATGTGTATGTGCGTAAGCGCATAAAAATAATATTATTCATTGTGATTTTACAGAATAAACTAAAAATCACGTCAATCAATTACATATTTTATAGTTTTTATATGAAAATCTAGAGACTGTGTCATAGTGATTCAGGGTTTAATAGGAACGAGAAAACTAAAAAGAGAACTTTCATGCAAAATTTTGGTGTGAACTTCTCTTTGCCCAAATTGTAATACTCATGTTTTAATCAAATTAACATAATATCTCTCACGCAACGCTCATCGTTGAATACAATTAATCAAACATTGGAATCCACTTACTTATTAATCATACTATTGATGCTTAATATAAATGGAAAAGCTAACGTAATGTCAAACAATTCATTGTTTATTCTATGGGACAATTATTTATAATATTTACTTTGTCAACAAACTTTATGCTGCGTTACAAAAAATATCTCTCGCCGCCGTTTCTTAGACTGTGGCATTCCTAATTCAAGCAAGAACAGAGAAAGCTACAAAAACGCCGATATGGGTAACTTTGTAGAACAAACTCGAAGGCAAGTTCTGAGTTTGGATGCGCGATACGTTCGCGGCTATCGTAACTCGCTCCGGAACATCTGCGCCTCCGATGCGCTAAGTAAGCTGTATTAGTTATCGGTGTGAGCGTAGGTACTTTGCAAGTGTTTTTTTTTATTAGGTTAGTTGGCAGACAGGCACGCAGCCCACCTGATGGTAAGCAGCCACTGCGGCCTATTCCATTGAGGGACGCTTCACCTGAAAACGTCCCTCAATGTGATTTGATGTTTATTGGAGTTATTTTACAGATAATCATAATTAAGATGTTTCACAGCAATATTTAGTGCAGTATTGCGTATACTGATATTCTTGTATTATAGTAAAAGGACCAGTCTATTTCATGTCCCACAGGGCACAGGCCCCTTTTATTGAAATCAAGTCATCGCTACAATTAATCACCACTTGTCTAAGACAGACTGGTGATCACAGGCCTGAGTTGTGTTCGAAAAACCGACACAAAGTTAGCTCGACCCGGGAATTAAACCCAGGATCCCGAGATCTCGAGCTGGTCAATAGCTAACGCTGGCACCGGCTCGTCCTAATCGGGTGTGAAGGGGAACCGGGGGAGTTTAGTGGGTAGTGGACGCTTTAGTCTCGAGCCCCACACACGGCCGCAGGTTTAGCTAGCCTGCGGTTATGGTGCATAAACGCATTCACCTCCGAAAAAAAAAGGATCCTAAAATCTCAACCCGATACTTAAACCACTAAACAGACCATCGAGGCGTGTATTATAGTTTTTCACGTTTGTATGTATAAATGCGCGATATATTTGCGGCCATTGTAACTCATTCCAGAACATCTGCGCTTCTCAATGGGCTAAGTAAGCCGTGTTAGTTACGCATGTATGTGGGCGTCATAAGCGTAATTTGCCTGTGATGTGGTTGACGCCGTTTATTGAAGTGGTTTGACAGTCACTTACAGATACATGACGATGGCAGATATTAGATTGTTATGAATATATTCTAGCTATATTCTGTTATTGATGTTATGAGTTGCTTAGAATTGAAGTTAAGCAGCAATATTGGGCTGTAGGCTCATCTAATCTTTCGAGTCTTTGATGTCTAGCAATATTTTTATAAATCGCGTAATATTTAGTTTTTGATTGACTACGAGCTAACACATAAATTGATATCCGAATCAAGACACTTCCATCGAATCATTGAAGAACTATCAATTGTTTGGCAACACTACTCGAGTATACTAGACTACGATCTCTTAACTTCGTGTGTATTAGTTTTATTTATACTCTTTCATTAAGGAATCTACGCCTCATACCCCCTAAAAACGATGTCTTCTGCTTTAATGGTCTCATATTTCATGTAAGCAGTCTCAAGCATAACAAGAATAAATCTAACCTCTAAGCAAGTCGTAAGGACGCAACAGCTTGAAATAGCAGTGGCATACGTTTCCAAGGAATTACATTACACGAGGAGTTTAACAGCATTCCTTATATTTCCAGTTCGTTTCTCGCCCGCCAGCGAGTTTCCGATACAAGTCGGTTATTGTTAGGGCTGCCATGTTCCGGATTACTTGCTCAAACTACTTGTATTATGAACATTGCTTTTTGTTGTTCCGGATAACGTTGATATCTTCTTTATTGTTATTCTTAAGATACTACACTTTATGTTTGGATGTGTTATCTGAAAACAATAAATTAATGTTTTATTTATTTAACAGCAATGGTCGAAGATTGACTATATTGCATAAACCGCAAAATTTGTATGTGCAATGTTATCCTACTAATATTATAAATGCGAAAGTCTGGATGTTTGTACTGGCACACGTATAGTTTATAACCCGGATTAGGACATAGGCTATAAAATTCCTACGGGAAACGTGAGATCGCTGTTTAGCGATAAGTCCGCCTATATTGTACAGCTATTATATGTTACATGTTTGTCCTAAAGTGTTTTGTGCAATAAAGAGTATCTATCTATCTATCTATCTACGGGAAACGTCTCATTCCCGCGGGAATAACAACCGGAAAACCAGACACAATAGAAAATCTATTGTTTACGCGACACCCGGCTTTCGGTCGGGTGTTTAAGAGTTAAACTACTGAACCGATTTGAATAATTCTTTCACTGTTGGAAAGCTACACTATATCCCCGGTGAACATAGGGTACTTATGATCCCGGAAATATGGGGGGAAGGGGGGATATTTGAAAAAAGAGATTACGCGCGGGTGAAACCGCGGGCGGAAGGCTAGTATTAAAACATTTTTTCAATGTTGGTGCTTGCTGGGCGTAACCACTTTTCTCGAGTAATGGTCAAATCTTTAATTTGAGAATCATCTGACTCTCATTAAGCCTTAAGTATGGTGTAGGACGACCACAGTTAGCTTAGGGGTCTACAAAGGCATTTTGATGAAGTGAATTTCATACCTCTCGGCTACCATAGTTAAAGGATACGTGTAATATATTCCCCACAATAAACGACCTCAGCGAATTCCAAAGAAGAACGAGAAGAATAAATCTCAAAAGTGTATTTAATATGAAGCACCTCTATTGTATCGTTTCGTATCATTCTGATCGTACCATTTAATTTTCAGTGAAACCAACGAATCGCACTATGAATCACGTTTTTAATCACTCGACTTTCGACGTAACTGTGCCTTTTGTTGTGAAATAAATTATCGTATGAAAAGAGGACAATCAGTTAAAAAATATATTATATTTATAGAAGAGACTATGTTACCAACATCATGCATTTGGCAAGTACAATGTTGATTAAGATGCATTATTAAATTGTTAGGACTTTAAATAACTGATAATTTTTTGCTTTTTTGATTTTAAAATATGTTAGTATATTGAGTATTTTCTAGATTTAATTGTTCATACGGACTTTGATTTATTTTATAAGTGCTTTTAAGGATATTCCCTGTAATCACAAGAACCGAAATCAGAGTCTAAAAACCACGCTATTTAAACCTTACATTTATGTCAACCCTAAGTTACTCTCTACGTATCAAGCTGATTGGATGAACTAAAACTACACTGGTCAACATAGTCCCAAGATTATGTGTTCTGTGATCAATTAACAAGGCAGTTGATCCTCTTAAGTAAAATTTCTAATTAGTAGACTTACTCGTACATGGTACTGTCGAGACAAAATTCTGAGGAATCAGGCGACTGGGACCATATGAAACTGGGACCGCGGCCCTTTGCCTGACGAAATAAAGAAATAAAAACGAATCAGGCAACTGGGATCGCGGTCCCAGTTATGTAGTGGTCCCAGTCGCCTGAATCCTCAAAATTCTTATTCCGAAAACGCACGTCAAGTTTAGTTGCCATATGAATGAGTATCACCTCGATGGCCAAGCGATTTAAGTACCGGGGTCCTGGGTTCAATGCCCGGGTCGAGCGAACTTTTTGTCAGCTTTAACAGACTCAGCTTGTGTTTGTGATCACCAATCCGCATTTGGGTCGTTCTTCTTTTTAACCTACAAAAAGGTGTCTTCACCGCTCAGTGAAAAAAAAAACAAGGAAATTACCATAAGTTTTTCTTAATTGTATTTTTACAGGCACTGTCAACGATATTAAATTCGTTGGGCACTGTACTAAACATTAATGACTGTGCACGATTAAATAATAAATGTTTTTAATAATTTCACTGTAAAAAGTACGTTACAGAGTTGTAAATCCGCGTGACAGAAGTGCAAATCAAATTGTAGGTTAAAAAGAAGAACGACCCATTTAAGCGTGGTGATTAAGCCATTACCCATCATTGTAACGATTTGATTTCAAGGATGCAGGCCTTTGCCCTGCAGTGGGACATTAATAGGCTGATAGGTATGTAGTGTATGTGAATATGATACTTAAAAGAACGATCGTCTCATGCCCACACGCCGCTTACCTGGGTAGCGGCGAGTGGGGGCCTCTCCCTATAAAAGGGCATACAGCCCGCCCGCCGAGGACTTCATTGGTGGACACGGAGCGGGACGGACGTGCGAGTGACGTCAGAGCAGTGAGCCGATATCATGTAATAAGCAAACAGTACATTTTGGCGACGAGTCCGTGAGTACCCAGTGTTTATGTTATTACTGAAAAATATTAAAACAGAAATACCCGTTAAAAAAAAAAAAAAAAAAAAAAAAAAAAAAAAAAAAAAAAAGTCATAGCGAATGCTCATTAAATAAAAACAACTTTAAACGGATGAAAACTCGCGTATATGAGTAGTAACCGTGTAAATATCAGAAATCACTACATAGCAAATGCTAGTATTTTATTTGTTATAAGGTCATAAAATATTAAAGTATTCTCTTCTATTATTTAATTATTCTCAAGAATTGATAGAAAAATATATGATTAATGTTTCTGATCTTAAAATATTTTTGTAATGGCGGCTATTTCCGGTACGGAGTAAATATATTCTTCAATGTTTGAATAATCTGAAACTATAATAGATGTTCGATAAAAAAATTAATAAATATACAGAATATAATCTATTATAATGCAATTTATATAATAATATTTTTTTTGTAAAATAATTTATTAACTAAAACGTACCTGAAGTACATTTTGTTTTGTATACTTTCCCGCCCGATAAGCGGTATTTAAACCAAGGGAATAAGTTGCGAATTCACTCTCGATTTGTGTGTGGCGTGTAATTACTCTCCGTTTACAATATATCGGTATCAAAGTTGCATAAATAATTAATTATCACATAGAATTGGAAGCGCAAGTTGTATAAAACATAAACGTAGTTATTTCTATGTTGCATAATTATGACGTATAAAAGTAATGAAAAACTGGAACACAATTTCAATTTTGTAGTTTGTGAGTAATCGATTAAGATTGGCTTCACGTATGTAAAAATAATTGGGTGTACAATTATAAAGAAGTACTAAATAACGAAGAAAGTTACAGTTACTGTTCAACTCCAGTCTCAATGCGCCGGTTTGAAAGACGGAATATTACAAAGTTATGTAAGCATAAACTGCGGGAGAGATCAAAGTCATGTAAACAAAAGTTGCTGAAGCTTCCCCTGTCAACTTTCACTTCGTTTTGATCTAAACTGAACCTAACTCTTATCCCGAATAGGCCACCAACCTGCTAATTACTATGATATGGAACAAACTGTCGGTTGTCCATTGACTAAAATACATAATGTGAACTAGAACAATAAATAGTTCGAATTCCGTGTTTATTGCGGGTAAAGAAAAAATTATACCACTGAATTTATTAAAATTAAAATGTAAATATTGCTTTGTAATTTAACAGTAAAATTACTATTACTACAAGTAAACCAGTATATTAATTTCTGGGGCGCGGCCCGGATTCGTTCAACTTTTAATAATACGGAATTGGAAAAAAAAAAAAAAAAAAAAAAAAAACATCAGCCATAGCATGGATGATGCCCGTGTTATGGCTAGATGTTGTCGGGTGACGCCCGTTGAAGTGTCATAACACGGATGATGCCCGTGTTGTGGTTTGATGTTGTCGGGTGACGCCCGTTGAAGTGTCATAACACGAATGACGCCCGTTAAAGCGGCATAACGCGGGTAATACCCGGTTATGACTGCATGTTCACGGGTGACGCCCGTTAAAGCGGCATAACGCGGGTAATACCCGGTTATGACTGCAAGTTCCGGGTGACGCCCGTTGAAGTGTCATAACACGAATGACGACCGTTAAAGCGGCATAACGCGGGTGATACCCGGTTATGACTGCAAGTTCCGGGTGACGCCCGTTGAAGTGTCATAACACGAATGACGACCGTTAAAGCGGCATAACGCGGGTAATACCCGGTTATGACTGCAAGTTCCGGGTGACGCCCGTTGAATTGTCATAACACGAATGACGACCGTTAAAGCGGCATAACGCGGGTAATACCCGGTTATGACTGCAAGTTCCGGGTGACGCCCGTTGAAGTGTCATAACACGAATGACGACCGTTAAAGCGGCATAACGCGGGTAATACCCGGTTATGACTGCATGTTCGCGGGTGACGCCCGTTAAAGCGGCATAACGCGGGTAATACCCGGTTATGACTGCAAGTTCCGGGTGACGCCCGTTGATTAACCATTGATATTTTATTTACAGGTGCCCGTTTTGTGGTTAGATGTTTTGCGATAGCGAAATTCAAGCTGTATCGCCGCGGAAAGTGAAGGGATGGGTAGCCATCCTGACCGCATTTAGTGACATTTGTTTGAGTGTCTCCGTGTTTCGGAGGACACGTTGGGCTGTTGGTCCCAGCTAATATTTGATATATGTATGTACATAGATGTTGATCGTCGGGCTTGGGCGGAGGTCGTCGTTTGGCGTTTGGTCATTTGCGAAAGTGAATGTTGTTAAATAGCTGTCAAGTTCAAGACTTTTGTGATAGTGGTTTAGTTTTGATAGACACAGATGTTTCACCCTCGTAAGACCTCAACTTGATGCTATTACAGATAAATTTAACACCACTTTGCTTCCGGTATCCCTAATCACCGTGGCTAGACTAAACCTATGCAGATTAAATTAAGGGATCCAAATAAAACCGTTTGTCGACTGAAGAACGGAGTGTGGTACGCGAACGTATTGATGCCGCAGGCCGGTGTAGTTCGCCTCAGGTTATCGCCGTTGCGAGCCCCATTCTCCTTGTAAAGGAAAATAATGGAAGTGATAGACTCTGTGTCGATTATCGAAAACTCAACGATAACACAGTTCCCGATAGGTTTCCGCTGTCCTTAATTTCCGATCAGATAGCTCGTTTGCATGGTGGGCTACTTCACTACTGTGTTAGTGCTGGCCACGACCGCTGAAGAAGCTCTTGAGGGTCTTTCAACTGTTCTTTCGATTCCTACTGAGAGGAAGTGTTCCTTCTTAAAACGGGAGGTAGAATACTTAGGATACGTTATCAGTAGTGGAGAGATAAGACCAAGATGATGTTCTTTTTCACGTTTTTCTGGACAAATACTTACGACAATATTATGTTCGATTATTGACATTTTCATTTTACTATCATTGATAGTTAACTTTTGTGTTACTTCTAGCTCTAGTATAATAGATTTTAATAAGATAGGCACGGGTGTTCCCATAGAGTCCAAGCCTAAACTTGTGAACCTACTAAAGGAGTTTTAGGAATATTCGTCTCTGGAACACCTTATGGTCATGCTTACGTGAGCCCGTTAGAGATTCGACTAGTAGATACAAATAAGACCGTGTATCGTATGCCGTATAAGTGGAGTCCACAAGTACATGAAGTCGTTAGGAAAAATCACCCTTTTTTTTATTTGGTGCCCCTAAGCGTATCATTGCCGATCAGGGCCGGTGTTTTGCGAGCACTGTTTTCAAGGAGTTTTGTAAGTCTTATGGTATCACCTTGCATTTCATTGCTAGTGGTAACTCTTGTGCGAAAGGTCAGGTCAAACGGGTCATGAGCACTCTGAAAAAAAAAAAAGCCGACCGCTGTCGAGTCCAGCAAAGAGCGTCATGGCAAGATGCTCTCCCTGATGTTCAGCTTGCGTGGAGTTAGTTGTACCATCAACAGGGTCACTAAGTCAAGTCCCCTTGAACTGTTTATAGGAAAAGTTGCTAGGCCTTTGGAACTTCTTAACGATGAGCCTATCGTAGACACCGATGCTGTTCGCGAACAAGCTGTTACTAGCATGGATAAAAACTCTAGCTATGACAAGTCTCATATTGACAGCACAAAGGCGAAAGTTCAACGTTTTGCTGTTGTAGGTGATTTTGTTCTTCTGCAGTATTTATCCACTGCCTGAGCCAGCGTGGCTGAGATCCAGTCCCAGAGAGAGAGAGACCATGGTTAACAGTGTTGGTAAACGGAGTACTTTACACTTAACTCTGAATTTTCGAGGTGTGTCTGTACCGGTTAGTGACCCCCTGAAGCTGCTGAGCGTAAAGGGCTTAATGCCTAATGTCAAAATTATTTGTCCCTTTCTTCAACCTGGTTTCATAACTTCTAGCTGCATATGTTGGTGTGTAGTCGTAGCTCCGGTACAAACGAAGAGTGTGCGGCGCACATCCACTATGCAATCGATCTGTTTGCAGATAGTTTAGGACATCTCTTTTATCAATTTTGGAAAATATTAAATGACAATTATTGACTATTATATACTTTTGACATATTTATTTGTATGACATGAAAATTGATTGAAATGATTTAGATTGACATTGTGCCTAAGTATTATATTTTATTCTATTTTAATTTCAATTGTAATGTAATTTATACTTTTGACATATTTATTTGTATAACATGAAATTAATTAAAATGATTTTGATTGACGTTGTACTTATTATATTTATTTTAATTTCAATTGTAATATACGTTCTAATTTGATTTAATTTAATTTGTTAATTTAATTCAATTTAATTTAATTTGTAATGTCATTTATCTTTAAGCATTTTGGAATTAATTCTGTTAGCTTTAAGATGTTTGATAAATAAATAAATAAATAAGTCCAACAATACAACCTATTACTGGTTATGTGGTATCGCTGGTCAAGTGAAGTTTTTAAAATAATCGCTGATTAAGAGACTACAAGATCGTGCGGAACGTCACGGCCGCCACCAACACCATCGTGCAGTGGGCCTCCGTAGAGGAGTTGCGGCTTCGTACCACGGACAACGAAGTCCGTAAGCTGAATGCGGCTCCAGAGGGAGTATCAGAAGTTTTGCCGCGAAGTCGAGGCCTTTAAGGCCATCCGATCAGAGGTTCCGTCCGGGCACATGCTCATGGATGTCGGCGTGTCTGAGGCGCCCACGGAGCAGTCCAGCATTGTGTCCCAGATCGGGGCCATGCTCGACGTCCGGTTCGAGGTGCTGGAGAAGGACGAGAGACTGCTCCTGCCAGTCCGGCCAGCGAGCTGTCGTCCACCTCTGCAGCGCGGCAGGCGGGGGATGACCTCGGAGGACACCTATGCCCCGTTCCTGACGAGGCCAAAGAGAAAGGCCGCTGCCCGAGCTGCGGTAGCGCAGCAGTCCGTCGCTGCATGGCAGGGAGGTTGTGGTTTATTCAGATTGAACACCAACGCGAGGACGCGTGACGCTGTCAGAATGGCCGTGTCGGAGAAGACCGTTAAAATTTCAATCCTATAATCGATTTGATTTCTTATTTTAGTTCCAACTCGATTGTAAAGATGGCGTGATAATCGTTACTTTTAGTTCTTTTTAACTGACAGTAACCGGAAGCCAGTGTAATTCCCTTTTAACTTCATGGTGGCAGCACTAGTACTAACTAGTAGTCACTAACCTAAAGTTTAAATTCTTTTTAATGGTAGTATTGGCTTGCCGGACGTCGTTAAAATTAATTAAAATAAGAAAGAGGACGTCCGTTCATTTTTGATTTTAATTTGAGGGGCAACACTATTGCATATCTAAACGGAAGTCAGTTTAGTTTCTTTTTTAAGAATATAACCCATTTTGCGGACATTCTATTTCCAATCACCGACGAGTGAATACATCCAGCGATATCACGCTAATCTCCATTTTGAAACGGAATTAGAACGAGAGATCTCCTGTTTAAACCACAAACTCATGCAATTAATTCAAATTCATTAAAATAAGGAAGAGATGTAGTGTATGTGAATATGATACTTAAAAGAACGATCGTCTCATGCCCACACGCCGCTTACCTGGGTAGCGGCGAGTGGGGGCCTCTCCCTATAAAAGGGCATACAGCCCGCCCGCCGAGGACTTCATTGGTGGACACGGAGCGGGACGGACGTGCGAGTGACGTCAGAGCAGTGAGCCGATATCATGTAATAAGCAAACAGTACAAGGTACTTTACTTTTTTACTTTTATGAATGTGTCTAGGACTGTAAGTTTCTTACACTTCTCGCGGCGTACGGCTGACTCTACGTTAGCATGAACGTTTCTGGAGCGTGCGACCGACGCGACGACTATACTGTGGAACCAAAAATTAGTACTACCTAATGATTTCTAATATTTACACGGTTACTACTCATTAAATAAAACAACTTTAAACGGATGAAAGCTCGCGTATATTCTACGAACGTATTGAATGATAGTGAAGACGACAGTTGCTGATTATTCTAAAATAATTATAATAGTGAAGGAAGAAATAACAATTTAAATAACTTTTTGGCGCATAACACCTGAGTCATACCGTGATCACGGCTACTGAAAAGTAGTCGAAACGTCTGGTTTAATTTTAAAATGTAGAGTATACGCGAGTTTTCATCCGTTTAAAGTTGTTTTATTTAATTAATACTACCTACTTCGAGATTAGCCATTCACTTCGGTAATACATGTTTCAATTTCAAACACAGAAGTTAGAGCTTCAATTGTAAACTCCATTATTATTGAAATAAATTCCATTTTTATTGTAAACTTCAAATTACTCTGCACAGAACATTAAAGATTTCCTCGTAGCCATCTAGCCATAGAGCTGTTCATATGACGCATAAGAGAGACGACAAGGTATTCTTCAACGATATTGTACAGTATATATTCAGTTTCTGAACGAGACAAAAAAAGCAAGGGTACTGCACACCCAACAATGATCTCCAGAAAACAATATCTTCTAAAGTATTAAATTTGAAAACGGTTACAAAATTAACTGTGTAACTTTAATTTTTTTATTAAACTTGGAGGTCGTGGGTTTGATTCCCACCATGGGTCTGGTTGGTAGTAGGGCTTTTTCAGAGGCCGAATGGCTAGGTACAACCCCCACAGGTGAAATCTGCCGCCATAACATCTCTGGCTGAATTCCGGCAACATTAATGTGGGAGACAGTACACTGAAACCAAAGGCTCGAAGATCAGATGAGCCTACATGCTACTGCTGCTTTTTGTGGTCTAGTTTAGTGTGCCCTTGACTGTACGGCAAGACGCAACAGCAAAAAAAAAGTTTTAACACATACTAAAACCTAAGGGTTATCGCTGTATTTGCGGATACTCCTCAACCCTATTTATCTTGAGAGTCAGTCTCTATTTATTTAGGACGACTATGTATGGTAGAATATAACGTATTAAGGTCTTGACACAGATTTTAGTGGCAGTATATTAGTCTGCATTTTAAGTGTCGCTTATAAAGCTTATTTGGAACTACTGATTAATTCCGGAGTAGAGGTAAATTGGCGCTCTCATTGAATAAAAAGCCTCATCATAGCATCATTAGAAAAGAGGAATGATTTAATATGGCCTTGAATACGTGAACGTGAGATTTGTTAAGTCTAAATAAATAATTGTTTACAAAACTTTATACCCACCTGCAACTTTCCCCGCGTATATTGTACTTATGTATGCGGAAATATTCAAAGATTTAAGAAATATTAGTATAAATAACCTATCCAAAAAATCACGTCGACAAATTCAGGGATAAAAAAACCTTTGTCGGAAGGACAAGACTAAGATCTAGTCTGTCTGGGCCACTAGAAGTCTAGTGTATTAAACTAAAGCACAATAGTAGGTATTAGGAGTCAAAAATGGAAAAAAAATTGTTTTACTTTCGACTAAAATCAAAAAAAATATTGTCAGACGAAAATTGGGACTGTCGCTATAAAACTTGTCTAGTATTCGTTTAATATATTTAGTAGATTACTCCGTAGCGAAGAAAGAAAAAAGGGAAAACTACGGAATCCCTTAGCGAATGTCTTTGAAAATTTGATAGGTATATTTCGCTCCTTCCAGCGGGCATGTATTGTAGGTAGTGAGATTGTGCGCTTATCACGCTAGCAAATTGGATATGCCAGAAACGGGAATGAGAAGTGAAGAAGCCAGTGTGTTTTCCGATTATCCGCCGTACTCTGTCAATGATAAATGAACAAACCTTGTTAATAAATCATATAGAAGGCTCGGCGAATGAAAGGCTTCAATTCTTTAGATAATAGCTTTTATATTCCGGATCACATTGCTCAAGTGTGTTTTTTTATACCTAATGGACATATGGGTCACATATTAAGACGATCGTATTGTTCGTTTCTTTTAAATAAAGATCAACTTATTCTTAACATGACAATATTTTCATAATTGTACATACACTAAGACTACGCGTAATTTTCAAGCTGTTCTGAAGGAAAGCTTCTACATAATCTTATGAGAATAATGGTTTCGATATAATCAGATGACATGAATGTAGTTATTTATTATAATAGTTACAGTAATACATATTATAAGTATTTCAGGTATACAAAAAATATATTATGTTTGGATAGGAAATAATCTTACATTACACTACTAAAATACTAGAATCGACTCCCATTCTAACTGCTTACGTTTCGCAAATAAATAATTTTCTCAGAATATCTCCGCAGCACTTACACGTAAAGTTAAATCTTCAAACATGTCCAACCTTATTAAACGGTACGACATGGGCTTTCGTCACACAAAGCAGTTGTAAAACGAATCCAAACTTTCCAAGAAGGCCTCTGCAAACCGCCAATAATTTCCAACCGTTTGCCCTTACAATACGAGCCGTCGAATACGCAACGCTGCCGAAAACAATAGTCCCTCGAGGACACTCGCTTCCGAACCAGGGTTTCGAGGAAAACGCTCTCCGACACGTTCACATGGCGTCAGCGAGCGCTCGAGTGTGCCCTGGACAATGCCGTAAGCGTTAGGACCTGCTAAGCAATAATCGGGATACATTATGTTCTTGTCAGCTTCGTAAATAAAAGGCTAAATTGTATTTATCATCGATCATGTTCAAACGTTCTTAAAGTACCCCGAGGTAACTTTTAGTACTTTAACATTATTATTAATGTTTTGTTCGTGTGAGCTATTGGATCAATATTAGCACAAAACATCTGTATCTTAACTTATTTCTTAGGGTTCCGTACATCAAAAGGGAGAAACTCGTACATTATTATGTATAAAATACTTTCCTTTTTCGGAGAATGCGTTTATGCACCATAATCGCAGACTAGCCAGTCTTGCGGCCGTGTGTGGGACTCGAGACTAAAGAGTCCACTACCCACTAAACTCCCCCGGTTTTCTATTGCTTTTTTATTGCTTATAAATAATTCTTGTTTTATTGAACTTACAAATACCCGATACCCTTTCTGGACACCCTGTATAATATATTATATACATAATTATATCCCTATAATAATAATAACTTTATCTTCAAATACAGACGCGACAACACAAGAGATTTCACCTTTAAATTAGATGTGTATTTTCGTTAAAATATTCGCTCCATTGGATGTGACTCGGAGTTAAATGAGGTAATCCTCTTAAGAACGTCGCTACCCTCTTCGGATCGTCTTCGTGAATGGTCGAGAGTCGTAACTTCCAGAACATATACTTCAGTTCACTGCAATTATATTATGTAAAATACTTAGATTACACTAAGAATTACATCAAGTAATTCTAAGTGTAATCTAAGTATTTTATGGTCAAGCGAAAAAAAAATGGAAAAAAATAAATAAGCAAGAACGTCCCGCTGAACGGGGATTTTAACCAAATTGCTTTATTATAGTTTGCAATGTCATTTTAACTTCACTTATTTTTAATGCAATAATAACTGGGTAATCTCGATAATAAGCAATATAATAAAACTTATTTGGGGTTTCAAAACTGTTTCCATTATTTAAATAAATATACTAAAATTGTAACGTTTATATTTGGAAATTGGTGAATACTGTTTTATAAGTGCCTATGATTATGGTAATAATCGACCGTTGATATTAATACGCTTATTATTAAACTAGTCTAAACTAGTCGCCTCTGCGGTTTCACCCGCACGTAATTATTTTTATCAATTATCCCCCCCTTCCCCCCACATTCCCAAGATAAAAAGTACCCTAAGTCGGGGAATAGTGTATCTTCCCAACTGTGAAAGAATTTTTCAAATAGGTTCAGTAGTCTATTCAATACGATCAAACAAACAAACAATCAAATTTTTCCTATAATATTAGTATAGAAGTAATAGATGGCGCACGGAGAGAGCTAATTTTTGGGACCGCGGTCCCGGTCTTTAAAGCCTCCCGACTCGTATTATTTTTATATTTATTTACGAGCACATGTAACGATTCCTTTTTGAATTTCCCCGTCTGAAAGAGTCACGACCAATAGTACTCACAATGTGATTCCATTCGCGACACGTCTGGGAAGGTCGCTTTGCATCGCGAGTGTTTGCTGCGTCGGCCTACAGCCGGACGTGATGCAAGCGCTCAATGTTCCTCTGACCTTAAAAGGAAACTTTACATTGCTTTCTGACTGATATTTCTTAGATTTTTATTTATGTTTATTAAATTAGGTTTAAAGACATTTATTCTCATAAAGACATTACGCCACTTACATGAGAACATAAATAAGAACATTTAACAAAAATTAAATACGTTCGTTGACACACTAAAATATAACATAACAAACAACATAAAAACACTGGGGGCTGGTACAGGATGATTGGAATTACAATATTGTTACAAAGACAAAGTCCCACAACACAAAAATCAATCAAACAAAACATATTAAATATACATCTATACTAATATTTTACCGGGGATAGTGTAGCTTTTCAACAGTGAAAGAATTATTCAGATGGGTTCAGTAGTTTCGGATCATATTCGATAAACAAACAAATATTTACTGTTTATAATATTAGTATAGATCAGACTTAACGATCTAATGGATTAGACATATTATGCGACTACGAGTATAGCAGACGCCATTAAGGATAAGTCAGAGTATAAAACCAGCAGATGCGTAGACGAGCGCGCCATTTGCGACGTGTCAACAGGATGCATTATGGCACATTCAGCCTTGTTGGCTCCAGACAAAAGGTTTAGTGCCATTGTGTGCCGTCGCTTATTTAATGAACTAATGCTTCCTTTGTTTGCAAAAATGGCATTTAAATTGGTTTTGGGACATTAAGATTACTCAAATTACTTTAGACTAATCAGTGTCTAAAGAAAACACTTTTATACATTGTGATTCTTGTTTTCAATGCATGATTCTATGTATAGCCTGTCCAGGTAAATAACAAACTTGCTCTGGAGGCGCCACATTAGCTATGGTGATAGCAACACTTGGTTGCTATGGTTATACTCACAAATAACTTACAATGTCCAATAGTAACAAGGCACGGTTGACAATATAATTATTAGACACATTTCTAGGAAATCTATACATTTCCTAAATAGCATTCGGAAATGTACATCTAAGATGTCAGTGTTTTGGTAACTGAAATGAATGGTAAATCGTTAATTTGGGGAATAGGTGTTAAAAAAAAACCAAAAACTACGAAGGCTAAATACTATTAAAAAAAAAATATTCATTAATAATTAATAGACCATTTCGGATTACAGGGAGTGCCGGATTAGACAGGGGCCGGATTACCGGGGGTCCACTGTATTCAATTCTATTTGACTAAGGCAAAAACAAAGTAGGTACTCTTACTCCGAAAACGTTTCAAGAATATTGAAAAACAATGTTGTAACGGTAAAAAAAGGATATTTTTTTTCGTTCATTCAGACCTAACTACGAGTAAGTGTATAAATTGTCTCAAGCTCCTTTAAATTTTATAACATATTTGGTCTATCACAACTTCAACATATAAGTTCGGACAATAGGCCCGCACAATCCGTACGCAAGTCAGTTATGTGTACCGAAACTACCGAAACTCGGCTCCAGTTTTATCTGGTCCGAAATTTCGAGTTTTTATTAAAGTGCAAGTGAATTATGTCCGCCGTTAGCGACATGCGCGTGGTTTTGTTAACTGCACCATATGCACCAAAGAGCTCTATTTCAAGCCAGTGCTGGAATTTTAGCGCTTGCAGCGCTAATTTAAACGTGCTTCTACTGCGGATCACGCATCTAATAGCTTAGCGCTTATAGAATATCCCTGGACGCTTTTCACACAGCGCCTCTAACTCTAAACTAAGCAGAGCTTGGTGCTGTGGGTGCCAGATATTGGATAAACTTAACTTATATAACTTTTTTGTAAATACATACACAATATCTATCTATACAAAAGAAAGTGGTGTTTAGTGTTACACTATTAATAACTCAAGAACAGATGCGATTTGGCTGAAAATTGGTGGAAAGGTAGCTTAGAACCAGGAGACGGACATAGGATAATTTTTATCCCGGAAAAGTGGGGGAAGGGGAGGAAGGGGGGCGCGGGTGAAACCGCGAAGGCAACCGCTAGTATGTAGGTACATAAAAACACCCATGCAGATTGATACAAACAGACCTGTTCATGCACCGTGCGGGAATCAAACCCGCAACCTCTTCGTGTAATAGCGGACTTCTCAACCATTACACCAGATCCTTGTGGGAGGCTTAAACGTCTTTTAGCTGAGATGATGATAATGATGACGCCAAATTGGTTTTGCAATGATCAGTCGTTACACAAGAAAAAACCTACCAGCAATCAAACATTTGCACTTTCCTAAGAAAAATGATGATTATAAATGCGAGTCTGGATGTTTGTTACTCAATTACGCCTAAACGACTAAACGGATTTAGATGAAATTTGGCACACGTATATTTTATAACCCGGATAAGGATATTAGGCTTTAAAATTTCTATGGGAAACGTGTCATTCCCGAGGGATATTTGAAAAAGAAATTACTTAATTATAATGCAGCACTAGGTATACATAGTTAATTTTAGGCATTTACACACATCAACACTGTCTAGGGATATTTTGTATAAAGTTCTTTAAATCAAAAAATATTGGTCAGTTTTAAAATCTTGTGAAGAAAGCTTATTTCGTCAGCCATTTTGAACGATTCTAAATTTGAATTCGAAAAAATAAATTAAAAACAAACGATTTACGCGGAATAATGGTAGCGAAGTCCGTAGGTTTAATTTACCGACAGTAGTTTTTGGCAATTTTTTTGTGGCAAATTTTAGTTTTTTAACAAGTTATAGATTAATTTTGAATTAATGTTATTGTTTGCATCATGTAGCGGCGCCATTTATCGAGAGAGGAGATTTTAATGGCAGTAGTAATGCTCCAAGCTGGGGCTGCTCAACAGAGCATTGTTGAGGAGATTGACACAAGGCAAAAGGTGATATCAAGGTCATGGTCACGTTATCGTGTTACTGGTGAAGTGGCTAAAAGATACCCAGGCGGAAAGCGCATAACCACTCAACGAAAAGACTGATTTTTGCAAGTTGCCGCGAGAAGACAACCAAATGTTACGGCCATGCAATTGGTTCAGAGGCTCCAGTCAGAGCACCAGTTGCTTGTGGGTGACCAAACTGGAAGAAAGAGGTTGCATGAAGCTAATCTTCATGCTCGCAGACCGTTTCGTACTCCAGCCCTACGCAAAAAAAATCGTGGACGACGACTAGAGTGGGCTCGTGAACATTTGCTCTGGGAAGATAACCAGTGGTCTGTGGTGCTGTTTACCGATAAGTCTCGGTTCGGTTTCCATCCCGATACACATAGAGTACGTGTTTGGCGAATTCCTGGTCGTGAGAGCCGCCCCCAACACCCTCAGGAAGTCCATCCACACTACGGCGGGACAATTATGGTTTGGGCAGGAATTCATGTTGATGGGAGAACAGACCACGTTTGAATCAGAAACACCATGACGGGTGAAAAATGCCGTAAAGAGGTGCTAGTACCAATAATCTACCCCCATCGACTACAGATGGGCCAAGAATTCGCGCTCATGGACGATAACGCCCGTCCTCACACAGCGAGAGTGGTGACGAGCTGGGTGCAGGAGCACGACCAATCGGTCTTAGGCTGGCCCGCTCAATCGCCTGATCTAAACCCCATAAAACACGCGTGGGACATGCTCCAAAAAAGGGCTTTGAGGAATTTTCCTGCAAACATTGCGACGGAACAGCAACTTTTTACGCATCTTAGCTAGATCGGACAATATTCTGCAGCAAGACTTTGATAACTTAATCCAAAGCATGAAAAACCGTTGCAGGACCGTTATTAACGTCATGGGTGGTTTTACAGAATATTTTTTTCTTATTTTTCACTTTTCCTTGAGAAAAACATTCATTGTTAGTTTACCATTATTTCGCATTTTTTCTTTATTTGAAGAAAATTTTTTTATGCCAGAAACAGTTTAAGAAAACAGTATTTTTTTTTATTCTAAAGTATAGCCTAATAAGTAAGCTTTATAAAAATATATATCTCTGGACATTATTCACACAGCGCCATCTAGCCCCAAACTAAGCATTAGCTTGTGCTATGGGTGCTAGACAACGGATAAACATTACTTAAATACTTTTTTTTTTTTTGTAAATACATACATATTATACATAGAAACACCCAGACCGATACAAACAGACATGTTCATGCACACAAATGTTTGTACCGTGCGGGGATCGAACCCGCGACCTCTGGTGTAATAGCCGACTTCTCGACCATTACACCAAATGGCTCGTCATATATATGTTGTATGTTATTTTGTAATCAATTTTAAGTTAATTGAGTTTATACAAAATATCCCTAGACAGTGTTGATGTGTGTATTTTTTATTGACAAATTTAGTCCCCCTTTCTTTTAACTGATAATAAATCTGGAATTAAGTAATAATTGTTTTACCATAATTATTTAACGCTTTTTTCAATCGGATGAAGCGCTGGATATACGAATCACAACACTGTGAAACGAGGAAGGGTAAATTTAGTGCTAGGAAATGTCGATGGTACCGAACGAACTTTCCACTTCGTGATTTTGGATTTAGATGAGCTTTGTGGCCGAAATCGGGGTTAATGCATCATGGATACATGCATAATCTTTCCTCGTCCATCAAACAGCGTTATCTCGGAATCTTATCCATTTATGCTGAAATAAATAAAGTGCCTACTTGTTATTTATCGACGAAAAAGGAAAATTAAGATAATTTGGGCAGTAGTTTGAGTTATTAAATGCTTACCTAAACTGCCGTTTTTAGCAATATCAGTTGACAATCTTGCATGCAGCCCACCTGATGGTAATTTCAATTATTTTAATATTTGTAAAAACAAAGCAGCCAGAGTTATAATGGCGTCTTATTTCGTCAGTAGCTAGCCAGTCGGACTCTGAATATATTATGTCTTACTACCAACGAAAACTCCTAAACGATTATAATTAAGAATCAAACGAACTTACCTAGTGTAGTTTGATTCCAATTATGCGAGGGTCTCAACCGAAGACGATTTAATATTACTTGCAGCAGCACATGAGTTGGTGCTATCTTTGTCACACGTTTAGATTTATAACACTTAAAAAGATCTTCTGTCTCACTCACCCCCCAACAACCTGGCAACCCGCGGCGCCTACGCGCCAGACCTCATTATTTCAAAGTAAATTTTTTGTGTTTCCGTAAATGGATTAGCTTTTATTTTTATTAATTGTTTGTCGGGTTGGGCGGGATGGGACGATATAATCGTCTTCGGTTGAGACCCTCGCATAATTGGAATCAAACTACACTAGGTAAGTTCGTTTGATTCTTAATTATACTTCGGGTCTCAACCGAAGACGATTTAATATTACTTGCAGATGTTTAGAGCATCATTGTAATATTAAAAATAAAAGATAAGTTAATTTTGTAAATTAATCATATACCGAATATGGCTTTAGCGAAATCACCATTATTTATGTACAGGACGATACTAGGACATTTTTATTATAAAGAAGAAGAAGACAATCGAGGGATCGCTCCAACCAACACCGGTAAAAGGTGGATGCAGAAGCTGACAGAGGACTGTGAGATACGAATACGCGTTATGTATATTTCAATTGATGGCAATATCATGTATTTAAAATAAATTATTTTTCAATTGTTTTTTTTTTTTTTTTTTTGACTCAAATTAAAAAGTGTCCTTCCATGAACCACAAGTTCTGTATACGTAGTTTTTAATATTCAGCAATTGTTATGAATATATTATTATTGCCGCGAATATACGGCACTATAAGTAATGATGGATGGAAGGCCTCAGGTTACGAGATCTCCATCAAATCAAATAATCTATTGTAATTATTAAATGTCTCATTAAGATAATGGTCTGTATTCTTTGATCAAAGGCAATGACTAAGCAAGTACAAGGAGTATGTAATCTTTTATAGATATATTATATTTTATCTTACGGATAATATTAGCGAAATAGCTTAATACAAAATAAAACTTTGTATGGTGATTTGGTGAAAGCCAGTCTATTTAAACCTTTAATAGCAAAGCGATTTATACAATCATCAGACAAGGAATGATGATACGTTAAATTTTATTGTATATTTTAGTGTATGTCAATACATACAATACAATGCAATACAATCACAATAATATTGTGATACAATTATCACAATATTATTGTGATACAAATTGGGACAAATTTTGTGATTTGCATTCACCAGTAACTTATCTATCTAATATGTATATAGCTTGATCTGATCTAAAATGCGTACATAGATATATACATAGATTCATTGTAATGTTTGAGGAGTCGACCACTACATCAGAGATCGCGGGATCGAAATCCGCACGGTACGACCACTCGTGTCGTGTGCATGAACATATGCCTTTATCGGCCTGAATGTTTTATATGTATAATAAAGTAGGTATACATTTTAAAAATAATAATACAAAAATAACAAATTATGTAAGGAACGTTCATCCGCTATTTGTCATGTTTGGCAACCATAGCACAAGCCATACCCAGTCTGGGGATATCTGTCTGCTTTTTTTTTTTTTTTTTTTGTTTGGATGATTACTTGCCAATTTCATAATTTTCATTTTCGAAAGATGTTGAAATGACTACGAATTTTTCTTATTAAAAAACTTAACGTTTTATCATGTAATTAACGAATAAACGACTGGAAATGCAGAGGACAAAAAGCCAATACATTCAGCAAAATACCTTAGTGTAAATTTGCCTATAGGTAATCATCAAAAAACAACATAATCAATATACCTGTCACAATTATTCGCAATATTTGACAACAGTGTTCGGTATATTTAACATATTTCTTGTGTTTATTACAAATAAACAGAATTTGTAAACCGTAGTTATTTTTAAACGGAACGTTTATGCGGTATTATTTATTTTCACAACACTGTTTAGTTCTAGTTCAAGTAGTGACATATTATTAGTTCTTATTTTCATTTTTCTTTACAAGCATAATATGTTATCGATTATTCGATTTTTGTAGTAAATATAGAAAAATAAATCCATGTTTAATGTCTTATTATATTTCTAAAAATATATTAATAATAATTATATTGTAGTTAGACATAACCATAATATGTGGTTCACATAACTGTTTTAGAAAAAGGATCATTTGTTAAATTCATTATAGTGATGATTACACACATTAAGACACAAATTTTTGCCGCATTAAAGCATTTCGTTTTCCCCAAACGTTGACTAGTAGAGAATGCTTCTACTGTCAAGTCCGCCTTAGTACCCGGATTTTCAGATCAATAAAGTTTTTATAAATAAATAAATTAACTTCCAGTAGTCCTGAGTTCAGTAGATGTTCCAAACTACACACTAAATTACAAAGAAGGTTTTTGTAATTTAGAATAGACAATTTATAATAAATATAATTCGTATCAGAGCAGCGATTGAGCAATAGAGATACGAGTAACATATTAAATTTTTAGTAAATTATGAAAATATATTATCATAAAATTAATAATCAGCGTATGGACTGTGCCATAAGCTTCCATTTTGTAAAGAATTGTGAAATGTGCCACTTTAATAAATGTAATAATTATTGTACATAATGAAATTTGTCCTTTATTGTGACATAAGTTTCTGCGTAACAGTAATAATCTTGAACTTAAGATACTTCTGAAGATTCTTCTTTATATGCATGCATCTAATCATAAAACTGCACAATCGTCAGATAAGTCAGTGCGCACATATGACAGATATTTGTGATGTCGCGCAGGCGGAGTGGTGGCCTCTCGGCGTCACTAGCTGCACCCTTGGTAGCTCAACCGCTGATGCTCCGCGCGGCGGCACCCCCCTGGAGTTTAAAGCGCCTCGAGTTTGCGTTCCAAACGGGGCCCTATCGTATCTTTTCGTTCTGATGATAATCAGAACTTTTCTTTCCGATATAAATTTCGAAAACGATAGATTTCGACAATTCTCGGAAATAACAGATCTGAAGATGTGCGAACACAAGATCTGTTTGTTGTTTATAACTGTATCTAATATTTATCTTAATAATAATAATAATATCTTTATTTTCTTATAATTGAATATCAATCATAATTATTATGCATAATTTTGCCGATTATTGTGTCCATATGAAAGCGATTATCTTTGTCCAGAAACTTTCTTATTACTAGACATAATATGTTTGTATGTCTCCGTTTTTACACTAGTAATGATTTCAGTTCCGGGCATTTAGTCAAGCAAGCCCATGGGGACCCGATCCTTTGAAGCGTGCGTTATTATTATTATTTTTATATCCTGGATCTTTCTGAGTTATTGTAATAATTCCGGATCCAAATAAAATAAGTTTTTCTTGGATATCCGATGAAATCAGACAAGCTAGGCCGGTGCGGTTAAAGTGCCTGCGACCGGTTCTGTTTTGTCAAGGAGTAGTGGCAGATATCATCATATAAACTTTACTTAACCTTCCATTATGTTTATATGATATAAGTACTAGATTTACGTGAAGTAAACCATTTTTTGGATCAATACCACAACACGCTGTGCTTGAAGGTAGAAAAACTGCTCGCCCTCCTCATGATCTCTTAATGATCCATATCTGGATAGAGGCCTCTTATCTTCTTTTCCACTTGCGACGATCCTGTGCCCGATTCATCCAGTCCCAGCCTGCGTGTCGTCGTAAGTCGTCCACCACAGGCGGTGGTCTGCCTGTGGTGTCCACTCTGGGCCTCCATTATAGCTCGACACTTCTAGAGTGGAGCAATGTCCTTTACACGACTAGCGTGGAGTTAACCTCGACACTTTTACAGTGGAGAAAATATATCCTCTACACGACTTGCGTGGAGTTAAAAATCCACTTCACGACTGGCGTGGGGTTAACCTCGACACTTTTACAGTGGAGAAATATCCTCTACACGACATGCGTGGAGTTAAAAAACCACTTCACGACTAGCGTGGGGTTAACCTCGACACTTTTACAGTGGAGAAATATCCTCTACACGTCTTGCGTGGAGTCAAAAAACCTCATGGTGCAATATTGTCATCACGCTTTGCGTGGATTAAGTAGGTAGTTTTAAAGTAAACACTTGAGTCCAAGAGTACCCTACCGTAATAAGAATAAAGTAGGTCCTCACAAATTTGTGGTATCAAAATCCCTCAACACTTTTAGTACTGTAACTTGTAGCGCTTTTATAGCGTAATGGTTACTTATTTAGCCGTGTAGGCTATAGATTATTATTTACATCACGGGCTGATCTCGCCCAGACCTCATTTATAAATGTTACTGAATATATTACTCATAGCCATAACAGTTTGACATGTAATAATTAACGATAATTTACCTACGTAATATGTATAATAATATATTTTTGTTTCCAATTTATGTAAGTAGATTTGCACACCTGCATGCAGGTTGAATACACGCATTATAATCTTGACAAGACCTTTGTTTACTGTATTTTTCTAACTGCCTCCGTGGTACAGTGGTTAGAGCGTTGGGCTCTAATATCCGGAGGTCGTGGGTTCGAATCCCGCGGGGAGCATCACTTTGTGTGAATGTTTCCAGTTTAGTTAGGACATTGCAGGCTCGAATCACCTGAATGTCTGAAAAGAATGATGATTCCGTGCTTCGGAAGGCACGTTAAGCCGTTGGTCCTGCGCCTGATCTCTCTTCGGTCGTGTCAGACTGCTGTCCCACCGTGCTATGAGAGTGAGGGAATAGGGAGTGCACCTGTGCTTGCGCACTCACTTGTGCACTATAATATATCCTGCGTAGTTGGCTGATCGTAAAAGATTGGCCGCCATAGCCGAATCGGCTAGGAGGACATTATTTATTATTACTGTATTTTTGCAAAACAGTTTAATTTGATTCGAAATATGAATATACATGAACTACATTACGGTGGTCAGTATGTACTCACATAATAAAGTTACAAAATGTCATCATCATCATCATCAGCCCATACACGTTCCCACTGCTGGGAGTAAATTGTTACAAAATGTAATTGCAAAAAATAAATAAAAGTAGGGTAACTGAAAACTTCCATTGGTCATGTTGATTCCTGTATTGAAATCATATTCACTGGTTAATACTTTTGGATTTTCCGTAGGAAAAGTAACACTTTCACAATTTTTGGCCTTTGAGTTGAAAACTATCACTTACTATCTGAAGATTCCGACCGTTAGCGTTTTCCTTTTTTAAATTTTTAGAAAGGAAAACGCACGTGTAACTAGGATAACACAAAAACACGTAATGAGGTCTGGCGCGTAGGCGCCGCGGGTTGCCAGGTTGTTGGGGGGTGAGTGAGACAGAAGATCTTTTTAAGTGTTATAAATCTAAACGTGTGACAAAGATAGCACCAACTCATGTGCTGCTGCAAGTAATATTAAATCGTCTTCGGTTGAGACCCGAAGTATAATTACAATTTTATTAATATTCAGGTATAAAATATTGTTCTGCTGCAACCGCCACTTTGTTCGCCACAAGGCTCACTATTACGTTATTCAAATATAAATTATTTTATAACATTTGGAATATTTTAACTTACTAAAATTTTCAGAACCCGATCAAATAGTCTTCTGCCTACCAACCGCAACTAACCAAACTAACATATTCGTTCTGTGCGTTTAGACATTCGGAATGCACACGTCTAATCTCCCAACATCTATGCTGGGTCACATAGGCTACCCTTCAAGCCTTGTTGAACTACTTGTAAACCGTACCACGTATCAAGAATTGGCACGATCTGTTTACTTGACACACGTTGATCTTTAAACAAAGCTATGTATTATTCACAAGCTTTTTTGAATTTGGTATGTAAGTCATCACGGTAGTAGTATTTAGTTTAAGCAGCCTATTAAATACTATTAATTTCCAAATGCAAGGAAGTCTTTAATCATGGAAAGTAGACATCGCTACAATAATTGGTACTGGTTTAATCACAATGGTTGCCAAATGCATATTGGTGGTGGACCCGAGCTGTGTCCGAAAAAACTTACCCAAATTTTGTGTGTCGTGGGTATCCCCACGAGGACCTTGTTGACCATATTCAAACCACAAGACCACGCTGATTAAATACTTTAAGGATTCACTCCATGGTGTAGGGGCAGGTAGCATTTTGAAGAAACGTTTAAACCCAAGATCTCTGATTTGGTTCGGACGAATATGTAAAAAGAGTCTCGGTACGTACTTTGTTAATTTACAGAAATTGAGACTTCTGTGTCACTGAAAAAACATGAATCAACTGGTCAGGTACCTACCGAGATACGAGAGAATAAGATATAAAACAAAAAAAAAGGACATTGGGCGTTTTTGACCCGGTATATCTCAAAGTTCGCGAACAGTATTGAAATGTGGTTTGTTTTAAAAATTTAGGGTAACCATTTCACGGAACGTTTTTCTTTTAATCCTTAAGTATGGGAGAAGAAAGTTATAAGCAAAACAATTTTACCAATTAATGATTTTTAGGAACATATAAGAAAAAGCTTCCCATACTTTTGATGAATGTGACCCATCCTTTTGGATAGTATTCATGGTATCTAACATACTCCTACTAGTTTCATTAGTGTTCGCCGGTGGGTCATAGGTCGGAACAAAACGCCCGGTTACCTTTGCGGATATAACAATATCCTATTAAATGTACCGCAGCCGTGACTAAAAACAAAACAACTAGTTTTAACAGAAGAAAATATTCCGATGTTGTCACCATTCTTTTATAAGTTGCATCACTGCAGTCAAACTGCAGTTCGATCACGCGTGCCAATGAGCTTTATCTTAGGTGTCAAAAACATTTCCAAGTATCTGAATATGTATTCCTTGAAACGGTAGAAAAATATTTTATATTTCCAGAGATGTTTCTGAACTTTACTGCGAACGATGAATTTAGTCGGAAAACTTTAATTTTTTTAGCCAGCACAAAGACAAATTGTTATACTTTTTTTAGTTCTATGATTAACTTTTTGAAGTCGAATTTGATCAATTTTCATAAGGATAGTCTTTTCCATATCTCCAAAGGTTAAAACAAGAACGATGGGAGATGGAAATCGACTTGGATTGTTATAGGTTAGAAGGCTAAGTCTGCGTTGTTATATTTTTTTAACACCAATCCCCCTTTAAAACTGTAGTGTTCTGTGCATTCGCTTCTGTGCATAATTGTATTTTAAGTAACTCAAATGAATGTTTGTAAGTCGTTGTTCTGTTTATTTCTTGTCGCTCGCAGTCAGTCGCTCACTTAGTAATTCTGTAAGTTAAATTCATTATTTAATTTCTAGTCACTCGTTTAAATTCTACCCCTACTAAATGAGTGAACGGGGCAATTCCTCATGTTTTTAAAACGCAACAGCAGGAATAACAATGTCAATCCCCCTTGTATAGGACCCCCTCGTCACAACAATGGGCTGGGGGTTATAAATGGGCTTTAAATCCGATTGTTGTGACGCGACAAACCAATAAATCTTTTCACCAGCTAGGTGCTGGTCAGCAAGAAGACAAATAGTAAAACTTTTAAAAACACAGCGGCTAAACTGACCATGGGAAGTGTAAAATAGTATTTTCTCATTTATCTTTCAGGATGCAAAACAAACAAAATATTTTTGCTTTCGCAAAACGCCTCGATGGTCCGTGATGTGATCTCGGGGTCCTGGGTTCAATTCCCGGGTCGAGCTACCTTTGTGTCTATTTTTTCGGTCACAGCTCGCGGGTTTGTGATCACCAATCCGCATTTGGCAAGCGTGGTGATCAAGCCAGTACCTATCTTGTAACGATTACTTGATTTGCCCTACAGTGGGACATTAAAACAGTCTGCACTTTACTTTAGCTGAAATTGAAAAAAAAAACACCCATTTTCGCTTTAAACCTGCACAGTACGATGGAATTGTTTTATTTCATTTGGGCCGACAATACAAACAATGCTTACATATATGTAATAGTTGGGGCGTTAAGCGCTGAATAATACCAAGGAATATTTTATACTAGCTTTCCGCCCGCGGTTTCACCCGCGCGTAATTTCTTTTTTCAAATATCCCGCGGGAATGACACGTTTTCCGTAGGGATTTTATAGCCTAGGTCCTAATCCGGGTTATAAACTATACGTGTGCCAATCTCTATCTATTTCATCTAAATCCGTTTAGCCGTTTAGGCGAGATTGAGTACCAAACATCCAGATTAGTAGGATTTCGTTACACTTCACATAATATCTGCCATAAGAGGATAGCTCCGATCAAGCCACTATTATGCCCATTTAGGAAGACAGTGTTGGGCTGCAACTCCCCACTTGCAAGAATGTTTCGGTTATACAATGAATATGTGGCACAGTGCTCCACTTTGGATGTTCACTTGATGTCACTGGCTAAGTTTAAGCACACGGTGCTTAAAGTGTTGCAAAACAGTTAAATTATTTTTATTTATATTTGTCTATCTTAATTTTAAGGTCATAAGTATTAGTATAATTATATTTATATAGATTTATTATTATTTAATTTTATAAGATTCTAATTGTTGTACAAGCGATGGTTGCCTTTAAGTGATTGTGCGTCGTGTACTAGATATAAGTTTTTGTATTTAAGCTAGATGAGATGTAACAATCGTTGGCGATCTAAATAAATAAATAAATAAATAAAAAAAATATTTATCCAGGCATAGGTATAGAGTACCTAATTAACTTTCTCATCAATCATAATGTGAAACACCCACCGCTCGACCTCGATGCCTAATGGAGAAGTTATGTCAAGCATATGAAACGTAGTAGTATCAATATTAAGGCACATTATTTCTTTTCATGATAATAATGTATGGGTAAATACATTAGTTAGTAGTGCAGAGTAGTTTTAGACGCAGCTTAAACACCGATCGGTTCAAATATCGGTATCATCATATTTTATCGTATTCATTTGCTCGGTGTTGATGGGAACCATGGCTAGAAAACCTTTTTCTATATAGTGGAGAAATCCTTTATGGATAACCCAGCCGCTTGGGGAGCAGCTAAGATTATGTCAGAGTTGCCCTATGTTAGGGGGTACTGACAGAAACACCTCTGTGGCCTTCTCAAGCACAGGCAGGAGGGGCGGGTCGCTCTATGCAGAGATTCTCACAATTGCCCCCCACCAACTGAGCTCTGCTGCTTTAGTGCAGCGCTCCTCAGGGGAAGCGAGCATAGCCTCCCCCGTTTCCTCATGGCGCTTGGCAGTGTGAGGCCACCCCACACTGCCAACATACTCAGGGATGCTCTAAAGGTACGAAGGTTCCCCACCCTTCACACCACCATCCCTAGGATCCCCGTCTGGGGATTCTTACCCCACGCTGGAGGTACTCTAAGGCCCCCAACCACAGGGCCCATTGCTAGAAAAGCTGCATAGTTGCTGTGAAGCCATGATCCAATTGATCTGGTTTCCTTGTTAACTGGATTTCACTTACATTTAAATGTAAATTTTATTTTACATTTTTACTTATTCCAGTGTATATTTTGACTTATTATGTGCTGCTGTGCTAGAAGTAGGCAGCTCCACTGATCTTCGAACCTCTATACTGGTTCCTCTAACAATATTTTCGGAAAACGGCCAAAGCTGTTATAGCGGAAGATTTCACCTGTGTTGGTAGCCTAGCCAGGTGGAACCTACGACCTCCGTTTTATAGACTCAAGCAGTTTAATTAAGACAGACATTTATTATCGTGAGAGAAATCAGCTACATGGCAAAGAGATTTTGTACTCAAAATAGATTTTCGACTCAAAATTGAATACAAATTAAATTCGCCTAACTTTGATTCTAACTTACTATTAAGTACTCTATTGGACAGTTTCTATTAAAACTTTCTTAAATAGCTTATTAAAGCAAATATTCTGAAAAGGATCTAGAAAGTTATTAACTAGGCAGGCAACATCTTTAGAGAACTGGGTCTCTGTGGATATTTCGTCTTTGCATTTCTAAGAGCTTTTCCTGACTGACTGATAAAGGTCAAGACAATTACATTATATTTTGGCGTAGATACTCTTATAATTTATGGGTCTACTAAGAATCCGTTCTCATAAAATCCATTCCCAAGAGGGTGAAAAGGGAATAAAATACCTATTTAAGTGGAGTTCCTGGAAACTGGTCTTAATATTTCTAAGAAGAAATAATGAAAACTGTGTGAGGCGCTCGTGGCGCAGCTGTGACAGTGGTTTGTTAGAGATAACGAAAGTCAAGCTATCCACGCCGCGGTCGGTTAATGGATGGGTGACCACATTTAGTGACATTTATTTCGAGCGTCTCCGTGTTTCGGAAGGCACTTTAAGCTGTTGGCCCCGGCTGATATTTACTATATGTAGATATTAGTCGTCAAGCCTAGTCAGAGGCCTTTGGCGGTTTAATACCATCTAACATTAAGGTTGGTCACTTGCCTTACGCACCCCTTCACCAACCCGTTCTAGGCCAGCGTGGTGGAGTATGGGCCCACACTATCTCACAATTGAGATTAAGGCGTGTGTCCCAGCAGTGGGAACGTATATAGGCTGATGATGATTAAGAAGGCAGTATTCTTAGAATTATAAATGCGAAGATCAGCCTGGCTTATAGTGTAACATAATATTCGGCTTTTTAGTTTTTAATAAGTGGGTTTCAATACTAAAGTTGTAGTGTCCGCTTCCTAACATTGGACTACGCATAATTATGCGACCAACTAAATAAGAAAATAATTTCATTCTAGTATAACAAATGTTAGGGCAAAAGATTTCATCTGTGAGGTACAAAACCAAACAGTATTATAAAAAAAAGACAAGCACTGGCTTTTCTTTAAATTAGTTTTTTTTTTTAAATTAAAAGGAATACAGGGGGAGTTCGGTTCGTGGATCTTGGCATATTGGTACCTTCGTTCTTTCTGATACTTATAACAAAACCAAAACAAAGTGACGAGCC
This sequence comes from Mecyna flavalis, assembly GCA_949319885.1. Classification (NCBI taxonomy): domain Eukaryota; kingdom Metazoa; phylum Arthropoda; class Insecta; order Lepidoptera; family Crambidae; genus Mecyna; species Mecyna flavalis. The sequence continues at coordinate 11,103,889 of OX439437.1, forward strand.
ATTTGGTGTAATGGTTGAGAAGTCGGCTATCACACCAGAGGTCGCCCCGCACGGTACAAACATTTGTGTGCATGAACATTCTATTTGTATCGGTCTTTGTTATATATTATAGGGGGCAAACGAACAAGTGGGTCACCTGATGGTAAGTGATCACCCCCGCCCTTAAGCACCCGAGACTCCCTTGGGGTCTGAGTGTTTCTATGTATAATATTTATAATTTTAATAATTTCCTGAGATATTTATTTATTTGAAAGCACCTATCACCCTCACCCCACACACGTATATTAATATCTACTAAATTTTCCTGTTAAGTTTTCTTTTAATTTTTTCTTTTTGAATTTGTAAAACTTTTAAAGTTGTATAGCCAGCCAGCATTGACATGCGCTCTCGACTAACGCCTCAGAGAGCAGGGAGAGGTTGAAAACCAGCGCGGCCCGGGGGCACCTGCACCTGCGGCAGCAATTGCTGAACCTCTGCCTTTTGCCTTTAATGTGTGTTATCTAACCTTATTATTAGTAAGATGATATTTGTATGTATTGTAATTGTAAAAAGGCAATAAACTATTTTTCTTTCTTTCTTTCTTTCTTTCACCTATAAGCTGCTTATTTAGGGATATGAAAAATGAAGATGATTTTCCGAAATTCGTGATTATTGTAAATGATATGACGGTTTCTCAACTTATCCTTTTATAACGTTTAAGAAAGGTTAGATTTTACTAACGTTTAACGAAAATAATGCCTTTTAAGCAAGTAAAATCTTAGAGCACATATAATCCGCAAAAAGGAAGGCTTTTAAGGGAACTACTTGAAATTGCCTGTCCTGAAAAGGGATTACACCGAGTAAGGCTAAAAGAATATAATCTTAATTTACTTTGAAAATTATGTACAAGAAAACGTTCATACTAAAGAGGTTTTGTTTGTTTCAATTTAGTCTTTGTTTAGTTTACTTAGGGCTTTCTTGATTAAAAATTATACGATAAGGTTTTCAGTTCTTCCAAGCAAGCTAAAATTTCAATCAGTCACGCGACCTACTAGTCTAAAGCGGTCGAAGTTAAGTAACCAGAACTCATCACTTCAAATATTTCCTAAGACCCTGTAGGCTCCGTAAATTTTTACGTTATTTAATTTTTTTAAACTGATAATGAACAAATACGAATAGGAAACGTTCAAGAAGCATATTATTTTCTTAATGTCATTCAATACGGTTCAGGATTTGCAAAGATCACGAACTATCAGATGACCCTCTTTAAAGACAATTGATGTCCAAACATAAATGGACAGTTAAAATAGTAGTAGAAGTTGTATTACCTTATTAGTTAAGTTTTTTAATCTTGTCACCTTAACACGAATCCCAGTTTATAGCAAAATGAGTTTTATACAAACCAAATTATTTACCATAGGACACGTCAATATTCTACATACATAGCACCCAGCTATCAAACACCAATTCATATGCATGAGGTCGATGGTGTGAATCTCGGCGCGCACCTACGAGTATTGATATTACTATGACCGCATATCTGACTAACTTGGCTATTTCCTGGAACACATTTCGGGAACGTGTAGGTACGTTCCCGAAATACGTTTCATTTTGGTAACTAAACTCTGGGAAAGAATGACAACCGTGAAAGTTGGACACCTGGTGGTAAGCGACTATGTAGTCTGCTAGTTAGTCATAGTATTCTAAATGTTTTAAGTTTCATATTATTCATCCTTTAAAAAAATCCAGGACTGACGTCTACGATTCCCATAAGTATATCTCTTATAATTATAGAAGCAATCGCACGTTTGTTCAAAATCAGCTATTTTGATTTTATAAGAAAAATTAAAGTCTGGGAAACTCCGACGTCAACAATTTTCCACTAGAATTTAGTTGCTTCGCTCAAAATAAAATAAATAAAGAGCAACATTTTAATTTATATTAATGCAAAGATGGAAACACTTAACTAATATCATACATATACGTAGATAAATAATTACGTAAAGTTTGTAGCGGTGCGAATATAAATGCGCACTGCACCTCCCGTTCAAATAAAATCTGCAATGCAAAGTGGCTTTGATAGTGTGGTAAAAAAACTCATTTAACACTTGAAATTATGGACACTTTGTATTATCCGCGTGTGGTCTGGCTAAGCCGGGCTTACGAGTGGCTTTTTGTTTCAAAACACACGTGATCCTTTTGACTAAACATTTTTGTAAGCTTTGTTAGGTCGCTATTAATATACTGAACTTGATGTTGACTTTTGACCTTTTAACCTTTTTTTTTTCGCTAGGCGGAAATTCTGTGGTATAAAATATACTGTCGTGTGAAGTGAGCCTGGGTGCTCAGGAGGCAGGGAGAGGGATAATTATATTTTTATGGATGTTTATTCTCTGCTTCTACCATAGCGGCTCTCCCTACTAAGTTCCCCTATGCATCTTAAAAACCGTAGCTTAAATATGGAATACTCACTGAACAAGTCGTCTTCCGATGCTAACACAATTATTACACATTAGACTATAAGATTTAAATAAAGCACTTTAACTTCTTTTAGAAAGTTGCTTAATTTTTTTTTTCATTTTTAGCAAGTGCTGCCCCTGATTTTGCAAACGTACATTTGCTCGATTAAGGACAATGTTAATGCTACCATGGCAACAAAGGTAAGAAAAAACAGCAAAAGCAAAAATTATCTCGACTGAATAGGTGGTACTGAGTAAATCCAAGAAAACATTTCCCGCAGAAATGTGGTAACATCTGCAAAAGAGATATCAAAAAGGATAGCCTTATCAAGATGTGAAAATGCGAAAACTTTAACGTGACATACAGCAAAATAAGAAAAAGAAGAAAAATGTAGACCCATTCAGATAAATGTACTATAAATGAACAAGTTATCAAAACTGTTTACGCTCGGGTAAGCTACAAATAATATTTCGCGGAACTGAAAAACTACATAATGGTACATAAATTCGAGCATAAAGAAACTGAACAATATCTTTTGGTTCAGTAAAAAGCGTTTCTGTTTGTTTGAGTTACAAATTACTATTTGTATACGTACAGACACCCTGCAGCTTACTGTGCCCAGCAACAAACGAAAATAAGAATACTTTTTTCAACAGTGCAAAGAAAATGCTTCACTTAAAGCGGTGAGAAAGAATTTCCTTCTGAAGTGTCTCTAGACATCCCGGGTTGAGCGGGCTTAATTTGCGGGAATTTGCGATGTAAATAAGGAATTGTTTAATGGCCTGAGGTCTATTTAGACATTTAAAACGGCATAATTAAAGTCAAAGGAAATCTAATTAAGCAATGAGTTTCATTTAAATAAATAATAGGTGTTCCATAATTATACATAGTTAATAAGTTCTTGATTTTGTTTTTTGTTATATATCTATCGTCTATTTTTTAATTAGTACCAGAGAAAAATAATTGTTAATCATATTAGTCTCATTTGTATCTCATTATAAGTGAACTGTAAGTTTGTATGAGAAATAAATGTTCTTTAAACCTAAATAACTGGTTCAAACCCTAAATAAATCTTTTGGTAAAAGTCCCAAAACATAACAATGGTTTAATGCATTTCGAAAAAAAAACATTGTTTACATGAATGCAAAAGTTTTGATTGTTTTTCAAACACTGTTTGTATGTGTATTTTGTAATTAAAATGAATTTACACTATGTTCATCCCTTCGTGAAAGTTACCCGAAATGGCGCATTCAAAATGAAATGTGCCTAAAGTTGAGGTAATAAATTTTCTCTTACGCCCGCCACACAAGTTTTTACAATACAATAAAAAGAATGGGTTTAGTGTTTTATGTTTGGTCTATGATATTCTCCTTACAGACGAATGCGACATTGTGACGTTTTAAATTAGGTAATTATACTTCGGGTCTCAACCGAAGACGATTAAATATTACTTGCAGCAGCACATGAGTTGGTGCTATCTTTGTCACACGTTTAGATTTATAACACTTAAAAAGATCTTCTGTCTCACTCACTCCCCCCAACAACCTGGCAACCCGCGGCGCTTACGCGCCAGACCTCATTACGTGTTTTTGTGTTATCCTAGTTACACGTGCGTTTTCCTTTCTAAAAATTTAAAAAAGGAAAACGCTAACGGTCGGAATCTTCAGATAGTAATAGTGATAGTTTTCTACTCAAAGGCCAAAAATAGTGAAAGTGTTACTTTTACTACGGAAAATCCAAAAGTATTAACCAATGAATATGATTTCAATACAGGAATCAACATGACCAATGGAATTTTTCAGGTACCCTACTTTTATTTATTTTTTGCAATTACATTTTGTAACAATTTACTCCCAGCAGTGGGAACGTGTATGGGCTGATGATGATGATGATGATGATGACATTTTGTAACTTTATTATGTGAGTACATACTTACCATCATAATGTAGTTCATGTATATAATTCATATTTCGAATCAAAATAAACTGTTTTGCAAAAATACAGTAATAATAAATAATGTCTTCCTAGCCGATTCGGCTATGGCGGCCAATCTTTTACGATCAGCCAACTACGCAGGATATATTATAGTGCACAAGTGAGTGCGCAAGCACAGGTGCACTCCCTATTCCCTCACTCTCATAGCACGGTGGGACAGCAGTCTGACACGACCGAAGAGAGATCAGGCGCAGGACCAACGGCTTAACGTGCCTTCCGAAGCACGGAATCATCATTCTTTTCAGACATTCAGGTGATTCGAGCCTGCAATGTCCTAACCAAACTAGAAACATTCACACAAAGTGATGCTCCCCGCGGGATTCGAACCCACGACCTCCGGGTATTAGAGCCCAACGCTCTAACCACTGTACCACGGAGGCAGTTAGAAAAATACAGTAAACAAAGGTCTTGTCAAGATTATAATGCGTGTATTCAACCTGCATGCAGGTGTGCAAATCTACTTACATAAATTGGAAACAAAAATAATATATTATTATACATATTACATAGGTAAATTATCGTTAATTATTACATGTCAAACTGTTATTGCTATGAGTAATATATTCAGTAAAATTTATAAATGAGGTCTGGGCGAGATCAGCCCGTGATGTAAATAATAATCTATAGCCTACACGGCTAAATAAGTAACCATTACGCTATAAAAGCGCTACAAGTTACAGTACTAAAAGTGTTGAGGGATTTTGATACCACAAATTTGTGAGGACCTACTTTATTCTTATAACGGTAGGGTACTCTTGGACTCAAGTGTTTAAGTTCCCTTTAAAACTACCTACTTAATCCACGCAAAGCGTGATGACAATATTGCACCAAGAGGTTTTTTGACTCCACGCAAGACGTGTAGAGGATATTTCTCCACTGTAAAAGTGTCGAGGTTAACCCCACGCTAGTCGTGAAGTGGTTTTTTAACTCCACGCATGTCGTGTAGAAGATATTTCTCCACTGTAAAAGTGTCGAGGTTAACCCCACGCTAGTCGTGAAGTGGTATTTTTAACTCCACGCAAGTCGTGTAGAGGATATTTCTCCACTGTAAAAGTGTCGAGGTTAACCCCACGCTAGTCGTGAAGTGGTTTTTAACTCCACGCAAGTCGTGTAGAGGATATTTCTCCACTGTAAAAGTGTCGAGGTTAAGCCCACGCTAGCCGTGAAGTGGTTTTTTAACTCCACGCAAGTCGTGTAGAGGATATTTCTCCACTGTTAAAGTGTCGAGGTTAACCCCACGCCAGTCGTGAAGTGGTTTTTTAACTCCACGCAAGTCGTGTAGAGGATATATTTTCTCCACTGTAAAAGTGTCGAGGTTAACACCACGCTAGTCGTGTAGAGGACATTGCTCCACTCTAGAAGTGTCGAGCTAGAATGGAGGCCCAGAGTGGACACCACAGGCAGACCACCGCCTGTGGTGGACGACTTACGACGACACGCAGGCTGGGACTGGATGAATCGGGCACAGGATCGTCGCAAGTGGAAAAGAAGATAAGAGGCCTCTATCCAGATATGGATCATTAAGAGATTATGAGGAGGGCGAGCAGTTTTTCTACCTTCAAGCACAGCGTGTTGTGGTATTGATCCAAAAAATGGTTTACTTCACGTAAATCTAGTACTTATATCATATAAATATAATTGAAGGTTAAGTAAAGTTTATATGATGATATCTGCCACTACTCCTTGACAAAACAGAACCGGTCGCAGGCACGTTTAACCGCACCGGCCTAGCTTGTCTGATTTCATCGGATAAAGAAAAACTTATTTTATTTGGATCCGGAATTATTACAATAACTCAGAAAGATCCAGGATATAAAAATAATAATACGCTTCACGGATCAAAGGATCGGGTCCCCATGGGCTTGCTTGACTTATTATTAAGATAAATATGTAGATACAGTTATAAACAACAAACAGATCTTGTGTTCGCACATCTTTAGATCTGTTATTTCCGAGATTCGTCGAAATCTATCGTTTTCGAAATTTATATCGGAAAGAAAAGTTCTGATTATCATCAGAACGAAAAGATACGATAGGGCCCCGTTTGGAACGCAAACTCGAGGCGCTTTAAACTCCAGGGGGGTGCCGCCGCGCGGAGCATCAGCGGTTGAGCCACCAAGGGTGCAGCTAGTGACGCCGAGAGGCCACCATTCCGCCTGCGCGACATCACAAATATCTGTCATATGTGCGCACTGACTTATCTGACGATTGTGCAGTTTTATGATTAGATGCATGCATAAAAAGAAGAATCTTCAGAAGTATCTTAAGTTCAAGATTATTACTGTTACGCAGAAACTTATGTCACAATAAAGGACAAATTTCATTATGTACAATAATTATTACATTTATTAAAGTGGCACATTTCACAATTCTTTACAAAATGGAAGCTTATGGCACAGTCCATACGCTGATTATTAATTTTATGATAATATATTTTCATAATTTACTAAAAATTTAATATGTTACTCAAATTGTCTATTCTAAATTACAAAAACCTTCTTTGTAATTTAGTGTGTAGTTTGGAACATCTACTGGATGTTAATTTATTTATTTATAAAAACTTTATTGATCTGAAAATCCGGGTACAAAGGCGGACTTGACAGTAGAAGCATTCTCTACTAGTCAACGTTTGGGGAAAACGAAATGCTTTAATGCGGCAAAAATTTGTGTCTTAATGTGTGTAATCATTACTATAATGAATTTAACAAATGATCGTTTTTTCTAAGACAGTTATGTGAACCACATATTATGGTTATGTCTAACTACAATATAATTATTATTAATATATTTTTAGAAATATAATAAGACATTAAACATGGATTTATTTTTCTATATTTACTACAAAAATCGAATAATCGATAACATATTATGCTTGTAACGAAAAATGAAAATAAGAACTAATAATATGTCACTACTTGAACTAGAACTAAACAGTGTTGTAAAAATAAATAATACCGCATAAACGTTCCGTTTAAAAATAACTACGGTTTACAAATTCTGTTTATTTGTAATAAACACAAGAAATATGCACTGTTGTCAAATATTGCGAATAATTGTGACAGGTATATTGATTATGTTGTTTTTTGATGATTACCTGCAAATTTACACTAAGGTATTTTGCTGAATGTATTGGCTTGTCGTCCTCTGCATTTCCAGTCGTTTATTCGTTAATTACATGATATAACGTTAAGTTTTTTAATAAGAAAAATTCGTAGTCATTTCAACATTTTTCGAAAATGAAAATTATGAAATTGGCAAGTAATCATCCAAACAAAAAAAAAAAAAAAAAGCAGACAGATATCCCCAGACTGGGCATGGCTTGTGCTATGGTTGCCAACCTTGACAAATAGCGGATGAACGTTCCTTACATAATTTGTTATTTTTGTATTATTATTTTTAAAATGTATACCTACTTTTATTATACATATAAAACATTCAGGCCGATAAAGGCATATGTTCATGCACACGACACGAGTGGTCGTACCGTGCGGATTTCGATCCCGCGATCTCTGATGTAGTGTTCGACTCCTCAAACATTACAATGAATCTATGTATATATCTATGTACGCATTTTATATCAGATCAAGCCATACACATATTAGATAGATAATCTTTACTGGTGAATGCAAATCACAAAATTTGTCCCAATTTGTATCACAATAATATTGTGATAATTGTATCACAATATTATTGTGATTGTATTGCATTAATTGTATTGTATGTATTGACATACACTAAAATATACAATAAAATTTAACGTATCATCATTCCTTGTCTGATGATTGTATAAATTGCTTTGCTATTAAAGGTTTAAATAGACTGGCTTTCACCAAATCACCATACAAAGTTTTATTTTGTATTAAGCTATTTCGCTAATATTATCCGTAAGATAAAATATAATATATCTATAAAAGATTACATACTCCGTGTACTTGCTTAGTCATTGCCCTTGATCAAAGAATACAGACCATTATCTTAATGAGACATTTAATAATTACAATAGATTATTTGATTTGATGGAGATCTCGTAACCTGAGGCCTTCCATCCATCATTACTTATAGTGCCGTATATTTGCGGCAATAATAATATATTCATAACAATTGCTGAATATTAAAAACTACGTATACAGAACTGGTGGTTCATGGAAGGACACTTTTTTATTGGAGTCAAAAGAAAAAAAAAAAAAACAATTGAAAAATAATTTATTTTATATACATGATATTGCCATCAATTGAAATATACATAACGCGTATTCGTATCTCACAGTCCTCTGTCAGCTTCTGCATCCACCTTTTACCGGTGTTGGTTGGAGCGATCCCTCGATTGTCTTCTTCTTCTTTATAATAAAAATGTCCTAGTATCGTCCTGTACATAAATAATGGTGATTTCGCTAAAGCCATATTCGGTATATGATTAATTTAAAAGACATATTATTTGACTACGCCTTATTAATTTACAAAATTAACTTATCTTTTATTTTTAATTGTTTCCCTTAAAATTACAATGATGCTCTAAACATCTGCAAGTAATATTTAATCGTCTTCGGTTGAGACCCGAAGTATAATTAAGAATCAAACGAACTTACCTAGTGTAGTTTGATTCCAATTATGCGAGGGTCTCAACCGAAGACGATTATATCGTCCCATCCCGCCCAACCCGACAAACAATTAATAAAAATAAAAGCTAATCCATTTACGGAAACACAAAAAATTTACTTTGAAATAATGAGGTCTGGCGCGTAAGCGCCGCGGGTTGCCAGGTTGTTGGGGGGAGTGAGTGAGACAGAAGATCTTTTTAAGTGTTATAAATCTAAACGTGTGACAAAGATAGCACCAACTCATGTGCTGCTGCAAGTAATATTTAATCGTCTTCGGTTGAGACCCTCGCATAATTGGAATCAAACTACACTAGGTAAGTTCGTTTGATTCTTAATTAAACGCTTCAAAATACACTTGCTCACCCAACTTTGATGATTTTTATTTTTTTAGATTAATTTATGTAGGCCTCACGAAACGTGTAAATCTTCTGAGACAGAAGAATGAATGTAATGAATTTAACATTATGTAAATTAAAGGGTAATTTAATTAAACAAAGACAAACCAGAATCACAATACGGAGATACGACCTATTCTATAGGTGTGTTATATATAAAGAAATTAAATCATCATTATCATCATCATCAGGCGGTAACTTTGGTTCTCTGCCGGATCACCTCATTTTGGATACGATCCAGCAGATAAACGCTGAGCATACCTCTTTCCATAACCCGCTGAGCGACTTTAAACTTGTGGACCAGCCGTGCCGTAAGAGTCCACTTTTCGGCTCCGTATGTCATGACGGGTATTAGGTCGCACTGATTAAAGACTTTCGTCTTCCGGCATTGTAGAATCGGCGATGAGAAGACTCGATGTAGTTTTCCAAACGCTGCCCAACCCAACTGAATTTGTCTATTTACCTCGTCCTCAAAGTTGTTTCGACACAACTGCAACGACTGCCCGAGGTACACATATTTTTGAACAATCCGTGAATCGCAATCAGTTCTGAAAGAAATTAAATACATTTTATTAAATAATTATGTACAACTTAATTTAATAATTTTCACAATAATCTCAGGTTTCCATGGAAAGCCTGTCACATACTTGTCAATCCTTTGCCGCAATATTATCGAAGGAAAGCACCCTCTGTGATCCTCAGAAATTGCTACCGACGATTGACAGATTGATATTTTTAGTTATAAGAAATCAGGTGGCCAAAGAAAAAACAAAATCAACACAGTTCCGACTTGTGGAGCGTTCTCAATCGAAATGCCCCGTTGCCACCGCGAACAGCGCTTTATAAAGCCCCTCTCCCTACCCTAGTTCCGTCACAGCAGGTAGAAGGGTCGTTCTACCTGCGCGCAGGTGGCTCACAAATAGGGTGGCAAGTCGCTCAAAATATTTATAGAATTTATAAAAAATAATTCTTTACATTGACTCTTACATAGTGGTCTATATTATGCCTATGAAATAACAATAATATTCTAAACGAAACAAATTAGATTAACGTTGAATTCAAACAGTTTACAACCAAAAATAATTTGTTAATTTTGGGTTTACAAAAGCTAACATTTTATGGTAGAGATACCGTAACACATTGATAAATATTAACTATGAGTATTAAATGCTAAAAATAAATGGCCGAGCCAACAAATTAAATATTACGGTAAACAAGAATGTGTTTTGAAAATCTAAATGCTTATTTCTGATCGCGTGGTAATTTAAACTAATAATAAATTATTTGCGTTTTCGCTGTTGCCGGAATAATAATAATTCGAATTTAAACAACACAAAGTTCAGGTCCACGCATTCATGTAAAGTGAAATTTTTATAACATTATAAATGGCATCTTTTTAACATTTACAGACAGAGACAAGCATTTGTAATGCTGTAGAAATAGAAATAGATGACGTGAATAGGCATGCCGGAGCCAACAAAACAAATATCACGGGCGGCAGCGAACCCTGAAAGTGGGGCGGACGCGGCTCAACCACGTAGAATGTCTAGTGCGCCGACGGCAATAAAAGGCTGTGATATTTTATGTGTACGTTTCCATGTACACGAATGTGTTTTTTAGAAATCTGCATGATTTTGATCGGATGGTTGAGAAGTCGGCTATTACACCAGAGGTCGCGGGTTCGATCCCCGCACGGTACAAACATTTGTGTGCATGAACATGTCTGTTTGTATCGGTCTGGGTGTTTCTATGTATAATATGTATTTATTTACAAAAAAAAAGTATATAAGTAATGTTTATCCGTTGTCTAGCACCCATAGCACAAGCTAATGCTTAGTTTGGGGCTAGATGGCGCTGTGTAAATAATGTCCAGAGATATTTATTTATTTATACGTTGTCTTTATAGAAGTCACTGCCAATTACTGAGCTCCATAATCTTTAATAGGAAAACTGACCACCTGTTCGACCATGCAGGTTTCCTCACAATAAGCGTACCCTGACTTCAGGTCTCTCAAGTCGGGGTACCCGGGGATGGGCTGGTCAATAGCCACAAGGCTGGCACCGGCTCGTTCCTATCGGGTGTGAAGGTGACACTGGGGGAATTTAGTGCCGTAGTGGACGCTTCAGTCTCGAGTCCCACATATGGCCGCGGGTCTAGCTAGCCTGCGGTTATGGTGCATAAACGCATTCAATAATTTCAGCCACTGCCGACCTAGTTGTAAATAAGCACAGAAAATTCCATAGAAGCGCGCCAAGATTAGAACTAGTGAGGTCGCTTCTGGTGTGTGTTTTATACTACTCGGGCTTCAACAACTATCAGTGAGCGAATACTATTTAATCGATGAGGTATTTTGACAAAGCCTCGAGCAAAATTTAATATCTGAAACAATGATTTTTATTACTAAAATTGCAACATAAATGTACTGAATTCCAGCATTGTTTTTTAACTTGGAATCAGTCTTGAAGATCAAAAATGCCTACAGTAACAGGGTAGAGCAATGTAAATAGCTCAAACTAGGGACTTACTATCAGGTAGAATGACTAATTCTCTGCCAATTTAAGCATAATTATACGGGTCAAATACATGAACACGAATGCCAAAAACAAGCCTAAAATATTTAGTTGCTTTATTTATCACATCCTTTACTCTGCGTATTCCCATTTTTTTAGATTATTTTTTCTGCACCGTACCAAGGGTTTTGGGATCCGGCTAGTAATATTTCATACATAACTACTAGTTCGTGCATAAAATATAAGCTTTCGCCCTTCAATCTCAGACGTGGCCACCTGCCTACAGTCTTTGGTTCTCTGTATTTTTATGAAGATTTAATTTACAAAAAACTCGTAATAAAATAAAATATTGACAATAGAAACAGTCCTGAAGAAATATATTGATATACTACTACGTGGTTTAATTTACTTCCTGACGTGGACAGTCTATTGATATTAAATTTAGAATAGTAATTAAGGTTCAAAAAAGCGACAGAAATATCAAAAAAAAACTCTGTTGAGAGTTTAAAAGGATTCTGTAACTTGGTAAGTAATGAGAACCCACATACGAGTATTATTTAAGACGTGGAAATAATAAATATGTCTTTACAGTAAGAGATAATTATGGCTTTGAGTCCCTTCCGTTTCCTTTCCGCACTAACATAAAATAAATAAGCTAAGACAATAAAACTAAATTCTGAAATATTACAATATTTTTCAAGAGAGTTTATTAAATTATTTTGCATCGGTTGCTCGAAATTTTTTTCGACTTCATGTTCAACTTTAGCTCAAACTTTAGTAGGTAGGTAGGCTTAAAAAAGTTTTCAAAAACTTGATTATTTTTTATTCCCCTATCATTCTGATTTTGACTAATGAGGTATTTGAAATGACCTCTTGAGTTACAAAATAAATAATTTTCGGTTATTCATTTTTGGTTACAATTGTCTTCCTCGGCTTTAGACGAAGACTAGGATTTATATTGATATAATTTATAGCTACGTAAAACATTAGTTCTATAATCAGCTTTGACTGAAGCATTGGGGGAGAGATCGGATTTAATCGACAAAACCAAATAAGATAATTAAAAAAAAACCATTTTTTTTTTATATACAGAACAAGGTGCTACACAATGTAAAGTGTACATCAGTCAACCGAACCCTACGGCTGGTAATAATTAAATACTGTCAAAAATATTTATAAAACCCCACGTTCCATTATAATATTTTACAATAAAAAAAGAGAAACGTCTGTCAATTTGAATAACCCCAAAACCATCAATCTGTTAACGGATATTTACTCAAAATTCACGTGTTCACGAAAAATATCCACGTGACGGCAGCTCCGTTTCACGGTTGCGCAATTTTGTTATTGCCACTACAAATGCCAAGGGAATGAGCACTGAAATGAAAAACATCGCGATAATGCTATATGCGTGCCGTGCACTATGAGAATTCCAATAGAATCTCTTTGCGAATAAGAATTTTCCATCATACGTGGTATTTGTTTATTACCTTGTAAATCTTTATATTCAATTCTTATAACGGGAAACGAATGAAGAATCACAAAGGCTAAATCATAAATGCCGTGTGTCAAGTATATAAATTATGGACAAAAAACGAAATAGAATTTTAAAATATTTTCAAAGTGCGAAATGGAAATATCGCAGTTCTTGGCATAGTGCCCAAAAAGGTGGACATACTCCCCCCGTGTGTATGGCCAGACTAACGCTGGCCTATGAACAAACCAGTTCTCCTGTAAAAAACAAATATGTATAAGGTATTCCTTCTTTATAAAACATATTTTGTTTGCCTTTGAAATAACATTTAATAGAATACAAATTAGATAGGTATGTAACATAATCAAAATTTGGTTTAAGCGCTCACTCATATCAAGCATAATCTTCCCAAACGATTCAGGTTTGTTTATTTAACTAAAGCCTTAAGATTTCAAAGTTCAAAATGGTCCATATACATAGTTTTAAAGTATCGAATCGTTTATTCAATAACTAACCATAATTTGGTATGCAAGGTGATTTATATAATTAATTTATAACAAGCAAATATATTATTGAACTTTTAATTTACGCCAAAGATATCCCCTGTTCACAATGCAACAGGCAGCTCCAGATCTCGTTATGGTAAATTCTCATCCAAGTTATTACCACAGACCAACAATTAACGGGATATCACCAACATGACGCACGGAAATATTCAGCGTTCTTTTTATTTAGTCATCATAATAAAGAGCTTTAATTCAGCCGAATGACTGTATTTTATAATATGTTGGACGGCTGTGTGAGAGAGAATATTTAAAATGAGAAAAAAGTGTAAAGAGGCATATTTTTTAGTTGTTCGATGTTATAAATCTGTTTTTCAAAACAAATATTAGTATAATTACTTAAAATAAAAATTACTTCAGTTGGCATACTAGTAAGCAGGCTAAAAGTTCCATTATGGGATACTTATCCCGGATGCAGCAGAGAACTTTAACATGGGGAGAGAACAACGCCGTTATGGCGGCAGATTTCACCTCAGGGTAACCTGAACCATATTTTTTCGAATGAGAATACTTTAATACACTATCATGGGCATCATGGCAGGCTCGAAAGAACTGCGGCTTTGTGTGGAACTCGCTCAGATTGTTTTCCGTAACCGCTGGTTGTCAAAGGTAAAAAATCCCATAGGATTACGAGATTCGAACCATCGACCCCATACCTACTTAGTAACTATTTAATAATCTGTGCCCATACGAAGAGGCGTTTGAACTCGGCTACCTCATAGTTTTAAAATCTTTTTTTCAATAATCCAATTATTTTGGAATGGTCGACATAAAAGGAATTTCGGAGTACGGTTATGTTCGGACTTTTCATACACACAGTACCAAGCGACATCAGACTGCCCAAGGCGAACATACAAGTATCCTGATACTCGTTTGTACTGAGAGCGTATTCGTGTCGTGTATTTTTAACAGATCTCGTTTTCATGTTTCAATTTAAAGTGGGTATATAACGGTAATTTGTTTTTGAATTTGTATTTAGACGCCAGAAGTAAGTTTATTGCCAAACATGAACGAAATAACTTTCCACCTTAATATTTCTATTGAATTTTTCGAACTGTTCGACACGTTACATTTTCTTGTATTAATTTTTGTTATAAGCATGCGTGTCACTTGTAGTATTTGACAAGAATATGATAATAGTAGATTGTTAACCAAGGGCTGTATGACACCAATTGCATACGAGGTTTTTGGCGCCCGAGCGCAGCGAGGGCGCTAATTAGCCCGAGTATGCAATTGATGCATACACCCGAGGTAAACACTCTGCTTTACATATCGATTGTGATGTAAGTAAAAAAACTCAACTTTTAAGAAAGAACTCCAAAACACGAAAAAAATTTACTTTCGCGCCTAGTTAGTCGACTGCCTTTTTTACTCTTCACGATTTTATGGCACGCAAGCGCGTCAAATCGTGCTGGCCAGTTTGATTTTTAATAACATACAATGTGACTGCGAAACAAATCGTTCGATATTTAAAATAAAATCTTCATAAATTCTAATATAATTAATTGTCTTGATTCCGATTCGAGAGAAAAAAAAAATTACCTAACTTTAAAAAAAAAATCTTCTTGCAGTATGAGTATGACAGTTCTTTTTACAAATTCAAAAACCTATGCTGTAATGATATCCATACACCCCGGCAATCAGGGATGTAAGTGACTACTTACAGAGCAAGAGATATGTAAATCAATATTTAATTTTGCACATCTTGAAAAATGCTAAATCGAGTTACTTATCTTTTTGTATGGTTTTAATTTAAAATAACACAAAAAACTAACATGTGCATTGACCGAGTTGGAACTACTAGAAGTGTTTTTTTACGACAGTAACGTTGTTTTCCGATGCTCATTGTGTATCAACTAATTTAATTTTCATTGTTTAGCTAAAAAACTTCCAAGGATTTAATATTTTTATAATAACTCTAAAAACCTCACATTGTGTGTTGTCATTTATGTATTATAAACGGAAGGACTTTTTCAGCGTTGTTAAAAAACCAATTTTACGACGGTAAATAAAAAACTCAATGTTGTATTGTGTACTGATAAACGATTAACGCCTATAGCCTCATAACAAAGAGGGGCGTTGATGAAAAATCACGCACGCTTATACAGTCAGTTTCGGTTATGCGTTCTGACGTCCATTGATTGTTTTGAACTCTGTCTGTGGCTCTGCATTCGTAATGTCACAGCTCTGGCGAGTTAAGTTAATTAGGGAGCAGCCCCCAAAGGACTAAATGCTACGAGTATTCGCTGAATTATTGATGAAGAGACACTTTAAAAGACCGCTGCTAAGCTACGAGACTAAATTGAGCCCTGCTGCACAGAAATTAGAGTCGTCATTTGTCATTATCAAGTTTTATGAAAGGAACTGATGAGATATTTGAAATAATGAGCTCTTTTGTTTTGTGTAATGGATTGTGCGTTACGGATGATAAGATTTGTCATGTAATCCATATATTCGTAGATAATAGACAGACGGAGCGCGACTTCAAAAGAAAATGTTAACATAACATAACATAAATATATTCTTTATAGCACACAAAAACAAAATAAAATTACAATAAAAAAGAACAATAATGCACAATAGAGGCGGTCTTATCGCTTGAAGCGATCTCTACCAGACAACCCCCAAGTAAAGGACTACCGAAAGAATGGGTAAATCAATGCAATTTGAATATAAAAAAGTTACTTATATTATTTTTATATACACGTATAATAAATATATAAATCCTTGGAATTTCTTAACACGGTTCCATAAACATGGTTATATATTTTATCTAGAAAACACCACAAATCAATACAAACAGTTATTTCAAGCACTCAAAATGTTGGTACCGTGGGCATCAAACTTTTAACCTCTAGTCTAATACGATGACTTCTCTATCATTGCACATAATCGGTCGTCATTATAAATAGGGATTTTTTTAAAGCTTGATTGTAGCTGAATATCGATAAATCTTAATACTTTAATAGCCTTTATCACTTATAAAGCAACTTATTCTTTCAAATAATGGAGATTTATTTGGATTATACTATAGCTTTTTTTTATGGAATGGTTTTTTTTTTCACCTCACCCTGACCCCAGGATTGAACCAGTTTTCGAAGATCCCGGTCAGTTTTGGGACGAGTGAGGCATACAAATTAGGACAGGTGAGGATTTTTTTAAGGGACGAGACTCTGTGGTGGGACTAGCAAGGCACAAATTGCACAAAAACTAACACGGCAGACCTACTTTATAAAAAAAACTACCGTCACGTTTCTTAGCCATAAATTAATCCGCCCCGAAGTCTCTCACACTTTACTTTGAACCCTCTTTGCACTTTCTTGATTAAGGCAGCTCTTTAAGTAAGCACTTAGCCCACACCACAGAACAAGAAACACACAAACTAACAAAAACATAGTACTAGGTCAAATGGGTCGGTCAAATGGAAAAATAATTTTGACTCGGCAAGGGTATAAGATAGCGAACCTTGGAGCAAGGAAGTGGAAAATGATATATTGTGGGCAAATCCTATTATTTAACTACACTGAGTTTTCATATGATTCTTGAATAATGTGCAAATGGATTTCTCATGTTATATTAAAAAGGTGCTGTTTTTGTATGTTATTTAGTTATATTATTATTTCGCATTGTAGGCTCCTCTGATCTCCAAGCTATTGATTTCAAATGTACTGATTCCTGAATCATATTGCCAGAACACAGCCTGTTATGGCAGATTTCACCTGTGGGGATGGTAGCTTAGAAAAAGTTCTACTACCTACCAGAACCAAGGCGGGAATTGAACCCACGGCCTCCGGGTTTTAAACCCAATCGGCTTGGTTACTATTTCTCACAGTGGTGGTAATATGCATAATATGTATATTTATTGTAATCGACTCTAATACCCACAATAATATTATTAACTTATAGGTAGTTTGGGATGTTGGGTCAATCATAATATTTTAGTTTTGTTTTTAAATAATGTGTTTATCTCTTTATATTTATTACTGTAAGGCATATCTTTTATTTCATCGTTACATACCCAATGATGGCAGTAATTTTAAGACATAAAAACTACTAAAGTTTCTAAAATTTCAAACACCGTTGGCAACTATCCCATGGCTTTACTCCATAGTCCACACATGACTCAGATTATTCTAAATCAAAATAATATGTATTATGTAGTTTTATTGCTTTGTTCTGGAATTTATGTACCAAAAGTGATAAATGGAATTTGCTTTGTTACGAGTGTAGGGTAAACTTGATCCCGAGGGTTTATTAATGTGTTCCACTCTAAGGCCCTCAGTTTTGACGTATTGTTTTACTACTTGTTTTCACCTGTGGCTTCACTCGCATTGTATCGACAACAAACCAATGCCAATAAAAAAAAAGTTTATAAGACGAAGCTCTATCGCGAGCAAAAATTACTGTCTAAAAATGTTGATTTTCTATAATAGTATATAAACAATAGCAAAGAACTATCTCTGACCATGCCAGAGGAACACAATAGAATAAAAAAAAAACATACTAATATAAACGCGAAGTAAATAACTCTGTCTTAATGCTTTTACGCCTTAACCACTGAAATGATTTTAATTTTTGGTATAGACTTAGACTAGTAATTGGAAAAGGAAAACGAAGAATTAATCAGTCAGATAAAAGTTCATTCAATAACTATAACTGATAACTATCTATAAAATGCATAAATAAGTATTATTCTGATATCAAATGATCATGTTTATGACTAAATCACACCTAATAACACAAAACAATTGTCTTTATCTAAAAATAAACTGCATTCGCACAGAGTTGTTTACAGTGATAACATCAGATAATAGGTCATATAAATAGACTATTCATTCAGTCGACACATCTCAGTTAATAGTCAAACATGGCGTCGCTCGTGTGTCTCGCAATTGTGGCCGTGTTGGTTCCCGTTTTATATCTTTGGATAAAGAAAAAATACAGTTATTGGAGTGATAGAGGTGTTAAAGGACCAACGCCGTATCCTGTAGTCGGAAATTTTGGAACTGTGATACTTGCTAAGGATTCCGCTCAACTATACGTTAAAAGAGTTCATCTAAAGTACAAGGGCGAAAAATTAGTGGGATTGTACCGCGGATTCCAACCCGTGGTGCTAGTCAGAGATCCGGAATTAATAAAGCAGGTGTTGATAAAGGATTTCCATATATTCCAAGATAGGGGGATGAGTTCAAGCAGGAGCCGACTTAGTGATAATTTATTCGGAGCGGAAGGTGAGACTTGGAAAATATTGAGACAAAAACTAACACCTGTGTTCACATCAAGGAAACTGAAAGACATGATCCCTCTTATGTTAAGATGTGTAAACAGTTTCACGAAATACGTTGATAGCATTGTCGAGAAAAATGTGGAACACGAAATACGATCTTTGACTTCCAAATATACGTTAGAAGTGATAGGATCGTGTGCCTTCGGATTAGATTTAAACACGGCGACTGATGAAGAAAACGAATTCAGTATTATGGCTAAGAAAATTTTCAAACCGACTACATTTGTTCGAGTCATCACTTTATTAGACATGATTATTCCTGGTATAAGGAAACTATTTGTAACGAGTTCAGAAATACAAGACTTTTTCGTTAACCTCGTTCAAAATGTCATAAAAGAGAGGGATGGAAAACCTTCTGTTCGTAAAGATTTTATGGATCTTATGATAGAACTAAGGGAACAGGGTAAAGTGAGCAGGAGGAAAGAAGATGGTATATCAGAAATCGATATAGATGATTACATGATTGCTGCTCAAGCATTAGTATTTTATTCAGCTGGTTTTGAAACGTCTGCTGCAGCGATGTCTTTTCTGATTCACGAAATGGCTTTAAATCCAGATATCCAAGAACGCGTTCATATAGAAATCTGTAAGGTGTACGAGAAATATAACAGTGAATTAACTTACGAAGCTACAAAGGATATGCCATACTTAAGTATGGTATTCGATGAAACGTTAAGGAAGTATTCTGTGGCTGGAATATTAATTCGAAAATGCTTAGCAACGTATACTTTTCCGGGAACGAATGTCACAATTCCGAAAGGTATGACTGTCATGATATCAGCTACGGGCCTTAACGTTGATCCAGAATTCTTCCCGAATCCTTACGTGTTTAATCCAGATAACTTTTTACCTGAGAATTTGAAAAATATTCCACAATGCACATATTTGCCTTTCGGTGAAGGACCTCGTAATTGCATCGGTAAGTATCACGTTTAATGATAACGCGAGGCGTACTTATCTTATTAAAGATAAGTAATAATAACATTGTTTGATCACAGGTATGCGGTTTGCAAAAGTACAATCGATGCTCGGCACTGCTGCATTCTTCAAGAATTACAGGGTTGAGCCATCTTTAAAGACTAAAAGGGATTTAGAATTCGACCCCAAAGGCATAGTTCTGAAGTCAAAAGATGGTATTTGGGTTAAGATATTGAAAAGATAAGACACAAAATTTCTTTACAAAAAGGCACTAAAGTATTATTTAGTAGTATCGACGTTTTTGTAAGTATAATTAAATTATATAAATAGTTACCAAATTGTGTTATTGAAGTACTTGAAGCAAGTTTAGTTAAAATTTTGTTGTTTTGTGATATACACTCGAAGGAGTACTTTTTTATAAGACTTTTAATACTTGAATTGTTTTTACTTTTTTAAAGTAGAAGATTTACTTGAAAGGGCAAAATTATAAAGGTAAAAAACTTTTTATGATATTGTGAAATGTGCTCTTTTAGTATAAGCACAGGTATAAGAATGAATAATTCTTCTTTTAATTCAAACATTTCAAATTGACTTGCCTTTTTCAACACGTAAACACGCGTATTCACACTTTGACGAAAACATACGTCGGGAATAAACAACTCCCTTGTCCTTTGGGAGATGTTTTCAAAGCGAGGACGTCTATTGTTAAAGGGACGGAGAAACCAGGTCTTTGAATAATGTTTAGTACCTAGGAACGTGAGACTACTACGAAGAATTAAATCACAGAAGCCTATACGTTTTTTTTTTTATTATGTTTTACACTATAAGAGCTACCTAGATATCTAGATTGTAACTGTGAATTATTACTTACCATCAGGTGTACTTAATTACTTGGACTTTTGTAAAAAGTTAAAAATAAAATAAATCCGCAAATAAATATTGTAAAATTAAAGGAACGATACCACTGTATTGGAATAACAGCTTTTTTTAT
This sequence comes from Mecyna flavalis, assembly GCA_949319885.1. Lineage (NCBI taxonomy): Eukaryota > Metazoa > Arthropoda > Insecta > Lepidoptera > Crambidae > Mecyna > Mecyna flavalis. The sequence continues at coordinate 11,125,060 of OX439437.1, forward strand.
GTGATGCACATGTCAACTGAAAATAAAACAATTATATAATTGTATTATTAATAAGGTCATCACCTCAACATCAACAACAACAACAACATCTTGTTTGACTTAAAAAGTACTTTATTTCGATTAAAAATTATAGGTAAAAATTATCATCCCCTTATCAGCAATACATTGTCACTGCCAGTAACTATAGAATAGAAAGTTGATTGACCAATGGTTATGTAGGTATTATCTAGTCTTATTATTTTGCTATATTTAAGGGAATCCATATCTTTCTTCCTTTATTATTAAGGATATTAAATGATTAGTAATAATGAGATTGGCAATTAATGCCCTTAATTTTTTCTTTGTCTTTGATATCAGTAGATTTAAATATAGAAATATTTTATACAATTAGTCTGTCAACTGTGTCATGACATAGTATACCTAAATAAAATTAAAACAATAAATGAAAAATGAATATTGGACCTTAAGTATTGATATAGGCCCAAAATAAAAATACCTACTTGAACTCAGAGGCTCGAAGATCAAATGAGCCTTCAGTCTGGCAGCACATTGAGGCAAAGTGTCCCTCAGTGGAATAGGCCGCAGTGGCCGCTTACCATCAGGTGGGCTGCGTGTCTGTCTGTCTGCCAACGTATAAAAATCGACGGACATACATAAAAAAAAAAAAAAATTACATACAGTCGAACATATAACCTCCTCCTTTTTTGAAGTCGGTTAAAAAAATAAAGACCCAGATATTTAGGTAAATTACAATTTCTCTTTTTTTACATTTATTGTTGGGATATTGTTTACTACAATGGTATAATAGTAACATGTTACTTAAATAAAATGTGCTATATTGCGACCCTTTTTTGCCTATAAAAAACTTTATTTCGATATCAATAATACCTCACCTATTCTGCTAAATTACATTCTTATTGTACATTCTAAGCAATGTACCTATGAGTTTATTTATGTGTCCTACCCTGTTTGCATGGTATTACTATTATAATATTCTGTGGTATGGTTGTGTAGGCGCATAAGTATTTTGTGGATGTGTATAATAGTTTCTATTGATTGTTTTCGAGTGCATATTTCACTCTGGTAAGCCCGTAGATTGCCTTGTAGAGACAGCTACTAGGCATTTAATGATTGTTTGTACTTCATATTATGTTTTATAATAAAGTTAAAAAAAACTAACGACTAATCAACGAAACAAACGGAACGGAAAAACAGTTTTTGCGTTTACATATGTACAAAACTTGTCAACCTTTTCTAGATTAAACGAAAACTTACTAGATAGCTCGCATACTTATGCTTTTAAAATAACTTTGAAAACTGCACATAGGTACTTATAATTCACCTGCGCCGTCAAAAGCGGGTTTACGATGTAGAGGCAAGTTTTAATAAGACCGTAAAAGTCTTCTCACTAGTCAGGTCCTATTAAGTTTCCAGAGTAAATAGAGATAGAATTCATATCCAACTAATGTAGACTACTCGAAGATTTTATTAAGTTAATTGGATTTAGAATAAAGTTTTTAAGGGATTTGGTAGAAATGATGATAAATAATGTGTTATTAACCCTTTCAACGCCAATGTCTGATATATCAGACAAACCATTTTCGTGCCCACCACGCCAATGTCTGATATATCAGACAAAAAAACATGATCAAGAAACGTTATATTTTAACTTGCATGAATCAGTTGAGTATAACCTAATAATTTTTTGGAATTTTGTTTTTAATGGTCGTGGCGTGTGGTGCACCATTTTCGGAAAAAAGCGTGGCGGGGAAAGGGTTAATAATAATGGGATATTATGTATTCAGACCCTGTATGAAATAGAACTGAAAGTTCTATTTCTACACATTTTACTTGGCCCGAGTTAATATCGACGCGTGAAATACAAATGTATAGTGCCCGCCATAAAAAAATACTTTCTGGCGATGACAGATTGACTATTGTTTTCTGCGAAGTCTTTATAGTATTAATAACTAATATATTTTAAATTTTGCATACAATTCCCTACATTTGAGTTGTGGTAGCCGATTAGTTCCAAGCACTGCTTCACATGCGTAAGGTCGGTGTGACACTGCATAGAAATCATCTAGGCCAAGAACAATCATAGAACAACCAGTTAAACCCATAGTAACTTTACTTCCCCATGGTACAACCAGTTGAACATCGCATTTATACCACAGGTCGGGAGCGGATAAAATAGTCTGCTAACTGACCTAATATATAAAAAAGTAATCTTAAGCTACGTACAACTTCTTAAATAAAACCCACAGCATCTGCTCAAAATATTTAATTCAATTGCTTTAAAACAACAATAGTGCCATAATGTATTTTTGTCAGATTCTCGCCACGTTGTGTAATAGCGCAAAGCTTAAACCGACGAAAAACACTCGTACCACAAACAAATATTTGTTTATAAAGCAAATATTAGTATCTCTCGTGTAGGTGTTATTCTGACACCCTTAATAAAATGTTCTTACTGGTAATAGGCTTAATGGATGATAAATGATATTTATTTACGTATTGTCTTATTTCCGCCCCAACGACCGTCAGTCCTTCTTGCAATGTGCTCTGAGTAGGTCCTCGAGTGGTGGCCACGTACTGGGAAACGCAGCCGTGGAAGGCCTCCCACAAGGTGGACCGATGATCTTATAAAGTTCGCTGAAATCCACTGGATGCAAGTGGCGCAGAACCAATCGGTTTGAAGATCCTTGGGGGAGGCCTATGTCCAGCAGTGGACGTCTTTCGGCTTAAATGATGATAAAGATGATGATTTATGATTCTGCAACGTGTTGTGTATTCAAAGGCCGATTTTACACAACAATTTTATTGTTATCTTACAGATAAGGTAGCAGTCAGTCAATCGTTTCAAGGCAGGAATCGGCTCTTCCTCTTCGGGTGTGAAGGGGAACCGGGGGAGTTTAGTGGGAAGTTGGATGCTCTAATCCAGAGTCCCACACACGGCCGCAGGTTAAGATGAATAATCGCATTCTACTCCGAAAAAAAAGATTAATTATCACTAACATTCACGGTCAGTGGTAAAATGCTCCTTAATAGATTTGCAACAATCTTCATATCAAGGTTTAGGGCTAGAAAACATTCAAATATTTTTTTAATGACAAACCGTCATTTTCAATATCAATAATTCTGCTGTCCTAATGAGCAATTTAATCCGGCTCCTAAGATTTTGACGACAATAATATAGGAAACCACTATGGGAACAATGTCAAGATGAATATTAAGAAGCGAGTACTCGTACTTGCCAACGCACGCAACCTCCAAGCAAATACTAATTAGAGTTGGGTTATGCAGAGTAGTCTACCATTATTTTTTTATTCAATAAAGTCTCGATTCCATTTTGGAGGATTTTATTCAACAGTATTTTAGTATTTCTTAGTAGATTATCTGTAAAAGCTACATTACATAGTAGATGATAGGAAAACTTAAACGGAAAGAAAAATAATCTGTATATGTAAAGGAAAGTGGTGTTAGTTACACTATTTCTAACTCAAAAACGGATGAACCGATTTGGATGAAAATAAGTGGAGAGGTAGCTTAGAACCAGAAGACGGACATAGGATACTTTTTATCCCGGAAATATGGGGAAAGAGGGGATGGAAACCGCGAGGGCGACCGCTAGTTTTATATAATATTTTCTTTTGGTGGTGGCGATCAAGCTTTCGGTCCGCATGATGGTATTCGGTTCTTTTTTCTTATGGAATCTTGAGACACTCACCACAACAGGTATGAAGTGGCACTTCATTGTGGGCTTTTCTAAGGTAAATGTCTCATTCGATTAAAAGATCCACTATGCTCTACCTGAGTTAAAATATATCACCACATTTAACTTCACAGCTACATTGAATGATTGGTAGTGGCATTGCGTTTTTTTGCTGGCTTCACAAAATAAATAAAAAATATCATACGGCAACTCTACTTATAAGTAGCTCTGTACACGCAGCGCAATAAACCAATTGAGATACACACCCAACGAATTTAAATATATCGTTGTACACACCACGCCTCAACGAGCGTAGACAAGGTACAGACGCCCGGGGATATTGATATTATATAGGCTCAAATGAATTATTTGTGAGTTCGTCACAAATGTCCTATGGAGAAGACAGTAGTAGTACGTGAATTAACAGATAATATATGTGAAAGTTTGCCCAATTTGGTCCAATTGAAAAAGTGGCCGGGCAAAAGTGTTTTACTCTGATAGACTTGATTTGGGTTTGAATGCTGTGTAGCTCTGCTGTACTTAATTATAATTAAAAAAAATACTGCCAATTTATGTAGCTGTTTTACTCGCACAGCAAACAAATTAAAGCCGGGACTGAAATATTCGGTCACTCTGACACAGAACAAATATTTGAAACTCCAGTTTGAAATGGCATTTTTGGTACTTAGTTACAACGCCGGGAACGCATGCAAGCAAGTGACAGCGTCTATTTAAAATTCTGGTTATTTTTAAAAACACGAAGTATTTTCGTATTTTCTGTCCATAGATTAAGACAGAAAATAGGTTTTTAATCTCTGAGTGATGCTTCATTCCCATGGGATAACATAAAAAGAAGTGTTTTTATTTGTCCTTCTTTTACGACGCAACGGATCAACGGGTTTTTGATATGGGAATAGTTCGAAAATTTCAACTTTTTATCCCGAAAAAATATAATATTATTTTTATATAACGTCGTAAATTGCACTCAAACGAAGCCGCCTGGCGGCTAGTGTCGTGAAAATATTTTACTGCCTTTAAGAGCACATTTTACTATTTTTGATTCTATGTATGAGTTAATTTTGTTTTTAAATAATAGCTCAAGTTAGCGGTGAAATTTATTATTTAAAAAAAAATGGTTTATAATAGTGTTAAAATATTTATTGTTTTGGCAGTAAAAATATTTAAAGAAGTGAAGATGAGCGCTTAAGCGATGCCTCTAGCCTCGTGGCGCCTAGAGATTTTTTGGCTCTTCCTTGACTACGGCCCGACTGTCCTTCATAAAGGACATAATTGTTATAGTCCTATCCGCCCAGGGTTTTGAGTTGAAAATTGTATGTGTTATAGTTATCGGTTTGAAATGAAACTTTCAGGGTATAGTTATGATTATAATAGCAAATGTTTTTAATTTCAATTGCTTGTTTATCTTTTGTCCTTTACAAAGGTCTCTGGGCCATAGTTACTATACCAAAATAAATGATTAAATGATGTAAAATAATACAAAATTAGTAACATTAATATTATTATGTTTATTTCAGTTCTTTTTAATGAAATAAAATTAATTTCCTTACATCTATTACAGTTTTTTTTATAATCAGTCATTAATATAAAGAGGAAAGATTTAATTGTTGTTTGTTTGTATTGAATAGGCTCCGTAACTACTGAACCGATTTGAATAATTCTTTCACTGTTGGAAAGCTACATTATTCCCGGGTGATATAGGGTACTTTGATCCCGGAAATTTGGGGGAAAGGGGGGATATTTGAAAAAAGAAATTACACGCGGTTGAAACCGCGGCGGGCGTAAGGTTAGTTCATAATATACATTTTCTTCTTTATATTAACTTCTCCTCATTAAATTCTTTCATTCTTTGAATTTTTATTAATATTTCACGAACCAACCAAACATAAAAACAAATTAAATCATAAGGTAATTTTTTTTTCATACTAACTTCGGCCCAATGGGCTTTACAAAGGTCATAATATTTCAACACAAGATTTCGCCGAATTAAAGCTCTGAAAATGCTATGTAATTGATTTCATATATGTGTTACTTAATAATTATCAACTTTTTTCACAAAAACAAACCTAATAGTCACGGATTTATCATAAAAAGTACGATTTACTTACACGTCCTCGTGAGCCAGCCATAGCGCTGTCCATTTCCTTAGAAATGACGTCTGTCAACTGTTACAGCCAACTGGTAGCATACCGGAAATTGTTCCATAGTGTTTCGTTTACAAATTTAATAAAATTGTTTCGACAGCCCGCGTAATTTCAAAAATCTACACAGACTTTTTTAATATGTCCTTCTGAAAGGCGCGTGGGCGGTTATTAATAGATTGTGGAGAAAATGTCTGGGCCGGAGTCGCCATGTTTATTTTGTCCTTCAAAAGGCTCGTGAGCGCCACGAGGCTAGTGTTGCAAATGTCAATGGGTGTCGGTAATCACCTACCATCAAGTGAAAGATTGTCCACTTTTTGTATTTAAAAAAAATCTCATTAATTGACACTGTAATTAGATTTGGTATGATGTACTTATAAATCTCATTTTGAAGTATTTATATTTGTTAAACAAACAACAATGATTTATAAACAATATCAATAAACGGCTGTGCCGATTGATTGAGATTGATCATTTGCAATTTCACATTCGAGCGAGTAATCCAGTAAAGCTATTGTCAAGACAAACGGCATCCAATTATTTAGGCTTTACTGCGCGCAATAAAAACAAATTTTCGAAATGAATGCCTTAAGGCATTCTTTACTTGTCAACGATGATGAGACAAAAAATGAAATCGCGGGCGGCACGCCGTAAAAAGGAAGGAGGAAGGAATGGATATGGATTATAATTTGCGACTTTTGCCTTAAATGTTAATTGCGGGCAGAAAAGGAGGCACTTTACCTTTAATATCATTGCGACAGTTGCACGGTATATAAATTATTGGTGCTTGTGACTGACGGACAATCACTGCTTTCTGCTAAAGCTATTTCTATAGGAGCATTTTCTAGTCTCTGTTTAAGCCTCTCTGGTTTTCAGGGTCTGTCGTAGCCCAGAGACACCGCCGACGGCGATGCAGGAGCGCGGGGGGTTAAGTCGAGTATCCATCGTGCACCAGTCTTTATAAAGACTGGGGCATGGAATTGCACGAGTCCCACATACGGTTCGCGTTCCCCAGGCGCGTTATGGTGCTTAATAGCATAAACCTTCACAAAAAAAGTCTCTGTTTATGCAAAAGTTTATTGTAATAATCAAAAGATACAGAACCTTAATACACGTGTACTTCAATGCACCTATACCTACTCATAAAATCAGTAAGACATAAAATAAGTGGTCGATTCGCACTTTAGTGCGAATTATTTTCCTGCGAATCGACTACTAACCCAAATAAGTGATGCCTTAGATGTCGCAAGCGTCCAAGTCCATAGGCCACGGTAACCATCAGGCATGAGCGCCGCCTTTGTGGTTCATAAAGAAATATCACGATATTTTTAACCTTATTTATATTATAAAAAATAAAAGTAAAATTTGAATCTTTAAAAAATAAAACTAGAACAATGAATAAGCACTTAAAACTACCAAGACGATATACGACGAAAAGACTAAGAACCTCCCCTTACAAACGCTGATTGCCTGTCATCATTCAAGAATCAAATCGTATGAAACTCAACAAACGACCAATTTGGAGGACGGTTAGTGTAATAATAAATCGCAAAGTTGACAAAAACTAATTGGCGTTGAAATTGCGCCGTGAATCCGGAGTGTTATCAATCACATTGCAGTAGTTAGAACTGTCGCCAAACGGTGAAACTTTTGACTTATCGCCATTAAATTTAAGTCATTATTTTCATTGCACTTGAAGGAAAAGGGTTTTGGGCTGGCCTAAAAAAAGGGGAAAAGGTTAAGGACGTAAGGCTGATGGTATCCTGAAAAGCGTTCCCACTTTACGTCTCACATATTATCTATAATTATTATAATATAAGAATATTTGCTTTAACTTGTCTTGTTTTCTGTTTCTGGTGCGTTCAATCCAGATATACTAGAAGACGCTATTCTGAGTGTATTTAAAGAGGCAGTATCTAGATTTAAATATTGTGTCTGTTGTGTCTTGGCAGGTCAAAATCTATTCAGACCAGATAAAAGGACCAGCGTTTTAGCAACTTTTTAACGCCTTTCATAGCCGACGTGACTGGCGAGGTGCCACCCAAAATTATAATATATTTGATTCATCTAACGACGAATTCCTGATAAAGAAGCCTGATTAATTAGGTAATAATAAAAAAAAACTTTATGTAGTAGAAAAACAGTTTCTAGAAAACAGCATTTCCTTGTATTATAAAACCTTGCTCTTACCAAAGTTTATGACTCTCGGTAACGGAAAGTACCTCGTAAGTTTTGATGAGTGAATTTAAAGAGTGTTAAAATATTGACCATATTTTTTTATTATCTTGGTATAGAAGTATTTATTTTGCATTCAGAAGCTACTAAAACTCAAATGCAGACAGTAAAGACGTCATAAAATAATATGGAACGCAACGAATGGGCTATGCTTTACTGAAAATTCTTAAAAAAACAAACAACTGAGGCAATCAATATGACCAACACGAACAAAATCGATTTAAACAATAATCTAAATAGAATATTTTTTGGAGGAATACCTTAAGTTACGCTACAACGCATTGACGTTATTTATGAGAAGTAGGTAGTAGTAAATCTTTCATTCAAATTTCAAACCATACAAGAAAATTATTTTCAAGTAGCTTTTTTTTTATTTGATACTAATGTAGTCAAAGAAGACAAGTTGTGTTGACAAACAGTGGAAATCGAAGTCCGTTGTCCGGAGAAATCAGATAGAAAGTCCAACTTCGGATATATGTTACAGCAAAAAAAACTTCTATATAAAGTTACGTAGCCATACAATTCCCAGGTCAAATAGAATCCCTGAATAAGGCTCATTTCCGACAGGTTTTGGCTACCGAAATCACATTTAAGCTTATTCCATAGGAGGTATTTTCTGTTACATATTCTCGAATACATTTGAGAAAATGTATAAGTAAATAGCAGAATCTGGATGATTTTCGTACATCCGCGTTGAGAATTAATTTCCTGGCGCTTATGAGGAGTGTTAATGACTGCGTCATTAGTTTCGGGCCATTTCTGGTCCCTTTGTGCGAATCTTGCTTATAGAGTTATACTGAAGGGCCTTTAACACTAAGGTACTATTTGCTCCGCAAATATTTTTCATTATTCCGAATACGAGTCATTGAATTTCCCTTGACACTATTCATACAGCGTCGCTATTACAAACTAAGCATAATTTGAAGTAAACGCATGACTGGAACACATTTAATTCAATTTTTGTTCATAAAATAAGAGTAAAGTTGAATGTATTTATTTATCTTTAACTAAGTTACTTAGCCACATACCAATAATTAAACCGCATTATCTAATAATGGCGGCAATTACTGAGCTTCGTCAGAAAACAATGTATAATTTTTTTAAACGCCGGCAACGCATCAGCGATCCCTCTGGTATTGCAGATGTCCATGGGCGGCGGGATTGCTATCTATCAGGCGACCTGCGCTGTTGCCGCCTCTGGCATAAAAAAAAAACAAAGAAAAGAAAAGGTCTTCGAGTAGCGGCTGGGAGACGCAGCCATAGGCCTCCCAGAAGTACGTTAAATCGTTGGAACGTTGATCTCATAAAGATCGTGGGAATTCATTGGATGCTGGTGGTGCAGGGCCGATCGGTAAGATCCTTGGGAAGTGCATTGATGGGCAATCTTACATCCAGTTTATAGATAACATCCATCCATAAAGTAATGTTCATTGAAAATACAATTAAATAGACACCTCCTCGCACAAAATAATGCCAGGTATCTGAGTGATACCGGGTATAATAAGGGGCCCGTTAATAAAGTGCTGACAGAAAATCCCGGTCCATTTTTATACCTCAACTTAGGTTTTGTTTTTTTAGGTCACCCAATAGAGGTTATCTGTCCTTTTCGTGGAGGTCGAATTGATATGACGAATGAATATCAATGTTGATTTTACATTATTCATGCATTTTGCTATCTCAATAACAAGCGATAGTTTGACGTTAATACTTTATTATTGGTTCTTGATAATTCACTGTCACTTTGAAGATATCAATTGAGAGAGTTTATTGACTTTCTTTTTTTGTAGTCTGTAAACATAGTGCACATCAAACACAAGAACAACAGTCTTTTGAAAAATGTTTTGTAAGCGGCTTCAGAAGTTAGTCTTTAGATTTTCAAAATAATCTAATCTTGCTTTTTAAGGTCCGTTTCGAAACTTTGTTCGAAGTGTAAGGTTCAATGTCAATATACCTAATGCAATAAATATAAGAAAATAATCATTGAAAAAAAATATTAATTACTAGCCTTCCGCCCGCGGTTTCACCCGCGCGTAATTTCTTTTTTTCAAATATCCCTCCTTTTCCCCCACATTTCCGTGATCAAAAGTAGGTACCCTATGTTCACCGGGGATAGTGTAGCTATCCTACTGTGAAAGAATTATTCAAATCGGTTCAGAAGTTTCGGAGCCTATTCAATTCAAACAAACAAACAAACATACAAACAAACAAACAATCAAATCTTTCCTCTTTTTATAGACAATAAAATCACAGTTTATTAATTTGCATTTATCATTTTGTTGAATACCCATTTGCTTGTTATTTCTAAACGCACGCTCTTTGAGACGTCAAAATACAGAATTATGTCAAATTGTCAACGTGATTGTGGGGCGTATTTCCTGAGTTATGCTTATTTAATGCTTTTGCGCCAATTATTTAAGCCAAAATGAGCCGAAATATTAGTTAAAACACTTTTATTGAATAATTAAGTTTATAAATTATACATGTACAATGTCCAAGCCGGGGCACCATACATTCGTAAAACTTCTCCTTTTAATAATTAAAGTTTTGAACCAAGATAAAAAAAAACGCAAGTTGTATTCAAGCAAACTTGGAAATGTGTAAGAGTTCACATCACGTTTCTACTCAACGATTCGTTTCTACTCAACGATTTCAGACGTGACTGAGTGACGTGTGATAGCCGTTACAGTACCTGCTTACATTTTCTCTCGATTCAGTATAGAATAATATAGGATTGGTTTGTTTGTAGGATGATAGATAATATGTGAAAAGGAATGGTATGAAGTGCATAGAAAGGAACGTAGAAAAGAGAGTGAGCGGGAATGACAGGTGAGAATTAACGAACGACTCCGGTATAATTTAAGTTGATATTACTTTCTAAATAACAATTTCTCTACTTATAAATAATAAGTAAATCACCATATTTTTTTTCACATAAAAATCTAACATGTATCATGTTGATAACACATCTTTTTTAGGAACCCATATTATAATAGCTGATCTTCTTTCCTCCATTTGAAACTTATTGTATTCTAGTTGTAAATAAAAGCTTTAAATCCGGCTACCATTTCCGCCCAAACACGAAAATCAGCTATAGGAAACTGCATATTTCTTGTGCAAGCCAGTCGTAAACAGAACCGCAATAAATTCTTTAAACGTTCCTGAAGCTTTGTACTTTCAAACAAACGTTAAACGTTTCTTTTATCATGCTGGTTCGGTTAATAGTTTGAAAATACTGAAGTATCTTGCTGCTAGGATTTTCTTTAGAATAATTTGTATTATTTAGATTTAGAAGTAATTTGTTGCGTTAATGAGCCATTTCTTTGGAAGGAGTTTAGGTATAAAATATTGCTTTTAAAGACAAATTGTAAATGAAATCAAAAATTCCAAATCCACAACCAAATCCATGAAATCAAGTTATCGCTACAGTGATAGGTATTGGCTTAATCACCACGCTTGCGAAATGTGGATTGGTGATCACAACCCGAGCTGTATCCGACAACACAAAGTTATCTCGACCCGGGAATTGAACCCAGGACCATGTGATCTTGGCCCGGTACTTAAACCACTAGACCATCGAGGCGTCAAAAAAAATAAACAGTTCAAAATTGAAGAATTATTTTTAGCCTTGTCTATTATATCAGCTTAAAAAAATTACCTTGCATAGGTATGATTTTTTTATTATATTACCGTTATATATACAATGACAATACTCCAGTTTTCCTTGATTATATTTCGGTTAGGTATTCCAGCTCTGAATCAGCGTTAATTATAACAACGTACGGATTCATTAATTACTTTCTAATTAATCCTTTTGCGAAATTATATTAAAAGATGTTCCTTCAGTTACTTCACCGTTATGCGGGTTTAATGTAAAATTAATGGCACACGGCTGTTATTTTTGTATTTAATCAGGTTAATAAAGAACCAAAAAAGCATAATTATGCTTTACAAATGAATGTTTATTGAATTACTTCACCAGTCATGTTCTTTTTGCCTACCAGCAGCAGATTCAGGTATATCGATTTATCTTTTTAACCACTCAATCCCGAACCGGCACTCGCGTGCCGCTTAACAATAGATTTTCTATTGTGTCTGGTGTTCCGGGGCTAGAAGGATTAATACTTTAGGCGTTGCCAGACGTAAACACTTTTTGTTGCCGACACGGCTTACCATTGTCATATTATATCAATTTGTATGCTGTATGGGTTTCGGATCCGTGTTCGGCAAGCGTGGTGGTTAAGCCAGTTTTCGAGTATTCCAACGCGCCTGCGGCCCCAAGGGGTCTCGGGTGCCTATGGGTGGCGGTGATCACTAATCATCAGGTGACCCACTTGCTCGTTGCCCCCCCCCCCCCTATAATGTAAAAAAATGGGCTACACTACTTCTTTATAATAATGATTAATAGGTCTTCAGTGAGCAGACCAGCACGTTGGCCACTGTTGAGGTAGTTTTTGATAAGAAACGTCGATCAATGTACTGCCATATTTTAGGTACACCATTTTTTATAACTGAACCTGCGGCCTTATTTAGGATTTAGGACTAAAGCGTCCCACAACTCACTAAACTCTCCGGTGTCTCCATTCTGCCCGATTTTGAAGAGCTGGTTCTTTCTTATGGCTATGAACCAGCCCATCCCCGGGGACATGCACACCTGGTGTTCAAATTCTTATATCAACCAAAAAATAAACAACAAACTCCTTGAAACATTTAAAAGGTCAGAACAAAAGCTTTATAACATTAAAAAAAGTGTAAATGTAACTAGTTTGCTCTTCTGTGCATCGAAATTTCCGTAAGCCATTTTATTTTTAAAAAGGATGAACTCTTGAATTCTTTGCGTCACTTGAGTTCAGAAACTATTGCAGGTTGGACAAAAAAGCGTAATATTGAACTGGAATTCCGTTCAATATAAAAAAGCAAGTAAATGCTTTGAATTCTGGCCGTAGCTATTTAAAATTGTTGTCGTGTTCTGCAATCTCTTGAGTTTGGTAAAATTTTAAGTTATTGAACAAGAAATATATTTCTTATTATAAACTACTCACACAAAAAAATTAATATTGCAAAACACATTACATAAAGGGATGATAAGATAAAAATGTTAATGTGCACACTAAGCGGAACTACACCCACAACTTGATCGTTGCGTTGTAAACTAAACATTAAATGTTCTAGTAGGTAATCATTTTGTACCTTAAACGATTACAATTCATCGGTAATTATTACGCCTTCGCATTTTCTAAATTTCTTTGCACCAGTATTGAATACTCGAGTATGTTACAGGCAACGTGATTAACTGGGCATTATTAATAAGGACCGGCCATTATTCATAGTGCCCGGACTTATCAAATTGCCCGTAACATAATATACTCGATACATCACCTACGGCCAATTCCGCTTGAACAAAAACTAGGTAGCTTAGTTTTTGCAAAAACCGAACAATTGGGATTTCAGATCTGGAAACAAAAGCTGTTGTATTTGTAGAACTATTCTTTTAGAAATAGTATACGAAATACTAACAATAGCAGGTTGACAAAGCTCTTCATATTTTTAGCACGATTCTAAAATATAACAGGAAATAGCTATACAAAAATGACATGAAATTGAAATTGCTATAACTGTTAGCTTTTTTTTTCATTTTTTGTCAAAAATTCTTTATACCTACCTACAAAATAGTATACAAAGGCAATCACTCATACTGTGCCTATTGACTAACTGTTATATACACTAGCTGCAGAGATCCGACATCGAAGTAATCTTTTTTTAACAATATCTTTTTAACTTTTACATCGTGACCGGATGCATTACTGACTGGGACCGAAACGTCCGAACCTAAAATATTTAAAGCATTTCTTGATGTTAAACTCCGAGTTGGAAGATATTTTTATCGACACACACGCTTATTAAGCGCTAGACTAGACTGACAGAATCCAGTACTTGACGTCATAACATTTATTAAACACCGTATAAAAATTGTAACGAACTTCCACAGAGCTCAGAGCGCCAGAGAGTAAGAGAACATCTATTATAACAAAATTGAACTAACCTTGACACATCACGCAATCGTGCGTGGAATTGAGGGAATGGAGAGATCAGAACATGTTGTCTTAATGTAATGAAATTGAAACAGCAACGAAACCCGCTGCAGAGAAATTGCTGCGGAGAATTGTAGGGAATTGAATGTTCCCCGCTACGTAGTGTCACAGCGTCTAGAGTTTTTAACGATTGATACAGATCTTGCGAAAGCGTCAAAGGATTTCATCCAATTAATTTATTTAAACTCGATTTCCCAATAATTTCATTCCATCAGTCATTTTCTACTAACCATAACCAACTTATTTTATTTTTATTTTTTTGGAACAAGATACGCCCTCTGTATAATCCTAACTTGCTTGCTATTTTGAAAAGTTGTAAAATTAATGCGCTGAAGGAATCATTGAAATTATTATCAATTGCTTATTAGAGGTGCATTTATTAAAAATCACGATTTGATTGATTTTTCTTCGTTTCGACTCGATGGCAAATATCATTATGTAGTTAGTAACAATTCAATCCTTCGCTATATTTCACACTTAGAAAAAAAATATTCTTCATATTTTTATTTTATTTTGAAGATAAGTTAATGCCAGACTGGAATATAAAGAAGGCACTTTAAGTTATACACCTGTCGTAACTAATGTAAGGGTGACTTTTGAAACCAGTCATTGGAATAATTCAGTTGCCAAAATGTTTCTTAATGTCAATCAAGAGTCAACACAGCATATTTCAACAAGTTTTGTAGTAGTTTGTCAGGCTGGTCGTACTAAGTTTCTGAAACTGTAACAAAAGTTTGAAATTGTGCTCTGACCTAATATTGTATGAATATTATAACACCCAACGAATTCCGTGGAGATTCAACTGCTCAATTATTGAGATTTATTTCGTTGCTACTTACTGCTGCTTAAGCATACCTTGTAACAGGAGGAGACAGGAAACTGCAGCCCACTCAATTCTAAGACTTCATAACCTCTATCTGATATCTACTAGTATACAGTAATTATATGTATACTTCTAATTTCACATGCACTTCTGTGCAATAGACTACATTTCAATAAGCCTCTCACAGAAGATGGACGTATATGTAGGTAGCTTTGCCATTGCGCTTTGTTTGGTGAGAGTATCGAAGGCCTGCTTCACCTTGTTCACCCTCATCTCAGTCTTCTTCCCTTAATATTCTTTTCTTTTCTAAAACGCGGGCAAGACCCTGATCACGGTCGCCACGATGTGTAAGATAAATTAATTATTTCAATAAAAATAAATAAAATTAAGGAAAAATTAGTAAAACGTGACGTGCGATCTTTTATTTTTCTCAAGTGACAAGTTTAAAGATGAAAATAAAAACATATAAAAAAAGTTCCTATTGCAATCCGCAACAGTATCCATAAGTTGTGATGGTCACTTACAATCAGATATCAGGCACGTTCGTTTTCTTTTCTCTTTCCAAAAGAAATAAATATAAAAACTATAAGAAAAAATAACAGCTTGTTAACATTTTCTTATGTATCTATAGTGAAATTTAAATTTAACACATTTAATTCTATAAGACAGAATTATAATCAGATCCACCTAAGAGCTACACATGATTCCATTAAACACACACAACTCCAAGTTGCAGCTCCAAGTTAGATAATCGTATTAAAATCATAGACATTTCATAGTTGTATCCTGTTTAGTCCAAACGGTAGTTAATGAAGTACATATTCCCTGTGTAGTGTAGTGGGGTCGAGCAGTTTAAATGGTAACTTGTTAATTAACGCGGACGCCACCTGCTTCGCCCGTCGTGTGTATTACTTCCTTACTAACTAAAACTCTTGGAAGGTTTGCGATTCTTGTAGTTCTACCTAAACGTATTTCTCAAATAAGGAATGGGAAACACTCGGCAATTGTTTTACTCCAGACGCTTTTTGGGTGTTCGAATTCGCAAACATCAAGTACGCGCTAGCCTCAAACTATTAAACTCCTACATCGCAAAAATTTTCTCTAGTAGTCCTCTACATCGTCGCTCACCTGTCCCAGTCGTTATGGTGTATATGTTTTATATATTTGTATTTTGTAAAATGTATATATATTTTAGTAATTTTATATTATATATTTATTTATCATACATTATTTTGTTTATTTCTGTTGTTTTAAGTTTTTTGTTAATTTGTACTACCCCCTATTTCTTTCTGCTTGGCCTGAAGGTTTTCTGGGAGAGAATGCCATGAGGCATACATAGAACTCGTTAAAACCTATTAGTGGGACACGAATCTCTTATAGGCTGAAGGCACCAAAGCTCCGACCTATTGCCACTCCACGAGGACAAATATACAGATGGGATGCCATTTTTATTTTAGAATGATACGTAGATTTCCTCAGTAAAGAAGAAGACGATTGCTATTCGCACAGAAGAATATAATGATCCATTCGCGGCATAAGAAAATTGCAACGTATCTAAATAGAACAAAAACCTTCTTTTAGCTTCTTCCCCCTCCCATCCATCCACACGAAAAGTACCGCAATCTCGTTTATAGTCATTCAAAAACGGTCGTAAATATGTGTCTTGGAATATGGTGCCAATGCAAAATGAGGTACCTTACGAAACATCAGTCTTCCTTAATGTTTAATTCCACAAATGGCTATGGAGTTAGCAGCAATTTTCTTTATCTTGTTATACGTACATATATTAACATTATATTACATGCAACAATACGCCACAATCACCAACATTTTATTTTAAGCTTATATTTTACTTTCATGGATTTCAGTTAAAAGATCAAATACTTCAAGCTTATATAGATTATGTAACAGAAATCTCATTAGTGTTTAACTGAGTAATGCTAAATGTCCTAGCCTTTTTAATGACTTCGTTTCTGTAAAGAGTGGTTAATGTATAAAAAATGTAAACACCGTACGTATTCATGACTATATTTTACTAATAATGGCCTTAGCAAATTGTAGCTGAAAGTTTGATTGCGTGAAAAAAACACTTTTTTTTCACGCAATACACGATACACATACACATACGCACGCGAGAGTGAGAGAGTCAGAGTAGTGACTCTGTTACCCTTGCAAGATTTTAAATCAGAAGAATTACGTTACGCGTCTAATAAAATGACAAAAAGATGGCACAATGCCTATTTTATATAGTTTCCATTTATCTATGACTATGTTGCAAGTGACAATAAAAGCATTCTATAGTCATTTGCAGCGTTTTTTTTTTATATCATGATAGGCATGCAACCCACTTTATGGTAAACAGCTGTTTTAAGCTCCTATCACCCTGTTGCAGAAAGCTCCATTAAAGTTAATGCTTCATTAAATCTAATGCTGTCACTTTTAGTTGTCATGAAATAAAAAGTGACAGCAATAGCTTTAATGAAACATTAACTTTAATGGACGTTTGTGTGAGACGATCAAGAAAAAAAATAGAATTATACTTCAGATCACAATTAATTAGGTATTTATTTGTGATAGGATAAATATTTTATTCCGAAGTATTACATGAAAAGCTTGTATTCAATGAGGGAAAATAATAAAAAAATTCAGTACGGGGCGGGTATACACTAAGTTTTATTTACACTACTCGTACAAAGTCGGAGCCGACCAGTATATTAAATGTATGTATAAAATGTGTGTCAATTAATCTACCAGTTATCAGGGATTCCTTTGAGCTCAAATGACCTGTCTCTGAATTACTATCAACCGCTCCTAAGGACACTCTCTGGTAAAGGTTCATTTACATGCACCCATTAGCATATATTAGCATTTTCTCTATAAGAACCGGTCTGAGGATTCAAATAGGTATTATGCGTTAATGAACATGGATAATTTCTTGTACTAAACAGACTCTATGTTATCATTCCTGTCAAACTTTGACCACTGTAGGTTTCGATTAAGAAAACTCTCAAATACTGTTGGCAGTAGGTATCATCTATTTTTTCATCCTCAGTTAATTAAACACGCAAAATAAGTGCGTATTCCAATAGCCGAATAGGAAAACCATTTGACATACGTCACAACCTAAACCTACCTTCAGTTTTTATGATTCAAACGACTTAACCAATTTTCTAAGAATGCGCTTTTAAATCTTTTTAAAGTCTGTCACTTCTTGCAATGCTTGCTCTCTGCCAAGTCTTTTCACTTTATTGTGACATAAAAAGATAACAATCGAAATTTTATGCGTTCTTCAGAAAACAAACTCACCAAATCCATGAATTTTCATTTAACCTGATGCATCCACCAACAGTATGTGTACTAGTTTAATGTGAGATTATGTGCTTTCGCGTCTAACTGATCAGAGTACCTATACACGCTTAATGGGGAATCACAATAAATTACCCAAACCCGAACCAGTTTACCCTTCGTTTATGCAGAGCTCACGTACTTAATCAAGATTAGCCGTGACCAGGTTTTTACTGGTATTGATCACTGAACAAAACCACGGATGAACGGTACAGCTCGTGTGGAGACTAATCTCTGTCACAACAACGCTTAACTGGGTTGAAGAAAAAGGAACTTACGGCAAAAATGAACTTAATGTCGTTCGCGTAGAATGGATATTTCATGAAAATTTTCACGTTGTTCCTACTTGATTATAAAAAGGATAATGAAGTGAAAGCACAGAATATATACTAAAGTGAAAGTTCAAATAGATCAATATTCATTCCGCAAAGCAACTCGTAGCTAAGCCAGGCATTTGATAACGAGACTGTGCGGAAGGCTTGAGATAGGTTAAGGCACGGTAATGTTATGTAAATTCATAATTATCGAGAAAGTTTTATTATTTCCCAGGTTCATCAGAATTCTGTCATATTTGATGTACGCATGCAATGACCGCTACATCAACAACAACAAAATTATAATTTTATTCCCTGCAGAATTACTTTAGGTAGTTTTCGCATATAGAGAAACACATTATATTTCGTTGGTTTTCGGCTCCAACACTCAGCCTTTGATACTAGTATTCATGCTATATAGCTACGTATATCGTCACCGCAACACGACTATACAACAACGGCACGTCTCCTAGAACATATAACTGGTATCATATGTGCCTTAGACCTGTCATCTCCGAGTGATTAGCGGGAACTATAACTCGCTCATGGTGAACAGCATATATTGTATTAGAGCACTATCAGATGTCATACTTCGTTAATTAATCTTATTTATAGACGTAACTATTAGCAACAAAACTACAGAAAAAAAGATACAGAATCCTGTAATTATTGTAACACAGTATGATCAGAATAGCACCACATTGAACGATGCTTTTTATAAGCTGTCCCTTAATAAAATAAACCCCAATGGTGAGGTGGGTTTCGTACCTGACTGCCACCTAAATTAAAAAGACTGTGTCAAAATACAGAAACTTAAAACAGGGTACGTGGAGTTAGTTGCTATACCTTAGTAACGATCCTCATTAGTTTGATTCCTACTCAACCAAATACTTTGATACTTGCCTGATTAGTAAAAACTACTGGCACTCACCTTTCGTCATGACAAGAGTCCTCACAACGCTTTGTGAGTATATAAGCACTCTTGTTCGGCGTGACACCATTCCGCTCACTGATTACTTGACAAGGGCTCATCGCACAATTTATATCTTTGAACTCAATTGAATAAAGAGCCTTAACACAATAGACGTAAGATAAGCGGCCTCCTATTGTAATCTGCGCACATTTGTTTTGTATAGAAACATAAACAACAGAGTTGCGTGTATAAAACAACTATAAATGGAGCGTGATCTTTAGGTACTAAAAATTTGGGTATTGTTTTCATGTGGTTATAACTATACATCGTTATCGCGCGGGCAGTTTGGGGGCGACGCATAGATGACCGAAGGGCTGTCACACGTATATAACGAGTATTAGAATATTTGCATGTTTTTTTATTCTTTAAATTAAAGCCTTTCATGTTATGTATATTCCTTATGAGCATAAATACCTTATGAGGATAAATAGAATATTATTTCTATTTTGATATTGTATTCAAAATTGGGACAAAGTAGTGTAGAAGCGTTGTTTAAGTTAGCAACACTTTCTCTGAGGGTTGATTCAGTCCAGTAAGTCAGAAATTGACATCATACAGCTATAAATGAGTAATTAGGATAAAAATAACATTTTCATAAAATTAGTTAACTTATCGAAACCGAAAAAAATCGTAAGGTAACATTGTTGTGTCAGTGGTCGATTTAGGATTACAAAAAGATTCAATGCATAATATCGATTTTAAAATCGATATTTTTATTGGTCAAATATAATTTAAAAAAAAAAGATCCATGCGTGGCAACCCTATTCGTCAGTATCCACGCGTCGCCCCGAAACTGCCCGCGCGATAACGATGTATAGTTATAACTCATCACACAATGGTATCGCCTATAATAAATATTGTCTTATTTGAACAAAGTTCGGAAGATTTTATTATTAATTTTTTCGTTCATATAATTATTTCTATACATTTAATAAGTTTTATGTTTTATTTCTTCATAAACACTATCCAAAGTTTCATTCAGCTTAAATCTTTCTTAAAAAAGAATATTAGTATGCAGTATGTACTGATTTACACTATTTCCTGGACACCCTGTATTAATATATTTCACCATTAAGCATGCAAAATTCAAAATTATTATAAAAATAAGATCAAAGTAGCCTGAATCAAGTTAGAATTACAAAGTATTTTCGCCGGAAAACACTTTGTATATTCACCTCATTCAATTGTAAACAAAACTTCACAGCGAATAAAAAAAGAGAAATATTCCTTTTCAACTCCCACGCTCGAAATATGAGTGGTAAATGTTTTGGGACAGAATTCCCTCAGGCGTTTTTAATAACGAAATCGCAACTACGACCGTAAAATGATAATAAATCAAAAACTTTGAATAAGCAAAATATTGTAGTCAGTTCACAGTTAATAGGCCGTTTGTTTTTGTCTCAACAGGCTTGTTTTGTTAAACGAATGTACATTCAGCTATTCAAATTGAGTGCGTTAAAAAGTAAATCAGTGTACGTTTTCCAGCAATAAAGGTTTTTTTTTACAATTATAAGAAAGTGACAATGTGGTCTAGGGTGTAACATGCTTGCTAAAAAGGTAACTCACTTTGGAGATATCCGGGTTGTAATGGTCAGAAAACTAAGAACCAGGCAAAGAGCTCCACTGTCCGTATGAGAAATGTCAACGTGAATCGCTTAAAGCGTAGGTTATAGTGGTGCCTTCACTGTGTATGGATGAAATGCTTCAGTCTATATTGTGAATCTGATGTAGCGTGGTAGTAACACTTTTTCAGAGTTTTTTTATGTCAGAGGTGACAAACGAACCAGCGCGTCGCCTGATTGTAAGCAATCACCGCCGCCCATGGACATATGCAACACCAGAGGGATCGCTGATGCGTTGCCGGCCTTTTAAGTGGGGTGTGGGCCTCCGGCACTCTTACAAACCAGACGAAACACCATAGTAGTCACTATTATTTCACCACGGTGTTATGTGAGAGGGTGGTACTTCCTCGGTCGAGCCTGCCCATTCGTACTGTAAAACAGCATGGCTCTACCACTACTAAAACTAACTAGCTACTTCCCACAAGTTGAATCTGCTGCAACAGCTCGGGCTCTGGAAATGAAATGCAATTATTGCTGGCTGCCAGACAAGCACGCAACCCGCTTGGCAACTTATTACAACAACCAAGCAAATAAAGGGAAATAAAAAACGGTGTTTGTAGAAACTCGCAGACCAATACAAACAGTACCATGTTCTGACATTTTTTTAATGCTAATTCAGTTGGCAGACAGGCACGTAGCCCACCTGATGGTAAGCGGTCACTGCAGCCTATTCCATTGAGATTTGATGGACACTTCACCAGAAAGCGTCACTCAATGTGCTGCCAGACTGTAGTCGCATCTGATCTTCGAGCCTTTGATTTCAAGTGATTTGCGGTGATGACTTCATAGCCATTAAACTCAATCGGTCGTCAAAGATTCTGGCTAAGCACGAGTATGGTACTAAAACAACGAGCCGTTCATTTCTTGAATAATAAATTAATTATCGGAGAACGTAATGTAACTCAAGTTTGTCAGCTACGGTTAGAGGGTAAGCATCCGTTCTTTAATAGGCAATTAAGTGGTCTGTGCATACCGAGGCTCGGCGCTTAAGCGATTATGTGGCGGGCGGCAATGTCTCGAGTCACTGTTCGCTAATCGACTAATCGGCTGGAATCACAATCTTATGCGGTTTCTTAGGGAAACTGCTTATCAGTTTACGCTACATTTGAGACTTCATTATTATCTATGTCATCTTCATTTTATATTTACTAACTAGTAACTACCATTCTTGCCAAAAGTGGTTGGTGATCACAATCACAGCGATGATTTAAAATGTAAACACTAAGAATTTAATATTTTAACTAAATCGGGTATTAGGCCCGGAAACTCGAAACTATCCCTACCTACTTAAACTGCAACAACGTGGCGTTCATTTCTTGAATAATTATCGTAACGTAAACATCCGTCTTTTTAAGCGGCATGTGCATACCGAGCGGTCATGTGGCGGGCGGCGAATGTCTCAAGTCACTCTTCGCTAATCGACTAATCGGCTGGAATCACTTCATATGCGGTTTCTTAATCAGTTTACGCTATTTGGCCTCATGGTGCGTTTGAGATTTCTCATGCAAAAGTCTTCATTATCTATGTCACCGTTATTGTAATATCTTACCACGCTTGATAAAAGTGGTCACAAACAAGCTTTTAAAAAATCAAACACCAAAAATACTATTATACCTAATAATACTTTACCCATTGAACTACAATTATGTAACTCAATGACTTTACCCAACTAGAGAACTGGGCCGGGGAACCCAACATTCTATCAAGGTAGTTAGTTACTCAAATCACCGCAACAACGTAGCATTCATTCTTTGAATATTAAATTAATTATCGAATGAACGCGAATCACTTAAGTTTGTCATCTACAGTTAGAGGTAGAGTGTAAACATCCGTTCTTTAATAGTTAATTAAGCAGTTTATGTAACCACAAAGATGTATACCGAGTTCAGCGCTTAAACGATTACGTCGCGACACGCGGCGGTGTTCCAAGTCACTATTGGCTAATCGACTAATCGGCTGAAATTACTTCATATACGGTTTCTTAGAGAAATTGATTTGTCTTGACGAAATCCGATTACGTTACTTCATTCATTGTATATGGAATTTTCGAGACATTATTTTTCGCAACGAAAAATTAACAAAGTGGGTTAGGGATAACCTTCCCATTCGGCCATAAGTTTGAAATTATGTTTTCTTGAATAATATATCGTAGTTTGTGAATTGAGTATCGAATAATGTATGTAAATGACACGGGAAACAATTAATTGCTGTTTAGGTCGATCTCTTCGTAGTAATACGAGGATAACAGCTGTCGCTTACGCCCATTCGACATTGACAGTTCGGTATGTACTAAATAACAGGAGGTGCCAATTCGTCTAAAACAATAGCCTGGCAGACATAATAGGAACTATAAAGCCATATAATACGCCACATATTGGCGGCAGAGCATTCTCTCTCTAGAGGTAATGTTCCTCTGAACACTAATAGGCAATTAAGCGGTCTGTGCCTGTCAACAGTTAAGCACAGTGCAGTAAAATGCAGCTGCAACTGACACAACCACATATTAAATTTAATGTGTTGTCTTACTCGCAATGTTAAGCTTCTACAACTTGTCTCAATGTGTCTTGTGAATCAGTACCCAAGCATAAGTGAGGAAAAATGTTTCTACTTATATTAATTTATGAAAGAACAAAGCAAACTAGGGTCTCAGATGTGTTAACCACCTTTGAGAAAAGTATAATTGGAGGTAAAGATAAAAGGCTATGATCAAGATTGGGAGCAACCAAAAGAAGCGCAATAGCGAAGCTGTGATTAAATACTTTGATGTACAAATTGGCCCGTTGATAGACATCCAAAGATCTATCTTTGGATGACTATCTATTATGTGACTATGGAATGTAAAAATTACTGTATCTTAGTGTTCTTAACGCATCAGGACGAAAGAGATTTAAATGGAAAACCAATGTTAAATCAAAACAAGTAATCACCAAAAAAAATCCCTTAATTCGGATAACGAATAATACGAGTATAAGACAACTAAGTACATTTTTCTTTTTGACGCATAACAACGGGCCAACATGCATTAATTAAAAAAAATGTTGACACATTCCATACACCGAAAATATTTTCCAAGAAACTTCGAAAATAATCTTAAATCCCCAATGTTTATTGCAATAGAAGTACGATTCCCAAACTTAGATACGTGAGAGAGTAGGCCGTTGACAATAAATTATCTTCCCACTCGCTTTAACGGTTTATCTCCCTTACAACAAGCTGGAAGAATGTTTTATTTATCTCTAACTTTGCCGCGAACTTTATAAGGTTTTGTCTATATCCCGCCCAAGACTTTTGTTTCAGTTAAAGCTGATTCGATGCGTTACTCTTCATTTATGTGACAATCTTGATCCTGGGTCAACCTAGAGGAGACGGACATGAAGTATTTATTTTCGGTGCTAGGTTTTTTTTTCAACTATGAGTTCATTGCTCGGTGATAAACAATCATAAACGATCGAAAAGAGATCTACCATCGTTTAAGAAATCAAATCACAAAAGTGTTAACATCATAAATGTTATGAAAAAATATATATTAAGTTATTATGAACCCTATTGGCCATACCATCAGTTTGTGTTTTTTATTTTTTACTTTTCTTTTTGGTTTCACTACTTTTCTTTCTGATCTGTATTTTCTTTAATTGTATAATATTCTTTGTGTATTTTAATTTTTGTATTCTTTTTTCTGTATTTTATATTTGTGTATGGTCAATAAATGTTTTTTCTTTCTTTCTTTCTTATGTTTCCTATAATGCTGGCTTACAAAATATGTACACATCGCAAATAATCAGATGTTAATGATATTGCTGAGTAAGTATTTGGCGCTGGCACCTAATTTCCGTCATTTTGCTCTAAGTGAAGGGCGTAATTCCTTTATTCTCTTTATCGGTGTCTGTTCCGTTTAGTTAATGGATGTGAAGCTGAAAGTTAGTTCCTAGCACAAAGGTCTGCAAAGTGATATCTACTTAACGAACCAGCCTTATATGTAATTCATGAGATAAAAGTTGTTGAACACAGAACAATGTCGACAACACGAACAAATTGTTTATATGTAATGTCATCTTTTTCCTCCATTTTTTTGTCACTTGGTGAATTTATTAATTTCTGTTAAAAATAGCTTTCCGATTTAAAAAAATAATATAAATCGTCTCAGGATTACTTACATTCTCGTATTGTATTTTTCTATTTAAAGCGTAAATTCCCATCGAATATTTTGAACATAATAATGTCCCTGTATCTGTGTCTCATATTTCCTGTACCCAAAAGTTGTCGCTTATAGCGATAAGACCCCATAAAATGTACTTTTACGGAGGGGTTGTAAACATTTGGCACCATAAACTGTTCATATCTATGTACTTACTTCGTAGTAGTAAATACAAAGTTGCCACTTCTGAACGCTATTTTCTGTACAAATAAAATAATGGTTTTAGCTATAGAATATGTTAATTTAAAGCTTTTAAATAGATAGTAAAAGTTATACATTTAAATTGAATTAGATCATTTATTCTGTAAACAGATTTTAAAGACACAATCATATTTATTTTATTTTTTACAAACGACTTCGACGTCAATGGCCTGTGTGAAACTCAACAGGTAAGCTTTTTTTAAGTGAATTAATAACAAAAATCTATAAACACTATACAGTTTTACGTCTATTTATTACTCTATCTGACTGACCAAAATGTTTATGCGCTATGACAGACTACTTTTTCTCCTTACCAGTTCTAAACTATTCAAGGGAACCTACAAAATTCGTAAAAAAATAAAATTTTATATTAAAACCCGCTGAAATAAAAACAATAAATAACAAAACCGTTTAAGAAGGGTCGGCAGATTAATGGTTCCGTATATAGCCCTGACAACGTTATCGTGCGTCATAGAAATCTTTCATCGCACCTTGTCATTATGGTGGAGATATCACGGGATTTACGAATTTTGTTATGAAAAACCCCAAAAGAAAATTGATATTTTCCCGTTTGTTTTTTAACTTCTTCTTATGAACAATATAACATGCAGTACGTATTATATAACGCATATGCTTTGAGATCTAAATAGTTTGTCTATGTTTATTTGCGAAATAAAACTTACACGCAAAGTAGTACCGTCAATAGGGGATACTTGAGACTACAGATTAGTTAGGACATCGAAAAATATTAACGTTTTACGTACATACCCTTTTCAAACTTTATCTCTTCCGTGATGTTGACAGCAACTTATCTGCTCCAGCACTATGTAAATGTTGCCATAATGATTAGTCAAAAATTATCATACGACAATGTTCTAAGTAATACAAGTCTCAAGTATCCCCCATTGACTGTAGTAGATAACGCCGCGATCCTTATTTTCTGTAAAAAAATAATGAAAAAGTATGTTTTGGTAGTTAGTTGGTAAGGCCTGAGGGTTGACCTGCGGGCAAGGATAGCTCCCTAGGCAGGATGGCCCTCCCTAGGCACCACCCCGACTTGAGGCCCCTCAAGTCAGGGTACTAAGGGATGGGCTGGTCAATAGCCATAAAGCTGGCACCGGCTCGTTCCAATCGGATGTGAAGGGGAAACCAGGGGAGTTTAGTGGATAGTGGGACTTAGTCTCGAGCCCCCACATACGTCCGTATGCGTCGCTAGCCTGAGATTATGACGCGTAAATGCGTTCTACTCCGACAAAAAAAAATCTAAAACGAAAAAGTGTGCAACAAAATAAAAATTTAATATGAGTAATATATTTTTTTTGCTGTCGATGCTGGTATATTTTACCGCTTGTTTTCAAACTGTCCGATCCTGTATATACAATGCAATATGTATTGTTTTGTTTAAATTTGAACCACAAACATGGATGTTAATTACACGACTACGAAACCCTAAATTAAAAGCAATGAAACGTTTATAATATTTTTCATACCCTGTTTGCATCTTCTTTAACAGCGCCAAAAATAGAATGTAATTAGTTAGTTAAGTAAATTGATACATGAAATGTTTTGATGTTGCTTGAAACCTAAAATGGAGATCTTTAATTATAAGTTAATGTTTTCAACGCAAATGTTTTTAAAATGAAATAGAAAGTATTAGAAATATTTTTAAAACATATTTCATAATTCGACCGACAAAGAAAGTGGTTATTAAATTCCACTTCTTAAAACGTTTCGCACAATTTCACAAAGTCAGTCAGTCAGCAAGAAGTTTCAAAACATTTTAAGAAGAAAGTAATTAACACTCGAACAACGCTCACCATTAAATTTCTGTAAGACGTTAATTATGTCGAAAATCGCTTCCTTACAAACTCGCCAGCAAAAGCCTCAAAAACCGCAGGAAATTCACTCAACTCAACAGCACGAAATAATTAAGCCTGAAACCAGAATAACAAGAATTACCGGTCTAAGCAAATAATTATTTTAAAGGGATCAGGGATAGTTGAAAAAGGAAATTACGCGCGGGTGAAACCGCGAGGGCTACCGCTAGTTAACTCATAAAAAAAAACAAACGATTTCAAAATAGGTAGTTATTTTTCAAGGCACCTTTTTTTGATAATAATTATTAATTTCCTCAATCCAACAAAATTTCAAAGCCAGTTTTAAAATTTATTTTATGAAACGTTTATAATTAACTTCTTACTGTTAATTTAGGCATTTCAATTTGATACTTTCTATAACCAACCCTTTCATAATTCTGTCTCAGCAAAGAATTTTAAACTTTTTCAACGGCTGACCCTAATCATAGTAGAAATGTAGAAAATCATAAACTTCATCCACACATTATGATGATGAAATACTTTATATAATATGAATATTATTTATGCATATCCATATAATATTATTTAAGACGGATATGTCTTACACATTCGTCAAAGGGGCGCTAAGTTTCGCCGCAGTCCCTTGAGTTTCCAAATCTCTAAACGTTTCTGAGAGAAATGCCCCGGCAATACGTCCACTGAATTCTGGAATAATCCGGGAATGGGCCAGTGCAATTTGTTAGGAAGACCGAAGTCTGACGGTGGCACAATTACTATGGACTGATGAAATGTCGACTCAAGATTGAAATGTGTAGTTAATGTTCTGTCCTTGTTTTATGTCATTCAGGTGTAGATTTCTTGATTACTAGCTGTACCAACGGTTTTGCTAAGATATATTAAAAAGCATTATCAATAATGTAGGTACATAAGGCGTTAATTTCTTTTATCTTTAATAGTAGTTACTGAGACGTCGGTTATCATGCCATCTAAATTCGGTCCAAATTGTTACGTTCCTTTGATGATTACCTGAAACAAAGAAAACAATAAATCAATAACTTTAATGAATAATAATAAGTACCTATCTATAACTATAGCATACATATACATAGTTTACTTTATTTTATTATGAACATTTAACGGCAGTCTGTATTTAGGTGGTAGGCGGCCGTCGAGTAGATCGAGCTAACTCGTGTAAATATACACTTGGCGCTGGCTAGCCCGTTCCTTCGCTTGAACTTGGCTTGCAACGCTGCCGCGTGTCTAGATGCACCAAAACAAATCAATGATCTCTAATAATTGAAATAAGAATACTCCATTCGGCAAAGCTATTTTTTTACCAGGTCATGTGCAATATAGTAAAATGTGTAAACAGTAGTTTACAAAGCGCTTGGAAAATCATGTCACATTCCAAACGAATGTATGCATACTATAATAATCCCTTCCAACACTGTTACAATAGGATGGTCTGTTCTATAATAAACGGCCCGTGAACACCGTCTTTCAAGATTACTTATGGAATAGATGCTACATAAGTTGTGAATAATTAATTTAGGGAACTTGACCTGAATATCCCAAATCCTTCTTACTACCGTGGAAACAGGTCACGTTAAAATATTACTCTTTTTAATTAACAATGTTGTTTACTTGTCAGTTAAGACATCGCCGTGTGTTGTTGTCTATAACATAATGGCACCAATATGAGGCAGATAAAAACGTAGCCCACCTAATGTAAAGCGTCCACCACAGCTTATTCTATTTATTTTTAAGTATCAAAGTTACACAAAAGAATAACATGATACAAGAACAGGCATATAGGGGACGCTTCACTTTATAGCGTCGCTCTTTGCTTGATGCTTATGGATGCTTTGATATCGAGAAAATTTGAATGTACATAGTACTTAAGATAAGTATGGTAGCTTAACAACTATCAAAACAAGCGAACACAGCATACTTAAATTATATACTTTGGGGTCATTTCGATGTATGAGATGTTTAATGATATTTATTCAGTAATTAATAGATATTACGAGTCAATTAAGATCGATCGATATAGGGAAAAAAGAAAATGATATAGGTAATGACGCGACACAGACACTAACTGATTTCTTTATTAATTATTAATACCATTATGAAGCGAAATAATGTACTGTCCCAACTTCGTGTTTTTTATGACTTACTCGTACTAGTAGTTACCAATACATCTAATAAAAAATAATCATATTGCAGTAAAACTAATCTTTAGTATCGAATAATTTATCGTGTTCTTCTTTCAAACTACGACAGAAAAAGTATTTTAAAAGAACACTGGCACAAAACAATCTGGCAACGTTTTGTTGGTGGAGCCTTGAATTAATTCACAAGACAAATCTCTCAAGAAAAACGTCAACGTAAAAGCCTTAGGGCGTTCTCTCGAATATTTTTAATCAAAGTTAATTTTTTAAACTGCGGGCTGTTTTCCGTTAGCAGAAAGTGGTTATTATGAGAATTTGAGTAAATTGCCGCTCAAGTTTTAGAATACAATTAAATGAGTTAACGCTTCTTAGAGTTTTATTGAAGAATTAAGGCACCATTACCAAGTATATAAAAGTACAACAATGATTAAAGTTCTTACACTCGGAGTAAAACAACTAATATTATTTTAATCAGCTTTTAAATAACAATTTATTTCCGTTTTATTATTGATTAAATTTTCAGCCAACATTGCAATTGGTGAGAGATAGGAATCAAGTTGGAAGCAAAAATCAAATAGAGCATTGGCTATTTTACCATATACCACAGTCATACAATAATTACATCCATACTGAGAATTTTATGGATACCCTTCCAAATATAATTCCCACCACTCTTTCAGTTTCTGAATAAAGTAAGCTTTTGGGAAATGGATTTAAAAATACTGAGAAGACAGAAAAATCACAAAGACTCATCACATGGATATTTGAAACCACAACTCCCGCATAATATGGTATGTATGCGCCTTCAGCCCAGTCACAAAAAATGCAAAGCTCACCAGCTCATCAGATATTGGCTACACACACTGCTTCGGTTGGCAATAAATCATTTATCACAACTGAGGCCCGAGATCCTACTCCTCATTAATACAAGTGAGTAGAACCGCTCGCTCTATGCCGCGCGACAACACGCTCCTCTGGGGCCGCTCTGTGGATATGCGCGACTGGTACATGCTGGTGACTTGTCTAAGCTAGCTATGCTTATATTCGTTTTACGTCTGTGCTTACACTGCTTACTTAAAATAAATAAAAAATCAATTATCGTCTGTGTTGTTTTCTTTTTAACTATTGTTAACTGTTGTGGTGATAGCCTGTTTTAAGAGAATAAGTCACTACTGCATTTTGCTATCGTTAACTTATGCATACAATTATGCTATTTTATACTGTCATAGATAGACTGATTCCATAATAAGTAGCATGAGTCCATAAATCTCAGGTAAGGTAATCAACAAATGCACAACAAAAATATACTCCAATCTTGAGTTGGATGGAAGCGCATTACAGTTACTGCAAAATGCGTCATCGACCCAATGACGGCCAAATAACAAATATTAAAAAGTAAATCAAATGTCAAAGGTCATCAGTATACAGCTGATATTGGCTACACACACTGCCTCGGTTGGCAATAAATCATTTATCACAACCGAGGCCCGAGATCCCACTCCTAATTAATACAAGTGAGTAGAACCGCTCGCTCTATGCCGCGCGACAACACGCTCCTCGGGGGGCGCTCTGTGGATATGCGCGTCTGGTACATGCTGGTGACTTGTCTAATCTAGCTATGCTAATATTCGTTTTACCCGAGCAAAGGGCATCTTATAAGTAAATGTTAACCGACAGGTGCATTTGATATCTAATGAAAAAGGTGCGACGACTCGACACGAGCGCTAGGACAGCATTGTCAAGCACCGACTTGGTATGACGCATTTGGACGCATTTGGTATTGTGCCAGCTGACTGTTGCCGCTCGTATGTATTGTACTTTATATATTTAAAACTTCATATTAGAAATAAGATACTGTGTATTTTCAGAGCTATTGACTATTTGGTCAGATCAATCAATGTGTTTGCCAACTGAACTAGTATAAAAACAATCCTTTATTATATGATATACGAGTATCCTAAAATGTGCATTCTGCCAAGATGCCAAGATTTTTTTGACTACTTTGGGTGCTTAGATATTATTGAAGACACTTCTACTTAATAATTCTAATAAACCATATTCCCATACAATCATGATTCGGCAACATGCAATCCTACCCAATCTATAGGATGAAATGAATGACAATGCAATAATCCAGCCAGGTGGTCATGATCACAATGAATGCATAGTCAATACCTTCCTCAATCAGAACAATAGATAATCAACTGTCATGTATCCTTTAGGAATCGTGGAAGATTAATGGTACCTAATCAAATCACCGAGATTACTGTGATACAATATTGTCTAATATTCATCAACTAGCCTTCCGCCTGCGGCTTTGCTCGCGTGGAATGTCATATTTTTCAGGATTTATTCGCCAGCTTCCAAAATCCATTGTATACTTGTAGGTATTTATTCTCATTTATCAACGCGTTGCTATGTCAACCTGTCACAGACACGACATTATGTGAAAAACTTACTCCCCGTGGTCCTATTACCCGTTTTCCCGTAGGAATAAAACAATTTAACAGCGGTAAAATGTTCATCAGGGATTATTACGCTTCTAATGGTAAAATAATTTTTCAAATAGGTTCAGTACTTTTGGAGCCTATTCAATACAAACAAACAAACTATCAAATCTTTCCTCTTTATACTTTTAGTGTAGATGTAGACAATATTCGAGTTGATGTTATGTGAAAGTTTGTGAGGATGAATGGATAAATGTTAGTAAGATAACAGTCATGCAAACAGTACAGAACGGCTTTTGTTAAAACTTTACAGATATCCATCAAATTATCACACAGGCTAATCTTTATACACATTTCAACTTCTATATAAATCATCCTACCATTATTATGATTGCGAACGAAAACATGCATCAAGCATTCCACATAATTAAACAAAATGAATTTTTACATGAGACCAACGAGACGTTACTTTTATTTTATTATTACCTTATACTTTATACTGTATGGCTTGGTATTCCAAAACCATAGCTGGGCATTA
Organism: Mecyna flavalis; assembly: GCA_949319885.1. Classification (NCBI taxonomy): domain Eukaryota; kingdom Metazoa; phylum Arthropoda; class Insecta; order Lepidoptera; family Crambidae; genus Mecyna; species Mecyna flavalis. The sequence continues at coordinate 11,157,704 of OX439437.1, forward strand.
ACTCGTTAATCCGTTAATCGTTAATTAACGAAGTTAACATTTCCAGTAACGGATTAACTTTTAAGTTAACTTAAAAAAATGTTAACGGACTCGTTAACTTCCGTTACATTTTTCCAAGTCCGTTAATCCGTTACTTACTATTGTCCCACCGTATGAGAGTGAGGGAATAGAGAGTGCACCTGTGCTTGCGAACTCACTTGTGCACTTAAATATATCCTGCGTAGTTTGCTGATCGTAAAAAGATTGGCCGCCGTAGTTGAAAAACTCGGCTAGGAGGACGGTTTACCGCACCGTGCCATTAAACACTCTAAATATACACTCTTTTTTTTGTTTGTGTCAATTAATTTAAATTTTCTATCATTTATTACTATGTCATCTCGACACGTGTCCACTTAAGAAAACTTAAAATAAATCACTTTCATGTTTTCGTCAACTGAACACGTTTGATAAAATAAGAACATTATTATGGTGAAGTAAGTACAAAACATTGAACGAACAGCATAGCATGGAACGGGACGTGCAGAATAGAATGAATGCAGCATGGATGAAGTGGCTCTCGATCAATCGAGAGCCACTCGGGAACAACATGTGACCCACGGATGCCCCTTAAGCTTAAGGGAAAAAATTACAAAACGGTCATCAGACCTGTCGCAATGTATGGATCGAAAGAAAGGTACATGCAACTGAGATGCGCATGCTAAGATGGATGTGTGGAGGTTGGATACGATTAGGAATGAGTAGGTATATAAGAGGAAGTTTGAAAGTTGCACCGGTAGTGGATAAAGTAAGGAGTGCAAGGTTAATATGGAATGAGAAGAGAAGACACACATGTCGCCAAAAGAATGATAGATATACAAGGTGGGCCAAAAGAAATCACCCTATTGGAAGATGCTCTTATTTTTGTAAATAACCACCAATGTCAATTCTGTTAAGACATTTGTGGACTAGACAGATGTAGAATTTATGTAAACAAGCCATGGAGCGATACACTCCCCAAGAACGCGGAATAATCGTGTCTATTTTTTTGCGTAACCAATTCGTCAGTGGTGTTGGCGCAGCGTGAATTTCGTCGCCGATTCCCCGGCCGTCCGACACCGACTGCGCAAACACTGCGCCGTTTGGCCACTAACCTTGAAGAGTATGGGACCACACGAGACATTGCCAGGAGTGGCCGGCCCCGGAGTGCCCGTTCTGCCGAGAATATCGCCGCTGATGCTGAGGATGTCGAGCTGTCGCTGGAAACGACAACAGTGGACGGTGCGCACTATAGGGCCATATTAATCGAGTTTTTTCTGCCGCAATTGGACGAATAAGGACTGGTGGACATGTGGTTCCAACAGGACAGAGCAACGGCACACACTGCGCGAGCCACAACCGATATTCTGAAGGCGGCGTTCCCGGGTCGCCTCATCTCTCGTTTTTGCGATTTGCACTGGCCTGCAAGATCGCCCAATTTAACCGTTCCTGTTTTATTTTTGTGGGGTTTTTTGAAGACCCATGTTTACGTGAGCAAGCCCAAGACCCTGAACGCCCTCAAGGACAACATTTGACACGAGTGCGAGAATCTGTGGCCCGAAGTTCTCGCCGAGGTGATGAGAAATGCCATAAAACGAGCCCGTATGGAAATCAATTGTGACGGCGCCTATTTGACCGATATCATCTTCTCGACGTGACCAATAAAATTCTAAAGGTTCAAATAAACATAATCAAAAAACAGAATCGAAATTTTTCATTTAGAAAAAAAATGAGAGCCAAACAACATCGGATGACTTCTTTTGGCCCACCTTGTATATGTGCGTAGACGGAGATTTAAGCAGAGGAGGACCGAAAAAGAGATGGATGGATTGCGTGAAGTATGATTTGAAAATAAAAGGAGAGAATGTAGAATTGACGGCTAATAGGAGTGTGTGGAAGGAAAAAACATGTTGCGCCGACCCTACATAACGTGGGATAAGGGCAAGGAAATGATGATGATGGTAAAGTGCCTGAGATCACGTAGATTAATGCCACGTAAATAGACCATCGTCTGACTAAACGATTTGGCAACTTTAAAGAATCAAAGTTACGGAAATATAAGTATCGGTGTTGAAAAATATAATAAGTAGAACTCAAATTTTGCGTTTTTTTAATGTACCTACCCGGTGGTAAGCAATCACCGCCGCTCATAGATACCTGCAACACTGGAGGAGTCACAAGTAAGTTGCCGGCCTTTGAGAAAGAAATTAATTGCCCGAATAACAACCTTACTTCATTTGGATTATTCCCAAGGTCCACCAAGCAACGTTGCGACAACTTTTAAGTTTTGTTCGCAAAGTTCACCAACAGGGCACGTTAGGAACAATAACAGCGAAAAAGAGATAAATATATTATTATTCTGAGCGTCCACCTCAGAAAACGTCCACCAGTCGTGGACCTGGAATGAAATGAAGAAGAAATTGTAAAAGCACTATTCTCAACCGGTATCTTTGAATTAGTTCTTCTCTTGTCTTTTATTATCATTGAATATCATAAAGATAACCTCCTTACAGTGTAACTGGAGATTCAATATTTTTTGTTGTAGATTGAAATATTGAATGAGTGTGACTGGTTGGGAATACGCTACGCCACTGCTCCCAACGGGTTACAGTCAAGTGTGACTCTGTGTGACTAGTTGGAAATCATTTTACAAAGTTATCCCAACGAGTCACACTGTAACCTGAAACAAAGTAAATCTTTTCGTGACGAGATAACAAAGTAATAAATGATACAAATTTTAATTTCACTAAATGGACCCACCTTGTCTAGTCTCGTGTGTCCAGTTGGTAAATAACCCCTTTAATTTCTGATTTTTTTAAGCATTATTTACCATGTGTTAACGGATTAACGATTAACGTTAACTTGCGTTAATTCGTCCCAAAAGAAGCGCTTTAACGTTTAACGAAGTTAACTTTTTTTAGTAACGGATTAGCGATTAACGAAGTTAACTATTTGATTAACGATGCCCAGCTATGTCCAAAACTAATTAATAATTGTAACAAAGAAAATTGTAAACAAACATGGCGATGAAAAGAGTTCTAGCGAGTTTCTTGCCGGTGACTTCTCGACTATGTAGATGACAGCATTCCGAACCGGTGGTAGAATCGCATTACATTTATGTATATTTATTAGTATATTGTATATATCGAAATATATATGTATTTTATGTAAACTACATAATTATTATACTTGAATATTTTAGTTTTTGACGATTCGTAAGTGCTTCAGTGAATGCCTATATGAATAAAGATATTTTTGACTTTTTGACTTGTGACCGTGAATAAACTACAAACTACTCTATAGAAATATTTCAGTATGCTAGTTCTCAAGACGTAAATGCGACAATTCTGCCCACAGTCCCCGTTCATCTCCGCTCTTGAAACTAGTAGCTATTTTGTATAATTTACAGCGAACCAAAGCGTCAAGAACATAACATGTTACATCACGCACGAGGAGGTAGACAGGTTGTTTACCCTCGCCTTTGATTTTAGGTAATTTTACCTACATACTACATGGATATTGTTTAATAGCCTTCCGCCCGCGGTCTCCCCCGCGAGTAATCACTTTTTTCAAATATCATCCCCTTCCCCCCACATTTTCGCGATCAAAAGTACCATATGTTCACCGGAGATAGTGTAGCTTTCCAACAGTGAAAGAATTATTCAAATCGGTTCAGTAGTTTCAAAATTGATATTCCCGCGGGAATGAGACGTTTCCCGTAGGAATTTTATAGCCTATGTCCTAATTCGGGTTACAAACTATACGTGTGCCAAATTTCATCTAAATCCGTTCAGCCGTTTAGGCGTGATTGAGGAACAAACATCCAAACATCTAAACATCCAAACATCCAGACTTTCGCATTTATATTATTAGTAGGATTAGTAGGATTGGAGTTTCACAGTATGTTCAAGCTTCAAAAGTTTTATATTCATTATTCCTTAAACGGTTTGTCTGGAGGTCTAAGACAAATAGCTGAGTTTATTTAGCTTAGCTAGCTGAAGCGGTTTTTCTAAATGTGTATAGACGGAAATCTATACACTATAAATTTACTAGTCAGCTGTGCCAGCTCTTAAATAAACTAACAACTCGAATAACAACTTAAACATTGGTCTGTTCTCAAACTATATAGGTATAAAAAAACTCTTATAAAGGCCATCATTTCAATGAAAGCATGGTTTTCTCTTCTGACAAAAAATATTAGCCAATCTTAGTAACGAACTATACTCCATTTTTATTTAGCATTAGAAAGAACGAAGTTTAGGTTTTTTATTATAGGTTCCCATTTGTGTCAAGCAAAATAATATTATTAAAAAATTACAAATAAATTTATTCACACACTTCCGTTATTTTGATTGTTTATTAATATTTTCAATATTTAAATACTAAAATTTCGATTTCTACAACAAATAATTTTACTAAAATAAACTAAATTGTCGTGTAAAGTTTGCATTATAAAAGACCTCAAAAAGCAGAGATTCCAAGCATGAAACGGAACGGAACTAGTTTAATACGACAAAATGAAAAAGTCCACGTCAACGTTAAATAGCGTACTACAGACTTACAAACTTATCTGTTCCGGTGGCCAAAATTGGAACTACGTGAATGCAATGCAAAAACGATACTTAATGACAGTTTTAAATAGACAGTAGCGACGCCGCCACCGGAACAGATGAGAAAGTCTGTCTGTACATACGTGATTTTTTAAGTGGGCGTATTTATCATGGGCGCCATCTGTCAAACGTCAAAGTTTACAATCACTGCGTCTTTGTTTTTTTTTAAATTTCTAATGCTAAAAAAGTCTAAGTATAGGATGGGTTTATTTGCAATTTAGTTAGAATTGTTTGAATATATCTCTGGACATTATTCACACAGCGCCATCTAACCCCAAACTAAGCATTAGCTTGTGATAAGGGTGCCAGACAACGGAAAAACATTACTTAAATACTTTTTTTTTGTAAATACATACATAAATTATACATAGAAACACCCAGACCGATACAAACAAACATGTTCATGCACACAAATGTTTGTACCGTGCGGGGATCGAACCCGCGACCTCTGGTGTAAAGCCGACTTCTCGACCATTACACTAAATGGCTCGTCGAATTTTCGTTTGAATTTATCGGAGGTGTTTACACTCTGTAGAACCAATCGACAAATGGTTCTACAGAGCGTAAACATATCGTCATCATTATTCCGTGAACGTTTTGTCCTGATTTAATCGGAGTACGCTTGGACCCATAATCTAAGATTTTGCCAAGTTCGATGATTCCGATGTCGTGACTTCTGTCAGACCTCCATAATCTTTGAAACGGAGCTTACACTAGGTACTTAAAGATAAATAACCAGCATCAAAAAACTTACACAGACAATTTGAAATAGGGATGCCCAAACTTTAGCTTTGAATCGATCTTCTGGATCGTAATGGATCGCAACCCCGTGAATCGATCCACGATCTGAATCGTATTGCGTTGAATCGATCTTCATTAGATCTCAGAAGATCGTTTCGTAATCTTTAAATAAAATAAAAACTCACAATATTTTGCAAAATTGTTTATATTTGTGCTTATTTTAGGATGATAATATAAACAAAAAGTAAAAATGATGACAACTGGCACCATAGCTTTGTAAGCTACAGATGCCAAAGTGTCTAAAGACTAATTTCGACAATCGTTCTGGATCTAGTCTATTACGGTTATCAGCCAAAGTATTACCAGTCATATTAAAAACAGTAGTTTATAATAATATCTAAACCGCGCACACAAATCAAAAATTTTGTATCGTAGCTCCAATTTAATGAAAGACAAATGACAGTTAGTTAGGGATCGCTCTCAGAAGTAGTCAAAACATAATCATACTTGGCGGTATAAAATAAACAAAATATTATTAGGTTATATTTCAAACCATTTCATATTTCAAACTGCGATATCAAAAAAGGAAGGTAGGTGTTTGTGATCAATCTTATTTTGTTGTTAAATAAGTATTCTGTTTTTTTTTTTACCAAAATGCTAGTGTTGGCAAAGTTTATAGTCATAAACATGATTGTAGTGTTGTTTATTTTATTGTACCTATTGAAACGATTTTCTTTACGATTTTCCAACTATACGATCCGATCTGAGTGAAAATCGTATTCTGTTGAATCGATTCAAAAAATCGGGAGATCGTATTGCTGTGAATCGATCTCCGAAAAGATCGATTCAGATCGGGCATCCCTAATTTGAAAGAGAAATTTCTTTAAAATTATACTAAATATTTCTGAACATTATCCATACAGTGCCATCTAGCCCCAAACTAATCAATTGCTCGATAAATAGGTGCCAGACAACAGAAAATATTATACACTTTGTATAATGTATACTTATACAATATAAACCGACATAATTATTCTCATGCACAAAAATGTTTGAACCCGCGACCTGTTGTAGTAGCCAACTACAAGGAACTCAGAAAATGGCGTACAATATAATTTCAGCCTTACGTTGATAACTAAATTAATTCACAACATTACTCGTGGTTTCTAACAGCATTGATTACCTTTCAACATGATTAATAACCAATTTAATTTGAACCACAAGAAAACGGTCCAGAAAATCGGTTAACAGAGTTAAACAAGATTCAGGTCATACGATCAGTAACGAGGGTGATTGATCTGAAAATAGCTTAGAAAGCCTTCAAATATTGTTTGAAATATTTACTATTCATATACTACTACTGCGACCGTAGGAACTCGAGACTAAAGCATCCACTTCCCACTAAACTCCCCCGGTTTCTCCTTCACACCCGATTGGGACGAGACGGTGCCAGCCTTGTGGCTATTGACCAGCCCAACAACGCTATTTTTTAACTGTACCTAATTAACTCTAAGTATCATCATAAAAGTACAATTTCGCTCAGAGGTTTGTAAGAACTAATTTAATTTTTTAAATGATTTCTCAAGGGACTGATAAGTCGACAAAACTCGACGCTTCAGTTAATTAGCTAGTCGCAGTCTTTCTAGTTTTTTCATCCAAAGGTTTTTTTCCGTTTCTCCAAAGGCCCTCAAATTAACAGTCACCACGGAGTGCTGTAATTGCCTACTTGTCTATATTTCTTTCAGTCCCATTACAAGCTTCATTAAATTATGCCGTGATAAATGAACTCAAATTGTCTCCATCAAGTGGGTTCCACAGTTAATGACTTCGCTGCAGTAGCAGTTCCATTTTCTGTGTTTGATGCTTGATCAGGTTGTTGACCTATTTCATAATAAACTTCAGTTCCACAGGAAAAATAAACTTGTGAAAGCTACAGTTATAAAGTTGCATAAAAAAGAAACTTATATCGCCATAAATAAATAAAAATTCCACTACCAGAGCAGTTAGTATTATAAAAAGCACTCGTCTTGTAGATGTTAAATGTCTTTCTTGCCTCAAAAATACAACACAATGAAAAATAGAAGCGAATTTCCCTAAAGAACCAAACAAAGTAGAAAGATAATGGATAGAGAAAACTTTGAATCTGCAGTTGGGGTGCACAGGGAACTGTTTTTCTCGTTTAAAATGAAAAATTGTGGCACTTACTTGCGACGGAATTTGAACTTTGTCTGTGTAAAAATTTAAAGAAGTCTACTATAGTTTTAAGCTTGTTTATGGTACTTGATAGAAAAATAGTCGAATGAGCTAAAAGTGCCTATCTATACGAACTTCGGGGTATGGCAAATCGAGGTTTAATTTAACAATTGCGAAAATATGTTTAACTTTTGTTTGTACCTGTTACGTCTCTAGTTTAAGATTTTAATTATTATAGAAAATAGTTGACTTGGCTCGTTGAACATAGAACTATCACTACAGCGATAAAAAATATATTACTGAATGGCTCAATTTTGATAATGGGCAAATGGCGTGTCTAGTTTAATAGAGGAAAAATTGGCTAGATCTAATTTCAAACTAGATTCAAACTTGAATGACGATTCTGTATACGAGCATAGAATAATCAAATTGATCACAAACCTGAAATAAAATCATAAGTTCAAAATACAATATCTTGACCAGATACAAATCCAATCACAACATAGTAGATGTTATTGGGAATCAAGAAAGCAAAGAAATAAATATTCTGTGGTTTTCAAAAGCTATTTTAACCCCTTTATCGACACATTAATCAAAATAACAATAACTGTGTAATGTTGCAGTATGTTGTAAATTTATTTCATAGTTACTTTGACTTTGAGAATGTCAAAGTTGAAACCCTCGTTGTGCTAATACGAGTACTAAGTAATAAGTGTTTTGACAAATGACGAAAGTTTCTTAGCAAACTGTGTGCTTTCTATAGTTAAATGCGATATATAATAAAGGTCTAAAGAAATAGATGCATTAATTGTCTTTTAATTTGTCCAACAAAACCAATTTATTTGTGCGGAGGAGAATGCGAGATCTGCAGCCATGACGTGCAACTCCCGACTTATGGTTTGTTCTACCTAATATCTACTAAACTCCCCCGTTTCTATTTCAGACCCAAACCGGACGAGCCGTTAACATAATAAGAATCGTATTGATAAGAAAGAATAGTTAAAGTCCAATAAATTATGCGGGTACAATTGGTTCTAAAGGGACCTACTACAAAACAAATGAAACAAAATAAGGCATCTAGTCATGTATGTACACAAGGACTACACATTTAATTAATTTTGTTTAATTTTAATAAGTAGGTACATACATACACTGAAAATTAACACACAAGTTAACATGAAACAGAAAGTTTTACGTCAGGTCTTTAAAAATTAACATTGGAAACTTTGAACCTTTAATATGAAGACCTTAATATTAGCCTATAATGCTCTAAGATTGTAACAGAGTAATTTGTAAAGGACAAAATAATATTTTGGTTATTGCGACGCGACTTGATGTCGCCCAAGAGACCATGACAGGATGACACTGTATCTTTTCCGGACTAATTTCAAAAAATGTTTATAAAACGCAAGAGTATAAAAAGTAATTTTTCTTAGAAATAATCTATATTTTTGTAAAAATTTGATGTTGAGGGCAAAGTTAGCCAGTTTTTCCGTTCACCAGTTCCAAGGAAGCGGTCACGAGACAATGATGTCTTATATTATAACTAGTAGCCGCCCGCGGTTTCAACCGCGTGGTTCCGGTTTCCGTGGGAATTGATTAAAATCCTTTCTTAGCGAATGCCTACGTCATAACAACTACCTGCATGCCAAATTTCAGCCCGATCCGTCCAGTGGTTTGGGCTGTGCGTTGATAGATAATATCTATGTTAGTCAGTCAGTCACCTTTGAGTTTTATATATATAGACAGATGCGTAATCATCACAAAAATTTCAACCTTTTAAAAAGTCACGACTAAGAACACTAGATAGAAATTTAAATTCCCTCTGGGCTTTTAAATAAAACTAGCTATGTTTTAAAGACACGGAACTTTATCCACTTAGACGAAGGTACCTAATTGTTTTTCGGTGGCTGTTTAGGTACATGATTTATTTGGCTTGTAATTAAACGTGACCCTCAGTAAACCCCGGCCATTTTACGGCACTCGCGCTTAGGCTTGCGGTAAATTATTAACGTTACAAAAATAAGATAAACAGAGGCCCAGATGTTTTATTCATACAAGTCTTTGCGAGCGATGATCTAATTAGGCTAATTAAATATTTTCTGTATGGGGCACGTTGACAAAAGCAATTTTATGGTGTTTAATAATAAATATGGAAGCGAAAATAAGCAGAGCTAAATTTTGTAAGTTTACGGTTGACCAACTTATATAGGTATTTAGGTAGGTACGGACCATGCTCTCAGGGTCTTTGGTTCAAGTCCCCAGGTCGAACAAAGTGTTTTTTTTTTGTATTTTTTCGGGCTCATATCCGATTTGTGATCAATCCGCATTTCACAAGCACGGTAATTGAGCCAGTAACCATCATTGTACTATTATAAATATTCTGTGCCATTGTGAATTTACGAATAGTTGGGCGACACGTCTTCAAGAGGTGTATCAAATAGATGAAAAGAATCTGCCAAATTATCTTTCAAGTATAGTGAATAAGATATATCCCATCAGACACAATATAACCAACTACTTATCGCCAGTTAGAGAAATATTTATATTATATCAAAGAATATTTTTGTATCCTACAAAATGGATCCAATTGCTTTCAGGTTCAACCAAATGGAAATCCAACTTACGATTTCTCGTGTGTAATGGCATCTCCCTGAGATACGAATTGAAAGAAAGCAGACGACGTGTAAATGTAGGCAATTTTGCGTCGTTTCTTGTTCTGTAAACGGTTTGAAATTATTTTATGTTCGAAGAAAAGTAAGATAAAATTAATAAAAGATACTCGTAAATTCATAATGATACGTCGTAGGATATTTGTGAGATTTTTGTCCAAAAAGCCCTCATAATACGAGTATAGTAACAATATTTTGTCCAAAACCTGAAATGGTTAGGGGGTCCAATCAAAAACGTTTTGTTATTGTTATTTTTAAATACATTACTCACACAGCGCCATCTAGCTCCAACCTAAGCATAGTTTATACATATTAAGGGTGCCAAAGTTATCATCAACGGACACAACGGACAAAGAGACCAATACACAGACATGTTCATACACACAAAAATGTTTCTATCGTGCGGGAATAAAATCTGCGACCTATGCATAGGTATGGTATGGTATACTCGTATAGGTATGGTATGGTACCATAGCTATGGTTAAAGTTTGGTATAAAAGCTGACTTCTCAACCGTAACGCCGAGCATAAAACTAGGTTTATATAGGCAGTCCGCTTAACTAGAGTCAGAGGGAATTTTTATTTACTCCAACCACATTCTAGTACAAAAACCACAATCTTCAAAGCTAGTGAATAATTAGCGCACATTATTTAAATGCTAAAGAGGTTGCTGCCTCACAATGATCATGCAGATTAAACTAATCTAACTTATGTTAATTAGTAACGCCTTTCGTTCCCGGTTCGGGATAGGGAAAACAATGAGTTTGCAGAAACTATCACACCGCTGGAAATGTATAGTAACAGAAATAAAAGACAAATCAACGAAATATCACATTTATTTCAGTTTCATAGCTACTACATGTTTATAAAATGTAGAGAAAATCCATTCTAGGGATTTTTTTGTTTTGTCGTAGGAGAACGCTTTTACGCGCCATAACCGCAGACTAGCGAGGCCTACGGTCGTGTCTCGGGCTCGGGACTAAGTATCACTTCCCACTAAACTCCCTCAGTTTCCCTTTTCCGCCCGATTGGGACGAGCCGGTGCCAGTCTTGCGGCTATTCCCATACTGGGTATAATATTATATATGCGAAAGTAGCTTTAAGATACGATGTAACGCCAAGATCACCTCACGCATGTGTGGTGACGCTTAGATACCCTAGGCTAGCACAGCTGTTTCTAGATAGATCTTCCTATAAAAGGATTTTGGTTGTTATTTACTACCCCAAGACATAATACTGTTTCACGGAGGCTGGCTAAAATATTAGTCGGTATAGAATGGCATTGCAAACGGCTCTAATTGGTATCTTCTCGAGTTCAAATTAGGCAATGATTAATATCTGGCATGAAATTCTAATAATATGTGGGTTTTTTTTTAATAATAGGTGCAAAGTTGCTTAAAACAGATATACAGAATAAGTCGCTTTATTTCATTAATTCCGTTCACTTTAATTGCCTAATGCTTTTATTTGTGTAAACGCTATCTGATCTTTCCTCCAACAAATACTAACTGTTGGTTGCTCCATAAAATCGTTGGAAATGTCTCCGTTACAGTGTTCTCCTGTACTCCATATAAATAGTCACTATCGTTCTAGGTATTACAAGAGTTTATGTACCGTTAAAACTAGAAATCTGGCTGGCATCCAAGCGATTGATAAAATTTTATGAATATGTTAATAAAAATATTATCCAACATTTTACTATATCACTTTTAAAATTTGGAACTCGTCCTGCTATGAATGCAAGAGTTTATTTTATCTACCCTTTAAGCCTGCCTTGCGCAACACTAAATTATCTGTATTGAACTAACATTTTTATAATAATATGTCTGAGTCGGTTCTTGCGGTCTTTACAAAGCTTGTGTATGCTCATTTGTTAAAATAAAAGAAAATGTTCGGCTGCTTTTTTTAGGACAGATTATTAGTTCATTATTTTCAAACAAACATATTATTTCAGTTTTCAGATGTACATGTCATCTTACGTAGATATTTCGTCTAACCTGTTATACATGCGTGTTTCCATATGTCCTTAAAATATATTTACATAGAAGTTAATTTTCTAGCTAAAAGCAACAGTGAATCTTCCTAAACGCTAAGTAGAACAGCATGTTGCACTTCTTTACAACAATCTTCGTAAAAGTAGCTATAATAGCACATCCTCAGGGAACTATTACTTTTTGCCGCATTAAACGTAGCTATTTACTAAAATGGCTTTCCAGGTTCTTAAAAAATGTAAACGTCTTTTAAAGTGGTTTTGAACTTTCTGTATCATTTGCAGCATGTTTACGGCATTGAAAAGACAGAGTAAGTTATTGTGCTGAATAAACAAAGAACCAAACCTATGGCTCTCGTTTTGCCATGCGATTTACTCACAGTATAAAAGCCAATTTAACCTTGATCTGTCCTATCTTAATCATCAGTTTAAACTAAAATTCATTTTTATATTGTCACTCTATTCTTTATTTATAAACTATTAGTACATTAATTATATTGTGTCTATGAACTTTAAATCAGTTTAAACTAAAACCGTTTTTGTAACCAATTGATTTCGATAACAAACTATGAACGCCCTATCGTTTACTATTAAAATCTTACAAAGTTTATCAGGTATTGGATAAAAAAAACTTTGACTTTAAAGGTTGCTTCCTTGGCATATTTACGACAACTTATATAAGGGAACGAACTTTAAACTTCTGCGCTAAGTTCATGAATAGCAGGCGTTAAATATCCTACTTTAATAACTAAAATGAGAAACTTTCCGCAATGTGTATCAGTACCGACAAGAGTACCTATAGCGTCTGTGATGGTAATTTCCGACAAATTGTGCGATTTAAACACCCTTCGGCTGGTTGTAATATGTACTTGTGATGTAGGTAGTAAACTGTATTTAGAGACATGAGAAAGTTTGTAACCTCGCCAATAACTGGCAAATAGATCAAACTCCACCAACCTTTAATCCACCAACTCCCAGGAATCAGAATCACAGCTTGCTTTATCACAGGCACAGATCACAGACACAGATCACAGACACAGATCACAGACACAGATCACAGACACAGATCACAGACACAGATCACAGACACAGATCACAGACACAGATCACAGACATAGATCACAGACACAGATCACTGACACAGATCACAGATACAGATCAAGACACATATCACAGACACAGATCACAGACACCGTAGTATTAACACAGATTGACAGTCTTTAATGTTTTCTCGTACGAAAGAGATCACAACACCTTGTCCAAGACACGGGATTACATATGAAATGTTCACGGAGTCACATACATCATCATGAAGAAGGGGAAACGTCCCTTTCTTCTCCGATGGCGAGCGTAAGGCGACTAACTTCACCATCATCCCAAACGATGGTAGGAGTAAAACTTGATACAATATCAATCTACCCCTCATAATGACAAGTAATTTAACAGATTTTATAGCAAAAGTCACGTTATAGTGCGAAGTACTGCCACTAACTTAAGACTATATTAATTACCAAATTATTTTTATTTTAAATTCTAAAAATTTACCTATATAACCTTATAAAAAAAAAAAACAAATTTCGACGAGATTTTGTAGTAAAAATAACCATAAAAACCATGATTATGATGACATGAGAAATAGCCAAGGAATGATTTTGTCTTTGTAATCCATTTCATTGGTGACTCCCAAATTCGTGAATTTCAAAATAAGTAGTAAAATGAAAAATGTTTACTAAATAAAAAGCTTGTGAAATACGGAATTGGGACTTCAAGTCCGAGTCGTCCTACTCGAAAAATAATGAAAGTATCTAACTTCACAATTGAAATCAAACTATACTTTAATTTATACAAAATGAAGGTAATCGAAAACCAAACCAATCCGTTCCAAAATTTAAAACAAATGCCCGAATTTGTCAAAATATAATTCGTCCAGTAACACATTTTCTGAAGCAAAAATACGCAAACGGGTCACCGTTATTATTCACTGCCCAGTAGACCATGACGACTCGAGTGGGAGCAAAGGAAACCTCTCGAGCATGTGTCCTCGAAAACCACATCTTGTTTCGAGAGACATCGCGCTGAATGGACAACACTCAAAATATGTCTACATCTGTGATATTTTTAGCTCCGACGAATAAGTATTAGGCTTGACTTTCATTGGAATTAGATCGTATAAATCTTAATGTATATTTATGAATTATTTAGTTCTATTATAAAACTTACACTAATTAATTATTACTTTAAGGTTCAGTTTCACCAGTACCTATTTGTAATCTGGCAGTTGTGGTGAAACTAGTCCGTTAACTTTTTTGTTCTTAACATTGGATCAGACTTCGTTCTTGTTGCTAAGTAACTCGTGAGTCCAGCCAGGGTTCGATTCCCAGACGCACAAAACTACTTTGGATTTTAAGACATTTGCACACATTTTTGATTAGTTAAGAGAAGTGACTAAAAACCTATGTAGCGGTCACATGATCAAATTATGTATGCCAGCACCCCAAAGTGAGTATTTCTTACTTACATAAATTCATTATCATCATTATTAATATTATGAATATGATTCGTCATTTATTATAACAAAATTCGTGAATCTTCATATTTTTGTGTAGTTTATTAAATGTCACATGTATGTGTACAGATTATTATACGAATTAAAAAACTTCCATACCATTCACCCGTGTTGAACGAAAGGACCAACAGAGTGTGCAATTCGCTGCACCTCTAAATCGCATGTTAGAACCAAAAAAACGCGAACAAAATCGATTCCATCACAAAGCGCGTTATTTGTTTATTTCGTACCGAAAATCGAAACAAAAAGTTTTTCATTAACTTAGATTGCGCTCCAATCTATTGAAACAAATTTTAGTTTCGGACGGATTGTTTTCAAGCACCGTTAGGCACAATACACACTTGTACAATATATCCGGACAAGAGAAAAACGACTTTAACGGCCCTACAAAGTGGGGTTGGGAAAATACTCATGTTGACCTTTCCGCAGGAAAGTAACCAAAGTCCTACATTGGCACGCGATTTTGGAATTGGATTTCGTGCGGGTGAGTAGGGCAAGTAAAATCTGCTCGAAAAACTTTCCAATTAGATTCGACGTCGAAAGTCACGATGTTGGTCTTCTGATTTTTTCGAGGAGGGATGCGATCAAAATAATAAATTCTGAAACTCCTTAACAGAACATCTAAAATCATTCTTCCTGTTATGTTTCAGTCCGACCGAATTTATTAACTTTGGTGTATGTTACCGTTAATGTGCGGAAATCCGTTAGAGTGCAGATTACCTAGGTAATCTGCAGATTACCGGGCTGAATCAGATAAAGTGGAGAAAATTGAGTTCTTAAAAAACTATTTAATCTATCGACTTCCTAGGTAATCTGCAGGCTGACGACCAGGCATACGGTAAATTTCATAAAACAGGTTCTTGTTTTATTAAGAAAGAAAAGAAAACAAGAACGACCAGAGGCGGAAATCTACTCGGATGGATATAGGTTAGAATGCTTGTACTTCGTGGTTATTTTTTTAACAACTATTCCCCAAATTAACGATTTACCATTCGTTACGGTGCAGACTAATTAAGTAAAGTGGAATAATGAACTTTTTTAAATATTTTTTTACACTTTATAGGATCGTATCCGGTATTCCGCAGATTATCTAGTTATTCTGCAGATTAACGGATTCTAACAGTAACACACATCAAACTTGTAATGCGGTGAAATCTTTCGGTACTGACAGGCAGGAAAAAATATATTCTTTAAAAAAATCAACCTTTACACAGAAAACTGTATGATTTAGTATTTAATGGAATATAATAATATTACCAATGTTAAAAAAGTTTTGGCGATAGAAAAGACCTACTATCGTGTTACTTAACGGCTCTCCTCACTAGATAAACAATATTCCTACGACATTGGCAGAATCAGTTCATATAAATGACTGAACTGATGAATAAAGAATATCTTGATTTTGATTGAAAACTCAAAATATCATAGTTATCAACTTTCAAGGAAAACATTCGTTTAATATTATGATTTATGTTTAAAGTTTATTCGGGAGAATTCCATCTTTAACTACGTCGAAATGAAGCTATTTTCCGTAAATTACATTCGTCATCTACTTTTGCACGTATAATTAAATATTAAACGGTAAAATCAAGCTGGAATTAACCGAGCTCCATTTCCGAAAAGTATCTTGTTTCATATGAATGCAAATATTATGTTATCGAACTGACTACATCAGAGGGTTCAACAGTCAACAGACCACATCCAATTACACGCGTAACGGGTGCACCGTCACTGCACATGTGATGCCAAATCGTGCATTTACGCACTCGTATACACTTTGAGCCATTATGCAGATGATAAATTACAGTATTTAGTGCTCATTCATATTATAGTAAATTCACAATTATAACATTAATGTTACGCTTCCACGTCTAAACTGGTGAACCAATTTTGATGTGGTACAGACTCAACTTTGGAAAACGTTTTATCCAGATATGAATAATGCTCAGCTCTCATGGGAAAACAAAAATAGACGTCTTTTGTTTATCCTTCATTATGTCGCAACACTCGCAACAGATCGACGTAAATAAATACTCATAAATTGAGAATAAAAGACACATGACGAGAATGATGAATTTGAATGTATATGTTATGGGCCATTTGATAAGTCCGGGCATTATTCATAATGGCCGGTCTGTATTAATAATGCCCGACTCAATTGGGCCATGTGATTAAAACAGCATGATTTATCACTTTTCCCGGCCATTATGAATAATGCCCACCCTATCTTGGGCCAAGTAATAAAATAGGTGAACAGTAGTGTTTTTGTTTATTAAAAGACAAAAAACTTACAATTTTTTCATGAAAAGTTACCAAAAAATAAGCGGCATGCCAAAGCCGATTTCAGGACAAACTAGTTGGGCCTAGGCTAAACTAGTTCTTACTAAGGGGGAAATCGACTCGGATGGATATAGGTTAGAAGGCTAAGGGCAAGAGCGAAGCGAAGCGGAGCTCCCGCCTTAGCCTTCGTGGTTATTTTTTTTTAACCCTGAAAACCTTTTTTGTTTTTACTATTATAATATATTCTATGTTGACTTAAATTTGTTTAGCCTAGGCCAAACTAGTTTCGTCGTTCAGTCGTTAAATCGTTAATTTGGGGAATAGGTGTTAAAAAAAAATAACCACGAAAGCTAAGGCGGGAGCTCCGCTACGCTCCGCTCCGCCTTAGCCTTCTAACCTATATCCATCCGAGTTGATTTCCGCCGCACGTAAGGCACGGCCGCGGTCCAATTTATCACATTGCCCGGCTACAAGTAGGGAATTATTCATACTGCCCGGTCCAAGTGATAAATTCATGCTATCTTAAACACTGATTTATTACATGGACCACGGGCCGTCGGGCATTATTAATAAGGGCCGGTCAAAGTGATAAATTAATCACTTTGCCCGTCGCTCTCGGGCATTATTAATAAAGGCCGGTTCTTATTAATAATGCCCAGTTAATCACGTTGCCCGTAACATATATATGGAATGATTGGTAACGACTGTCTGAAAATTATAACCAATCCTAAAAACGTGAAGGATTATGATGAATTGCCTTTTTCTCGGTATGTGGAACGCGTCATTGTCTAACAGGCGATATTGGCTTCCTTTGCTCGAAAGCATCACACCTGTTAATTTTGTGCCATTAAGCAGGCATTACACGATTCGTCGCTCCCTTCAACCGGGGGCATTTCCCTTTGTGCGCGTTACTGTGTAGCCCGATATACGCTTGAGCTCATATTTAAATGTGATCAGGTTCAATGAATGGGGTGTGAGGCTGGCTGTATTTGATTAAATGTGTGGCTGTGCCCGTTTTTGATGCGTGTAATTCTATATTTTAATGAAATTAAAATGTAGGAGAAAACCTTAAACAATTAACTAAGGAAAGGAAATAGAGTAAACAATATCAGAAGGGTGATTTGTTAGCTATCAAGAGGACACAGTTTGGGCCAAACCTGAAGCTCAAAGCAAACTATTTTAGGCCATACCGAGTTAGACGAGTAAAGCGGAGGAGGTCGATGAATTTTCAAAACATCCTACTAATATTACCTACTACTACTAAAAAGAAAAAACTTTACCTCATCATTATGTGTAGTAAACAGAAGTCACAATCATCATGATGATATCAAAACCAGTTTGTCCACTTGTCCCTACCAGTGTCTCCACCAGTAGAGACAAGTCCACTTTTTTGTCCACTTCGTTTTTTTTCCAGTCGTACCCAGTGGGGACGACCGGGAATAAAAACCATTTAATTACAATCCGGTGGAGACAAGTGGAAAAAAAGTGGAAATGTCTATACCGACAACACTTGGTAGGGACAAGTGGACAAAAAAGTGGACTTGTCTCTACTGGTGGAGACACTGGTAGGGACAAGTGGACAAACCGATCAAAACTATGTTACAACTTAGAACTTATCTGGCGGTGAAAACAGCTATCGGTGCAGAAAAATACTGTTAAACTACTATAATCAGAGATCTTGGTGTGCATATGGATAGCCAATTGCGTTTCACTGTTCATATCGACAAAATTATCAACGATGCAAACAAATCACTTGGGTTCATTCTAAGAAGCACAAGACACTTCAAAAATTCCTTCTCAGTTATCCTACTATACAATAGCTACGTACGAAGTAGACTTGAATATTGCAGCACAGTCTGGTGTCCAGGTTTCGGCATTATCATAAACAGGATAGAAAGGGTACAGAAGAAATTGCTTCGCAGCTTGTTTTATCGTTTCCGCCCCCCAGAATCATAAAATCCTATAATGACAAATTAAAACATTTCCGTCTTGATACACTCATTAAACGACGTACTTGCTTAGATATGTCTTTCCTGCATAAATTATTGAATAACCAAATCGACAGCCCAGATCTTCCAGTGACAATACACCATTTGTGATTGATTTTCACGAGTGGAGTCGTTACTCTAGCAATCCTTGATGGCAAATGTGGACCGAACAATTGCCAGCACATCGTGTGTCATTACTCGTCGACGATACACGACACTATCTGTAGCTCTCTATGATTTAGTGAGCGCCATTCTTGTTCAGTCGCTTTCATTTATGTCTGTGTAGAGTTAGGAACAAGAATTGACAGGTTGTGCTACGTAGAGAGAGATGACTGAACGGTGCAAGTTCACAATAATAAGCAAATTACCTATATATCTCGTTTGAAAATTATTTATTCGCTTTAAAAAGTAGCCTACGTCTAATGGCCAGTCTATGTCTGTACCAAATTTCATGAAAATCGCTTAAGTGGTTTTAGTCTGTTGCATGAAAGCTTATCAGACTAACAGTCAGAGTTATTTTCGCATTTATAATAATGCAAATGGTATGAATTATGAAGCGTTTTTTTAGAACACAAAAAGCTGTATTTAAATGCTGAATATGTACCTTACTGCTAGTGCTTAGAGACTCAGGAAAAGCCTTAATTAGCAAATCTAGGCCATACTGCTAGGGCTACAGATGTTCTTGTAAATTTTGTTGTTCTAAGTTTCATTGGAATAAGAATTCTTAAAGAACAATGCTCAAAAAAAACCCAGGTTGGAATTAAATGAAAAGTATCTCCAATTATTGGTAATAATATGTAATTAAATATGCCATAGGGGGCATCATCGAAATCAATGGCGGTATGTGTGAAATTGCTATTCAGATTTTTCAGGGGTCAAATAAAGTATCAGTTAAAGGGAGCAGTAAACAGATACAGTTGCGGTTTAAAAGTGTATAAAATGGCAATATATAACATAATTATTTTATATAATTGTGTATAATTATTATTATTTAATATAATAAAGCGAAACAGTTTTTTTGTTTTTGGAAACGCCCTTATCTCAGGAACTACAAGACCGATTCTAAAAATTCTTTCACCAATGGAAAGCTACAACTTTACTGAATAAGTGCTAAAAAAAAAATTTTTTTTTATAAAAATAAAAAAAAAAAAAATTTTTGCACGTATTATTCAGTAACTATGTAGCTTCCCATTGGTGAAAGAATTTTTAAAATCGGTCTTGTAGTTTCTGAGATTAGCCTGTTTACAAAAACAAACAAACTGGTACGCTTTATTTTATTGAATAATAATAATAATATACAATTAAATAATATAATTATGTTAGATATAGCCATTTTATACACTCTTAAACCGCAACTGTATCTCTTTACTGCTCCCTTTAACTGATACTTTATGTGACCCCTGAAAAAGTTGAATAGCAATTTCACACATACCGCCACTGATTTCGATGATGCCCCCTATGGAATATTTAATTGCATATTATTACCAATAATTGGAGATACTTTTCATTTGATTCCAACCTGGGTTTTTTTTTCATACTAGATGAGCATTGTCCTTTTAACAACAAACAACAACAAAATAAGTTGTTAAATACCTTAATGGAAAATGAGATTGTTACGTAAGAAATATCTTGTTTAGTAGGCAATTGGCTCAGGTAAATTTCCATTGTTTTTCTCTCATCATCTGATTGAAAATTGATGTGACACAACCGAGAGATTAGAATAAGGAACAATGACTTTCTTTCTATACGAGATACCTACATGAGCATCACTAACTCCAACATTCACTATTACCGAGAAATTTCTTATACAAAACCTTCATGTAATTATTTTGCTCTCCGAATATTCGTATAGTATGTTAGTATGTATAAATGGTTATAGTGTTTTATTTTAAATGCTCACCGCTTAAATAGGTTTTCAAATGACTTAATGTGCGTGTTGCCATAATTCGTGCTGTGGGTACCCTTTTAGAGCACTATGTATTTAGATTTTAGACATCATTAATATGAAATGATTCCCTCTTAATGCAATTTTTATGGTTTCAGAGTATTTTATGTTACTAATCGCATTTTTGCTAATTTATAGATACCAAATGAATGTGCTACGTTATATCACGTAAATGTGACAGGTAGCGCAACATTTTATCGACTCGTAGGCATCAACTGTTAAGCACTAGTACATCATTACGTTTTCCAACATCTAAAAGCTACTATCATGAATTAGATGCATTATAAAAAGAAGCGACTTTTAGAGACATAACAGTCGATGGATCTTTTCTTATTGTCTCTTTATCCTACAGGCGCGCGTACGCGCCTGGTTTACCAGGATCAGATATTTAGGAACGGACACAGGCTTTATGTCACATAGCATTTTTCAATTTCTTTACTACATTAGTACGTATTATGTAGAGAGGAGATGATAATGTAGTTCACTAGCAAATAAATATGACATAACGCAACGTTTTCTGGCTTCAACAAGTAAGCATCAGTAGAAAATTACGTATTGCACATTACTGCATCCATTTACAAGCATTGCAGTTTGAAATGTGGACCGGCACCGCACATATGCCTACAAATCGTGTTTCATTACGCGAGCATTACCCGATCTGCTGCTCTCTACACAGCCGGGGGCATTTAATTTTGTGAGCGCTCATTCGTGAAGATGGTCGCTAACGTTGTACTCGTATCTACAAGCTACTAACCTAAAGTATACGTTATACAATAAATCAACTTTTAACCTTTTGAACGCCAAAGTCGACTATAGGTACTTGACAAGCACATGCGGGCCCTGTGCGCCAACGACGTCTACACTTGACAAAAACCCTGCCTCTAAAAATTTATACCAATAATAAAGAGAAAAGACTTGATTGTTTCTTTGTATTGATTAGGCTCCGAAACTACTGAACCGATTTGAATAATTCTTTCATTGTTGGAAAGCAATCTGTACTAACCTTAGGTACCTACTTTGTCTCATTAGGTTTGGCTTTTGCTACTGAATCAATTAGTGAGTGATTTATCATCCGCTTTTTATTATTATTCCTAAATAACCTTATAAATATACCAAAATCGTCGAAAAACCTAATATTAACCTAAAATGTATATTTGTATCTCATTAATATTATAATATTCGTTTGTCTAATTTTAATAGGTATGAAAATGCACATAATTAATAATGAATGACAATAAACAGCAGAGTGAGCATTCATACGAGTGGACACTAAGTAGCGGATGACAGACAAAGAGATAAATGGGCTGTGTGAGATATGATATTATTGCGTGAAATGCGTTAATGCATAGCAGAAGCCTGAAGGATGGAAAACATGTTTTATCGACTGGACGTCGGACACACAAGGCAATAAAATAATGATGGTCTACTAGGTAACACTTTTTTGTTTAGAAAAACTTATAACAATATTACAATACCTACAAATGCCTTCGAATTAGTTACTTCAACCGCTCACTATAATGTAGGAGATAATTTACTGAATCTCCAATCTCGTTTTTGCAAGTTGATTGACAACCATAAAACGTTCAGTGGGTGGAATACGTTTCAACGATTAAAACAAATCGTGTCACATAATTGCTAAGGGCTACAAGTCTGTGGCTCGGGTCAAACACGATGAAAATGAATTATTTGTGACTGGCCACTTATGAAGCTTGTGTTGCCAGCACTCATTGTGGAATATATTGGTAAAATAAAACGCTTTAATGTTGCCATAAATTTTGGTTTTTAATGGATATTAATAACTAGACCAAATAAACACACATATTCATCACATTCATATTTTTCCTGTTTCGAATTAAAACCTCAGCGTAGGTCGCTCATAATTTTAACAGGGTCAAAACCATGAGTGTAATTTAATCATATCCTAGCACCCATAATTGGAACATGTCAGGTCTATTCATATTGACTAATACGCGTAAAATAAGCAATAGCTGTAACGCACGCGACTACGCGACCCGTACGCGTTAACTTGCATTGGAAGTATATCATTATGTAAGCGCTCTTAACGTATTGTTTTATAGACAAGGTGCCCTAAGCGACGAAGGCAACGCAACGTGGCAAGCAAGTACAACGCACGTAGCGCGGGACGTCTCATAAGCTCGTTGCGCTTGCCGCATTGCATTGCGTCGCTTCGCCTTCGCTTCC
This sequence comes from Mecyna flavalis, assembly GCA_949319885.1. Lineage (NCBI taxonomy): Eukaryota > Metazoa > Arthropoda > Insecta > Lepidoptera > Crambidae > Mecyna > Mecyna flavalis. The sequence goes on from OX439437.1 coordinate 11,180,905, forward strand.
TACATCGCTGGCTTAGGACTTAAAGTTTAGTGAAATGACTCTACGTTTATAAGTACTCGTAGTTGTATAGTTTTGCATTATATTTTCAATAGTTTTTTTTTAGTTGACGAAAAAGCGTGTATAAATTAAAAAGACTGTCCTACCGTCAACTCAAACCATTTTGCTAGCGTCTATTCTCGTATACAGATTTGCTGACACTGCTGCGATGGCTGGAAACTTCAAAAGCCTAGTCTAAATTGCGTTTTATCGTTTACGTACTCACGTGAAGTGAAAGCTGGGAAAAAGTATTATTTGTCCAATTTACCTGCGTGTACATTGTACAAAGAAGTTGTGTCATGGACCCAATAGAAGCTATCTTTTTTATGGTACATACCTATAGTGTTTCCGTATTGCGGACTCAAACTTATTTTCCTGGCCGATTTATAAAAAATTTATTTGTCTCATTACATATGTTTACTTTTGCGAAATTATTAGGTCCATGTATATTGACTAACTTGCATGAAATCAGCACTGGTTGTGTTCAATCGCGTGTCACTATTACGCAGTCATCGCAGCGCTCCCGTCAACTCGTACCGGATCCGTATCATTATGCATTTTGTGCAAGCGCCCATTCATGAACATATCTATCTACGAGTATACTGTCTCTCTGACTCTGCATTTCCTGCGATCTACAAAAGCCTAGGCTGAATGTAACAGTTGTAATATTACGTGCATGTGATTTTTGTATGTCATTTTTAACTTTTACATAATATCATCTCTGTAATGATTCAATGTTTCTGTGTCTAGTTCGTTGATACTTTCCTTCACGTGAGCTGTTTCTTTTTTATAAAAGCCTCAATGGCACTTCATCGTCTGCGAGTATTTTGTTTCGTCAATTTGTAAATAACCTTTTCCGTTCCTTTTTTTTATTTCCATTAACTGGAATTAGCTGTAAAACTACTTCAATCACTTCAGCCCCCGTAATCTCAAGGAACATAATATTCCGAGATTGCGTGATTATGTCCGGACGCAGGGAAACCACGAGTGGTCTGTACAAACAATGTCAACAACTCGCGGCTCTTCCGAAGGAGTGTTAAAAGGGTCTGAAGTGAAGGCGCGCGGGCAGAACAATAAACACGCCAAGTGTATGTTACAGCGAAAGTGTCACGCGATCTCGTATAACTAAATATATTTTGGAGGAAGGGATAAGGCTTATTATTGTAATTTCAGATTTCGGTACTACACAAGGACCTGATTTACAGTTATCTTGTAAATATCAATAAGGTATTTAAGTGATATAAGCTTAAACTATTTGATTTCAATCGTACTTGTTGTAAAGCATATGTACATAAAAACGGTTAAAACTATGTCACTTGTAATGTCGATTTTGATACCATTTTTTAAAGTGAAGAAATCCTTTATCTATACTTTAGCACCCTGAGGGAGTAACTAGGGTTAACTATATTGGATTCCATCTCCTAATCAATGCATGCAATGCAATGCGGCAATAAAAAACTGAAAGATTTTAATAAAAATATGCCATTTATAGTTGTCCATTTTCGTTACCAAAACACACAACTATTGGGTCGACGATAAATACTCATGTTCCGTGCAATCATCCTTTTTATAGTTTCTCCAATCAAACAAAACCAGATTCTACTCTCTAAAAGTCTATATAGTAAACAAGAATAATTAAAATATTTTTGTATACCTTTTTCATTTCCAATCATTTTCTAGCGAGCACTCAGCCGTATCTTCAAAAGCTCAGCAAAATTTGGGATTAATTCAATTAAAAGAATGGAACAAACAAAACTATCAATATCTCTAATGGAAAATGGAGCTTACGGCAAACTCGCCCAATTTCAGACATACATTCGTTATATTGAGATCGCGATGAGATCTTTTTCTACTGGTTCACTTTAGATTCCTAGTAAAATTTTCATCAGGCTAGCATGTTTTAGAATGTTAAATACATTCCCTTCGTATTAGTAAACATTGAGCTGTTATATGCGAGTAGAAAAGGTTGACGTGATTTATGTTATGAGGCGATAGTTTGGAAGCTGGAAAGTAACATTGGCTAGTTTTAATCCCAGAAAAATTATCGCGTTCCTTCAAAATAACTTCGTATAGTCCACAGGATCGTAGCCGCAGGAAGATACCTACTTAGTAAGTAAATAAATGTCTAAAGTACAAAAAACTCATAATACCTCAGTATTATGAGTTTTTTGACTTTAGCACCCTGGGAGAGTAACTGGGGTTATATTGGATTCCACTTCCAAAAAAAAACGATAAACGACGACTAAAAATCAAACACGTTCCCCAATGAAAAAGGTAAAACAATATTGAAGCACTAAATTAGTTTTACGTCGACAAACAAATTCGGTATTACTTAGTTCGCAAGTAACTCGGTTTGCCATCCCAGCGTTCGTTATTAAATCAATACGAAATTAGCTTCTCATCCAAATTAATTTAACTTAGTGACACTTCACATTGATATATTGCTAAGAGCGCGGAACTTCGAAAACATTCCTCTGGTGGATACATCGTTTTGCTAAACTACGAACGAGGGCTTTCAATAACAAAGAGAAACGTGCTCTAACTCACAAAAAAAAAGTTTCCAGTTAGGTTGTGTGTTTTCAATTTTAACGTTACTTTTTATTGAATTTTTTTAATTGAAAAACTGTGTTTGTTATTGAAATGGTGTACTTTTTGTTAAGTAAAATTAAAATTTGAAGCAAGCGTAAAATCCTTTTCCTATAAAGAGGAAAATTACATTTATTATAAAGATTAACACCGGTAATCGAACCTACAGCCCTTAAAGACCACCGAGGCGGCAGAAAGTTTCGGGTACAGCTAACTACAGGTGCAGGTAAATTTTAAATACGGTGCAGCATTTATTTGCTTAAAATCTGTTTTTTTTTTGTTAGAGGCGGCAAACGAGCCAGCGTGTCGCCTGATGGTAAGCAATCACCACCACCCATGGACATCAGCAACACCAGAGGGATCGCTGATGCATTGCTGGCCTTTTTAAGAGGGTGTAGGCCTCTGGCACTCTTACAAACCAGACGTAACACAATTAGTCACTATTATTTCACGCTGGTGTTATGTGAGAGGGTGGTACTACACCGGACGAGCCGGCTTATTCGTACTGTAAAACAGCATGGTAGTGGTAGAACCACTACTATATAAACATATATTAACATACACCACAGCTACTCGTATATGACGACATGAAACTGTATAATGCCCATTCAAGTTCATAAAAAGAAAATGATATGACGGGTGTCATTTTGTTATCCCACATGTAACATAGTATAGTAGTATTTTCTATCACAAATAAATAACGTGAAATCTTAACTCTGATTGAACCTTTAAACAGCCTATACGGCAAAACCAACTTGTCATTGATAAATTTATTTTGTGACAAAAAGAATCGCGTACTTAAATCGCCCAATACTTTTAATGTTTCCTCTTAAATAAATTATAAGCAACTAGTATTTCAATACAAAGGTCCAGCTAATAATCCCAGCAATGACTTTCCACGAGCCAATATCTGCCAACCCTACTGGATTATAAACTGTGATTATTACGACGCCGCAAGAGGATACACCTGCTCAACAACTGCTTAGTATTAAGTGACAATATACAATTTGGTCGTATAATAATTTTCCAGGGCATCCAAAATACGAGACAAACCCAATATTAAGTTGGGTTCAACCCGGCATGATTGTGGCTATTTGATATTCAACTCGTGTAAAGCTTAGGGTTGGTTCTTCCGCTCCAATTCTTCACCCGTTTTATCCGATTCTATCCCAGTAATTTATATTTTATGTTTTTGGTACAATTACAAAAAAAAATGTTTTCCAGTGATATTGACGACGGTATAAACAAAACTGGAAACTTTCCACTGAAGATTATTCACCATCGAACGATAACGTAAACAACGTAAAGAATATTTTGTTTACCCCAATGGTATTTTTAACAATATAAACGTCACGTTCATCGAAATAAGGGTTCAAAGCAAACCTAAAACTGACAAACATCGACATGTTCCACTAAGGGTGCCATCAGACGGACTGCACCGCAGCGACTGCGCGCAGTCGACAGTGGCACCCTAATGAGTATAGCGGAAGATACGTACATCACACAAGGGAAAAAGATGGCTATAATTTTAAAGATTGAAGACCCGCGACCTCGGGTGACTGCCGACTTCTCGACCATTACACCAAATGCCTCCTCAAAACTTAAACCACTAGACCAAAGTTGTTGAATTCGGATTCGGAGCAGTAATATTATTGTCATTAATACGTACCTAGTTACACCTACTATGCCGTTCTTTATTAGTGATCGATGACTAAGCCGCAAAAAAGTGAAGTTAGAGCAAAAGTTTACGTTTAGCAGCATATTTCACACTATGGCCGGACAACGCCCCAGAACGAAAGAAACCACAAGAGAAAAGTATTGAATAAACAGCTTTCGAATATTCTATTTAAGCTAATATATAACTATGTTGAGAAGTCGCTCCCCCACTTTGAGTAATCACACAGTCGATTATCATAAACAATGTTAGGAAGTTCTAAAGAATCATAAGCACTTAGCAACTTCTTTTTACGTGGCCGCCTTTACGTTTTTCGCTACTTTTTGTGGCTTAGTATATTGGTATTACTTCTAAAATGTTTCCTTTTACGTTACTTGTCGCTTTGTTGGGTCATAAATATGACCAATTGTGGGTCCTTCATAATCCCTACTGATACAAATGCGAAAGTAAGTCTGCTTTTACGTCATAAACACTATTTTTACCGATTGATACCGATTTGATGAAGCCTTTGGAAGGGAAATAGGAAAAAATCCTACCACCCAGAGGCGCATTAAACGTTGAGAGCGCCGTAGGCAAGCATCTCATCGGCGCCCCTAATTTTATGCTATATTGTATATTTTTTCTGCCCGCGCGCCCCTTTGTACCGTCGCGCCCCTAGGCACATGCCTACTTTGCCTTTAGGATAATCCGCCTCTGCTACCACCAACCAAGTTAGGCCCGGTTTTATAACCTTACGCTTAACCACTGTTACAGTGGTTCGTCAGAGATAGCGACAGTCAAGCGGGTAGCGGTACGCCGCAGTCGGTTAATAGATGGGTGACCATTCTGACCACATTTAGTGACATTTATTTTGAGCGTCTCCGTGCTTCGGAAGTCATGTTAAGCTGTTGGTCCCGGCTGATAAGCTGACATTAAGACTAGTCACAGGCTATTTGGCGGCTTGATAACATCTGACATTAAGGTTGGTCACTTGCCTTACGCACCCCTCCACTAACCCGCACTGGGCCCGCGTGGTGGATTATGGCCCACAGTATCTCACAATTGAGATAAGGCCTGTGTCCCAGCAGTGGAAAGTGGGAATGTATATAGGCATCATCATCAGATGATGGTTCGCATTTTTTAACCGAGGCTTAACCACTGTCCAACATAGGCGACATTATGGTATCAGAAAAAAAATACTGGCACTTATATCGAAAGGCTACATCACGGACAAACCGTAATTTATTTTAAATTTAATATAATACAAGACGATGGCTTCATGAATTTCGTGGAGCCCTTAAATTAACTCCGAGGCGACACTGATTTATTTATGAAAACTACTGAACTGGTCTAAGTATACAACTGAAGTTTAACATTTCTGTTAATATTTAGACCACACTGCCTCGTAGTTAGGACCTCCACTTAAACCCGTCATAAATTTAAATTTCATTTGCTCAACTTGTTGTTTACTAGTTAAATATTTCCTACTTTCGAAATCCAATGATTCTACATATTTATTGGATTCGTATCGGCAAAGAAGGTCGTGTCGAATCCAATAATTAGACTTCTAGATGAAAGAAAACATCACATGTTTTATGAAATGAAATGAAATGAAATGAAATGAAATGAAATGAAATGAAATAATATATTCAGCAATTTGATTTACATAGTAAATTCTTTTGCACGTCAGATTTTTTTACCCTACCAGCGCCTCGACGTGAATGGCCTGTTGAGAAGAGGCGCCGCAAGAAACTCAACAGTTATATATGCCTTTTTTAAAAACTGTTTCAAGGTTACAATTATTTAATCCTAAAGACATCGATTTTTTGGTTCGTTGACACTGGTTACATGATGGAACTATATATGGGTATCGAAATGTAGGAACATTTCGTATTTTATATTTTACTAAGGCACGAGTTTTGATTTGTTTTCTTTTGGCGGCACTAGTATGCCCTTGGGAGACCCTTGACAGTAAGGTCAGTACTGAACGCGCCACGTTACTTTTTATCCACTAGCTGTAAATAAAGCCTTGGATATAAATGCCACGCATTGAGCAAACATTTTTAATAAAACATCTAGCAATGGAATAAAGGTAATAGTGACTACCATTAGCCCTTCCATTAGGAGAACTACGTGCCCATCTGCCGACTAAAGTTGTTAAAATAATCCCACGTCCATTCTTAAATCCCTTTAAAAAGAATATTGCAAAAAGCCAAAATCTGTTCTTCGCTTCGTTATATCAAATCAAAGAATACAGTTACCTTCTTTTATGAAAAGCGAAGATAATATCTAAAAAGAAACACAAAAGAAGACCGACAGAATGGTGAGTTTCAATACGAAGTTTGAAACTCTGAATATTACACGAATTACGAGTATATTTGGAAACGGAAATCCAAACTACCAGAGTAGAATAAGGAAAAACATGCTACTTGTGCCAATTTGTTATTGCAAAAACCCGACACAGCATTTGTTCAGTGAAAAAAAAATGGAATGGAAACAAATAGTGGGTTCATCTTTCTTAAGTCGTAAAATAATGTATAATTATACTAGCTGACCCGGTGAACTTTGTTTCACTTACCTCTTAATATATACCATATCCATATTATGTATTTAGTATTTTCCTCGCAATTTATCATCGTTTAAACCTTCCCTGGACTTCCACGAATATTTCAAGACTAAAATTAGTCAAAGCGGTTCAGCCGTTCTCTAGTTTTAGAGGGACTAACGAACAGCAATGCATTTTTATTTATATAGATAGATTATGTTGTAAATCTGCCAACTTTAGTAAATAAGTGTTACCATTTCTGATAAAAATAAAATTAATTTATTAACACAAAATAATATGTCTGCTTTATCTTATTACTAAAAATCACTTCTGTTGTTTAGTTCTTGAAAACTATAGTTAATCTCTAGTCATATTGTATAAGATTAACTCGTGTTCCTCGGTGGCAGTGTAAGGTGCCAAAAGTATACCATTTGATAAAATTAGTAACGATTTCGTTGTCAAAAATAAATTTACAATCTTATGGAGGCCGGCCAGAAAAGTTAATTATAATAGACTTAGGTCGACCTTAAAGACATAATCGTTCCTCAAAGCCTCGAATCAACAAACTAAGGAATAATATTATAAGTTACGAAACCCTTCGCCTACGGATACGGATCGCCTGTAGATAATAAACAACCGAATCCTAAACTAATACAAATTAAAAGTAAACCTCTTTATATAAATTATAGACCTCAACCTCATATTACTAAAATAGATGACACTTAAATTAATCGTCTTCTCATTATTCGTAGGACTTTTTGGGCAAACTTTAATGTGCATTACTATGTTGTGTTAAGAAGGGGTAGATGAAAGTAGCAATATCGATCTTTGTAGTTGACATAATTATAGCGTCGTCATTGAAAAAAAACCGTAACATTCAGTAATCATTAATCCTATTAGGATTAAGGATTACTTAATGTTACGGTAATCCTTTCCATATACATAGAAAGATTTAGACAGACACGTTGCTTATACTATTAGGTGCAAGTAACGGATAGACATTACTAATATTATATCATTTTGTAAATACAAACATTATTATTATACATATCAACACTCAGATCACGATACAAACAGACATTTCAAATAGTTCCAAAGCTTCTCAAGTAGCTACTTTTAAAATTACACTGAACCTTTTCAAAATCTCTTGGAATAATAAAGTGTATTTGCACCTTTCGAAACCTATTTCGGGAGTTACGCTTCATGAATTCTCTCCTATGACACGTTCCCCTGTCTCTCTCAATCTTGATACAACGATTGAGTGCGCTTTCCAACAAGTTTACTATTGACACCAAACAGTGAATATGTTTGGATATTTTACAGAGAAAATAGAGCCATGCGAATACGTTGATAAAACTAAATTGGCCCGACTAAATCTCCACTTTATACAAAACTCACTGCGCTCTTTGATGAATTGACAAGAGCGTGTTTAAAATACATTCATTGAAGCGGAAAATTAGGTGCTCTATGCTCTAACAGAAAAGTGTCATTTGCATGCAAATCTCTGTCGAATATTTTATAAATGGGGCGCGCAGTATTGCAGACTCGTATATTACTCCAAATAACAATGTTGACTAAAATATATTATATTCTGGTAAAAGCGAAAGTTTCATTATTCAGTCTTCAGTTGATATCAATTAAGTTGTACTTACTATTTAAAAATTCTATCTCCACTGTGTCGAGATATAATAAAATGATAGAACAAATTAAAAACTTGAGTCATTACGCGCCCATTAGGCAGCGAGCGCCATATTGCAAAACACAATAAATCAAAATATCAGAATAAACTTTATTTAAAATACAAAAACAGAACACAAATCGATCGAACAAAATCCGCCCATAGTTGCAACTAATGACCATAAGGGTGAAACTACATAGTGGCAATAAGTACGAAGTTTTAAGGCATTCGACAAATTACCTACATTATTCGGAAAAATCGATGGATTAATATTTCTCAACATCAATGGCCCGCTGTTCGTGTTGATGGGTTGATCTACTTCACCAGATATCACTCTTGTTCGATCTCCATACAGTGTAAGCAAGGGATTTTAAGTATGCTTTTTTGTCTAAATGTTTCTTAAGTATAAACAAAATAAGGTACATTAACCTAATTTTGTTTATACATGTCATCCCGTTTCATTTACTCGTATTTGTTTCAATTTCTGCTTTCTCTTAATCTTGCGTCTACGTTCCTTTTTCATACTTAGTGCCATTCCGTTTCATTTATTCATCACCGTTTCAATCCTTTCAAAAAAATATTTCAATATCTGTGCAGCTCGTCCCTTAGACTCTTAGACCCGAACGGTAATGTGCATACGAGGCCGTCGCCGCCAAAACAAGCCACTTGACAGCCGGTCGTTACCGCGCAACTCAATGAACCCAACATCCCGCAACAGGGCCCACTCCCTAATAATTGTCACAATAGTGTTTCACTAGTTTTTTTTTTTTTGTATCACGTTTATTTTACAATAAAAAAGGAAAGTATCAGCTTGTTTACTCACTGCAAGGAAAAGGTTACATCATTCAAATGAAGTCATCACTAACTTGCAATGCACAAACAAGCTGTATTCGAAAAATCCAAAACAAAATTTGCCCGACCCGGGAATTGAAACCAGGATCCCGAGATCACGACCAGGGGGCCTAGACAAAGTAAAATTTTAACAGCGATAGCGAAATTCGCTTACTTCAAATTGTATGGATTTGACTGCTGCCTTAGAAAAGTCACGTGGTCAATCGATATTTAAAGTAAGAATTTTAACATTCGCCTTCGCAAATTGAAAAGAAAGAAAGAAGCTAATACGAATAAGCGGCCACTGCGGCCTATTCCATTTAGGGACGCTTCACCTGAAAGCGTCGCTCAATATGCTGCCAGACTGTAGGCTCATCTGATCTTCGAGCCTCTGATTTCAAGTGACTGGCTCCCAGATTAATTTTGCCGGAACACAGCAAGAGCTGTTATGGCGGCAGATTTCACCCGTGGGGGTAGCTAGCCAGTCTGACTCTGAAAAAGCCCTACCACCAACCAGACTCAAGGTGGGAATCGAACCCACGATCCCCGTGTTTTTATACCCAAGCGGCTTAGCCACTGTTCCACGGAGGCGGTATTAATATCGAGATCAAGACAAAAGCCGTAAAAACCGCCTTCATTGAAATGAAGTAATCATATTCGTTAAGAACCTACTATCCCTCCTACTACTAATCAAAGGCTCAAATATCAGATGAGCCTACAGTCTGGAAGCACTTTGAGCGACGCTTTCTTTCTGGTGAAGTGTCCCAAAATGGCCGCGATTGCCGCTTCAATCAGGACTTCAGGAGGGCTGCGTGTCTGTCTGCTAACTGATGTAATTTAAAAAATACCTACTACCTATATAGTTATAAAATGTTTACCGTCTGCTCGTCATTAAAGGAGCTGGCATGTGTTTATGGGGTCCTAAACCCATTGGCGTGGGTTGTGACGTAAAAGCAGACCCTTACCTGCGGGAATCCCGCGGTTTTATACACCTTTCCTCTGACTGAGTGCCGAATTTATTATCTGTTTATACTTGTTCGTATTATTATGGTCTCGTATTGCAGTGGTGAATGAATTAAAAATGTTGTCGAATATATAGTAACGTTATTTTATGAAAGAGAAATTGTGATGATTCGTGATCTGGGAGGGTTCAATTACTGAGTTTATGAAGATTGAATCGTGTTTTACAAACACGATAGATTTTGTCAAGTGTGGTGATAAAGCCAATATGAATGTGACGAGTGTTTGATTCCAATCATGGGAACGTTTGCCATACTACACTTCTAATTAGAGCGGACGCGTTAAAAAACCCGAAATTCACCATACTTATCATAATTATCAAGGTAACATGGTGACTCTACCACCGGAATATCGTAGGACCATTAGATTTTTTGAGATTAGAATGGTCCTACACAAAGGGTTTTAACTCTGCGAGATTCGATTCTGTGACCTCTAGTATACTAGCTGACTGAACCAATACACCACCAATACACCAAATTGGTACAAAAATAAACAAACAATACAATTTTTGGAACATGACTCGTCAGTGTCGCCATCTGGTATAATATCATTATCATAAAAGCGGTAGGTTCTATTTCCGGGTGAAACTGCGGGCTCTAGTAACTAGTTTTCTATAACTATCAGGCTGTACCAAACTAAATGACACGCCACAAAGCTAATTTTGGAGCTCAATTTTGATGAAAACCCCGAGAGAGGTGTATTCATTTTACACATCAAATAACAAAGAGATGAGAGAGGTGTTATTTCGGTATTATTACACGCTTGTGTATTTACAACTAGGCATTTTGGTATATGTATGTTTCCAGTTTATGACTTTATGTATCTTGAATGTGTTTATGAATTTGAGGTTCATATGCAAAAAACTGTGCTGTTATAGGTGAAAACGTTTTACGAGTTATGAAATTTCAACAATTTGAAGAATTTATTATAAAAGTAATAAAAAATAAGTAGTGAATTTGTCAAAACGCAAGTAAAGCAGCCAACAGAACATAATATATCAAAACGCAATCACGCTTACTTAAGAATGTTTTTGTTTTTAATTTTAATGTACAGACATTCATAAGTTAAACGGTCATTACGGCAAGTTCCATTGACATTGAAAAACCCTTCACCAGAAGGTACCGCTTATGTGTCTTTGATTTCGAGCTTATTGACATTAATAATACCTATTGCCAGAGCATTGCCAAAACTGTTTATTATCTCAATTATCAACAGTGAGCTTGGTATCCTCAATGGTAGATCATGAGAGACCGGTGTCGATGCGGTGAAAATAAAAAAAAAAACCAAGGAGCCACGGCCGTCGAAAATACTATTTGTATTATTATGCATTTTTGTAAGCAGAGACAAATTACACTACACAAAACTATGTCAACTGTGCAACCAAATTTTAGTTTGAAAAGCTGAAATACGAGTACAACACCGCACTAAATACCTATTCTAAATGTTCTTGGAAATAAATGGTCCCCGTAGTGATAAATATATGAGAACATTTGTACGTAACCCTTGTTTAAAGCCAAGATTCTCTATTACAAAAGGTAAGTAACTTTATCAGATACTCGTAGTAATATTATTGTCTTCTTGTGTAATTTACTCTAGCCTATGTTTCAGATCGTTTTGAAGTTATGCGTGCACGCATAATACCTATGAATACGATACACGACACACACGAATTAAGTATTGGTACCCGATTGGTTTCAAAATATTGGACGTGTTCGATAATGACTAAACATGCTTTTAAGTGACCTTATTGTATAATCATATATCCTGAAACAAATTTAAACAACAGTAGTTAGGATTAGAAAATTAATAATATTTATATTCTTATAAATAGATATCTAGTTTAGGCAAATATCAACTCTGCACTGAAAAAGTAGACCCTTCATCAGGAAACGTCGCTCAATTTGCTTCCAATCTTTAGACTTCTTTGATCTTCGAGCCTTTGTAGCCCAAATGCTCTGGCGGGAATAAACAAAAGGGTTCATTTTTCATCTGGCAACGGAAATGGACTCTAAAACTAACAACACTGTCATTGAATCTGCTGACAACCTACAGATCGTTCACGATAAGAAGTCCTCTAGCCGCTATATTGGTACTTCTGTTTTTCAATACTTTCAACACAGACTTTCAATCTGTTTTTTGACAAATTTACATAGCGTAGGCAATGCTGCCAATATAGCGGCTAAAGGACAACTTATGGTGAACAGACTGTATATTTCTAACAATAACATGTCACAGCATGTCATTAACAGATATCACGGTTTATTTGGTACCAATGATTTAACTGTGAAATTAGTTAAACAGTGTTCAATTATTGTGTCCAGTCTAAGTTATCGTTTTGTGATGAATACTAACGATAATTTAAATGGAAACAAAACAATGTATCGCACTGAATGATGAAAAGATAAAAAAAAAACGATAAAATGAAACAATGTTCAGAATAGAATGCAAAATTGATTTATTTCGTCATTTGTTATAGCGATCCATTTTTACAAAGGTCGTGAAAAAAAACACCTCTGCTTTGTTAGATGTTGAAGGCATTTTAGAACAAAGGCTATCTTCAAACAATCTTTTAATATAACTCCCTCTGGTTAGCTAAATTCTTACAACCCAGTGTTTGCGCTATAAACCTAAAAGTTTTGAATTGTTTAACTTCGGACTTCTAAGCCGATATTGATCTACTTTATTATCGCTGTTAATTAGGGACTCCAAATTATTTAGGTTATCTCCAGTTTTCAGATTATCTCACTCACACTCAATTTTTTTATTATTTTACTATGCTATGTAACCTTAAATAGAAGTTATTGTTAAAGTCCCTTCATTTTATATCAAAAGAAAAAAAATTTTTTTCTGGTAACGCGGGTAATGGTTCCTGGTTTTAAGTAATAAATAAATACATTTTATAAAATTAATATTGTTCACACGGCTTCGGCTGAAATGATGATGATGATGATGATGATGATTCACACAGTACCGCCTGGCCTAAACTAAGCATAGTTTACACTTTGGGTGCTAGATAAGAGGCAAAACTACTTAAATTTTTTTTTTACAAATTCTTGAAACACCCAGACCGATACAAACAGACATATTCAATTTCATGCAAATATTTTTTGTGCGGAACGAATCCGCGACCCTTTAGTGTAATAGCAGACTTCTACAAATCAACACCTAATCGGTAGTCGAAAAATACTTTTTTCAGTCCGATCTAACTCATACCCCGGTAATATTGTGCATCCGTTTATACCAGGCGCGGTCCGAAGGGGGGGGGGGGTCACAGGGGACATGACCCCCCCAAAATCTAAGGTCAAATTCAAAATGTGGTGAATTCCATAAGTATAATTATTAATTATATATGATTTTGTAACACTTCCATAGGTTTTCTTTTTTTGAGTTTCTGAGGTAGTGAGTGACCCGGGCTGGTCAATAGCCACAAGGCTGGCTGGGGAGTTTAGTGGGTAGTGGACGCTTAGTCTCGAGTCCCACACACGGCCGCAGGTTTAGCTAGCCTGCGGATATGGTACAAAAACGCATTCTCCAAAAAAAAAAAGGGAATGCGTGACCCCCTCCAAAATTTCAGGTTGCGACCGCGCCTGGTTTATACTCGTACGGGTCACATAAGAATAACAAGAATGAATCATCGCATAAAGTAAGATCTGCATACGACGGCAATAAAGTTTATTAGTGATTTTAAAATCAAACGTAAAGTTAAGCTATCGAAATGCCTCATTGAAGTACCGATACATCTTTAACAGTTTGCTTAAGGTATTTGCATTTTCCATCAAAATGGAGTGCTATCGAGAATCCGTCATTTATTGGTTATAATTTATTCAAAAACAAACAAACACCCCGAACGCACAAGCACCTCTCATACAATTTACGTGCGTCAATTCAACTTTTCCTTCGTTTTTGTTTCCCCGTTTTTTGTTCGAGTTTGCCGGTTTATTTTGATGTCCGAATAAAGATAAAAACGCCAATGTATTCGAAATAACTTGTGTTTTTCCGTCCATTTGCAGGTTTGTTATAAGAGCGAGACTTATTTTGTTCGAGCATGCCTACGCGGAACTTCGTTGTTACAAGTAATGTTGAATTCTGCTCATCAGAAATGCTAGTTTTAATTTCGGTTCTAAATGTCCGTTCACATGCACAAAGTCGACGGTTTTCATCTGAGCGGAATGCATGCTTTATGGAATTTATCTATGTGCATAATTACTGTAGATGGAAATAATCCTTGACTGTCTATTTACCATGGGCTATTTAAACATGTTGCCTTATTCTGGATCCCCTGAATAGCGTTTTGTCAGGTTAGTCACCTTCAGAGAAGAATTAATTTATGCACCATAACCGCAGGCAAGCTAGACCTGCGGCCGTGTGTGGGACTCGACACTAAAGCGTCCACTACCCACTAAACTCCCCCGGTTTCCCCTTTACACCCAAATCGGGAGGGGCCGATGGCAGACTTGTGGCTATTGACCAGCCCATCAAGTTAGTCACCTGCAAAGGAGATCGCAAAACGAGCGCAGTATTGCATAAGGCATGCACTTAACTCCATCAATAAATGGTTAATCATTTCAATTAATAATTTTGTTAACCTAATAAGTAGGTATTTCTATCTTTTCATGTGGAGAATTCAATAATGCATTCAAAGATAGAAATACTTATTAGGTTAACAAAATCTATTCATTTACTTTCGCTTGTTTTATTCATATTGTTGATTTTAGACTTTGAAAAAAAATTTCGAAATGTGACTCATCTGTCACATTGGGAAATACTCGGTTGAGAATCAATCAACGCCTAGTGAAGAAAAAAATTTAAAGAACACCGCAAATTACTTTTTAATGGGCGAAGTTCTTGCAAGTCCGTATTAGCTAATGGATTGGAAATCCGTTTCGGAGACGGATTCTTGCGTGCGTAGATTTCTATCAGGTGATTTTGACGTTTAAATACTGATAGTGTTATAGTTATTTATTGCTCACTAAGTATCACGAAGGTGCAAATGATATTCGGATATTCCTACATACCTACTCGTCCTAATCATTACAGAATGTGGAAGCGAAAAGTCAGCAACATCGAAAATACCTATTTCTAGTTAAATAGACCTAATGGGGCAATGACCTTTAGTAGTTTGGCCGAATATTCTATGCCATTACTCTGCCGACATGGACAAATAAAAACATCGTAATAAAAAATAACATAATATTCTTATTCTTCTTAAAATTTTACTTACAAAAAAAAGATGATTGGGCACAATGACAGTGACGCAGACGTGGATGGAAATATCAAAGAGATAGTACATACGGCCGTTCAACCTTCGGTAACAGGAAATAAAATCTTCAATTTCAATAATCCAAAAGTTACGAGTAGGAAAACGGGACACAACTTCATTGTTACTCTTTTTACCTTTTTACCCTTTTAGTCAAACGCACAAAGTCAGCATTGCCTGAATTATTCTGCTGGGGCTTTTTAATCTTTCTTCAATCAATTATTCCTGTTTCCATTTTTTTCGAAGCTGCATCCAGACACATTCTCCATTTTATAATACAAAAACATTCACCAATAATATATTATCACCCTCTTTCGTTTGTCCAACTTCACAAACGATACAGGCGTTAAAATAATTACCTACCCTGTCGGGAGGAGTAAATCCATTCCGATAAAATAACCAAAAAAACACATTTGAAGAGGAAAACATTAAGCGAAATAACAACAGTTCCGTTCGCGGCTTATTTGTGTACTCTGCTTTAAATCATGTCGGTCGGAACTCGGAAGGCGTATCATTTCAAACCGACAAAGAAAAACGTTAGCGAGAGGGCCGTGTCTCTAAAGCGCCCCGTCATTAATTTTGTATTAGAAAAAATGTTCCTCAAATCCGGCGTGCGAAGCGCCCGATCCCGTTTTCGCTTGATAAACCTTGCTTACCCACCGAGGGATTATATTTTTAAACCGATTAGTCGACGTCGCCGTAGCCTGTGGGGCACATTTCTTCCTTCCTATAAGTTGAACATTTTTGATAGTGTAGTCACGATAGAATCCATCCGTCGCGTCGTACCTATTTTTAAAAATAAAGTTAGTAACGCCACAATGTTGTGGTTTAACCACCGGGCTGAAATCGAGGCCCTTTTTTTTCGGAGGAGAATACGTTTATGCACCATAACCGCAGGCTAGCTAGACCTGCGGACTCGAGACTAAAGCGTCCACTACCCACTTAACTCCCCCGGTTCCCCTTCACACCCGATTGGGACGAGCCGGTGCTAGCCTTAAGGCTATTGGCCAGCCCTGAAATCGAGGCCCTGGGTTTCCCTAGCTCTAACTCGGATGTGTGATCAACAATCCGCTTTTGGCAAAGGTAGTAATTAAGCCAGTCGTTTTGAAGATGACTTCAATGATGAAAGCCTTTGCTCTTTAATAGGTCATAATTAGGCTGGTACTTAATACTTAACTAGATACTTAACTAGATAAGTTTTCTAAAATATGGACATAAAATAATATTACAAACATTCCCTAAACATAGCTCTTTCTAAAGATTCGATGAACATCAGACAAACGCCTGGAAACCAGGAACCATGCGCAATATTCGATAAATTTGTCCTGATGCTTTCAACTGTTAAAATTTCCTTATAACCTTGGGAAAAACATGTGGCAAAAACATGTACGCTTCTTATCTTTGTCTCCTAATTTGTTTTCAGAACTTCCAATCAAATTGTTCTTTGATCTTGCGTTGGGCGTTAAAGACACGTATAATAGCAGCCAAATTAATATTCTTGGATAGGTACTTTCTTACTTTACTATTGCTATAGGTATAATACCTCTATAGGTATATTTTCCAAATTGTCGGTTCTCTTAGCAGATTATATAGCAAAGAACTGAACAAAATCCCGATAAACATAAGTAAAGAACTGAAATAGTTTTTCAACTAGGTATTACGTACCTATACAAAATAGCGCCTACTTAAACTTAACCAACTGATACTACGAGTACCTATATCATTTAAATAATATTATCTGAATGCACAAAATGAACTTCCACCAAAAAGATTAAGAATTACTGTCTTCCCTAAATCTAATCACTCTAAACATGTTGCCTTATTCTGGATCCCCTGAATAGCGTTTTGTCAGGTTAGTCACCTTCAGAGAAGAATTAATTTATGCACCATAACCGCAGGCAAGCTAGACCTGCGGCCGTGTGTGGGACTCGACACTAAAGCGTCCACTACCCACTAAACTCCCCCGGTTTCCCCTTTACACCCAAATCGGGAGGGGCCGATGGCAGACTTGTGGCTATTGACCAGCCCATCAAGTTAGTCACCTGCAAAGGAGATCGCAAAACGAGCGCAGTATTGCATAAGGCATGCACTTAACTCCATCAATAAATGGTTAATCATTTCAATTAATAATTTTGTTAACCTAATAAGTAGGTATTTCTATCTTTTCATGTGGAGAATTCAATAATGCATTCAAAGATAGAAATACTTATTAGGTTAACAAAATCTATTCATTTACTTTCGCTTGTTTTATTCATATTGTTGATTTTAGACTTTGAAAAAAAATTTCGAAATGTGACTCATCTGTCACATTGGGAAATACTCGGTTGAGAATCAATCAACGCCTAGTGAAGAAAAAAATTTAAAGAACACCGCAAATTACTTTTTAATGGGCGAAGTTCTTGCAAGTCCGTATTAGCTAATGGATTGGAAATCCGTTTCGGAGACGGATTCTTGCGTGCGTAGATTTCTATCAGGTGATTTTGACGTTTAAATACTGATAGTGTTATAGTTATTTATTGCTCACTAAGTATCACGAAGGTGCAAATGATATTCGGATATTCCTACATACCTACTCGTCCTAATCATTACAGAATGTGGAAGCGAAAAGTCAGCAACATCGAAAATACCTATTTCTAGTTAAATAGACCTAATGGGGCAATGACCTTTAGTAGTTTGGCCGAATATTCTATGCCATTACTCTGCCGACATGGACAAATAAAAACATCGTAATAAAAAATAACATAATATTCTTATTCTTCTTAAAATTTTACTTACAAAAAAAAGATGATTGGGCACAATGACAGTGACGCAGACGTGGATGGAAATATCAAAGAGATAGTACATACGGCCGTTCAACCTTCGGTAACAGGAAATAAAATCTTCGATTTCAATAATCCAAAAGTTACGAGTAGGAAAACGGGACACAACTTCATTGTTTATTTTTTTTTTTTTTTTTATTATTAACAGCGGCTTAGTGTTTCCACAGTCACTGCGACCAATTCTGATCTATTGTGAACGCCACTTAGATTACAGTTCCTCTCCAAGCCCAACCTCTTCTACGAAGAGGAGGATATTCTTGGGGAGGATATCTTTAGCCTCGTCTGGTTGTAGAATGTGCTTCCCCAGAATAAGGCTACGTTTGTGCATCAATGGCTCGCAGTCCGTGAGTATATGCAGAGGTGTTTCGTCGCTAGTGTGACAGAATCTGCATTTCCTCGACACGCGTAGACCCATTACAGTCATGTGCTTATTAAGACAACAGTGTCCTGTAATGGTTCTAACCATGATGCGTACCTGTCGCTTACTCAGTCCTAAGATCCGTTTGGAAGTTTTCGGATCAAAGGCTTTTGTAAGTGATTTTGCGTGTTTAAGTCCTGGCATGTTTAACCATCCCTTTTTAGACTTTTTTGTGTATAGGTTTTCCAAGGTGGTACGGGCTAGGCTTTTGGGGATTCCACAGATTGGCTCTGGGCCATGTTGTGTTGCCTCCGCACCTGCTTTTGCGAGTTCATCGGCCCTCTCGTTGCCTATTATTCCCTCGTGTCCCGGAACCCACCTAAGTGTTACCCTATTATTCTTTCCGAGAGAGTTTAGTCGGGTCATACAGTCTGCCACCAGTTTTGACGTTACCTGGTTAGCGGCGAGTGCTAGTATCGCCGCTTGACTGTCTGAGTTAATGTATATTCCACGATTTACGTGGTTACTTTGCAGGTTGATTTCCGCACATTCGATGATGGCGAAGATCTCTGCTTGAAAAATGGAGGCGAATGTGCCCAGATTTTGTGAGTGTTCATATCTTGGTCGCTCTCCATATACTCCATAGCCCACCTTTGGGCCCATTTTGGAGCCATCGGTGAACCAGTTTAGGCTTCCCCGTTCACAGGTAACTTGGTTGTTTAACCAGTTTTCCCTGTCCGGTATCTCAACCTTGAATGTTTTGTTGAAAACATGGACCGGTGTCATGACATCGGGGGTCATCCTCAGAGTTGGTGTCTCATGAACTGAGTCCAGTAAGGTCCTCAATTTTTGAGAGATAGGTCTGAGTCCTCCCTGGGCGTTGAGTCTGTATGCGCTAGCTTCCGCCTCTTTGATTATGTGTAGGTCAAGAGGCATGATGTTGAGTAGCGCATTCAGAGCCGCTCCAGGAGTGGTGGACATGGCCCCCGTTGCCATTGCACAGGCAGTCCTTTGCAGACTGCCTAATCTGTCTGATGCGGATTTCTGGCTGGCTTTATTGTACCACACCACCGAGGCGTATGTTATTATCGGCCTCACAATGGTTGTGTACAGCCATAAAACTGCTTTGGGTTTTAACCCCCATGAGCTTCCTACCATACGTCCGCATGATCCTAAAGCTATTTTAGCTTTTTGGATTATGTTGTTTAAATGAGTGTTCCACGTAAGTCTCTGGTCTATGGTAACTCCCAGATACTTGACCTCCGTGGAAAACTCAATTTCATTCCCATTCAGCCGAGGTTTGATCAGCTTGTTCAGCTGTCTACGCTTGGTGAAGGGAACTATAACGGTTTTTGTGGCGTTAACCGATAGGCCATTGTCTCCACACCAGTCATTGATGGTATTTAAGGCCTTTTGCATCCTTAAGGAGATCGTAGTTTGACAGAAGCCTCTGACCGTGACCACGAGGTCATCAGCATAGCCTTGTGTATCAAAGCTTAGGTCTTCCATCTTATATAGCAGTTGGTCTACAGCTAGGGTCCATAATAAGGGGGATAATACTCCTCCCTGTGGACATCCCCTAGTGGTTCTGACTTCAACTGTTGTTTGTAGAAGGGTTAGCTTTACATTTCTTGTGGTAAGCATTGCTTCGACCCACCTAATGGTAACAGGCTCGACGTTCTTACGCACTAAGCCTCCAACCAGAAGGTTTGTTGGTGTGTTGTCGAAGGCGCCTTCTATGTCCAGAAATGCGCATAGTGCGATTTCTTTGTCCTCCAACGCCTTCTCAATCCTGTCAGTGAGGCTGATCAGGGCTGTTTCCGTGGATTTTCCACTGCGGTAGGCGTGTTGGAAAGGATGTATCGGGTTCATCGGTAAGATGATACTCCTGATATATATATCTATTACTTTCTCCATTGTCTTTAAAAGAAATGAAGTAAGACTTATTGGTCTGAAGGATTTCGGCTGAGCGAAATCCTTTTTCCCAGGCTTAGGTAAGAATAGAACTTTAACTGTGGTCCACCGTTCTGGTATATGTCCCCAGGCCAGGCTGGTCCTGTAGATTTTTACCAGATGTGGTATGAGGATGTTTGCTCCTTCCTTTAGATGTATTGGAAGAATGCCATCCTCCCCACAGGCCTTGTATGGCTTAAAGGAATCTATTGCCCACCTCACTTGATCTGGTCGAATCATAATGGCGGCTCTTTTCCAGTCCTCTATCCTTGGCCGGCTAGAGTTGCCTGTACTTGAGGAGTCCGCCGTCTGCTTCGAGCCTGGAAAGTGTGTGGCGGCTAGTAGTTCCAGTGTCTCCGTTTCGTTTTTTGTGAAAGATCCATCTGATCTTTTCAAAAGTCCTATTTGATTAGTAGTGGCTTTTGAGAGCATTTTGTGGAGTCGTGCCGAACGGGGGAGACTTTCCACCTCGTCACATAGCTTCCTCCACGATGCTCTCTTCGCCTTCCTAATCTCTAGGTTATATTTAGTTAGAGCTTGCTTGTATGTCTCCCATTCTTGGGAGTGTTTGGCTCTATTGAAAAGTCTCCTGGTTTCTTCCCTAAGCCTTCTCAGCTTAGGGTTCCACCAGGGGATTTTTGTGTTAGATGTTTTCACCCTCACAGGGCAGCTGTCCTCGTAGGCTTTACAGATTCCTACGGTGACTCCCTCCACTGCGAGTTCTAACGCATCCACAGTCCTAATATGTTTAGGCAGTACCTCTAGGTTTAATTTCAGTTGGTCCCTGTATTTGTCCCAGTCTGTTGTCCTAGGGTTTCTGTACACATATGTTTGACATGTAAGCTTTGCTTTTATATCAAAACGTATGTGTCTGTGATCTGACATTGAACTTTCGTCACTGACCTGCCAGTTTGCTATGTACTTGGCGAGGTTTTTAGAAGCAAAAGTTATATCAAGAACTTCTTGTCTGGCACGTGTAACAAAGGTCGGCTTGCAGCCTAAGTTAAGCGTGATCAGATTATTTTGTACGAGAAAGTCGTATAGTTTCTCACCTCTCCCGTTGATGTCTGAGCTGCCCCATGCTGTGTGGTGGGCATTGGCGTCACATCCCACTAACAGATCCACGTTGTTTCGCTGGGCAAATTCCACAACTCGCTCCAGGTCTACTGTGGGATCAGTTTTCTCACCTGGTAGATACGCAGAGCACAGGAGCACTTTCGGTCCATTTAGCCCTGGTATCTTCAGGAACCCTGCTACCAGGTCATCATTACATAACTCTGGTACAGGTAACAGATTAATGTTGTTCTTATATACAATACAGGATCTGGGCCTTCGCCCTTCTGAATGCACTAAGATCTTACCCGCAGAAGAGAGTCCCCGTACCACTGTATTGGCTAACCAGGGTTCTTGTATTAGGGCGAGGTCCACCCTGTTTTCGGCAAAGCAACACTCCACCACCGCAGACGCTGCTGCCGCATGGTGAAGGTTGCCCTGCAAGATCCTCGCCCTATCTCCCGTGGTCATCGCCATTTCAGAGGTACCTCTGCGGTGGAGCTGGGGGACATGGACGTCCTCTGCTGCCACTCGCTGCTCCTCTGCTCTTCTGCTCTGTCCCAGGTTTGGGTGGTCGACCACGATGGCATTCCACGGCTTGCGGCAAAGGGTCAGGGCCTTTTCGGCACACATCTCCGTAGCCAGAAGCCGTTTCAGCCTTTTCTTGGCCGCTCCGTTAAGCTTTTGCAGCTTGCAGTTTTGTGGGGTCTTTTCAGAATCAGTCAGTGTCTCGGCTGTTGTGCCCGTCACCGACAGATTCGTCAGACTCTCCGCAACTTCTGTGCTGGGTGATTTGGAGGCACTAGGCTCTCCGCTCGCCCCAGAAAGTTGTTCTCCGAAGGGAGAATTGGGTGGTGTTTTTGGTAGCTTTTCTTCCATGAACGTCCCACAAGTAGCTAGGGAAATAAAAGGTCACCCCCGGCAGAGCCCCGCTTGCCGGGGGAAGGGCTAAGTACTGCACCGATTCGCCCTGGTTTCGGGCAGGCTCCGTTAGAGACTGAGCTCCCTCTCAGCCACGCATTCTTCGGCACGGATCGCAAAACACCTTGAATTAGGGTTGGCGGTGCTTGGGAAGGAGGGGATAGGATGAAGCGGATAGGAAAGGAAAATGGAAGACGGGTTGACGCCTGAGGGTTTTTAGTTACGTCTGTTTCAGAAGGAATCAGACCAAAAACAGGCAGCAACCTCGCGAAGGCTGGCCCTCAGACTTGCCTTGAGGATCTACACGACCTGCGCTCTCCCTCAAGGCCATTAGCCAAAGCATTGGACGGGAGTGAGCCATGCAATAAGCGAACTACATTGTATTCTACGTCTTACTAATGCGCTAAGCTAATACTCTGCCTTTCGCTCGCCCCAGCAACTTCATTGTTACTCTTTTTACCTTTTTACCCTTTTAGTCAAACGCACAAAGTCGGCATTGCCTGAATTATTCTGCTGGGGCTTTTAAATCTTTCTTCAATAAATTATTCCTGTTTCCATTTCTTTCGAAGCTGCATCCATCAGACACATTCTCCATTTAATAATACAAAAACATTCACCAATAATATTATCACCCTCTTTCGTTTGTCCAACTTCACAAACGATACAGGCGTTAAAATAATTACCTACCCTGTCGGGAGGAGTAAATCCATTTCGATAAAATGACCAAAAAAAACACATTTGAAGAGGAAAACAACAACAGTTCCGTTCGCGGCTTATTTGTGTACTCTGCTTTAAATCATGTCGGTCGGAACTCGGAAGGCGTATCATTTCAAACCGACAAAGAAAAACGTTAGCGAGAGGGCCGTGTCTTTAAAGCGCCCCGTCATTAATTTTGTATTAGAAAAAATGTTCCGCAAATTATCCGCGTGCGAAGCGCCCCATCCCGTTTTCGCTTGATAAACCTTGCTTACCCACCGAGGGATTATATTTTCAAACCGATTAGTCGACGTCGCCGTACCCTGTGGGGCACATTTCTTCCTTCCTATCAGTTGAACATTTTTGATAGTGTAGTCACGATAGACACCGCCCGTCGTATTTAAAAAAATAAAGTTAGTTACTAATACTTATACTAGAGGCACGCTATAATGGCCGTTTTGACATATGTATTGCATTACATACATGGTTATTAATAAGCTTTCGCACTTTTTATATTAACTATCTGCTGTGCAGCAGTTTATGTGCTGTTTTTGATATTAGGGCCGTTTTTGAAACCGTTGTTCTGGGCTTTATTATACTAGCGGCACGCTATGATGACCGTTTCAAAACGGTAACGTAACGCCACAATGTAGTGGTTTAACTACCGGGCTGAAATCGAGGCCCTGGGTTTAATTCCTAGCTCCAACTCGGATGTCGTGTGATCAACAATCCGCTTTTGGCAAGATGACTTCAATGATGAAGAAAGCCTTTGCTCTTTAGTAGGACAAGCCTGGTACTTAATACTTAACTAGATACTTAAGTTTTCTAAAATATGGACATAAAATAATATTACAAACATTCTCTAAGCACAGCTCTTTCTAAATGTTCGATGAAGATATTTCAGACAAACGCCTGGAAACCAGAAACCATTTGCAATATTCGATAAATTTGTCCTGATGCTTACAACTGTTAAAATTTCCTTATAACCTTGGGAAAAACATGTGGCAAAACATGTAGGTACGCTTCTTATCTCTGTCTCCTAATTTGTTTTCAGAACTTCCAATCAAATTGTTCTTTGATCTTGCGTTGGACGATATAGACACGTGTAATATCGGCCAAATTATAATCTTGTGTAGGTACTTTCTTTCTTTACTATTGCTATTATATAGGTATAATACCTCTATAGGCATATTTTCCAAATTGTCGGTTCTATTAGTAGATTAAATCGCAAAGAACTGAACAAAATCCTGATAAACATACCTAAGTAAAGAACTGAAAAAGTTTTTCAACTATTACGTACCTATACAAAATAGCGCCCGGATTTCCACTGATCAAGGACTTAACCAACTGATACTACTAGTATATTATTTATATAATAATATTATCTCAATGCACAAAATGAACTCCCACGAAAAATATTAAGAACACCTACTGTCCCTAAATCTAATCACTCTGCCAACAAAAATCCGGCGGAGCTCAGACTTCTTTCACTACCACTTTACCTTGAGACCAAAGAATTTTTTTTAATGCTAGATCAGTTGGCAGACTGGCACGAAGCACACCTGATGGTAAGCGGCCACGCCACTGCGGCCTATTCCACTGAGGGACACTTCGCCTGGAAGCGTCGCTTAATGTACTGCCAGACTGTAGACTCATCTGATCTTCGAGCCTCTGATTTCAAGTGTACTGGCTGCCACAAAAATATTGCCGGAATACAGACAGAGCTGTCATGGGGGCAGATTTTACCTGTGGGGGTGGTAGCTAGCCAGTCGGACTCTGAAAAAGCCCTACCACCAACCAGACCCAAGGCGGGAATCGAGCCCACGACCTCCGTGTTGCATGTTCAAAACTAAATCAGATAATAAACTGGCTGATAAGGAAAAATCAAAGCAAAATACGCAACTGCCTATTTATTGCAAAACGGAATCAAAAGTGCACTCAAGGAATTCTACCCGTACCACTTCTCAGTATTATTCCGGAACTGTTACTCCAAGGTTTAAATAATTACATTAGACACTAATGTAATTATTTAAATAATTACATTAGACACTAATGTAACTACATTAGACTTAAATGTAGGTGGCAGCGACAACTAATAAGTGTACCTATACCATTCTAAATGTTTATTTTACATCATTTAATCTACCTAGCTGTTTACAAATTTATCTCTTTACGTTTTTGCAACCATTTAATCTTAATGAAGACAGGGAAAAAGTGTTGAAAGATTATTATCTTATAAATAAACCAAATTGCTTACGTTTCCAAAATTGATTTTTAATGGTAAATTACTTAATATACCTACTACGTCAGTAGTTATATAGGGTGTTTAATAAATCGAGACGAGTCATTATTTGTAATGATTGCCTAACTAATATACCTTCTAACACATATGAATAATTGAATCTCGATAGTGTTTAGTATTAAAAAACTATCTAATCCTCTACTTGTTTGTCCTCTATACGTTTATAATAATGTTCCAGTCATTGCAGGGTTGCGTTACATTAGTACATTACTCAATAAACTGAGGAAAGACCTGTTTTTAAAGTATTTTTATTTAAAACAACAGACATTGCGTTTGCAAATGCCGGCTACTTAGAAATAAAATACATCACAAATCGTAAACTCAAATAAGCCAGAAAATACTAGGGAGAGAAAGTTACAAAACATTAGGGAAGAATCAATGCCAATTGATTTTTCGTTTTTTTACACTCGTAATTCTACACAAACTCGAGCATAAGACAAACCTGAATCTAAAATAATCACAAAAAATGGTACTAAACTCAGCTATTTAAATCTGGTATTCTTGTATGACCTTTATGTATTTATATATTCAGGTATAATCGAGAGCAGGTGCCAACTGACATGTGAATAACAAATAAAAAACGTGCACAAAAAATTACAATTGCGTATTTTTATGTTAAAGACTTCCTATGTTCCTAAGGACTTGGTTTTTTTTGTCACAATAGGTATATTACTATGTCCCAGTGTTTCAAAAAGAGCTTCACCCTATTAATATCCCACTGGAGGGCAATGACCTCCATTCCATTATTGATACTAAATCATCTTTACAATTACGAGTTGTTAGGTTTATTTATCCAGATTTATCGCCACGCATGGCCACAACGCTGGCACACCGGCTCGTCCCAATCGAGTGAGAAGGGGAAGGTTAGTGGGTAACAGTCAGCGTTACCTACCAGTTTTTGTTTTTACCAAGTCGGGACTTTGGTACTTTTTGAGGGAAAATAGCGGGATTCTTCCGTCAAAAGCGGAACATAGTAAAAAAACGTATACAATCAAAGGTTTTTTTAAATAATTATCTTTTTATTTGACTTAAAATTACGTTAACGTGACAATAGATAGCAAAAGTAGTAGTAGTAACGTCCAAGGATGATTATCTTCATTACACGCCTTTCTTTCTCAGCACTGCACGTACTACGGTCGAGTTCTCCCCGAAAAGCGGGACTGAGTCTGTCCCGCGCGGGACATTTAATTTTGATTTAAAAATCGGGACGTCCCGCTAAAATCGGGACGTCTGGCAACGCTGGTAACAGTATTCATATTTATATATTACAACGGTGACCCAGTATGTACCAAGTTTACAATAAAACAATCAAAACCGAAGTAAAATAAAAAATAATGTTATTTTAAATCGCTCCAAAAATCTGGCAATCGAGTATTCTCGCCGCCATTGCATGGAAGTGCTCGAAAGTATTACCGGAAGCTAAGCTAACGTGTTAACTAACAACGCGAAAGGCCGCCCAAGGAATGTGCGCCGCCGGGCCGTCGCAGCCGCGCGGGCGATCGTCCGCTGCGCACGTTACAAGGGTCGAGCCGAAACGAGCGCGTGACGTCACGTGCTGTAGACCTTCTAACGAGAGCTAGTGATCTATATACAGTTGTGGCATCACACTAAAGAACACACTTCCAATTAGCTGATAAAGTTGACAGTATATATACCTAACTAAAACAAACATTTTGTTCGTGCGATGTAGGTTTTCCTCTTTTTTGTCTATTATTAAAACTATTATTCTTAAATATTATTACACAATTCTCTATATATTATAATTTTAAAATTATTTACCAAAAAAGAATATTAAAATAATACAGCATTCATAGAAATATTCATAAAAATGAAGTCTGCTAGTAGCAAAATCATGATAAGCGCCATCTACCGGTAACGAAATGTACCAGATACTAAGTGGGGTACATGACGTTATCAGAGCCGTGATTTATGTTGTGTACAAAATAAACTTTGAGATTTGATAACAACTTTACAATTACAAGATTATTTCTTTTGATAATTAATTAAACTCGAATTTTATCTTATAAAAGAACTACCTATAAAACCATTTGATTCTAATGTAGTTTTTTAAATATATGAGAATACTTACAAAATACATAATACATTACATGTGAAATGAAAAAATAAGAAATGGTATAAAAATAATATATATTTTATTATGTAATAGGTACATGGTTCTGGTAATGTTATAATTTTTAATGAGTAAGTAATTAATATATTTCCATAATATACAATATAAAAACTACAAATTACGCCGAGATCTCATACCACAGAATGATTGCGGCCTTTGGAAATTAAACTCCCAAAGGGGTTAAATGTCGTAATTTTTTAAACCACCTTTGACAATAATAGTAAATACAAATAGTTAAGTAAACCAATATCCAAATAAAACAAAATACGAGTACCTACACAAGTCAGAATCAACAATTAGGTATAAACGAAGAGTTATTTTTATTGAATCTACACGATTTTCAATTAGTTATTAGTTTGCCCTCAACTGCAATCGGAGAACGCATTTTCCTCCCTGTTGCATTTGCCTCTTTCAGAACAAAACGATAGGAAAAATTAATTAGCTGAACCAATAGAGCTGGAACCTCGAATTGAATTCAAACAACTGTTCCTTTACTTTAACTTTAATGTTAACTTTAACTTTAATAAAATTTACAATTATGAAAATATTTAATTTTTTAACGAGTTCAAAGAATGTGACAATTTGGAATCATACGAAACTGACATAAATACCACAATCTCAAAGGTTATTGACTGGCTAAGTTCAATTAATATTAAATTAAATTTAAATAAGACAAAAATAATGACATTTAATAATCAACGTACAAATAAACTTAAACTGGACATTCAATTTGAACAAACAAAAATAGAGGAAACTAATAAAACAAAGTTTTTAGGTCTTTGGTTGGATGATACTTTAACATGGAAATTTCAGACGGAAACTATATGTAAGAAGCTAAACCAGTACTCGTATGCATTATACAAACTAGCCCGAATTGTTAATCAACCTACCGTACTTGTGGCATACCATGCATATGTCGTATCAACTATCCGCTACGGAATCATTTTCTGGGGCAACTCTTCGGAAAGAGAGACTGTCTTCAGAGCACAAAAGAAATGTGTACGAGCTCTGTGTAAACTCCAGTCAACGGATAGTTGTAAACCTTACTTTAGGTCGCTAAAACTCTTGACCCTGCCGTCAATTTACATACAGGAAATGTGTCTATTTGTCAAAAAGAATTGGCACCTGTTTGATACACTAAAAAGTAGACGACAAAAAAACAAAATATGTTCCAAATTGCATAAGACAGCTCTTTTTACAAAGAATATTACAGGAATGGCACCACGAATATTTAATAAGTTACCAGATTGCATAAGAAATAAAGATAACATCAACTCCTTTAAGCGAGCACTTTTCCATTTTTTGACTGACAAGGCATACTACTCCATTGTCGAATTCCTCATGGACAATTTAACGGATAGGTATAACTAATATAAAATGCTACTGTATCAAAAATAATGAATAATTTTTGACATTTTAATTTATTATGACCATGTATAATGTTTGTGCTTTTAATTGTATTCTCTGACATTTAATATTGTATTTTCATGTTCATTTATCAGTGACTGTATTACTTTGCATGCCATACAGTTGGCAAATTGTAGCTGAACTACCACTAAATTTAAGACCTGTATTTACATCAATACCTACAATTGCAATAAATATATTTTGATTTTGATTTTGATTTTGAAAGAAAATGATTTTTAAAGTATAAAAGTTTATTAAATGTTTCTGAGACAAAAATATTAAAAATAGACAGTGTAACAGGGATTTTTGTCTAATTGAATGTTATTGAAACATTTGTCATCGTCAGCACGTCGCAGACCACTGCTGGACATGCATATAATTTTATACATATCCTACAATATAACAAATTATTTAAATATTAAATAAATAAAATACTTAGAAGGTGGGCCCGCGACACATCCGTTTAGCAAAGTGTATTCTCGAGCCATTTAAAATGACTTTAGTCATTATAGCTACAACACTAGTACGATAATTAATAATTAGGTTAATTAATAATATGTTTCTGTAATTAGGTGATTGCAATAATTACGCAGGTGGTAAGAATTTTTGAGTCATTTTACGGAAAACATAACGTATGATTATGATCAAGATATTTTTTCTGTTCTTTTCTTAAAAACTGGTGACCCTGGCGTTTGCTATGAATATTTTACGTTGATTCGTATACGTAATAAGTGCGTTGTACTTATTATTCCATGATCAGGGCCAAAGAAGGGTTGCTGTTATTGGGCCGGTCAATTGCCACAAAGCGGCACCGGTAGTTTTTCGAGTGTGAAAGGGAAACTGGGGTTCTTTAATGGGTAGTGGGACAAACATAAGCTTGCCAGTTATGGGTGCTTAAATGGATTCCTGCAAAATAAAAGGGTTGCATGATTTATAGATATAGATAGAAGAGTAGTAGCTGCCCTAAGGAAGCCCTGATGGACGTAGATACCTACATACGTGTAATGGGCATAAAGTTTAGTTATTCTTTTTCTAACATTCATAGCCTATTATATTCTTTTTATTTCAAGTAAACAATAGACTCAGTAATATTTAAGAAAGTCATATTTATTGCAAAGTAACTTATTATTACGATAAAGAAACAAAGTCAGACACCGGACAAAAAGTACAAGATTCAATATAAAATATTTCATACAATGAAAAATCATAAATTTATTTAATCTGTCCAGCTACACTACTATTTACTTTAATTTTTTTTAAATATTTTTTCGCTTAAATAAGTGCCTATATTTCAACCGCTTCTCAGTTCAGTAAGATGTCTCTACTACGAGTTTAAAACACCAGCAAAAACCCACTATCAATAAAAAAGATATTGTTTAAACAAATAGTGAATTAAATTGTTTGATTTAATATTACCACTGTATACACTTAAAAAGTTGTCCTCCTTGTTGTTTGCCAAATCTGTTGTATTAAAACGTGCTAAATAATTAATGCCAAAATGATGTCTACAATCTAATGTTTATTTAAATCTTTAGAAATATAAATATATGTATTAAACATACGTGGGCCGAGTTTTGCATAATTTTTACTATGCTATTCAATATATTCGCCTCTCGTAATGGTATCGTACAACCGGTTCCAGGTTATGACGATTCTGGTTATGATGAAAGGGAATGGATCTGCAACCTCAGACTGGCCAGTAGTAACTTGCGCATTGCCATTGCGTTAGCACGCAACGGTAGGTGAAAAAAAAATTACCGCGAACATTTGAAATCAAAATTCGAATCGGAATATTTGGCGCGTTTTAATTTACAATTTGTTTAACAACAAAGAAAGTGAGATTTGTGAACGAAACTGATTTAATTTAGTCGCAGCGAAAATTATTTTAAACGTAAGTAATATTTTTAATTTATTTAATTCAGAATTATTATTTGGTAGATATTTTATTTCAACCAGGGTTGTTTTTGTGTTTGCCTTGGGGATATCAAAATATTATTCAAATATTAGTATTAGTACCATACATTTTCTAACATTAAAATCATTCAACATATTGAACTTCTGTAAAATCATTTTATTGGTAATTTTTAAATAATTATATGACCAAATCATCACAGGTAGCTAAAAAGTAAAAACATAGCGTTAAATATAGAGAATAGAAAATAATAAAACTAAAAGTTATTCTTAGCGTGTCCATAACAAAAACGTCTAAAAGTTAATATTCAAAAGGAGAACTCATAGCAAGCGATTATGTATTTATTTCTCTACAAAAACCTAATGGTAAAATGAAAACCTAGCGGTATGAAGATACGTTTTTATTGAAAAAAGTAGCTTTATTTATTTTTTGACGAGCCGTTTGGTGTAATGGTCGAGGAGTCGGCTACACCAGAGGTTGCGGGTTCGATTCCCGCGCGGTACAAACATTTTTGTGCATGAACATGTCTGTTTGTATCGGTCTGGGTGTTTCTATGTATAATAATCATGTATGTGTTTATAAGAAAAAGTATGTAATGTTTATCCGTTGTCTGGCTGGCACCCATAGCACAAGCTAATGGTTTGGGGCTAGATGGCGATGTGTGAATAATGTCCAGAGATATATTTTATTTATATTTTTTATTTATTGTTCCTTTTTTATATTTAGCCATACTAATATTAGAATCTAAAAGGTTCTTGCTTGAAGCAAAGAGTAACTACTTACGTGAGAACAATTCTGTTCCATCTTAATTGTCTTGTACTTTTAACACGCGACTCCGGCGTTTTAGTAAAGGAAGACAAGGCTATTTTTAACCTTTTACTTAGTATTATTATATAGGTACATACATTAAGTATCCTAAGGTTTATGGGAACTCAGACCTTTTAGACTTGCGTGTCGAAGCCAAAATCATATTTTGTGTTTTAATTAATTAGTAGGTCGCTAACTTTATTAGTAGGTACCTTGTCTTATTGAAAATAATATGTTTATTATGATATTATCACAAACAACAAACTTTTTAAAGCATAGCATTATAGATACCTGTAGCATTTAGTTTCAAAGGCTCGCCCGCCCTATTGGTGACTCTACACTACGCGCGATAGCAATGATTTTCTAGAAACGAATAGAATGAAAAATCAAATTAATGTTAAATAACATTTTCAGAAAAATAATGTTTTAATTTTTTCCGGAGGGGCATACTTAGTAGATACTTAAATTGAGAATATGATTTAAACGATAACAGTTCTGATAACTGGGTTAATCAATAGAACAGGCCATTGTAGTTACATGGCCGTGCTATATAAAATATAGCCCACTTATTTACAACCTGTAAATCAGTAGACCCTATTAGGTATTTGTCACCTATCTTGTTGATGTTGAGTTTTTCAATAAGGAATTACCAAAAATATCACTTTCGTATTAATTTTCTTTCAGAGCATAAAGGTTGATAAATGTAATAAGTGATTGTTTCAAATGATCCTTATATCGAAACTTTGGTGCTGGTGTTTCAATACACTGTGATTATGTATAAAAAATGTTCTATTTATTGTGTCACAAAATAATAACGTAGTAGAAACAAAACTTGACGAATGTGACGAAATAATATTATGACCATGAATTCTCAGTGACTGTAAGGTAATTAGGTACTGTTGGGTAAAAGAATAACTCATTTGCAGTTGGGATGCAGGCAGATCATCGAAATGTATTTTAAATGATCTCAATGCCAGTTTAGAACTCTAGAAGCCATCGATACTTCAATTCATGCGATATTCTGAAAACTTAGATCAAATACCCACATTGATCTCATCCTAAACATTATAAGTAGCTTAAAAACTGTTGATGTATGTACCAAAATCTACCAAGTACCAATACAAACTTAAACATACGGATGCAGACCAATGTTTATCTTAATAAGAAGCTTCAAGCGCTTTTTTAGGGTTCCGTAGCCAAATGGCAAAAAACGGAACCCTTATGGATTCGTCATGTCTGTCTGTCTGTCTGTCTGTCTGTCTGTCTGTCCGTCCGTATGTCACAGCCACTTTTTACCGAAACTATAAGAGCTATACTGTTGAAAATTAGTAAGTAGATGTATTCTGTGAACCGCATTAAGATTTTCATACAAAAATAGAAAAATAATAATAAATTTTGGGGGCTCTCAGAAGTGAAACTCAAAAAAAAAAATTTAATCCAATCCTTACGTGTGGGGTATCTATGGATAGGTCTTTTAAAATGATAATAAGGTTTCTTATATCATTTTTTTCTAAACTGAATAGTTTGCGCGAGAGACACTTCCAAAGTGGTAAAATGTTGGTCCCCCCCCCTGTAACTTCTAAAATAAGAGAACGATAAATCTAAAAAATATATATGATGTACATTACCATGCAAACTTTCATTGAAAATTGGTTTGAACGAGATCAAGTAATTAGTTTTTTTTTAAAACGTCATAAATCGTAAACCGCAATTTTCCTCTCATTCAATCAACTCAAATATAAAAACGTCGATCAAACTTACAAAGAACTACAAGAACTTTTATATTATGATGATACTTGCTGCTACGGAACCCTTCATGGGCGAGTCCGACTCGCACTTGGCCGGTTTTTTGTATCATAAACTTAATATTCCGAAAACACATCGTACATACAAGAAGTGTTTTAACTTGGTTTTACATATAATTAGAGTTAGTTTTTGCGTTGGCTAGCACTCTTTCATAAGTTTATTATTTATGAAATACCAAAAATTATAAATCGGAACTAGATACAGACAGTTTGAAGGAAATTCCACCACTATTAGGGGAGCATTACACTTGCATAAACTTTATCTCCTTAGAATCAATAATTTTATAGGGACATAGTTACATTAATTACATTCTTTATAAAAAAAGATCGCCCTTCCGAGGCACATAATAAAATGAAAGTAAAATAGGGTGAATACATTGTTCCTCATGAAGTTAGTATCTATCGTATCTGTAGGTATGGTTGAAGTGAGCCATTGTCTTGGAATGCATTAATTAATCTTATATTCCGATCACAAGTCCAACTTGCGTGCCTACTTGATCCTCACAATGGAAGTCTGATAAAACATTTGTTTACCTTATAAATACCCTGATGTCATATTATTTACAGTTAAAATTAATGCATTTTAAATAGTTTGCTATGCCTCATTGACTGTTTTATGCGGAAGGTACAGCTTCGGTATTTGACTCTCGATAGCACTTTTGGTAGGACCCTTTTTTATATTGGGACAACGCATTTATATATTTATATATATATATTTACCCAATATCACCCCTTAGTAGTTAGGATAGCGATATGTTAGATCTTCGTCTCTCATTTGGTAGAGATCCTACCCTCTAAACTATCAACAACTGATGCAGATATTTTGATAAAAATAAAAATAAAAAAACTTTTAAAGTTGGATTGATTTTTCTTATAATTTTAGCATCATAACATCGAAATGGTAGAGCCTCGTTGTCACCGACAATGGTGTCAATATGAATGGGTCGGCTCGACCGGAGAAGTACCACCCTCTCATAGAATATCGACGTGAAATAACTGCTGTGCAGTTGTGTTTCGTTCGGTGAGTGAGAGTTCCGGAGACCCTCGGGGCATTGTTGCGGCGATACTAGGGAACGGTGGAGGTTTTTTGTGTTCCCATTGTCAAGTGGAATGTGTTGACCCGTCGGTCAGGGAGACCCGTAGAAACGGTTTTATCCGCTGGCCGCCCGCGGTACAGTACAGGGGCCCAATCGAGCTTAACCACCTCGAGAGGCTGCCCTTTCATATCGCGCATAATCTCGGAGTAGTTCGTCGTGCCGGTTGGTGACCGGACGGTGGGGACCCGGCGAGTACTTCCGGGGGGGTACGGGGGCCCTTCCGCCCGACGGATCAGCTTACTTCCCTTCTGACAAGTAACGGGGAGGCAGATTTCCTCACATCTTTTTATACCCTTTTATCGCTGCAGCGCTTCCCCGCTTCACGCTTCTTTTACACATTATATGGCCTCGTCACACCCAAATTTAAGTAATAATACAGCGGTGCACTCCCCCACCACCCTGTTCAACGTGGAGTTCACTAACATTCGTGGACTCCACTCAAACCTTAATGCCGTCCACCAACATCTGGAGACAGTGAAGCCTGCCATGCTTTTCCTGACAGAGACACAAATACAGCGACCAGCCGACACTTCGTACCTTCAGTACCCCGGCTACGTGCTTGAGGAACATTTCCTCGCGAAAGCAGGGGTCTGCTTGTTTGTCCGCTCGGATGTTTGTTGTCGCCGTCTGCATTGTTTCGAGGAGCCGTCCATGTCCTTTCTTGCGGTACACGTTAATGTGGGCCAGCTTAGCCGCATTTATGTGTGCCTGTACCGATCCCACTCCGGAGATGTAGAAACCACTCGACTCTTTGACATCTTGAGTCGGGCGGCTGATGACGCGCAGGCGCGATATCCAAATGCGGAAATGGTTTTTCTGGGGGACTTTAATTCCCACCACGAGTCCTGGTTGGGTTCCTCTATTACTAACCATGCCGGAAGGACTGCTCACGCGTTCGCTCTTACCCATTCCCTGACACAACTGGTTAACCAGCCCACCAGGATACCTGACATAGCTGGTCAATCGCCTTCTTTGCTGGACCTTCTGCTGACGACCCATCCAGTTGGCTACCGGGTTGAGGTCCAGGCGCCTTTAGGCTCCTCGGACCACTGCCTAGTGTCTAGCTCAGTGCCAGGTACAGTACCTCCGCAGCCTGCGGTGGTCAAACGCCGGGTTTGGCACTACTCGTCAGCAGATTGGGACGGGATGCGTGATTACTTCGCATCCGTTCCTTGGGGTAAGCGTTGTTTCAGCGGGAAGGATCTAACGGCGAGTGCCGCGGCTGTTGCTGATGAGATCGGTCTTGGTATGGAATATTATATTCCCTACTCCGATGTTGTTAGCAGAAGCCGTGGACGCCCCTGGTTTAATCGCGAATGTGCTGATGCTGTTAGTAATAAACAGGCTGCATATCGTGCTTGGATCAGGGGTCGCGCCTGTAAAGATCCTAATATCGACTCGCTGAAAACTGCGTATAACGCTGCCACAAGGGCCTGCAAAAGGGCGTATGTAAGAGCGGACGCTCAGCGCGTAGCACAAGTAGGCATGGAGTTAGTGTCGCACCCTACTGGGTCACGTAGTTACTGGCGTTTAGCCAAAGCCGTGCAAGCTAACTTCTGTAAGCCCTCACTGCCTCCGTTGAGATACCCTGACGGCTCACTTGCTCATCAGCCGCAGGAGAAAGCCGACCTCTTGGCTAATCTCTTTGCGGCTAACTCCCGAATCGATGACTGTAGCGCGCCTCCACCAACGATAACTCCCTGTGGTTTCGCAATGCCTAATGTCCATATTAGGCAGCGCGATGTGCGCTTTGAGCTACAGTCACTCGATGTTCGGAAAGCTTGTGGACCTGATGGTATCCCGGCGCTTGTTCTAAAACGCTGTGCAGCTGAGTTATGTCCTGTATTAACGCGCCTATATCGCCTGTCGTACTCATCGGGCTCTGTTCCTGAGGCTTGGAAGGAGGCTAATGTGCAGCCGGTCCCTAAAAAGGGAGACCGATCGGACCCTTCAAATTATCGCCCCATTGCCATAACCTCAGTGTTGTGCAAAGTCATGGAGCGGATCATTAATAACCAGTTGATCCGCTACCTTGAAGATCACTCACTTATTAGTGACCGACAGTATGCCTTCAGACCTAAACGGTCAACGGGTGATCTTCTTGCCTACGTGACGCACCTCTGGGGGGAGGCAATTGATAAATATGGTGAGTCCTTGGCAGTCAGTCTTGACATTTCCAAGGCTTTTGATCGGGTCTGGCACAAAGCTCTTCTCTCTAAGCTTCCGGCATATGGTCTGCCCGTGCAGCTCTGTAAATGGATAGCCGGCTTCCTGCATAGGCGTAAAATTCGTGTCGTAGTTGATGGACACGCTTCGCAGTTCAGGCTAGTCAATGCTGGTGTCCCACAGGGCTCCGTTTTATCGCCCACCCTCTTTCTTCTGCATATCAATGATATGCTGCCTCTTGGGGACATTCATTGCTATGCAGATGACAGTACGGTTCACGGGCGCTATCTGGGTAGGCCAAGTGCTGGCAGGGCGATGGTTGATGAGATGCGGGAGAATCTTGTCACTGAATTGAACCGAGTTCTGAATCTCATTAGTGAATGGGGTTCCAACAATTTGGTTCAATTCAATGCCAAGAAAACTCAAGTATGCGCGTTCTCCTCAAAAACATCCCAATTTTTCCCACTCCCCGTTCTTCAGGGCACCCCTCTCAGTCTGCAGAAAAGCCTAAGCATGCTTGGCATGGAAATCCGCTGCAATCTAAATCAGGCTCAGTACATCGAGCATCTTATCTCAACGGCATCCAAAAAACTGGGTATCCTGAACAGAGTGCGTCGGTTCTTTACACCGGATCAACTATGTCTTTTATATAAGACTCAGGTTCGGTCCTGTGTGGAGTACTGTTCGCATCTTTGGGATGGATCTGCCAGATACCTCTTGGATGCCCTTGATAGATTGCAGCGACGGGCTTTGCGCATTATAGGTGATGAGGAGGTCGCCAAAACCCTCGAACCTCTTCAATTGCGAAGAGACGTTGGTTCACTAAGTGTATTCTACCGCCTCTATCATGGTGAATGCTCTGAGGAACTCTTCTCCCTTATACCTCCCTCTCCGTTCCGGCTTAGAACCACTCGCTCTAGCCAGCGTTGTCATCGCTTTACCGTGGAAAGTATTCCATCGCGTACAAAAAAGTTCGATGATTCCTTTCTTTGTCGAACCATAAAGAAGTGGAACTCTCTGCCGGCTCATGTATTTCCCCCTTCCTATGACATGAGTTCCTTTAAACGAAGCGTGAAGAAGCACCTTGTGAGCCAGTACTGCGATGCCAACGGATAGAACACCACGGTGTTGCGTCCGTTGTCGTGGTAATTTGGGTTCCCCTTTTGCTTACCATCAGGCTAAGTGGAGCCAATGTACTGAGCTACTATAAAAAAAAAAAAACTGTTTCCTTAGGCGAACGTTATGCCTAGGTTCCTGGGTAAAAAAGGTTCATACCAGGTACATGCTGTTTCTACAGAGTAACATAGCGTTATAATTATTGCATGTTTTTCAACACCTTAACAACATGACTTAGTAAGATAGTTCCTATTATTAACTGACGCTACAACTAATTATAAAATGATTTCCTAACATTACTATATAGTTGTTCATCGCACCTAAATTACAAGTTCCATAGAACTACCATTGTGGGGAAAGATGTAATTAGCTGTAATAGTAAGGTGATTTTCCACAATTGTAATTGCATGTCAAATGTCTAACTGCAACACTTTACGATGCACATTAGAACATATTAATTCACTAATGTTCTCTCAGGACCATTTTGTAATTAAAGCTATTTAAATAATTGAGCTTTTAAATATTACCTGTTTCCTTTTCCTTCCGAAGAATATACTAATACTACATAATTCGTGAGCACAGGCAATCTTATCGTGAATTGATTATGTTATGTTAATTTAATAACAATTAACAAAATGTTTCGAAACCAGTATAAATCATGATAGAGATCAAATCATTTATCCAAGCTTTTAAAAACAGAACGTAAAATTAATTTATTACATTGATGAATGAATTGGGCCAGTTCAATGATACTTAATAACATTCATATTATTAGCTGTACCTACTTATTTCTTTATTCTAGGCACATAATATTAACTGTAGATTTTAATACTGCAACTTTTTTTCATCCATTTACAAAATACTGACATCTCTTTCATAACATTAAACAATAATTGATTGGCTTCAAAATAAAGGTAGGTATTCAAGCTTTGGGTAATTTTATGCATTGCGTGACAATACCAATAATACCAAGGATAGCAAACTGCTACTGACATTAATTTATGTTTTCATAATTTATAATATAATCTGTAATTTCAATATTGTAATACTCTCATAATACTTTTGCTTCGATTCATACTACGCTATTGTGTAAAGGAATTATCTTTTCATTCCAAGTTCTAAAGTTCTCAGTTAATCATAATGAGGAACTCACAAGAAAAGGTTTAGTTATTGTAATAGTAAAACATTTCTTCACAATTTCAAGTTTTCAACTACGAAAACCTACCTTTCGCCCGGAAACAAATCTAGAATAAATGTTTTTATAAAAGCCATCCCATATTAAAGTCTATTCCGGAATCAGATCCAGATTGCAGCACAAACTGCTTGTTTTAAAACTGAATGAAATAACTGGAAAATTCTAGTGAGTTATAAAAAAGTCAGTAGTTTTTTATGACCCGGTCTATTTATAAATAGTACTCGTAATTTTCTTAACGTATAAGACTTATTCGGTCACAAGCATTCTGTTCCCTTATATGTACCATGTATCTTAGATTAGAGAAGAAATTTTAGATTATATTTGTCGGACACACGTCCCACGTTGTATGTGATATATGATATAAGTTGAGCATATTAATAAATGATTTATGCTCAATGTTTGATTAATATTCCAGCCATTCCAGTAAAGCACAAGTGCACTCCCAAATTCCTTTTTTATAACCTATTGGAGTAAACCGATACGACTGAAATAAAGTAAAGTAAGATCAATGGTTTAAAGTGTTTTCCGGCTGATTAAATAATATATCATGACGGAAGGAGAAATTCATAAAGGCAACATAGTTAATCCGCGTAATCAGGA
This sequence comes from Mecyna flavalis, assembly GCA_949319885.1. Lineage (NCBI taxonomy): Eukaryota > Metazoa > Arthropoda > Insecta > Lepidoptera > Crambidae > Mecyna > Mecyna flavalis. The sequence goes on from OX439437.1 coordinate 11,220,850, forward strand.
ATATTAACTAACTACAAACTTATGTTATATGTATTTGGTGAAGGTCACAAACACTTATGTTATATATCTACCCCTTGAATTATGAATTAGTTCACATCTCATTGAAAATTGATTAACTTACCTACTCATAATACAACATTTGCTCCCTTTTGTTGGTTGCTTACAACCAACTTCCAAATCATCAGATATTTGCCCATTATTCATTAGTCATTAATCAATCAATGTGCCCTCCGTGATTGTTCTGAATCTTCGTGTCATGTTCATGTACTATTGATATCGGGTCATCCCATCCTACCAAATCAAATATTAATTATTACCCGAACTTGTTGAAATGAACCTAACCAATTATGTACATCCGAGCATTGGAATCGGCAGGTGATATTGACAACAGACGCTATTAGAAATTTAATTCACATTTTTGCTTAGTGATTTTAAAATGAATGCGCTTTGAAGAAAAATGTTCAAACGAATTCGAGTTCATATGAATGTTATGTAGATCTTTCAATTAGGTACTGGAACACATGTTTCCCAGTTAGAGTAATAAAAAAGGCGTTTTGCACAAGCATTGAAAAGACAAGATTACGACCGCGCAGAAAAAGCTAAAGGAAAAAATTTCTAAGCTAAGTAGACATATCTTAGGATCTTAGGTCGTAATTTACTTAACGACACGTTATAAACATTTTAAACCCTCCGTCTTCGCCTTTAACCCCGAAAGAGCTTTGTAAAAGTTCGAGTGAATTGCTCAAAATACTTAGGTCGTGTGAAATTAGGGTATACAGTAATATATAAGCGCGATTTCAAAACTACATGTTGAGTATGGTCACAGCATAATCTAATCAATGATTTTTTTTAAATTATTTTCAACGGAATTGATGCCTATTATAAAACTTTAAAACTTGTCAAAACGAATACAAAAAAAACGTTTATCGAAGAGGCCGCTACAGAAGCTTTATGGCAAATTCTTCTTAAAAAGTTGCTGTATCATGACATTTAGTCATGATTTTTAGGTGCCATTGTATTTCAATCTACTTACATGAGTTTGTTCAACTCTCAAATTTTATCTTATTTGTTCTAATATTTGTCAAAACTAGGATACTAAAAACAACATTAAGAAGCGGTCGACGACTTGCAGAAAAAAAACACTTATACAATGGAAGTTTCCTCACGGAACTCGCTCTTTTTGTCCACTTTACGTGCACATAAGCATTAATTGGAATAATTCCACTCATCATTTTGGCTTAGTAAAACAAAACAGGAAAAAATAACCTAAACGATGTCTTTTTAATAGCCGATAACTGTTAAACGTAACTGTTTGTTCTACATCTTAGCTCCGTTTGCACCGGCTATTAGAGTGATCGTGTTTGATAACTCGTCAGAGACTCAAAGGGAGTAAATGTTACTCCATGAACACGTATTTAAATTAATTACTATTCCAAATTCGGGAAATCGTATAGACAAAAAATCTTTTGGACTTTTATTCCTCGAAGCGAAACGATATTATGAATAAAATTAGTCAGAAATATGAATAAAATACGTAATGAGTTTGCTCATGAACAAGCATCTATTATTTTTATATAATTGGAACCTACCAAAATCATAGCAGGAAAAATACCCCAAACAAGATTTCTACTAACCTCTGTTATGTGAAAAGTTTACGATTTTCCTCCAACATGAAGAACCGGTGTTGTTTGAGAAGGTTTATAAAATGTCGTAAGGTGTCAGTGAAAGGTAACTGTTATTATGACACGCTAGCTAAGGTTGGTGCAAGCGATTGAGATCATCGCATTGCTCGGATATCGTTACACATTTATTTATGTGCTGGCTATTTTGGTACTTTATTATAGGATTAAGTAGATTAAGTAAAGTATCAGCCTATTAATGTCCCACTGCAGGGCAAAGGCCTTTATCCTTGAAATCAAGTTATCGCTACAATGATGGGTATCCTAATCACCACGCTTGCCAAATGCGGATTGTTGATCACAAACCCGAGCTGTGTCCGAAAAAACCGATACAAAGTTAGCTCGACCCGGGAATTGAACCCAGGACCCCGAGATCTTGGTCTGGTACTTAAAACACTAGACCATCGAGGCGTTTAATTAATTAATAAATAAAAATTATAAAAGTATAATACTAGTCTTGCTACTGTGGTAATATTAGGCCTTCAGAGTAAATGTTTAGGTACTCTACAACCTATAGTTTCTGTTGTAAACGGTCAGTAAAGTGAGCCCAATATCCTAGGTTTTAATAAGAACATTGGCATTTATTCGGGATATGGGCAGGTAAATCGCCACACGACAAAAATCTCCGCCAAAAAAATAGGTTTCAATCAGTGTAACAAATAAGAAATTTTGCCAAATTAGATAGTTGCTATAATGTCCTACACTCTGCCAGTGGTCATATTACTATGTGAAGAATAACTAAAAATCAAACAAAATCTTACTAATATCTAATATAGAAGAAGTGTAGAGCTTGATGGATACCTTCAACATTGTAAACAGGAACTTGTCTACATAGTTGAAACTCGTTAAAATGCAATAAAAGAAATTTAATAACTATAGTATTTGCAACACAAATGTATAATTAGAGAGCACAATATAACGAGGTAACTCAGAAATGCACGAACATGGGTGGAAGAACTATAATATATTTTATGAATCGTCGATATATGCAATTTGCTCAGAGGATATAAGTGTTGCATCAAAACATCAAATTGCATTGCCGACTGCCGGCCACGCGCGTTTCAAAACTGTCGGAGGTCAGAGCAACAGTTTTAAACGAGCTAGAATGAAAATAACACACAATAACAATTACTTTCAACTGTTATGTACTAGTATTAATAGCAGTTTCGTAACTTGTTATTCATGGTGTTTGTTATTTGTAGCCATCGAGCATAAACTGCTCGCCAGTGGTTGTATTTTAAGGGGGGGTGGGAGTACATAAAAGAGGTATAGACCGACAAACTTATCTGTTCCGGTGGCGGCGTCGCTACTGTCTATTTAGAACTGTCATTAAATATCGTTTTTGCATTGTATTTCACGTAGTTCCAATTTTGGCCACCGGAACAGATAAGTTTGTAAGTCTGTATTATGCGACGTCCAAATATGGCGCCGCGCTCGCACATTTCGTAGTTTTTTAAACATAGTAAACGAGACACTAATTTTATCAAGTCAAACTCTGCGAATTTATCTGTAAATATTTAGTGGCTATAATTGAGTGAAAATTGAAATGTTAATTGGCAGGAGCTTAGACATAAAATACGAAAATCGTTAAAAAAAGGGGTAACTTTGGGATTTTTTTCTATCGAGTGAAGTTTATAAAAACATGTAATTGAATGCGATTTTAACTAGATCAGATCCTTAACTGATACATATATTTTTTTTAGAATTGAAAACACTGATTTGTATGTCTCAGGTGGCTTTTAAAAACCATACGCGCGGCATCTGCGGAACTACACAGCCTTAAAAGTCGTCTGCTATATTACAAACGCTAAAGTTTGTGTGATAATTTTTAATAAATAGTATATCTTTAACATCGTTCCCATGCGCCGTCTAGCAAAGCTTGTTTTATGGGTCCCATATAAGCATTAATTTGTTATATTAACTTTGTTTTGTAAATACATCGATTTTAACCGTTGAACACCCAGATCGGTACAGATTTAATTGTGAAGGGTAATAGCAGGTCGATTTCTGTATTACACAACATAAGTATTCAAATCTCGTGCTGGTATACAAAATCTAACACACAAAATAATCCACAGTAATGATGATGCATTCATAGTTGTTCCAACACAACCTTCAAGGTTTTGATTTCCTTAATAAAGAGATACTATAAGCCAATGAACATTACTCACACGTACTATGTGCTACACTTGCATGAATAATGTATCGCAATACATTTCCTCAACATTTTGAATTAAACGCGGAAGCATTTACAGTTAATTGATGAGTCTCGAGCTAATTTCTCTGACATATTAGCTATAAGTTTCGACTGAACTCGATCTATGTCAATCACTTGTCAGCGGTACGATGCTGTTTACAATCGATAAATTATCCACTAAATTGATTTGGGGTGATATTGAGGAATGTACAATCTCTGGACATTATTCACACAGCGCCATCTAGCCCCAAACTAAGCATTAGCTTGTGCTATGGGTGCCAGACAACGGATAAACATTACTTATAATATACTTTTTTTTTGTAAATACATACATATTATATAGAAACACCCAGACCGATACAAACAGACATGTTGATGCACACAAGTGTTTGTACCCTGCGGGGATCGAACCCGCGACCTCTGGTGTAATAGCCGACTTCTCGACCATTACACCAAATGGCTCGTTAATACAATACAATGTAGGTTTGACATCTAGTGTTATGGTTGTGTGTTGTGTTTTGCAGTGTCATCCATAGCTTTGCTTAGTTTAAGGCTTGACGGCACTGTATAAATAATCAAGGATAAATTTAAATATCATACATAGATTTTTTTAATAAAACTTAGATAACGGACATTCAGCCCCCTCAAAGTAACGCACCCCTCTAGTATATTTAATTCAGAAAAGACTCATCAGGAATGCAGGTTTTTAGCTCAATGTTCGGGTACTCTTTGCAAAAAGCCGTTGGAAATATTATTGCAAAATGGCATTTCGTTTGAGGCCTGATTTTAAAAAACTTTAAGAATAGATTAACTAGATGATTAAGCACGATAAGAAAATCACGCAATGTACGGTCAACAGCACATCACGGTTAACACTTGCAGTTCGATAATAGAACTTATGCTCCCGACATAAGAGTGGTAGGTACAAAGTCCAAAGTATAACGTCTGACTTGCTTTTGACTGTACATACAGCTAGGGCGTCCTCTGATTTAGTGCCTTTAATTTTAAGTGTTGGTTTAATCTCTACGTCTTAAGTTGATTCAACTTGATTCCTTCCACATTATTAATATTCTATCGTACAGTTCGAACTATTTTAGCAGCAAATTTCGATGTGGTGTTCGTGGTATCCAATCAGACTATAATTATTGTATAGTTTATAATTAAAAAAGTTTCCCACCTCCTTACTTAATACTATGAGAAAATTGTGACATTACAATCATTACTTTATAGACAGTAATCAAGAAACATTCTAGCCAGACAAGGGCCTAATTGAACCCTACTTTTATTGGGCAATTCCTTTTCATTACTTTGGATTTATAACAGACTTCGTATCAAACTCCTTACAAGAAAATGAAAGATATTTTAACCATACACCTAAGGATAAGCGGAATTTGAAAAGATTCTGTAACAGCAGCTTATTATTATCTTTTTCCTTTTAAGTTCAAAGCAATATATTGGAAATCAGTTTAACGCTTTAAAGTTACACTTTCGACTTTTATTTATTAAAAGCAACAGCGTGAAAACATAATCAACCTTTTCGTTGAAAAGTTGTAAACGAGGATTTTCTCGGCAATTTAATTAACTTAAACGTTAAACAGTTTTATCTTGTACGCCATTATGTAGCATAAACATTATAATATTACTGAGACATTTCAGTAATGAGAAACTAACGTAATAAATGACTCAGACTTGCTTCTCAGTGACTCGGTGACTTGCTAAAATTTCTTTTAAAATAAATTCTTGTTATTTAAATATTAAAAATATATTCTTTTAAGACGATTTGACATCGTACTTTTGTTATAATCTCTTTGGATTCATGAGATTCATATTTTACAACAAGCTGTGCCCAGGGTAAACCAATAATTTATATTCTTTGTAAAAATAAGCGCGAAATCTGACATAATCTAATATTTATTGCCCAAAACCGCATCTTAATAGAATACATTTATTATTTTATATCAAAGATAAATTGTATTTAAACACATTTGTTTAGCTTGTATTCGTATTTCTAAGATATATGGTAAAATGTTTGACAGAAAGTTGTTGTGCCACTGTACATCATGTAATAAATCGTTGGATTACACCAAAAATATGAAAATAATTAACCTTCAATGCTGCAGGGAAAACAAAACACTGCGTTACACGATTTTGGTACCCGTTAAACTGATAGCTGAAATGAATAGGTAATGAGTCACAGATAAAATGTTCCAAACATACATATGTGGTATCCATCACGTCTAGTTTTCGAGGTACATTCCAATCATTATTTTAACTTCTCACTTTAGGCGTATAAGAAACAGTTGAGGTTTTCGATGTAATAAACGTTTTAATTTTTTTGTTTTATTCATAAATCGTTTCTATTCGATAACCTCGATATCTCTAAACGTATTCATTTAAAAATCTAACAATAATTCTGAACTAAGTGGCTGTCGCAACTCCAAAAATGAATCAAATAAGTTTGGTTACGTTTGTGAACAGTACATTGTGAAATCACAAAAAAAATGTTTCTGAAAAAGTGAGAAGTGCATATTTACATTCTTTTGGACATGCTATTAATCAAGATAAACCATGGATACCACATTTTTTTTTGTGTTTCGTGCTATGCTACTCTCATATCATGGTGCTGTCATTGATTTCCATCTAATCTTGGTGCTGACAGTGATGAGTAGGGCGAGAGGTTCTACCAAGATATAAAGAAGCTTGAAGGACAATTTCAAGGCCGTTGGAACACAACTATGCTAGGCGATTACTGTTGGCGTCTAGAACGAGAATATCCTTCAAAACACAAAAGACAAAGTTAAAATTTAAAGGTATTTTGGGTTTAAATTGCATGCATTGATTATTCTTGTATTTTTTTATACCAAAATGATAAAAAATAAACTCGATTAATGAAAAAAGTCTGGTACATTTTATATGTTTTTTATATTATGTTTGAATCTTTCAATCTATATAATGTATATAAAACTCAGAGGTCACAGCCCAAACCACTGGACGGATCAGGCTGAAATTTGGCATGCAGATAGATGTTACGACGTAGGCATCCGCTAAGAAAGGATTTTGATCAATTCCCATGGGAACGGGAACCACGCGGGTGAAACCGCGGGCGCCCGCTAGTTTTTAGCATAATTTGTCATATCATCCCGGAAAAAATGAGACGTCATGGAAAGAAATTATGTATGTACTCTTACTATACGATAGGAATGAATAATAAAAAATGAAATTTCAAAGCGGGTACTTAATTTTTTTTTTCATTTGTAACGCAGTGAAATTATCATTGGAATCAAGCAAGTCATCGCTACAATTTTAAGTACTGACTTAATCACATCACTATCATATTCGAAAATTTTGATATAACTAAAACGCTCCAACATTATTAACCCTGGGAAAATAGCTTGGTCCTTAAACAATGACGTATAAGTCTACACCATCTACACTTAAATCTTCGGTGAGGCTGCACAATGAGTCATTCTTCCTACTTATTCGTCCAATTAAAGTGACTACATTGATAACGTTATGAACGTTATGTTATGTAAATTGTATTTATTTTACACATTGAAATTAAGTATTAACTTTTTAAGAAAAACTTAACAAAATTGAGATTCGACACTAACATTAATTTTCCGACAGGGGACATTGACTTCAAAAGAAATACATGTTTAGTATTTTTTTTTAATATCATTTTCTGTCTGATTTGGGAGATTTATTTGAAATTTAATTTTATTAGAAAATACAACAAAACCATATTATTATCTTGTCGTAAAAAAAAGTAATAGGTACCTTTTTTTTTTTTTTCGCGGGGAATGCTTTACGCACCATAACCCTGTCCCGGGGGGCGGACAGGGCCGTGTGTGGGGCTCCCAGCGCCCTAAAAGGACACTGCTCCTGGACTAGTTAAAGGTCCAGGGGTTTACCCACTAAACCCCGCGGTACTCCCTCTTCGCCTTGTTGGGGGGCCACGGGTATCAGCAAAGCCTTTGCTCCGCGAGCCTCCCGGCGAAAGCCTGCATTTGCAGGCTCCTCGGGCCTCCCTTTCTGTGGGGGGCTGCGGGAGCGACCCGGAGTACTGGGACGCTCCCGCCCACGGCGATAGTGGAGCCGTGCTATGCAGGTTAGGGTGCCCCCGCACCCATGACCTGCTGGTCTCCATTTTGAAGAGGCGGCAGGAAGCGGTCGAACTGTCGCCTCCTTCGCCCCCTTCTGCGTCTGCGGCATGCCGGTGCGAGAGGATCGTTCTCCCGCTCACGCTCCGCCGCCTCTTTCTGCAACATGACATCCTCGCAGAAAGAGGCTACCGCCTGCCAGGCCTCTGCACTGCCCAGCATGGCCTGAACCAAGCAAGGCAGCGTGAGCACCTGGCCTACCGCAGCGATAAGTGCGCTGCGCTGTACAGCCCACGCTTGGCACACAGCGAGAGTGTGGTGCGCCGTGTCCTCCAAAGCGCCGCATGCGTGGCAACACGGCGACTCCTCTCGCCCTATACGATGCAGGTACGCGTCAAAACCACCGTGACCGGTCATTACCTGCACCAATCGGTATGAGAGGTAACCATGCTGTCGCCCGAGCCATTCCTCCAATACTGGCCCAAGTGCATCGAGGACACGACGCCCGGCGGGAGCGTTCATGATGTCTCTCCGCCAACGGCGAAGGAGGGTTTCATCTGCCTCTCGCCGGACTGCGCCACACTCTTCAGGAGTGGGGGTGTGCCCTCGGGACCTCATATTTGCCATCCACGAGTAAAGGGCGGCTAAGACGTCCGCTTCTAAGTCCCATGGGGGAGTCTCGGCAAGTACACAGGCCGCGGCATAGCCGACAGTCCTATAGCACCTCGCAACCCGCAAGGCAATGGCCCTTTGTGGCCGCCGCAGGAGAGTAAGGTTGTCCCTCCTAGAGAGTGAGTCTGCCCAGAGGGGCGCTCCA